>CM037156.1:7516950-8179450 GCA_020921065.1 Vaccinium darrowii
GCTTGAACCTAATCTCGCACTTATACACGTTCCATTGTTCCTCCAGTTCGTCAGTACTAACTTAGCCATCGGAGGGCCCTTGCCACCTAGAGGCAGGGGTGCTCTGATAGTTCGTTCGTGTTGCAGGATCAAGGTCGCTCCATTCAAAGAGGATTTGATCTCATAAGAGCAAGGAAATAACTTCATGAGTTTTTCCCCTCTTACAATTGGCGCCGTCTGTGGGAAAACAAAAACCTCCACCGAGATCATCCATGGACGATCGCGATCTTCACACTCCGCAGAAAAGTGGGGCCGGGGGGAATCCCTCTCAGGAACCTCCTGGCGCCCCAAGAAAGCCCGCTCCCACCAGGTTGGCAAGCCAGGTGGAACGCGCGGAATGCTCTCAGCCGAACAGATCCCGAAGGGGAGATTCAGAAGTCCAGTCACGGAGGGATCAACGGAGAAACTCCCCGCCGTGCCACACCTCGAAAAAGACAGACTCCAGGGCGAGGCGAGACAGGGAATATGCAGAGAGCTTCGTGCGAAGGGAGCAGGAAGTTTTAGACCTAGCACGGCAGATTGCGCAGGAAGAAGCCGCGATTCAAAATCTAAAGGACCGCTTGCGACAAGCGGAGGAAAATCTGAAACCTAAGTCTCAAGATGGAAGAAAAGACCAGAGGCGGTCAGGGAGGGAATCCCCACCAAAAAGGGCAGATTCCACAGCCAGGAAGGGCCCACAGAGAAAAAGAAGAGCCGCAAGTGAATCCCCGGATGGTGGGGAAAGGAGGCGGTATGGAAGGGACGGGTATGAAAGATCCGGTTCGAATGAACGCTACGATGAGCGTGAAGTGGCCCGAGAAGCGGCTAGGAAGGCTCTAAACCATGTGGCTGCTTCCCCACTTGCGAAATGGATCCAACGGGCGGACCCACCCGCCAGGATAAAGCACAATCCGTTCGTGCTGTACGAAACCACAGATGATCCAGTGACCCACATTCAGCACTACCAGCAGGCAATGTTTATGCACGCGAGGGACGACGCCCTGATGTGCAAGATGTTTCCGTCAAGCCTGGGTAAGGTGGCGCTGAGCTGGTATCATCATAAGTTGGCACCAAACTCGATCCACAGTTGGAAGCAGCTCTCCAAAGAATTCACAGCCCGATTCTTGACAAGCCGGGCGGCACCAAAAACTTTTGACATCCTGACGGCCATGGGGCAGCGGGATGGAGAGAGTTTGAGGGAGTATTCAAAAAGGTACTGGAAACCTTTAATGAGATTGAGGACTGTAGCGAGGAATACGCTATAGCAACTTTCAAGACAAGTCTGCCCGTTAGCTCAGATCTAAGGAAGTCACTAACTATGAACCCCGTCAGAACGGTGGCAAAGCTCATGCAACGTATCGAACAGCATGCACTCGTCGAGGACGACCGTATGCGAGAAAGCAAAAAAGCGGACGCAGCACGACCTGCCACTCCAGAGAAGAAGACAATTGACCAAAGAGGTTTTAGGAAGGATTATCCTGCCAGCAAGAGGGACAGTTCGTCAAGCCGAAGGGATAAGGCTGCTGTGGAAGCCCGCTCTTTCCACAGCATTTATACGGTTTTCAATGTGCCGATTTACAGAATGTTGTACAAACTAAGAGATAAGCCGTGGTTCCGCGACCCGCCTAAAATGACAGGGAACCCAGAAAGGCGGAGAGCAACGAACAAGAAATGCAGCTACCATCGAGACTGGGGGCACATGACGGAAGACTGTTTCGAGTATAAGAAATTCCTGGATGAGAAGGCAGCAGAAGGCCTCCTCGATGAGTACGTGACTGAAGGAAAGAAGAATCAAGCAACCACAGTCGAAGAAGTGGATTGTTTGGCAAAACCTAAGGGTCTGATCCAGATGATCCAGGGTCATGCAAACCCATATACCGGAAATGAAATCAGATACGTACAAAGGCAGAACGAGCATGTGAAGCATGTGTACAAGTTGGGTATGAAGAGGCCCAGAGAGGAGGAAGTCGTGGCGCGTTCAATCACGTTCACAGATGAGGATCTGGAAGGAGTGACATTGCCACACAACAATGCTTTGGTCGTTACCCTACGCCTAGGGGAATATGACGTCGAGAAAATACTGGTAGATCAGGGGAGTTGCACGCAGATTCTGTATTATGACACTTTTAGGAAAATGGAATTGCCAAGGTCAAATTTGGAAAAGACTCAAACCCCTCTGATCGGGTTCGGGTCACAGCCGGTCTGGCCCATGGGTAAAGTGACGCTGCCCGTATGAGCAGGATCCGTCGTTTTAAAAATAGAATTCCTGGTCGTCAATGTCCCATCCTCCTACAATGCCATCATCGGCAGGACATGGTTACACAAGATGAAGGCAATTTCATCAACCTACCATCAGATGATAAAATTCCCGGGGGCAGAGGGCATCGAGCACATCAAAGGAAGCCAGAAAATGGCAATCAATGTTTAGTCTCAACAATCAACAGAGCCCCCAAGGCACACCTCGTCCAGTCCGTCGAGGTATCCAATCAAACTACACTAGAGGATGTTGGAGGAAATCCAGCCCAAAGAACTGTGGAAAGATTGGAAAAGGTTCAGCTCGATGACTAGGATCCGGAAAGGTATTTTTTGATAGGAGAAAAGCTTGACAAGCAGGAGAAAGAAAAGCTCGTACACTTCCTCAAACAGCACGTCGATGTGTTTGCCTGGACGCCCCAGGAGATGCTGGGTATCGATCCCAACATAATTTGTCATCATTTAAATGTGGATCCCCAACACAAACCGGTAGTCCAGAAGTCCAGAAGGTCAGCCCCTCAGCATGCCGAAGCAGTCAACGAAGAGGTCGATCGCCTCCTAGAGGCCAAAGCAATTAGGGAGGTGAATTACCCTGAGTAGTTGTCCAACACGGTCGTCGTCAAAAAGAAGAATGGGAAATGGAGAGTATGCGTGGATTTCACAAGCCTAAACAAAGCTTGTCCCAAAGATAGCTTTCCTCTACCCAGAATCGATCAGCTCGTCGATGCAACCGCTGGGTACGAGCGGATGAGTTTCTTAGATGCTTACAGGGGATACCACCAGATAGCAATGCATAGACCAGACGAAGAAAAGACATCGTTTATCACTCCACGAGGGCTATATTGCTATAGGGTCATGCCATTTGGCCTCAGAAACGCAGGGGCTACATACCAAAGACTCGCAACACTCATGTTCAGAGACTTGCTGGGGAAGACTATGGAGGTCTATATAGACGACATGGTGGTGAAAAGCAAGGAGAAAGCCAATCACATAGTCGATTTAAAGGTAACTTTCGACATCTTGCGTCAATTTCAATTAAAGTTAAATGCTTCGAAATGTGCGTTTGGTGTGAGTTCTGGAAAGTTCCTGGGCCATTTGGTCACGGAACGCGGCATAGAGACCAATCCAAATCAAATTACAGCCCTCCAAAGACTCGAGAGCCCAAAGACCACTAAGGAAGTGCAGAAGCTCACGGGCATGGCGGCAGCACTGAACAGGTTCATCAGTCGCTCGTCAGACAGGTGCAGGCCTTTCTTCCAGCTTTTGAAGAAAAGAAAAGGGTATGAATGAGGACCGGAGCAGGAGGAGGCTTTCAAAGACCTCAAGAAGTACCTCGGAACGCCCCCGTTACTGTCAAAACCAGAAAAAGGTGAACGGTTGATCCTATACCTGGCCGTATCGGAACATGCAATCAGTGCGGCCTTACTCCGGACAGAGGGCATAGAGCAAAAACCAATCTACTTTGTAAGTGAAACCCTTCTGGACGCACACACCAGATATCTCCCCTTGGAAAAGCTCGTCAAAGCTTTAATCATGGCTTCCCGGAAACTGCCGCACTATTTTCTGGAGCACCCCATTACTGTATACACCGAGTTTCCAATAAAAGCACTGCTTCGAAAGGCAGATTTCTCTGGGAGGATCTCAACCTGGTCGGTAGAACTCAGTCAGTACGACATTGATTTCCAGCCAAGAACAGCCATCAAGGGCCAGGTACTGGCAGATTTCGTAGCTGAGTTTACCCCGTCAGAGGTTGAGACTCCCACGGTTCGCGAATATGAACCAAGTCCACAAGGCGACGATCAAGATGCGGGAAGCTGGCACTTGTTCGTCGATGGATCAGCATGCAACAAAGGCTCAGGGGCAGGAATAGTGTTATTCGCTCCAGAGCGCCTGATGCTCGAACAATCCGTTCGTTTGGGCTTCAGCGCAACAAACAACGTGGCAGAATACGAGGCCCTCCTAATCGAGCTCAAGAGTGCAAGGACCCTCGGAGCCAAGAAGTTAAAAGTCTTCTGCGACTCACAGCTCATCGTAAATCAGCTCAGTGGAGAATACGCTTTGAGGAACGACAAGATGACGGCTTATGCAAAGGCTGTGCGAGGAGTAATAACAGATTTTGAAGAGGTAAAGATAGAACAAATCACCTCGGGACAGAACGCTCATGCAGATTCATTGGCATGCTTAGCCTCAGCGCTACCAACGGAGTACAAGCGCACAGTGGCCGTCGAGTACCTAGCCCAGCCCAGCATTGAACAGGAGACAGAAACCAACATGGATGCAAACCTAGGACCAAGCTGGATGGATCCAATCATAGCCTACCTGAGGGACGAAGCCCTTCCAGAGGATAAAAAGGATGCTTACAAAGTTAAACTGAAGCCTGCATGTTTTTGGCTTTCACCACAGGGAAAGTTGTATAAGAAGTCATACCACGGACCCTACTTACTTTGTGTGCATCCCACTCTGGTACAGAAGTTCCTACATGAAATACACGACGGGACGTGCGGTGGGCATGCAGGAGGAAGATCAATAGCGCACAGGGCGTTAACCCAGGGGTACTGGTGGCCATACATGCAGGAAGACGCGAAGGTGTTCGCCAGAAGCTGCGAGAAATGTCAGCAGTTCAAGCCAATAATCCGGACACCGGCAGAAGACTTGCAGCCCCTCACAAGCCCGTGGCCATTTGCTCAATGGGGGCTCGACATCATAGGGCCCCTACCCATGGCAACGGGCAAGAGGAAGTTCCTGCTGATGGGAACAGACTACTTCACCAAGTCGATTGAAGCGGAACCGCTGGCCAAAATCACTGAGGGCAATGTGGAAAAGTTTGTCTGGCAGAACATCATAACTAGGTTTGGGGTGCCGTACTGCATAATCTCAGACAACGGGGCTTAATTCGGGTCAAAGTTCGAAGCTTTCTATGCACAACATGGGATACGGAACCACTATTCAACACCGGTATACCCCCAGAGTAATGGACAGGCAGAAGCCTCTAACAAAACAATCCTCAAGGGTATCAAGCGAAGGTTGGAGAAAAAGAAGGGCAATTGGCCCGACGAACTTCCGATAGTGCTATGGGCGTTCAGGACCACCCCAAGGCGATCAACAGGAGAGACTCCTTACTCCTTGGCCTACGGTACAGAGGCCGTAATCCCCATCGAAGTGGGACTACCAACGAACAGGACCGCGTTAGTAGAAGCTGGTGGGAACGATCAAGCACTAGCAACAAGTCTGGATCTTGCAGAGGAGCGACGAGACTGAGCTCTGGTTACACTGGCAGCTTACCAGCAACAGCTTTGCAAGACCTACAACAAGAAGGTCCACCCCCGTGAGTTTGCAGTAGAGGACCTCGTGATGAGGAAGGTGGTGGGGAACACCAAGAAAGCCTCAGATGGAAAGCTTGGGCCAAACTGGGAAGGGCCTTACAAAGTGGTTGGCTTAGCAGGCGTCGGAGCTTATAGGCTTGCTGATCTAGATGGGAATCTGGTTCCCCGCCCTTGGAATATCCAAAATCTTATGAAGTTTTTTCCTTAAAAGTTATCTTTTTCCTTTGAATAATGCCCTGAAAGGCAGAGTAAATTTTTATTCATGGGATTTCCTTAGAATAATGCCCTGAAAGGCAGAGTAAATTTTTATTCATGGGATTTCCTTCGAATAATGCCCTGAAAGGCAAACTGTTTTACCTTTGTTTAGGAAAACACTATCATGATTGCGAATAAAATCATCCACTTGTTCTCCTGCAAATCTGTGCTTTACTTTGAAGTAAATATGGACTTTGACTGAACGGGTAAAACCCCATATTGGAGGGCATGACATGTGCTTAATATTGCAGACATAAGCTCGTCCGTGGCCTCGTCCATGACTAGGCGCGAATATGCCTAAGCTCGTCCATGGCCTCGTCCATGACTAGGCGCGAATATGCCTAAGCTCGTCCGTGGCCTCGTCCATGACTAGGCGCGAATATGCCTGAGCTCGTCCGTGGCCTCGTCCACGGTTAGGCGCGAATATGCCTATAAATTGTCCATGATTAGGCGCGAACATGCCTAGACCTTGCAGCGAATATTGCACCCCGTGGCCTCGTCCACGGTTAGGCGCGAATATGCCTATAAATTGTCCATGGTTAGGCGCGAACATGCCTAGACCTTGCAGCGAATATTGCACCCCGTGGCCTCGTCCACGGTTAGGCGCGAATATGCCTATAAATTGTCCATGGTTAGGCGCGAACATGCCTAGACCTTGCAGCGAATATTGCACCCCGTGGCCCCGTCCACGGTTAGGCGCGAATATGCCTATAAATTGTCCATGGTTAGGCGCGAACATGCCTAGACCTTGCAGCGAATATTGCACCCCATGGCCTCGTCCACGGTTAGGCGCGAATATGCCTATAAATTGTCCATGGTTAGGCGCGAACATGCCTAGACCTTGCAGCAATATTGCACCCCGTGGCCTCGTCCACGGTTAGGCGCGAATATGCCTATAAATTGTCCATGGTTAGGCGTGAACATGCCTAGACCTTGCAGCGAACATTGCAACCCGTGGCCTCGCCCACGGTTAGGCGCGAATATGCCTTAAAAATCACTCATGGCCTCGTCCATGACTGGGCGCGAATATGCCTAAGCCCGCCTATGGCCTCGTCCATAATAGTCCAAAGTCAGATACAGTTTATGTCGTTTACTCCTTACAAATTTAACTAAGTGCAGGAACACCTAGGTTCCAAGTTGTTTATCTGGTATCTAACCAAGTGCAGGAACACCTAGGTTCTAGATTGCTTATCTTGTATCTAACCAAATGCAGGAACGCCTGGGTTCCAAGTTGTTTATCTCATATCTAGCTAAGTGCAGGAACACCTAGGTTCCAAATCGTTCATCTTATATCTAACCAAATGCAGGAACGCCTGGGTTCCAAGTTGTTTAACTTGTATCTAACTAAATGCAGGAACGCCGAGGTTACAAAGCATTTGTCCTGTGTAGTTTTGTCTACTTGCAGGAACGTTAAATGCACATCTCAACGGTGCAAACTACCGGTCAAAACAATAGAAGGGTCAGAAGCAAGAACCAAACTTGCACCCCTCGTACCTATACACAGATTACTCAACCATTGCTGCATAAATAAGTGCAACCAGGACATGCAGAATTAGATAAAACAAGTCACGACAACGGGCAACCTAGATTCCAGCCCACCTAACACCACGAAGGGTGTACTTACTGCAGTTCCAAAAAACGGGACCACGCAGGGTCAGCTCGTCCGATAAGCCACGCAGGGCATAGGACCAAAAAATTGTGTTAAAGTACTGATTGAAAATCAAGAAATGTCAAGGGTCATGATAAAAACGCATCAAATAGGCACAAGGCCTCTTCACTGGGCCTCATGGACCTCAGTGGCAGAAATGTTACCTGATTCTTCAACAGCACCAGAAGAGGGGAGCTCAACCCGCTGCTCGTCAGGGACGGATGTGTTGCCACCAGCTTCCTCCTGGCTGGGGTCAACAACTGCACTTTGGCTTGGCACAGCAGCATTCTGGGGAGCAACATCCCTGCGTCTGGGGTACTCGATCTCAGTCCAAATTGTATCCCGTCTGTCAAAGTCCTGCTTGGTCAAGCATGCCTTCCAACCTCTGGCAAAGAACAGCTCTTCAAATTGCGGCATTTGGGCCTTAAACTTCATCTTCGTATCATTCACCCCCTGATTATAGGCCTGATCAGAAGACGCTTGAGCAACAGCCAATTCAGCCTCCAGATTTGCCTTGCTCCTTTGGGCGTTCGATAGCTCGGTCTCCAAAAGCCCAAGTCTGGCCATGGCATCGCTAAAATTACGGTCAGATTCACCTACTTGGCGCTTCAACGAAGACAGCTCCTCCTTCATCTTCTCATTTTCAGCCGTCATCAAATGGTTGGCATTGATCAGGCGATTGGCACTGACCTTCAGTTCGTCATTCTCAGTCCTCAGCTGTGTGTTGAGACCGGTGATTGTTCTGTTATCCTTAGTAGCACGGTCACAAGCGACGTACATGAGTTGCATGGACTGCAGTTCGTCACAAACATTCAGCGAAACAGTATGTTAAAAAGAAAGGACTCCAAATCACAGGACGCCACGAAGAAGTAAAGTCCATACCTTGATGTGATGCTGAAAGCCACTCTTCAAAAGCTTGAGGTAACTGGATCCGGTCTCTCTCTCAACATCCCCAGGAAGCAAGACAGCTCGACCAACAGCCAGAGCAACATCAGCATTGTCACAACTATCAGTAGCAAGGATAGGCTGAGTACCACGACGGAGAGGAGGGTTCCAAACACCCATTTCAGACTCGGGTTCAGGCTCAGGAGTTGGGGGAGGTGGCTGAGCAGAGGAACTCCTGGTAGTACGACGACGCTGCTGAGGAGGGTTCGGAATGGGGCCTGACTCTTCCCTGGGCCTCTTCTCCAGGGCAGTATCAGGCTCCCTCCGCTCTGAAGGGGGAAAAGAAGGAGAAGGGGGGCGAGCAGAAGAAGAAGCTCCTAGTGGATCAAGAAACTGGACAGGAGACTCATCATCATCAAGGGTTATGAAGTAAGAAAAATCGGGCACAACTCTCGGCATGGCAGAAACAGGGGATTGGTCTCTCACAGGAACACTGCTAGTACTCTCTCCAGATAAATCACTTTGAATATTTTTACAAGACAAGTCAATACCAAGATAGATGTTTGTACGAGAAGCACGGATAACCTGACTACGGAGAAAAAGCTTTTGAATGGGAGAACGCCTTACCCCAACGCGACCCCTTCCCCTGCGAAGATTCCTGGCAGAAGTAGAAGCCTCACTTATACGGACACCACCACGGTAGGAGGGATTGTACTTCAGCAGGACATGCACAGCCCGACCTAGCCCTTCTGGATCAATCCCCCTGATGCCCGGAAACTATAGGGCTCTCTCAATATCGAGAAGGTGAACACCGTCGTGCACCACCAGATGACCCTCGTTGATGTTCACCGCTGCATAAACAAAACAAAGGAGACGTAATGAACAACGGGACAAACAGGAGCCATTACAATAGGAAAACCAAAAAGGGGCAAAAAGAGCAAAACTGACGTGTACGCCCAAAAGTGTGGGGGCACAGAGGGCCCACGATGCTGCCACCGTCGTCCTTAGGCAGAAAATTTCCAGTCACAATCAAAAAATCATCATTCTCCCCACGACAGGAATTGGGAAGATCAGTCACTAAATGACGCTCTTTGTCCCGGATCTTGAGATAATAAGTCCCATGGGTGGTAGGACAGACACTGTAAAGGCGGCGGATATCGTACCAACCCAGGTTTGTGCCCAGAAGTCTGTTCAGGGCCACCACTCCCATGACCACGCGATAGAAGTTGGGACAAAGTTGGAGAGGGGTAAGGTGACAGATGCTGCAGATCTCGACTAGCAGAGGATGTAAGGGAAACCTAACACCTCCTTCTACAACGGCTAAAAGGGGAACATGAACCCTACTCTCAGTTTGGTCATGAGTATCGGTGTTTGGAGGAGCCAAGGCCAAAATACGTCATCAGGAACCTCGTAACGGCGGCGAAAAGCCTCCATGTGAGCATCGCTATCACAGAGGTTCCTAAACCTACCCATGGCGAAAAAGCAATGCAGGTACAAATAGACCCTACAAAACAACTGTGCAAGAAGAGCGGGAAGGGTTCCAAGAAACTTACAGGCAACCGACGACGGCCTAAGAGAGTCTTTTCCGGCGAAAGGAAAGTCTGTAAAGGGGGGAACTCAAAGGACACAATAGCAACAGGGCTCTCAACAACTCTCGCAGAATATCACGAATAAGGAAAGAAGGAAGGTCTGGGAAACGTCTTATACCTTCTCAAATTCAAACTAGTGCTCGCTGACATCATCTAAAACGGCAGCGTTTGGATTCCTCACACCTTTCCACGAAAAGGTGTGGTAATGTCAAATCGGTAATTAAAAGGGTGTAATGATTCAGCCACCTGGACAACGGAAAGGTGCCTCAGAAGTTACGCTAGCGTCTGTGGGCACAGACTTATCGCTTGGGAAGTCTGCGCGATGACCGCCACGTGGCAGGCACGACGGAACGAAGCGTGACGATGGTACGAAGAGATAAACATCGGAGCAACTCCTCGTCGAATAGCTTCTAGCTCGTCATACGCGAACTTGCATGGACGAACAAAAGCTGGGGAGCAATTGTGTGGGGTATTTTCCAATGAATACAAAGAACGAACAAGTTAGCTCGTCCAGAGCCATCACGTGATTTGCACGAGGGAAGAAGTACGGAACAGTATGCCAACGATCACCAAGCCCATAATTCAGCAAATACCCAAGTCTACCTGCTCGTCGGACAATGCAGAGGGAATGGCCCGATACGTGGGAAACCCTAGTAGCAGCCTTACCTTGTGAAGATAAGGAAAGGAGGAAATATTCGAAGGTATTCCCAGAATCAGATGAGCTTGTGAAGATAAGCACAATCTTACTCAGAGATAGAAAACCAGTCAGCTTACTAAACAAGGAGCGAACTCCCATGTTGGGTAAAGCTCTAGACGAGCAACATGCGGCCATCTCGGCAAGAATCCTTATCGAATAAGGATACAGAATCATGCAGGCTACGCTGCCCAATAAGGAAGAATCCTAAGCTTGGAAGGATTCCATACAGAGAAGAATTCTACAAAGAATGTAAAGGCAATCTAATCGCCTATATAAGTAAATGACTCCTAAAGACTAGAGGTATGCTTGAACCTAATCTCGCACTTATACACGTTCCATTGATCCTCCAGTTCGTCAGTACTAACTTAGCCATCGGAGGGCCCTTGCCGCCTAGAGGCAGGGGTGCTCTGACAGTTCATTCGTGTTGCAGGATCAAGGTCGCTCCATTCAAAGAGGATTTGATCTCATAAGAGCAAGGAAATAACTTCGTGAGTTTTTCCCCTCTTACAAAGACCACCGCCAAGATTCTGCAGTGTGGGTTCTGGTGGTCCGATATGTTTAAGGGTGTACACATGTTTTGTAGGTCATGTGACCATTGCCAAAAGCTTGGCAAGTTGTCTGCACGTCATGAGATGCCCCTCAGGCCTATTCTTGTGCTAGAGGTATTTGATTGCTGGGGCATCGACTTTATGGGTCCATTTCCTATGTCTCACGGTTATGAGTTCATCCTGCTGGCGGTGGATTATGTGTCAAAGTGGGTAGAAGCGATTCCCACTAAGTCTATGGAGTCAAGAGTCGTGCTAGAGTTTCTTAAGGCGAATATTTTGTTGAGGTTTGGCGTGCCACGCGCCATTATCTCCAACCAGGGCACGCAATTCACGAGTCGGTCTTTTGAAAAGTTAATGGGGGAGTTTCGAGTTACTCATAAGGTATCCACTTCATACCACCCCCAAACTAATGGGCAGGCCGAGTTAGCAAACAGGGAGATCAAGCGGATTTTAGAGAAGACAGTAGGTGTGACTAGGAAGGATTGGTCCACTAGGTTGAACAATGCGTTGTGGGCCTACCGCACTGCGTATAGGACCGTGTTGGGTGCCTCACCCTATCGGCTCGTTTACGGTAAGGCCTGCCACCTGCTTGTTGAGTTGGAGAAGAAGGCCTATTGGGCCATTCAGACAGTCAACTCTAGTTTGACTGAAGCGGGTGAGCATAGGAAATTGCAATTGAGTGAGCTTGAGGAGCTTAGGAATGACACGTATAAGAACGCTAGTATCTATAAGGCTAAGGTTAAGGCGTATCATGATAGGAACATTCAGCGCAAAACCTTTAGGGCTGGTCAGAAAGTGTTACTCTATAATTTGCATCTTCATATATTTCCAGGAAAGTTGCGATCCCGTTCGGATGGTCCCTACGTTGTCGTTAATGTGTACCCAAATGGTTCAGTCGATGTCTGTGACCCTAAAGATGATCATGTGTTTAAAGTTAACGGGCCGCGTCTCAAACCTTATTTGGAATTTTTAGAGGTAGGTGAACCTGATGAGGAGTTGGTCGATCCTGTTTATTCGGACGACCAAGTTGAGTAGGCTTTGTCGGCCATGTTTGAACGAGTAGCTCACGCGTACCATGCTCGTCATTAAGTGTGGACCCGACCCCTACCATTAGGGGTACCCATCATTGACTTGGGTTTTTATAGCTTCGCACGCCGCTATTAAAATAAGGATCGTGTGCCCAGCTCCGGCTAGTAAAGGCAAGTTATATATATATATATATATATATATATATATATATATATATATATATATATATATATATATATATATATGTGTGTGTGTGTGTGTCTGTTTTTCATTTTTGTTTTTTTTTAAAAAAAAAATTTTGGTCTTGTATAGCCACCCAATTCGTGCCCCTTGCACAGGTTGGGGAGAAAAGTATGACACGTTGATCGCGTGATGATTTGATGGTGTCCTTTCTTTTATCATTCTTTTGTTTTCCCTATCTACGCCCGGACACCACGTGTCGGGCGGGACTAATGTTCTTTGCAGGATGCGCAGAGAGAGTCCCCGAAATTCCTCATACATCGGCCGAGGTCATGGTGGTTGGCTGCCACCCGGAGGTCCATTCCTTTCCCTTGTTCTTTATTTTGTGTGTCTCCATGCTCTGGGGACATAGCATGCTTTTAGTTGGGGGGAGGGTGTACTTTGTTCGTACTTGATTTGCGTTGCTAGGTAGGTTTATGGGGATACAGTTGTTATGCAATCTGTAAATATCATCGAGCAAATGAGATCTAGCTAATTCAGTATGCTTGCTAACTTGAAATCATGCATATATTTGGCTACCTAATTGAGCATACTGCACTGTAGAGCACGTGAACAAGTGTCCCCACATTGATAGTAGCGTATTTCGGATAACATTCCCATGTTCTTTGTCTTCCTTTCTGCAATCGCATAAAATAGTGGGCTTTTGTTCTGCAATTAAGAAACTAGTTATATTTCATGCATTTGCGAGAGTAAATTACGTGCATAGGGGATGAAACAAGGCAATCTTTGCATGATTAAACCACATACGAGTCCCCTTGACCCATTTTAAACCAGTCCGAGTCAGTTCCCATGTCTAACTTAGGAAACTGGTGTGTGGTTGGATTGAAGTTTGGGAGGAAGTTAAGCTCCGTGTGCCATGAGTGCCGTACTGTCGTGGGGAAATTGGGAAGCAATGTGTTCTGGGAGAGTAACGCGTGAAAAGGTCTGATTGGGTGTCATGTTTTGGAAACCTTAACCTTAGCCATTATTGCCAAAAAAAAAATAAAAAAAAAAATAAAAACCTATCAGTATCGATACAGTCAAATTGCTGTATCGATACCGTGTACCCCATGGCCGGACAGAATGTATGGGTATCGATACTAGCAAAGAGCTGTATCGATACCGAGCCCTTTATACGCAAAATTAAAAGGTTCGGCCAGTCTTTCTTCTTCACTTCCCATCTTCTTCTTCCCCAACCTTTTCTTCCTCTCTCTAACCACGAAATCCTCCATTGTTACCCCCTCAAGACCTCTCAAACTCCACCAAATCCTACCCAAATTCCACCAAACTTCACCAAAACATTCCTTTTCTTCATCTCTACCACATATACCTCTCAAATCCCGTCTGAAACTCTTATTTCTCCAGATCCGAAACCCAAAATTTCCAAACCCGAAGAACTTCCAAACATGGCACCCAGGAAGACTACCGCTAGTTCAAAGGCCAAAGGAGCAGCCTCCTCTAGTGCTCCTCCAGAGCAAGAGGAAGGGGGAAGTCCCGTTCAAGGCCGAGGAAGGAGAAGGACCGGGGATCAGATTGCCCGGGATGAATGGGAAGCATGGGAGGGTTCTATTCAAGAAAGGAGCATCAAGAATGAGCGCCACATTATCCGGGACGGGTTCCCTGCAAATCACAACGCCATACAAGCCATTGTGGAGCAAGGTTTGTCTTTCTGGTTTGAGCCAAACCCCGGGTACAATTTAGAACTTGTTAAGGAATTCTATAAAAATATTCACGTAACAGAGTCCGGGACCACATTTAGTTCCGGGACTCAGATCAGCTCGCGAGTGGCTAGGTTACCCATTGTGGTCACACCCGATGTTATTGCTGCAAACTTACATTATAGGAGGCCGACTGGGCCTATTAACTATCCTTGTCCCGCTACGGATTTTGACCCGAACCTGGTGAATGGGGTTTTATATGAGAAACGTATAGATGCCCGTATTCCTCACCGGCCGGGCAAGTTTAAGCCGGCATTTCGATTTTTGAATCAGGTAGTGTGTTATAACCTGGACCCTAGGGCAACTGAGAATAAACCTTCTGAAAATACTGGGTATTTGTTGTCAGCTTTCATGGAATCGGGCACTGTTTGTCACTGGGCACTATTTATTTATGCTAAGATTATTGATTTTCGCGATGCCCCAACACAGACAAGACTGCCGTTTCCTTGTCTGATTACATCCATTGTCAGACAGTCTGGGTTGACAGGGGCTAAATGGTTGAGGAATGACATACTGAGTCCTGGGCCGATTGATAGCACTATTCTCACCAAGAGCATGGCCCAGTCTCGTGGTGGCAGAGGTGGAGCCTTTTTGACTACCGAACTCCCGCCAGCGCACCTACTACTTCTTGGCTGCAAAAGATCTTTTGCCAGGGTGTTGCTACCATTCGGAGTCAACAGAAGATCAAGGGGGAGGTGCGACAGATTGCAAGGACTCAGTAGCAAATGGATCACAGGCAGGAGTGGTTGGCAGGTCGGGTTGAGGGTTCGACTTCGACTCCATATGTCCCTCTGCAGTTGCCCGAGTTGGAGGTCAGTGATGACTTCGCTGATGATGATGGCGGGGATGAGTCGGATTGAGATAGGGCACTTGTGTGGCATGGAGCTGGCTTGGGGGTAGGTAGGACTGATGGTTGGTGGTGTCGTTCTATGTTAGTATTTGTTATTTTATGTGGTATTTATGTCTGCTTTTCATTTGGGTCTGTAATATAATTGACATGGATGTTTGGTTTTCATTTTGCGAACTTGGTTTGGGTGGCGCCGATGGGCGCATTGACAGGTGGTTAGACATGACAGGTGGGGCCAATTAGGGTAGTTGACCTTGCGCTTCTATAGGCCGCCACCTGATTTTGCAGTTCCCTTTTCGTTCTAACCAAGGTCATTATAATCTAAAAAGTCCTTGGTAGATCTTGTGCACGTGGTTGATCTCTCACTTATGCATGATTAATAATGATGTTGCTTATTTTGTGGAATCATATTTAGACAGACTGTGCGGTTATTTCTTGCTGAGCGTTGATTTTGATTGGCACGTGGCAACCAGTTGTTCGGTTCCATGCATTTCGCCAAGCGCTTATATGGGATGTTGAGTGTTCTAGTGAGTGAGTGTAACGCGTTTGTCTTTGTGGTGATATTCATTCTCACGTGTGGAGTGATGCTATCTGTGTTCAATTTTCTGTCAAGGCACGCATGCATTTGAGTTACGGGCATATTAAGAGGCAAATATCTATTACTGTGACTAATTGTTTCTATAGGCGGTATAACCACCGCACCCCCGTTGGTGTTTTCTAGTTTCCTATCTTTAGTTGCATTTCGTTCGTTCCTAGGGACTAGCAACGCTCAAGTTGGGGGGTGTGATAGGCACGCAATGTCACAGCTATAAGCGCCTAAGTAGGGCGAATGAGCACGTTAGAGGTGCGATTTATTTCATTTTTCCACTTGATGCGGTGTTGTCTCTTGTTTTTGGTGTTTTGCTTGTTTTTGTAGGCAATGGGCCGGAGGAGCACGTAAAGTGGACATAAGATATCGGGCATGTGAGAAGCCGGTGGGACCCAAGGAAGGACGAGCAAGCTTGAAAAGCATTTTGAGGGTGTCGGTATCGATACAGGCATTCCACTGTATCGATACCGAGGTGCTTATAGGTGAACAGAATCTACGGGTATCGATACTGTGTTTTGCCTGTATCGATACCGAGTGTCCTATCTTCGTCCGGTTGACTTGCCACGTGTTTTGACTTCGGGGTGGAGCATAAATACTCCGTTTTTGGGTCAAATTAGGGTTCCACGAATTGTTCTTAGTTTTCTTATTTTTTCGAAGATCGGCTACAATTTTTCTTCAGCATTCTACGTTTCAAGTTTGTTCCGGATTTTCAGACTTTCGGCTTTGGATTGGTGATTCGAATTAATAATTAAGTTTGATCTTTGCTTGCCATCTACGGTATCGTTTCCTATTGTTCTTATATTTTATTCTTCAAGCATGTCTAGATCTAGGTTTAATTTGATTTCTGCAGTTACTAGAATCATGAGCGAGTAGTCGTTACGAGTGCGGCTGCGGGGCGAAGGCGCCACACGTCTAGACTAACCAACGTTTCACCTCGGGGCCGAATTAACTCAACTTTCAGGCAATTTTAGGAAACAGAAATTTTGCTAACAAACAAAACCCAGGCATCGCCGGAATTCGAATGCCCGCGGAATCTGGTGACAGGTGGTGCGCATTTGTTAGGAAGCCTTTCTTTTATTCTAAAATCAGTAAAAGAGGAATTGTGGCCCGAGTAAATATCGGTTAGGCTAGTCGTTGACGCTGGGTTCCCTCAGTTGTGCTCTCTATATTAATTTACATTCAGTTACATTAGCTTAGTAATTTAGTTAATAAATTTCATCAAATCAAGGGGTGGCTACCTAAGAGCCAGGTAAAACTGCACTTTCACACTTTTGAGTCAGGCACTTAAGTCGTCTCTGTGGTTCTACTCCGGTACTTCCGGATTTATTGTGCTACACTGGTCGAGAGTCCTACGCTTGGGACGCGTCTTTATTCGTCTTATTTTTAGTCACCTGGTTGGTCAAGCAAGTATCTCTATAATGAAATTAAGTTGGGCAGCGATGTTAATGGGTATAGAGATATGCTACTTGTAGCGTGAGGTATGCGGGAACATTAAGATCGATTAAAGGATTATATCACCTGCCTGAAGAGATTTGACTTAGTTTAGCTGATTTGACTTCCCATAAGGTTTTGAATAATTTTTATTGTTGGTAGGCTATCTTTGTATTCAATATTTTAATAGGGGTTTTTCCATTTTTGTGTGAGGTGAGGTTCAATATTCATAAACAACAAGAAATAACATATTGGAACAAATTTATTTGGGGGTGAACGATAATGGGTGTTGATTGGATTTGTTTGTTGAGGCAATCAGGATGAGGGGATGGTATCATTGTCGAGGTTGGCAGTTGACATATCTTGCAGTTTATTGAACATTGAAAGTTTGGCTATGATAAATGAGTTTTGTGTTATTGGTGGGTTTAGACCAGTGTATTGACAATAGTCACAATGTATTAGGACATGAGTGTTTGGGTTGCCCATGGTTTATAGCGATGGGTTATATAATGTGTGGTTGTGGCTTGTTTATTAGACAGTAAGATAGGAGCACGAGATGTCGTGGTGGAATTTTGAGTGCTGGTCGTTGGTAATATTATCCTGTAGTGGTGGAAATGCCTGAAGTGAAGCTACTGAGGAACCAGTGGGATGAGCATTACTAGAAGTGGTGTAGACGTGATATGAGCTGTTACTCACTTTTATTATTAGCAGTTTTAGGTTTCTTAACTTGTATGTCGCTATAACCGGTGCTCTTGCTTGTGGGAGACTAAGTAAAGGGATAGTTTTGAACTACAAAGGGAGGATATGATCAGACTTGAAATTACTGCATAGAGTTAATCTTCAAAATGTGAAATAAATTTGTAAACTTGAGGCAATGATGCACACTATGTGTTGTCTAGGGTTTTGACTGGAGATTAGCTACTCGGGAAGTGTTTTTGAGTATATTGTAAATTGAGATTTCGTGTTGGTAAAAAAAAAAAAAAAAAGGGTAATGGATAAGTACACAAGGAACTTGGGGTGTTCTTCTGGATGACATGGATAGAGTAACATCTCGTTTGGACTTCAGAAATCTTTTGGTGTTGTCTTAAACTCTGTTCGGAGTAGTTAGATGTGATGAGAGTGTGTTGACGAAATTGGGCTTGACACTATTGTTGGATGCACGAACTAAACCAGGTAAATTAGGAAAACTTGGTCGATCGCTAACATTTTATTTGGCCTTAATAGTTTGTTTGAGCTAAGGAATAAGGAGTGACCTCTCGGACCATTGATCTAGCGATAAGTGTGTATACCTGTGAGGACTAAAGGTTTAGAAGATTGAAAATTGTACTTGGAGGATGTGTAGGTGGTAGTGATGAATCTTAGATATCGAAACAACTGTGTTAATTTTAAGTTTGGTCGGTGATTCCGTAAATTGTCGTTTCTCATAGTTTAAAGAAGCATTCCTTAAGTAAAGTTGGTAGGGTTGAAACTGGGTTTTGTCAATTTGCTTGTGTTAGCATTGTATGGTTTAAATTTGCGTTAGATGACTCTTGTGCTTTCAGGAAAATTGAGTATTAGGGAGTTTAATGAGAAAGTGAGAGAATCCCATAGTTAGAAGGTGGAGGTGTAGGTTCCAGTTGAAGATCAAACGGAAGGTTGTAAGTTTTGTCAGGTTTAGTTTGGATTTTTCTTGTACGTAGTACAAATGAAATTAGAGTTATTCTAAAAATAGCTTGTTTGACTATCTAATAACTATCGGTGATTGTAGCTCAAGTGGATATGTGCGCCTCAAGGTTTACTTGTCCTTTCTCCTAGATGATTCGGGTGAGGATGTTGTTGACCGTTCGGGGAACTAGGTCGATTTTAAGACTCAAGTGGAGGAACGTATGACGGGTGAATGTCATGTTTAAATGACTAATGTTAGAAAATTGAGGTGAGTCATTTCCCACGATGTTGGTGAATTAGAGTGAATTGCTAAGTGAAGGTGGTCTTGAGGGATTTTCCTTTAAATAAGTAAATTAGTGAGGTTTATGTGATGTTGTTAATGTAATAAGATATTTGAGTACCCAATTGTTTTAAATTCATATGATTGTTGGAGTGGATGCTCATTATTGGGAGTGGGAAATGTTTTGAGTTAACCTGAAATATGAATCTTGTTCTGAAAGTTTGAGTGATGTAAATTTGGTATGGTTGGAAGAATCTATAAGAACGAACCTACAAAGTATTTGAGGATTCATTGTTATTCTTGTGAAAGAACCAATTTTATGCTAAGTGTAAGAATTATAAGATATAGTCTCCAAGATTGAAGTTCCTTAGTTTGCAGTTGCAAGAGATTAGAGTTATGAATTGTATAAAAATTGGACGTGGTTGTGAGGTATAATAGACCTAAGTTACAGTTAAATTTGGTTTTGAGTTTTGTTGGCAAGTGTTGTGGGATATTGGAGTTTTTGTGACTGGACATGTATTTGATGAGAGAAATTTGAATTCGTGTTAAATGGAACGAGTGGGTTGTTTTCTTAAAGTTGGAGATGAGTTGGTTACAGTTTTAATTGGAGAGAGAAAAGGAAACTAGACCGTGGAGAATGTTTTCATCTTTTTTGTTATCATTTGAGAATATTTTTCTCTCTCAAAAAAATAAATAAAAATGTTACGACTAAAATTGCTTTCTAGCCTTGCACTTGTAACAGCTCTTGGGGTGTTGAGATAGCACGTCACTCCATGAATGGGTGGAGACATTTTGATTTTTGAGTCGTGAAGAGTCCAGGTTTATCAAAGAGGTGGGTGATGTCCACGTTGGAAAGTTGTCGCTACTATTTGTTTGGTAAGAAATCCAGATCTCTTTCGATTGCAAGCGTTTAGGGTAATTACTTTCACAAAGGGAGGTCAACATAGGATAATATTGTTGGATGGAGTATTTGAAAGATTATGATTTGGACCACAATCTCATCTAGGGGAAGCAGAAGTAGCAACTAAAACATCGAGTAGGAAATCGACACACCTAGGGAGCCTAGAAATTCGTGAGCAGTACAATACAAAGATTGGGGTTTCATGCTTTGAACTTTACGTCAGTACGAACCAGATCCGTCGCATGTCTTAGAATGGTATGATGTCACGACCCAATCTGGAAGGTTGGAAATCATGACCGGCCAGTGATACTCAATCAACCCAGGCCTCTTTGAAAATAACCCCTTTGTAGGACTTTTCTTAAATAATCGAGTTTAATTATTGAAAAAGCGGAAGTATTAAACAAAATATATTCAAAGCTAATTACAAAAATACATATTCGCCCAACAGTGTTACATTACAACTCTGTGGCCCATTATTATTGGCACCACCAAATCAAAAAGAATTACAATTTAGGAGCACCACAATTGTATTACAAAAAAAGAATATGAATTACGTAAAATAGTAGCGGCAACAACATTAAACAGTAACCACGCCAGATCCACATAGCCTTCTTTTACCCCTTTCATCCTGAAATGGGTTCATAAAAATAAAACCATTCCAGTGAGCGTTACGATATACAGAGGTTCCATAATTAACAAGGGAATAGTTTGACAAATATTAACTTTAAATATAAGTTTTCAGACTTGAGATTGCAAACCGTAAAATAATCAATAATGCAGTTATTTAGGGTCAAAGCTGCCAAACCTCTGAAAATAATGTAGTTATTCAGCAAACTGCCAGCTCGAACATCTTTTATGGGTGGAACACCGGCAATAATCTAGGGAGTGACCCCTCCATTGGGAAATGATATCAAGTCCATGGGATACCCAGCTATATCCCCTCATTTGGGCGCCAAATCTCAACACCCAGATGTTTTACCAAAACGAACAATATAGTTCGTTCTTTTTTCCCTTTTCAATCGATCCCATGTTTATCTCTAGAATTTCACTTCCAAATTGTGCTTATTATGGACTATGATGCTTCCGTACAAGACATCTATTTTCAACGTATCTTATCGATCCAATTTTGCGATTCATAATTCATGAAACACTTAAAATAAACTATGTAAGCAATGTATATTAGTAACTCACCTTTGTAGCGTGAACCGTGAATAGAACCCATGCAAATTTTAATAGCTTACATCGGAACTTTTGGGTCACATAATTATTCTACCGTTACTGCATGTTTAATCGAGTCACTAATAGAAGAGGAAAAGCTGCTGAAAAATGGTGAGGGTGGTGTTCGTGGGACTTGTGGTTGAAGGAAGAACAATAGAATAGGAGAGAGAGGTTTTAATTTATGTGAGAAGAAGAAAAAGGGGAAGAAAATATAAAGAGAAAAAGAAAGACATGCATGGCACATGTGGGGACTTCAACTTTAAATTCCTCTGCTCCCCAACTGTGTTTTTGCCTTAGGCAAATAATGCCATTGACTACACCGTTGGTACGCATATCCATTTCACCTATCGTGTGAACTAGTCCCCGAGTAATTATGTTGTCCAGACTTCATTTTCAGAAAAATACTAAAAATTCACTTTTGAGTAGAAAAGTTATTCTAAAAGCACTGCGACGACGAAGTTCTTATAAGTAAAATAATTAATGAAACACGAATTCTATTCATGAAAAATCGGGTTATCACATCTGAACTTGAGTTGGAAGCCGATACGTGCTTTATGTTTAAAATTTATACTAAAAGCCATGCTTTTATGTAATGGATTAATATTTAATTAGTTAATTATTAATCAGTTTATCCCTTTTTGATGAGAATCTATTATGGGCAATGTTTCCATGATATAATTGTATGTTGTGCATGTGTCTTTTATTCTATATAGTAGATGATCCAGTGTGTAGAGTACGGCTTACACATAGAAGATTGGATCATCGGTTCTTGTGGAATATAAGTTTTGGTTCACAATCTTAGATGGAATTTGACACACCATCAGTAGGATTGTAGTACAATATTTTAGTAGGTTTGTCTTGACTACAGGGAACGGTTCTAGTTCCGACTCATTGTGCTAGTACATTTTTGTGTGTATTGAACAGGACCATTTAAGGTAATTGTCTTAGCACTGACATTTCAAGACCTTATTAAGAATACTTATGCTCTTAATCTGGATATAATTAATACATATATACATTTAATGTTGTTGACTTTGATTCATTATAAAGTGAGATCTTTTTTCACGGTCAATAGTCTTGGTGAGTTGGGTCACAACATTATATGCATGAAATATATGGATATTAATTATTGATAGAATCCACGTCTCGTTAGAGATTGATGATACCCCCTTGAGTAAACTTATAAGTTTCGGTTATGTCAAACCCTGCAGGTGGATATTTGTATCCGACATATCGAATAAGTTAAGTGGTTAGTCTCAAGGTGTTTTATAAGATGTTGATTAGTGGGAGATTGTTAGTAATCGACATTTAATCAACGGGTATCTGTAATCTTAACGTGGGGAGATTAATAAGTATTTAATAACGTGGAGCTCGAAATATAATCGAGATAAAGATGGGAGTGCAATTATAATTCTTTAGTGGTGTGAATTATAATTTGTGAAATAAGAATAGAATCCGGGTGGGATTAGGTTTTCTTATTTACACAAGGAGCCCAGATTTATTTCTCCTCAGGTCCCTGCTCTAGCCCTATAAATATATCGTTATGTTCTCTAGGTCACAAAACAGTCATTCAGAAAATTAGAATAGAGGCTGTGAGAGAGAGAACAAAGAGATCATGTAGAAGTCCACACTTGGCTACATGATCGAGATATAAGGGAATATGGCAGAAGATCATGAGGTACTGTCGAGCAAAGCTTGTTGCATACAGTAATTAGGTCTGTCAAGTTCTAAAATAAACAAGTCAACCAGCGTTCGTGTCTACGGATGAGAGGTAAACCCTAATTCCGCCTTGTAGGGTTTGTGTTTATTTTTGTTGTTTAATCTATACGCGTAATTACTGGGTTCTGGGATTTGTTTCCCAGCACTTTAGACTCACGGAATCACGTTTTAAGGGTTGAGACTATCTTGCTAGTGATGGTTTTAACTTTGTAAGTGGGGAGTCCACGTGGGAAAGAGAGGATAAGATTAGAGAAAAATATCTGAAATTATTTCCTTATTAAATCGGTGTGAATTTCTTGACTTAACTCTTTATAGTCACAAATTTATGATCTTTATATCGTGTCGGTGTCCCATATTTGAAGGTGTTTATGTGTTGATTTGTGGAGTTTTGGGCATGCAAAATTTTGAATAAATTTTTTTTGTAAGGAGGGTAGAATGTAAAGACCCGGAATATTTTGATAAAGAAAGCTTGAAAATAAAGTTGGATGCGAAATTGACAAAGGAGTTGGGATGCAAGTTTAATGTGCAATACGTGTTAAATTTTGGCTTGTTAATCTCCCTACCTCGAAACCCTTCAAGGTAGGGAGATTTCTACTTCTACCAAGTGTTTTTGATATGATTTAACATATATCTCATCCTTGTATTGAATCAATCTCTCTTGTTTTTGTGAAACCCTCATGAAACCCATTACCCATCCTTTATTCTCTAGTGCATATGACTGATTATTTGCATACTTTTGTGGGTTGGAGCCTCAAATTCGTGATTAAGGTAGCTCTAAGTACATGTTTGAGTTGGAACTTCAATCCGCCCCTGTTTTGGCCGAATTTTTAGATATTTTTCAGAACCTGTAAATTTATGAAACTTTTACTGTAGCTACCGATACATGTCTTTTATACTATGGTAAATTTTCAGAATTTAATTTGAAGTACAAAAAGTATGAAAAATGTTTGAAGTTGGTTTATCCGCTGAAATTGCTGAAATTACTTACGGGAAATACTATTTTTCTTTCTAGGAAGCTTTGAAATCTCGATTCGCCTTTTGATTAAAAAACTGGACTCGTATACCTTCGAAAGTATGTAAGGGGTGTATCTCTTAATTTCTTCTAGGAAATAGCAGTTTTTTATTTGAAGTTGGTTTGTCCGCTGAAATTACTTATGGGATGCGTACAGACACATGAAATTGTTTGAAAGAGAGTAATGGCGTGCGTTATACGATGACACGTATATGAATTGCAATGAATGATTAATTAATGAGAATGAATACAAGAGGAATGACATGGAACACGGGGTCATGTGATGCTCAGAATGATACTAGGGCCGTCCTATGGACATGTCGCTTGGAATGATATATACTAGGGCCGTCCTACGGATGTATCGCTAGGAATCACACTAGGACCCTCCTATGGACGTGTTGCTAGGAATTTCTAAAGCTTATGATGATAAAGAAATTGATGACACAACGAGTTGAGTGGGTTTGACATAAGGGTGAGCACAAGTCGGTTCAGGTTGGTTTTTGGTATGGTTCGGGTTCGGGTAATTTTTTACCAGGTCATGAAACACTACACCTGGAACCGGACTGAACATGTCTTGAAACCGATCGGGTCAGGTAGTCGGGCTGGTGGTTCGGGTCAGTTAGGTAAGTCAGGTAAGTCAGGTTGGGCTTTCTGGAATGGGCTTCTTTTACTGAGCCTCCAAATATTTCAATTGGGCCAATGTTATATATATATTTTTTTAATGTTTGAGCCCATTGTTTTTCACTAGGCTTTCCATTATTTCAATTGGGCCAATCCTATATTGTTTTAATGTTTGAGTCCATTATTTTTTACTGGGCTTTCCAAAAAATTCATGCCCATGAACAAAACATTAAATCCGACATTACATTTACATCCCAACAAACTCATGCACTTTCAGCCAAGCTTTTGATACCAAAATTCAAGTTCAAAAACCAAACCCAATTGAAGATCCAACATTCCATTAAAATAAGGTAAACAAGTTATTTTTCACAAGGTAAATTCTGAAAAATTCTCAATCACCTCCACCACTGATTCAATAAATCGAATCACATAATCATAAAATTCAGTGTATACCGAACTTGGACATGAATGCAACAAATCAAGATTGTAATGCATTATTTCCTACCAAAACAATAGGAAATTTATGAACGTGTGATTTAGCACCATGGATAGCAATATCATAAAATTTTGAGGAAACATATGAACATTGAGAGACTAGTCAATGCAACAGCCAGACAACATTAAACTTCTTAGGAAACATTAAGAGACTAGTCAAGCAACTAGACAGTAAAGAATAAAGATCCCAATAGCCAATACCCAAGGGAGCTTAGTTTGATACTTTGATCCAACAGCCAATACTTAGAGTCTTAAGATAGTTTCAACTTTCAAACATTTCCACCAAGCCTTGCCTAGGTAGTAGAAGCCTACACAACAAAAAAACAAGTAGAGTTAATAGTTAATATCGCCAGTCCCACTTCAAAAATCCAATGACCTGCGACCTCCAAAAGTATACCACCCAAGTATCCACAAAAAATACCCATGTACCACCAATCAAGTATCCACAAAAACATCAACTGTAGCCTACGGCTTTGTGACCTGCAACAAAAAGAAAAAAACAGGAAGTTCGAGTCAAAACTTAAAAAGGTAAGCTAATGTACTGAACCAAGTAACTAATGGAGATGAAAAAGAAAGAAGTTAGGGGAAAAAATTAAGGTTTCCATAATCATTGATGATGATACCTAATCAACTTGAATCAGAGTTGGAATTTTAGATTCATTTTCACCCAGTAAAGCTAAAAACAAAGTCAAATCAAAGTTATCAAAACAGTTGAAAAAACTAAATAAGAAACCATGCACTTAATCTAAAAAATTGAAAATTACCCATATCATATTATTCATATTCCTCAACGGCATCCATTGATTTGCGAAGAGATACGGGAGCATTGTTTAGAAGCCAATTTTGTTTGCATACGAGCATCTCTACCATTTTGGGAAAAAGAGTGCTGCGAAAAGGGTTAAGTATTCGTCCCCCCATGCTAAATGCCAACTCCAATGCAACTGTAGAATGAGGAAACGCCAACACATCTTGTGCCACTTGCGATAAAACTCTATACCTTCCAAAACTGTCCTTCCACCATTTAAGAATGTCAAACGCTGCAGGATCCTTACTATCTCCTTCACAACATCAGCCAAGTATTTATCCAAATCAGTCTTCCTTGAAACTGAATGTTGCTCCTCCATGTAAGTGTTAAACCGACTAGCTAGGGATAGGAGGTGATCCTTAAAATCATTGTCAACACACATAGCCGAGGCCTCAAGGCCCTCAACCACACTAGGCACTTCCACACTATTCGAAACTGAATCACATTTAGCACAGTCATCATACAAACGAGGCAAACAAGCTTTCAGTGTTGCCTCCATTTCATCACCCACAACTTTACCAAACAATTGATTGAAGCTAAAATTCACAAATTCCAATTTCCTCCTAGGATCAAGCACCACGGCAACATATAATATGTGCACAACAACAAACGTGTACAAATTCACAAATTCCAAACGTGTACAAACCATCAATAACAATAAGGTTTAGACTATGTGCACAACAACAAACTTGTACAAATTCATACTCTAATATGGTTCCCTCCCAATCCTTTGTTTTCTTTACTAAATACTTGATAGCCGTGCTATTTGAACTAGCATTGTCTATCGTTAAAGTAAAGACACCTCCAATGTTCCACTCAAGCAAACATGTCTCAACCTTTTACCAATAGTATCTCCTTTATGATTTTCGACAAGACAAAAGTTCAAAATCCTCTTATGAAGTTTCCAATTGTCATCAATGAAGTGAGCAGTCAGACACACATAATTCAAATTTTGAATTGAGGTCCACGTGTCTATTGTGAGAGAAACCCTACGACTTTGGAAGACTTTCATCAACACATGCATCCCTCTCTCTATTATAAACTTTAACGACATCTCTAGCAATGGTGAAACGAGAAGGAATAGGATTAAACTTAGGTTGCAAGACATTGCAGAACTTTTTAAAACCAATTCCCACTACGAAGCTAAAGGGCAGTTGATCAATCATTATCATCTCGATAAGAGAATTTCTAGCAGCATCTACAGAAAAAGTACTTGCAACAAGATTGGACCCTTTGTTTCCATATTTTGTTCGGTCAAAAATTCAAACTTTGCTGACAATCCTCAAACTCTCTATAAGGGTATTTCTTGCAAACTGCACTATGACTCGTCAAATTACTTACCCAATGAATTTTAGGATCAGCCTTATATATATTTTTTTATCACAATACTTGCATATAGCCCGTTGAATCCCCTCGGAGGTGTCTATTGCCTCAATTTTATGAAAGTGATCCCATGCTTCGGCTGGTTGTCTGCCACCCTTCTTTTTACCAGTCTTTTTCTTAGCTGGAGCCTTTCTATTCGAAGACTTTCTGCCTTTGGGCATAGTAGGAGTTTCACCAAGATCACCACCACGGATAACAACTTCAACTTCATTAGAGGACTCCATAACTTGATCCAAAGTGGGGAAAAAATACCAAACAAACATGAGTATTAGTTGAAGCACAGATTTGAAATAAAATGCACTTCGATACACAGTCCATAAAAAGTCTACACCAGTAACTTGTAAAAAAAAAAACACTGATTTGTGAAAAAAAAAACCCTAGCACAGTAAATTGTAGCTTGTCAAAGAGAGAGAGAGAGAGTGAGAGAGGGGTTACACACTGATTTGTTAAAAAAACCCTACAAACTTGTAAAACCCAGTCATCTACAACGACAGATCTTTAGAATAGGTAAGTAACTTGTGGGTTTGACTGTGATGATTTCACAAGTGCAGATCTTGAGAATACAAACCCATAAATGATCATTATGATGATTTCACAAGTATAGAACTTAAGAATAGAGATAATACAAAGTATTCGTACAAACAAAGTAAAAAAAATACATCAATATTGCAGATATATCTATAGATTATCGGATCCAACAAACAAAATATTTGTGGGTTTTAGTTTTACAAGCAGACTTGCTTGTTTTCATGGAGATAAAATGCGTCTGGTGGATAAACAGGGGAGAGATCGTGACAGATGCAGTGTCTACGGTGGTCGGAGACTGGTTGTCGGAGAGAACATCGTCTAGTAGGGAATAGGCTCCGTGAGAGAAGTGAGAAGTCAGAGGAGTGTGCGGCTGTGTTTAGTATGGAGAAAAAGAGAAGAATAGAACAGGGTTTGACATTTTGGGGGTGCTGGGGTATAAATATATTTTTTTATTTTTTATTCATATATTATATATGGTTGGATCGGCTAGGTTTCGACGGGTCACATTATTTAAACCCGAAACCCAAATTTCCCAAAAAATTAACCCGACCTGATGTAACTTTGAAACCGCTCGATACCCCTTTGGGTCGGGTGGGGTGATTGGGTTGCGGGAAAAATGCTCAACCCTAGTTTAACACATGTGAGGTATTGGGTACATGTCGGGTACGATTGGGCGAAAGCTACAAAATCTTGAGACTTATATGTTTATATTCGTTACATTTAAGTCTTGTAAATCCGTAAACATCTTCTTGTGGCCACCATCCTCATTTCCATCCTACACTTGCATCTCATTGCATTTAGTTTTGATAGACTTCTCTCTACTGGGCTAGTGGCATGGAGTGATTGGATGTGACTTGAGAAGCTTTACATGAGAGTTACTAGATCATCTTTTGTCACATATTTTTTTTTAAGAGATGAACTTGTAACTTATTAATTTCAATCTTTTGACTTGGGTATTGTAATAATATTTCAAGACTTATTTACTTTATATTTGGGGTTATGGGTACCCGTTGACTAGTATGGATGTGAGACATTGACTTGTGAGATGGCTATGAACTTGGACTATTAAAATGTCAACTCTTATTTTTGGAAAGCTTGTTATTTATTTATGTTATAAATTTGAGGGTGTGACACTTCTATTGCTCAATACCTTCTTTTTCCCTTACCATTAACACAATAGTCTTCTGTCAATTGCTCGATTCAATACGATTGAAAGTTTGGCAGCTGAGAAGTGGAAAAGTTTGAGGGCTTTTCACTGAGATTGGGGAATTCTGGAACAAAAAATCCAAAGAAATTGCTTTTGAGGTTTGGGCAATGGAGAAAAACTACTCCGATGGGGTTTTCGTAGGTGTGGTTGAGAGGCTTTAGGTTGAGTCTGGGTCCCACTTTTGGAATTCGAAAAAATTGGGGGATTTCTTGTCAAAAAGTGCTTCATCCGAGCAGTTTTTCATAATAACCATACATATGCAGTTTATTGAAAAATGCTCGAATGAAGCCCTTCCGGGTATTTTTTTTTTTTGGTAATTCCTCGTGGTGTCCCTTAAAAACACGTTTTAAACACATTGAGTGGTTCGGATCGTCGAGATTCGAACAAGATCCATGAGGTCCTCACAGAATTTTCGTGAGGGAGTCCTCATTAGATCATGATTCTATACCTATATATATACACACACAAATACATAAGAACTCCTTCCCGTCCAACCCTTAAAATGCGGACACCGTCCGCACCTTATAGATCCCAATCAAATTTTCATGATTCAAAGCATCCAATGTATTGAAATGGTGTTTTTAAGGGTTTACGCGAGAAATTAGCCAAAAAAAAAAAAAAAAATACCGAGAAGGGCTTGATTCGAGGCGTTTTTCATAGAAGCTGTACATATACAGTTTTATGAAAAACTGCTTGGATGAAGCCTTTCCCGCTGAAACAAGTGATGTTGAGATCAGTGGTCTTATCTATGCCCAGCTTCATGATGCAATGCTTTCTTCTGCCAAAACGACTTTGTAAAGACATGTGGTGCCATTCGTAAATTCTGGTGGGGTTTGAAGGAGGGTGAGAACAAAATTAATTGGGTGAGTTGGAATAAACTCTATTATCGAAAAGCGGATGGTGGGCTTGATTTTTGGGATATTCATGCCTTAATCTTGCATTTCTTGCGAAATAGGGATGGAGACTAGTGCAAGACCCCCAATCCTTATTTCAGCGGCTTTATAAAGGTAAGTATTTTCATGATAAATCTTTTTGGGAGGCTTGCTGCCTTAGTTTGTCTTCTTGGGCTTGGTGAAGTATTGTTGTGAGTAGAGGTGTGCCCAAAAAGGGGTGGCGTTGGAATGCCGGAGATGGCTCCTCTATTTATATCTGGAATAATCCTTGGCTTCCTTGCTCTCTCTCATTCAAAGATTCAAAGTTCTTAGTCCACCACCACCACCAGATTCTCCACATCGTTAGATTCATCTTGTCTCAGACTTGATCGATGGAGATACTCACAATTGGAACTTCTCCCTTATTATATCGTTGTTCACAGATTTCGATGAGGAATCTATAATTTTGAACCGTGTTAGCTCTCAAGGGATTGGGGACAAGGGGGCCTGACACTTCGCTGAAAATGGCTTTTTCTCTGTGAAGTTAGCATATCACCTAGCTACTACCATGTGCAATGTTCCACGTCACTCTCGCAAACAAGGCGAATCTAGTTCAGGTACTCCATCAGATTCTTTCTGGAAATCCTTATGGTCCTTTCCTATCTATATAACAAAACAAGGATTGTTTTCAATAAAATATTCTCCTCCTACTCAATTTCAGCCCTCCATTCTTACAAATCTAACGGCCTTAAAATATCCCTCGCACGAACAAACTTTAGAGTGGCATTTATGTAAATACTTTGCAACTCGATGACAAAGATAAAAGACAATTCTGCCATGGCAGTTTTGTAAATAAACTCCAATCTCTCTCCCCCTTCCTCATCCTCTCAACAACGACACCCACATCTGCGATTCAAATCTCAAACCACATCTCTCCCTCCCTCTCTCTCTCTCTCTCTCACACACACACACACACACACACACACACACACACACACAATACCGACACACACATCTACAATTCAAATTTCGAACCTCTCTCTCAAGGCGTATTAACCGAACAATTGTTCGACTACAGGAGGAAGAAATTTGGTGAAGGATGGTATGGCTATTGTTGGCTATTGCCTCACTAATGTTGTTTTAGTTTTTTCCCATATGTGCTTCTTAATTTTCTTTTGAATCAAGCAATTTGTTTCATCTTCTATGCCACTAATTTGTGTATTTCATGTATTATCTTCTCACGGAGTTGAACCATGGAAACCCTACACAATTGATGGGGAAGCTTCATTTATCCCACATAAATTAATTGAACTTAGTTTAAGTTATTATTTCTATCTTCTGGTTTCTGGTTTTTCATTTTTGCAATTTGTTTATTTTAATTTTCTTCATAGTTGAAGATGCATCTTATGGTTCTTCTTCATGCCCTCAATAAATTGGTTCCGTTAGTTTTCTCATGAATACTTGATTTGGGGTTTGATACATAATCTCAAGGTAACTGTTTCCATTGATTAGCTCTTTTTTTTTTAAAGTAATTAAAATTAAGGTTTGAACTCTCCATTTTTTGTTTTGATTTGCCTATCTATGTTTGTTGGCAATGGATGCTCTATGGTCAATTCTTCTTTTGATCATAAATCCTTCTAATTGAGAAGCACTATGCAACTAATTTTGTTTTTTTTTTCTTTTTCCAGGCATGATTTGGTGATTGTATGGCCCAAATAGATATCACTTTTTTTTTGGGTCAATAGAGATATCACTTTTGATGGTATGATTCTATTTATTACTCTCTATGTCATGGTGGTATTTGTAGGTTAATTTTGTTTTGCATTTTGCATTGCATTAAAAGGAATTTGATGGAGTTTGTGGTAATTCTATTTTTATGGAGCTTAGTTGGATTCAACGAGTAGAACTTGATAGGTCATCTATGCCTTCAGGCACACATGACTTTTGTTCTTTGATTTATCTTTTAGAGCCATTGAGTGCAATACAGTTGAAATAATAATTTACACCCAACTTTTAGAATTATCATGATTCTGTTGACCCTTGGTTTTGTAATTTGGCGAAAAGTTGCACAAGAGTACTGGGCTATTTTTCTTGAACAGGAAAAAAAAAGTACTGGGCTATTTGTTGTAGTCAATATCAAAACGATAATCAATTAAGTTGAGGTCAAATTACATCATGAAGGCACGGGTAATCCCTAGTTCCAATTAAGATTATCATGTTTTTGTGGTGATGCTCTTGCAATGCAATCGCGGTTCTCGGTAATTTAAACCGAAAGAATATTGATGTATCTTCATATTGTCCCAAATGCCGTACCAAACATGAAACCTCGGAGCATATGCTTTTCCAATGTAAATTTTTGAAAGAAGTGTGGCATAAATCCCCCTTTGCTTCTGCTATATCTGCTTCCTGGAACTCTTTTCAATTTTCAGATTGGTGGTCCTTTCTCTATTAGAGTTCTATCCCAAATGCTGGTGATACGAATATGGCTGCACTACTTGCATCTCTGTGTTGGTTCTTATGGAAGGCTCGCAATAAAACTCAATTTGAAGGCCAAGGCTGGAATTGCATCGAGATCTTAAAGAAGGCTTTCGCTATTTGTTCTGATTTTAAGGAAGCTAACGATCCTTCTAAGCGCTCGCCTCCACATCTACTCCTATGTGGCATTTGCCTCCTGTTGGTGTAGTTAAGTTTAATGTCAATGGCACGGTTGGCAAAAGCAGTGGTCTAGTGGGAGTTGGTATTGTAGCCCATAATCACGCAGGTCAAATTTTGGGGATGGCATCAATTCCATTCCCTGGGCTGCTCTCCCTAGAGTTGCTGAAGCTTTGAGTTAAATGAAGCATTGGTTCTTGCTGCAAACAAAGGGCTATCTAATCATTGTGGAAGATGACTCACTTCAAATCGTTCAAGCTCTTTCTCAAGTAGGGACATCATACTCCGATTGTAGCTCTATTTTCTCAGATTGTCTAGAACTTCTCCCGTTATTTTCCTCTTGTGTTTTTGAGTATGTTAAATGTTCTTGGCCCATTCATTGACTAAACAATCCCATGTGTTAGCTAATCTTTCCCTTGCTAATGTTAGGTCTTCGGACCTTTTTCTATCTTAATAATATCTACAGCTTTTTTTCCGGAAAAAAAAAAAAGAAGAAGAAGCCCTTTCCGCTTTTTTTTTGGCTGATTTCTCGTAAGGGACCCTTAAAAATACATTTTAAACACATTGAATGGTTCAGATCATCGAAATTTGATCGAGATATACAAAGTGCAGACGGAGTCCGCGTATTAAGAGTTTGAATAGGAAGTTTTCATATATATATATATATATATATATATATATATATATATCAATACCCTATAGCAATATAGTTAGTCCCCTCAAAAGCCTCAAAGCCCCAATCCTAATTTTCTACTCCCTTTGTTCTATTTTGTTTGCTCAGTATTTCTTTTCAGGCTATCCCAAAATGTTTGCTCAATTTCCTTAATTGGCAATAAAGACTTGGCAAACTACCTATTCTACCCTTTCTTATCAATTAGATTTGTGTCCGTTCGATACAAGGAAGTCATAGAAAATACCAATGTGATTTTTGTTTTCCCATACATCGAATGAGGACACTAGTCTCTCTCTCTCTCTCTCTCTCTCTCTCTCTCTCTCTATATATATATATATATATATATATATATATATATATATATATATATATATAACAAATATCCAATAAGGGCTCCCTTACTTTCTATAGTGCGGGATTTTTTGTTCGGGATCGAATTGTGACGATCCGAACCGTTAGATGTGTTTTTTTAAGGTCTAACGCGAGGATTAGTAAAAAAAAAAAAAAAAAAAAATCCCGGAAAGGCTTGGTCCGAGCCGATTTCGATAAAATATGTATATGTACATTTTTATCACACACTGCTCGGATCAAGCCCTTTCGAGTTTTTTTTTGGCAAATTTTCTAGTAAGGACCTCCCGTAAATAAGGAAAAATGTAATTTTTTCACGTTAAAAAATGTTTTTGGGAAATCCGAACCGTCCAATGTGTTCAAAAGGTGTTTTCAAGGGTCCACGCGGAAAATTCTCAAAAAAAAAAACCGGGAAGGGCTTGATCCAAGCAGTTTTTCGCAAGAACTGTATATTTACAGTTTTACGAAATACTGCTTGGATGAAGTCCTTCTCGGTATTTTTTTTGAAGATTTTTTGCGTGGACCCTTGGAAACACCTTCTAAACACATTGGACGGTTAGGATTGTCAAAAAAGTGCTCAGATCACGGAGGTCCAGAAGTCCGGAGTCCGGATAGAAAGTGGATCCTATATATATAATGCATTTTAAACACATCTAACGGTTCAGATCGTCGAAATTTGATTTTGAATGAAAAATCCCGCACCGTAGCTTATATAAGGGAGCCCTTACTAGAAGTGCCTCACATAAATTGAGCGGCTCCGATCATTCGCGTGGGGTTCAAAAAAAAAAAAATTTGTGTCAAATGTTGTGTTATTCGTTGTGTTAACGGAACCGCCCCCTATAAAATATGTTTTTAAGATTACCTATAAAAAATCAACTCATTTGAATATCGATAAGGGCTTGATCAGTTCATTTAGTTGATTCCTGTCAGATTTTATAGGATAAATTTGAATGAACCGATCAAGCCTTTACCGATATCCAAATGAGTTGATTTTTTACAGGTAATCTTAAAAACATATTTTAAACAACTTGAACAGGTCCGATTGTAAGCGTGGGGCTTCGATTATTGTTGTGTCAAATGTTGTGTTATTCGTTGTGTCCATAGAACCGCCCCGATATATCTATATATATATATATATATATATATATAGGAAGATGTTCTATTGAGGACTCCCTCAAAGATCTCCTCCATGAGGACCATCCCTTTTTTTATTTTTCGGACCAAATTTCGACGATCCAAACCGCTCAATGTGTTTAAAACATGTTTTCCATAGCCAACGCGAGGAATCACAAAAAAAAATACCCGAAAGGGCTTCATCCGAGCTGTTTTTCATAATAACCGTACATATATAATTTATCAAAAAATGCTCGAACGAAGCCCTTCCGAGTATTTTTTTTGGACGAATCCTCGCGGTGACCCTTAAAATCACGTTTTAAACACATTGAGCGGTTCGGATCGTCGAGATTCGACCCCGATCCATGAGGTCCGCAAATTACGAGTTTGAGGGAGTCCTTAGTAGAACGGGATCCTATATATATATATACGAAAATTCTCTTATCCACACCCCCGGATTTAAGGAAAAAATGGGGTTTTTTTGTGTTGCAAATTTTTTTTGGAAAATCCGATCCGTCCAATGTGTTCAGAAGGTGTTTTCAAGGGTCCACGCGGAAAATCTTCAAAAAAAAATACCGGGAAGGGCTTGATCCAAGCAGTTTTCGCAAAAAATGTAAATATATATTTTTTGCGAAAACTGCTTGGATCAAGTCCTTCCCGGTATTTTTTTTTTGAAGATTTTCCGCGTGGACCCTTGAAAACACCTTCTGAACACATTGGACGGATCGGATCGTCAAAAAAATTTTTGGATCACGAGGTGCGGAAATGAAAGGTGCGGATAAGAGCCGGATCCTATATATATATATATATATATATAATGATCGGAGCCGTTCAATTTATTTAAAAGTTATTTTTAAGATTACTTGTAAAAAATCAACTCATTTGGATATCGGTAAGGGCTTGATCAGTTCATTTTGTTAATTCCTGTCAGATTTTACTCGATAAATTTGAATGAACCGATCAAGCCTTTTCAAGCCTTTACCTATATCCAAATGAGTTGGTTTTTTACAGGTAATCTTAAAAACATATTTTAAACAACTTGAATGGGTCCGATTATAAGCGTGGGGCTCCGATTACTGTTGTGTCAAATGTTGTGTTATTCGTTGTGTCCATTGAACCGCCCCGATATATATATATATATATATATATATATATATATATATATATATATATATATATATATATATATATATACATATATATATACACCAATGATCTAATAAGGGATCCCTCATACAAAATTTGGTGCGGACCTCACATTTTCGAGCCAAATTATATGTACAGTTTTATCCAAAACTGTTTGGATCAAGCCCTTCCGGGTTTTTTTTTTTGAAGATTTTCCGCGTAGGACCTTAAAAATGCATTTTAAAAACATTGAGCGGTTCGGATCATCAAAATTTGATCCGGAAAGTTGAAAAATGCCTTGGTCCGCACCAAATTTTGTATGAGGGATCCCTTAAGATATATATATATATATATATATATATATATATATATATATATGGGGATTTTCCTATCCGGACTCTCGGATTGAAGGAAAATTCAATTTTTTTTTGTTTTGCAAATTGTTTTTGGAAAATATATATATATATATATATATATATAATATATATATACACCAATGATCTAATAAGGATCCCTCATACAAAATTTGGTGCGGACCTCACATTTTCGAGCCAAATTATATGTACAGTTTTATCCAAAACTGTTTGGATCAAAGCCCTTCGGGTTTTTTTTTTGAAGATTTTCCGCGTAGGACCTTAAAAATGCATTTTAAAAACATTGAGCGGTTCGGATCATCAAAATTTGATCCGGAAAGTTGAAAATGCCTTGGTCCGCACCAAATTTTGTATGAGGGATCCCTTAAGATATATATATATATATATATATATATATATATATATATATATATATATTATATATATATATATATATATATATATATATATATATATATATGGGGATTCTCCTATCCGGACTCTCGGATTGAAGGAAAATTCAATTTTTTTTTGTTTTGCAAATTGTTTTTGGAAAATCCGAGCCGTCCAATGTGTTCAAAAGGTGTTTTCTTGAGAGAGAATAAGGGCGATTGACGAAATCCTTCACCGATCGGCGGGATTTGAAGCAATCCCAACCTGTTCTTCACGAAATCTCGAAGGTATCTCCCTCTTCTCTCTTCGTCAAAAAAATCTGAAATCGTTTTTTGAAATTTGAAATCTAGGGTTTTCCAGCGACGAACAGAAACCGAGAATCGCATATCAGAACCAGTCTAATCGAAGGTTTGATGACTCGCCCTCTCTCTCTCTCTCTCTCTCTCTCTCTCTCTGTGTGACTTCGTGGTTGTTCGTTGTTGAACACGATTTAGGGTTTCCAGAAATTCATGTTTGAACTCCATTTGTGTTCGACTTTTTAGGGTTGATGTTGTATTGTATGTATTCCAATGGCTGTTGAAATGTATTGATGGATGGTGAAATAAATTTTGTGTGTACATGGTGGTAGCCATTTTTGAAGCATTTGCTTACCATGCTTTGTGTCTCTCTCTGTTAGTGCACTTTCAAGCACTTGATAGCCATTTTTTAAGCATTTGCTTAACATGGTTTGTGTCTCTGTCTCTGCTTGTGCACTCTCAAGCACTTGATAGCCATTTTTGAAGCATTTGCTTGACATGGTTTGTGTCTCTGTCTCTGCTTGTGCACTTTCAAGCACTTCATAGCCATTTTTTAAAATTAAATTGCGTCACAATAATGCATTGATGTGATAGTAACATATGTACTTTTAGCGTAATAGTTTATACACTAATTAGTAACCGTAACATTGCTCTATTTTTTTTGAATTTCTGTTTATACACTAATTTGAATCCTTAAAGCATGGTTTCGGATTTTCTGATAATTCCAAAGCAATGTTTCATTTGAATTTCTGTTTTTTTTCATGGTTAATCTCTTATTGGTGGCTATGACTGTTGCATTACATGGACACACTTATGATTGGAAGATTTTAAACCTGTTTCTTGCATGTTGGATAATCAAATTTCATCTTACTTTACTTTTTCTATAAGTTGGTTGGTGCAACAATTCACTGGGAGCTTTTTTTTTTTTTAACAAAGGCATTGATCATGGGCGACAACCAAGAACCCCCACCTGTTGGCTTACCCCTTGTCGGCTTCCTCCCTACACAAGGTAACCTGAGATCCTGCCTCCAATTTTTTTCGCTCTTGTATTAAGATGAGTTGGATTCTATTTTTTTCAAAGATTGATTATCGTTTTGTTTGCTGTTAAGTTTATCCTCCGCATGGGTATCCTCTTCCTCCTCCGCAAGGGTATCCTCCTCCTCCTCCTCCTCCTCTTCCTCCTCCTTCGCAAGGGTATCTTCCTCCTCCTCCTTCGCAAGGGTATCTTCCTCCTCCTCCTCCGCAAGGGTATGTTCCTCCACAAGGGTATCCCCAAGGGTATCCTCCTCCTCCGCAAGGGTATGCTCAAGGATATCCTCCTCCTCCTCCTCCACAAAGGTATCTGTCACAAGGGTACCCACCACAAGCGTATCCACCACAAGGGTACCCACCACAAGGAGTGTACCCTCCCCAATATGTCCCACCAGAGTCACCGTCACCATCTCAACCATCTCACTCATCTGCTAATTCTTCTCAAATACTTTACACGCCCCAAGTTAATTACGAGTTGATAACCGAAAATTGGACAAGTGTTTGATACTTTAGATGACGTTCATAAATTTTACAACACTTATGGTAGAGAGGGTGGATTTGGTACGCGACTCCATTCTAGCAAGAAGAATAGGGAAGGTGAAGTTGTTAGAAAGGAGTATGTTTGTTTCAAAGAAGGGGTGAGGGCCACAAAAAATATACCACAAACTTCTCAAACTGTGGTACGTAGACGGGGCTTAACTAGAGAGGGTTGTGGTGCAAAATTGTGTGTTGCAAAAAACCGGGAGGGTGCGGGATTTTTTGTCAAGGCATTTGTCGAGGGTCATAACCATCCCCTTACAACGCCAACGAGGGTGCATTTGTTGAGATCTCATCGTGAGATCTCTGTGGCAAAAAGGAACATATCACAACAACTATCCGATGCAAATGTGTCTGCCTCCCAACAAATGAGTTTTTTCGAGGTCCAATCAGGAGGTCTTGATAAGGTGGGGTTTTTACAACGTGATCTTTATAATGCAGAAAGAGATAGGAAGAATGAGTTAAAGGGACATGATGCTAATCTTATGTACGAGCATTTTCGAAGTCAACAAAAAAGGAATCCAGGTTTTACATTTAAATTTCAAGATGATGGTACGGGGTTCATGAGTCATTGTTTTTGGGCCGATGAAACTTGTAAGAAGGCATACCAAAATTTTGGTGATGTGGTGGTGTTCGATACAACTTACCAAACCAACAGATATGATTTGATATTTGCACCGATTTTAGGGGTTGACCACCACGGCCAAACAACTCTATTTGGGTGTGCATTCTCAAATCATGAAAATGTGTCCTCTTTTCATTGGCTTTTGGAGGAATGGTTGAAGGCGATGCCGGCTGGTCCGCCCAAAATGATTATTACTGATCAGAATCCAGCAATGAAACAAGCTGTTGCTAGTCTTCTTCCAAATACGCTTCATAGATTTTGCATTTGGCACATTATGAGTAAATTCTCCGAGAAAGTAGGTGCAATAGCCTATAACCAACATTATGACGAGTTTAGTAGTTGTATATGGAATTCCGAGTCCCCGGAGGAGTTTGAAAGTAGATGGCTGGAGATTGTAGCAAAAGCTAACTTGATAGAGAATGACTGGTTAGATTCCTTGTATCAAATTCGTGACCAATGGATTCCTGCATATATGAGACACATATTTTCTGCTCACATGACTAGTAGTCAAAGAGCTGAAGGTGCTCATTCATTCTTCAAGAAGTACGTGTCGAGACAAAATTCGTTATTGGATTTTGTGACACGGTTTGATAGGGCACTTGCAAAGATACGCCATAATGAACTTGATCTCGATCATAAAGATATCAATGAGAAGCCACTTCTTTCAACTAAGCGGGTCATGGAGTTGAAATTGAGCGAAGTGTACACACAAAATATTTTCTATAAGTTTCAAGAGGAACTCTTGCAAAGTGGTGCGTATTTGGTTAAGAGTATATTTAAAGATGACCGCCAGTGTTTGTACAAAGTTCAGAGGGAAACGGAGACCGATTCCAAGGGTCGTGAAGTTTCATTAGACAAGTCATCAAACTATGTAAAATGTACTTGTATGAAGTTTGAGTGTGATGGAATTCCATGTCGACACATGTTGGCATACTTCACTAAAAAGATGATTACGGAAGTACCTGATCAGTACATCTTGCGAAGGTGGACCAAAGCAGTAAAAATACGTTCAGTTGTGGGTGACTTGGATGGGACAAGGAAGGAAGTATGTGACACTTCTTTGGTGGTGAGGCACAATAGGTTGTCCACACTTTCTTGTTCAGTTGTTGAGCAAGTTGTATTCAGTAAACATGAGAGTCAAGTTTTCGAAGACTATTTGTTATCCACTCTCAAAAGGTTTGGTAACATGAAGTTAGGGAGTGGAGATGGTGAAGGGAGTGGTACTAAAACATGTATTTCTCTTCCAACCGAACATCATTTTAAAGAACCACCTAAGGTTAGGTCAAAGGGTTGTGGTAAACGATTGAAGGGAGGGAAAGAGAAGGCGATCAAGAAAGCTAGGCGTTGTACTGGATGCGGGTTAACAGGACAATCCCACGACAAAAGGAATTGTCCTAAACTTTGAAATATGTACGTGCATTATTGTAATTATTAAAGTGGTCATTTATAATTTAACTATTTGCAAATTACAATGTTAATTGTTGTATTAATTTTTTTAGCTCTTCGCAAGATGTGGTCTTGACTGATGGCTCGGATGATGATGATGAGGCTGGAGACGACGATTTTGACTCATCCGATAATTGTAAGTGTTTAAAGTTTTATAATGGTTATGAACTCATTTTTTACCCATTTGTTGTTGCTGCCATGTTCTTGAACTTTGGATGTTGTTTATTTAAGTTATTTGTTCATATTCTGAACCCATTTGTTGCTGTTTCTGTATTAGGAATTCAGTGAACATGAAGTTTGGAGCTGATGTGTCTGATTCTGAGACTGCAAGTTTGAATCTGGAAGTTTATATCTGTTTCTGGATGATGTAACTGAATCTGGAAGTTTGAATATGTTTATGGAGCGTGAGCAATGGATTCCTGTTTGAATCTGTTTGTGTCACAGTTGTATTGAATGTTTGAAACAGGAATTTGTTAATGGTGTAACTGAAACTGGAATTCTGAACTTGTTTGAATATGTTTATGTGAGAAAGTAGAATTTGGTAATGGTGTAACTGAAAATCAAATTCTGAACTTGTTTGAATCTGTTTGCGAGAAACTAGAATTTGGTAATGGTGTAACTGAAATAAGAATTCTGAACTTGTTTGAATCTGTCCATTGAATCTGTTTTAATGGGTATTCTGAATCTGTTTGAATCCGTCCAAACTTTACGCTTATTTTGGGTGGAATAAGCGAAGTAATGACCATTCTTAATCCTAACATGTGTTCCAATTTTCAGCTAATACTAGATGCTGGTTCCCCTCTTTTCAATATTAGGCTCGTGGTAGAGTGTGTCAACCCAACCATTAGTGCCTAGGCTAGTTTTCAATTGTCCATGTTCAAGTGAATGTCGAGGTATAAGCTAGCAACATTCCATTCCATAAAATAAAATGAAAGAACAACAACACAAAACCCAAACACATATATTTGCAGGAGTCAAGTTTTTCAACCAAGTTTTCAACAAGATGTACTTAATCATAATACATATTTTGGTCATTTCATGAATGCAACCAAAGCCATTAGTAAGGCAAAAAAGAACATTATTACATTCAAATTGGCTACTTTCACTTCAATGACTTCAACACGTGGTTCGTTTGAGTGGGCAACATTTGGGTTGGGTTGGTGATATCCAATTGGATTGCACCATTCCTAATATGCGCATCTTCCTTTTTCCTTCTCCTTTGGGCACCCATAGTAGAGCCTTCCAGGATTAGCATTTGACTCTGAAATTCTCACCGCAGCTCTCAAACCACATCCACACGTCGTGTTCCGAAATCGTGGGTATGGAGTTTCAATGTTCCCCACATTGGTTGATGTAGACATGAGTCTATTCAAAGCAAATCGAAAGCATAATTAAAGTCGTTTAGTCAAACCCTTTTCTTCTCTGCTAGAATATAAGATAACAAGGATTTTGACCGTAAAACTTCAAGGGCATTACTTGTCTTGTGAGTGTTTTGTGTCTTTCTCATTGTGAACTAGTTAGAACATTTGATACTTCAATAGAGTGACCAGAAAAACATGAAGACAAATAATAATAGGATACAACCTAAACACATTCATTTACAAAAAGCAGGACACCTGCTGTGGAAGAAAAATTAAAAAGAAAAAAAATCAACTTCGATCAATGTGGGTTGAGCACATTGCATTAATAATAGGTTTGACAGCTCGCTCTTCAAGAAGATCATAGGACTAACAAGAGTAACAAGAGTGACTGCCACTAAGATGTGTAAATTTGTTCACCCGAATCACCCGACACCCCTTTAACCTCCTTTGTTCATCAATGAGCCAAAAAAAAGAAACATCGCAATTGCCAAGAAACAACCAGTACTAGAGGTAACAACATGGTTGTAGCGCATAATGAATTGAGACAATATGAAAACATCAACTCTGTACTCCATACATAAACAATTTACTGGCTTAAATTTTCTATTGATAGCATCCATTCTCATTCCATGGTTAGTGGTGGAGCCCTGAATTTGCTTAAGTTTACAGATTAACTATCAGGAAGCGATTAGGCAAAAACAAGAAGAGCAATTCAAACTACTATGTACATGCAAAAGGGCCTCTCAAAAAAATTCAAATCTCAAGGGCTCAACATCTGGGGATTGTTTTGGAATCCGAAATTAAATTAGGTATAAAAAAGATCTTCAAGGGGCATACAGTGTTTAAAACTTGGGGCTGCCCTAACGAACTGTATATAAACACTAGTAAAGGAATATATACTTGATTATAAGGCTAACATGTTGAGTTATGACAGTGACTAATGAAAAAAAGGAATTCTAGTATATTGGAATGGAAAAAAAAAAAAAAAACATTTCTCGATAGAGGAGTGCATTAGGTGAAACCAAGCTCTCCCCAAAGGAGTGCATATTACAATTGGATTCAAATGGAGAACCGAGAAAGCATGTAAAAGTTTTATCCTTGTCACTATATAAAACGTAATCCCCCAACTTCAAGAACAATTTGACCATTCTTAGAGCAGACAGCAAATGCCAAATACAGAAACCCTAACAGTGAAATGGAAAATACAGAAACCAAACATCTAAAAATTAGGAGAAAACTTAACAAGAATTTGCCAGGATTGGCTAAGACCAAGACTAAACAATGACACCCCAAGCAATATTCGTAATTATAGTGTTAAACAAAAAGCAAGTAATTTCAACATACCCAATCCGATGAGTTTTACACATCCCACACATAGTGCACAACAGAAACGAATAGATGAATGAGTGCCATTTTCTTGATACACGATACCTCTTGTTCTTCTTCGAAAATCAACTACCTTCTTCCGTACCTTTTCCTGTTATACTGGAAACCCTAAACATCGAAAAAAAAAAAAATACCCAGTTTAGAAATAAATTTCTGGAAACCCTAAAAATCGAGTTTAGGGTTTGAACAACCATGAAGTCAGAGAGAGAGAGAGAGAGAGAGAGAGAGAGTCATCAAACCTTCGATTAGACTGGTTCTGATACGCGATTCTCGGTTTCTGTTCGTCGCGGGAAAACCCTAGATTTCAAATTTCAAAAAACGATTTCAGATTTTTCGACGAAGAGAGAAGAGCGAGGGGAGAGAGAGAAGAGGGAGATACCTTTGAGATTTCGTGAAGAACAAGTCGGGATTGCTTCAAATCCCGCCGATCGGTGAAGGATTTCGTCAATCGCCCTTATTCTCTCTCAATCGCCCTTTCTTTCTTTCTCTCTCTCTCTCTCTCTCTCTCTCTCTCCGTCGAAGCAGGTGAAAGTGAGGGGGGGGGGGGGGGGGGGGGGGAGGGATCCGGATGGGGGCTTTACCCGGATCCTGACCCGCGAAATTATGTAACCCAACTGGCTGACCCGCGTTGGGTTTTTTAAATCTCAGCCGTTTATGGCTTCACGAGATCCGATGGCCAATAATCGTTTCCCTCATTTTATTGGTGAGGGAACCCTCACTAGAAATGTATTGTATATATATATATATATATATATATATATATATATATATATATATATCAAGCCCTTCCCGGTATTTTTTTTTAAAGATTTCGCACGTGTTTTCCAAAACAATTTGCAACACAAAAAAAACACCCCCAAGGCTTCAATCCGGGAGTCCGGGGGAAAACCCTGGATATATATATATACCGAAAATTTCTTATCCAGACCTCCCGGAAGTAAGAAAATTTTTATTTTTTTCACTTTAACTATTGTTTTTGGGAAATCCGAACCTTCCAATGTGTTCAGAAGGTGTTTTCAAGGGTTCACTGCAGGAAATCTTCAAAAAAAAAAATACTGGGAAGGGCTTGATTTTTTTTTCTCGCGTGTTTTTATTTTTTTCTCGCGTGTTTTCAAGGGTTCACACAGGAAAGTTTCAAGCAGTTTTTTGCAAAACTGTATTCTGATCGTCAAAAAAATGCTCGGATTATATATATATATATATATATATATATATATATATATATATATATATATATATATATATATATATATATATATATATATATATATATCCTATCAAGGATCCCGGATTGAAAGTTTTTCGGTGTTTTGATGCTTTTAAAAATTGTTTTTGGAAAATCCAAACCGTCCAATGTCTTCAAAAGGTGTTTTAAAGGGTTCACGCGAGAAATCATCAAAAAAAAAAAAAAATACAAGGAAGGGCTTGATCCAAGCAGTTTTTCGAAAAAACTGTATATTTACAGTTTTGCTAAAAATTGCTCGGATCAAGCGCTTCCCGTTATTTTTTTTTTGGATGATTTCTTGCGGGGACCCTTAAAAACACATTTTAAACACATTGGACGGTTCGGATTTTGCAAAAACACGCTCCAGGTAATTGTTTTTGGCGATTCCTCGCGGTGACCCTTAAAAATAAGTTTTAAACACATTGAGCGGTTTGGATCGTCAAGATTCAATCCCGATCCATGAGGTTCTGACGGAATTTTCGTGAGGGAGTCCTCATTAGATCATAAATATATATATATATATATATATATAGAGAGAGAGAGAGAGAGAGAGAGAGAGAGAGAGAGGAAGACGTGGATTAGAATAAAATATCGACATCACGAAATAAATATTAAAAAATAACTAGGTTGACACCCTTAAATTTGTGTATCTATGCATAAAATTAAAGAGGGAGATGGAAACAAACAGTGGTGAAACTAAGTTATGAAATCACTAAACTGTTTAAAGAAAACCTTGAAATTTTTTGGCACTCCATTATTTGATAACCACTCTAATACTGGTCTTCTAGTGATCATGTTATGCGTATTTGAAAACTAAAGGACAAATAATGAAGTGTTAATTTTTTAACAACTTTCCCATTAACTCCTGCTGATGTACATCATAGGACTAAAAAAAATTATTACCAAAAAGTGCAACCCCAAAATCGATAAGCAAAACTTATTGTTGTTATAATTTTGAAATTTATGGTCTAAACCGCACAGTGAAACTGGTTGCATTAAGAAATTTTACAGCTATTCCAAAAGGGAATGGATACATTTCATTATTCAAGCAATAATTTCATCATCTTTGCAATCCCTTAATTTGATCTCTGCAATGTTTGAGCCACTGACATGCACAATGTCTCCGCATTCACTTCTTTCAATCTGAAACAGAGAGACGGGGGATTTGTTAGACAAACAATTGACATATTTGTAAATACATTAATATCTGTATCAAGGATAATACTAGTAGGAAATGACAATTCATATCAATATACAAATCACAAAAAATATGTGTGAGATAGGGGTGCAAAAGAGCCGAGCCGAGTTTTGTAGTAGTTGGGCTTGACTCATTTGATACATGGCTCATTTGATGTAATTGTAAATATATTAAAACTTGAATTCAAGCTCGGCACATTCGTAAACAAGCCGAGCTTATACAACGAGCCAATTTCTGTCCTGCTAAGCTGGGCTTTAGAGTGTAGAGTTCCAGGGGTGGCTCCAGGTTTGTTTCATCCAGTGACGCCAAAAATTCATGGTGTTACTATGAAAAGCTTAGTGCAAAAAATAATATCTATGAGATATATTATATGCTAAAGAAAAAACTACATTTATAGATTTTATTGTTACACTAAAAGCTACTCAATTTTAACCCTTAGTGTTTAAAAATGACCCACGACGAGCTTTTGTATTTTGAAAGCATTGAATTTAGATTCATTATCAATAGCATTGAACATATTCTTCTCAGAAAATCAAGGCCTAAGCCAAATATAATCAAGTGAAAGCAAAAATCAATTGAATACATGCATTGTTTTGAATATTAAATTGTTGATCAAATAACTGGCTTGGTAACATGCCATGTTAACATGTTATGGAGTACTTAACACTTCATCCAATTCCTTATTGCGATTGTTCCTTAGCCAACAACGTGAGAGTGGGTCAGGAGAGAGAATGCTGGTTCTGTTAATAACATTAGATTCCCAAAATTTATGTTTTGAAGGAAATATTTGTTAATTTTGTTAGACTATATTGTTAAGTTGTCCAAATTTAACTGGAGTTTCATCTATTTTAATCCCGCTCGTTGATATAGTGTTGACAATACTAAACAAATTTCACTTTATATGTAAAAAAAAGTACACTAGCGTAAAACTCGATCTCGAGCTTGGCTTGGTTACAAAATGAACCGATTTGAGCCCTGGCCTAATCAGCCGAGCCGAGCCTCGGAAAGTTCGGTTCATCTGCAGTCCTAGTCCGAAGACCCATAGGAGGTGGAAATTTCTAATTCTGTATTCAAATTATACATAGGAACATACTACGCACTCTAATAACTCAAATATTATGTTCGGATGTCCATGTATCCTTAAATTGTACTCATAGTATTTGAACACAGCTCATGACATTTAAATTGAATTGATAACTTTCATATAGAAAATCATAACGTATACACACAAAATTCAAAAGGTAAACATGATTTGTACCGTTCACATGTCATGAGTTTGTGTCTTGAGGTTATGAATTTCTATGTAAATGTTACCAATTTCTTTTTTACAAAAGTTACAAATTTTCACGCATACGTAATGAGTAACTTGTGGCATTAGTGGTAAAAAATGATACACGAAATCTGTTTCAGACTTACCTCCTTGCGCTTTGTTGCCGATGTGATAACTTGAATTTTCTTGATATTATCTGTTGAATTATTGCCCTTCCACTCGCAATTCGGATAGACAGGCGAAGCAGACCGAACGTAAGTAGTAACAATCTGGTTTCCTACAGTCTTTCCAACAGATTCGAAGAAGAAAACCCTTGGAGTTTCACAAGGCCACCGTGTGTTGAACATAAACTTTGGTGGCTTCGCGTTCTTAACCCACGGCCTAAATGTCTCCAACGGCCTCTTCAACATGCTCCTTGGGTGAATTGTCTCATAAATATGGACCGAATAACCCCACGAAACAGAGAAGGACCAGTTTTGGGGCCTGAGGTAGCAGATGGTCTGTTGGAGTAGACGGGATTGGTCGAATTTCGCAGCTTTCATAAGGTGATTTGTGGATTGAAACCGGTCCATTGAAGGGAAAATAGGGTCTACAAAATCTAAGTGGTGGAGGGAGAGTAAGGGGGATTGTGGGAGGGCTGATAAGTAACCTGATATATCCCCAAGTAGATCAATCTGCATCACAATTCTTATAATTTTAATATCAGTAATTCGTCCACGAAAAATCAATATAAGAATCTAAAATTGGAATACCAAGAGAACAAAAATCTGGTTCAACAATTATTTTACTCATAAATAACTTTTGTAGCTTATTTGACAAACAGTGAAATTTATTTTAAGCTCCACTTCGTAGTTTTTTAAGCTATAAATCATGGTTTATGGATAAGTACTTGAGTGCCTCTATGAAATTATTAAGGTAAATTAAGACATTCGACTGATAATAAACTATTCGAAAAATTATTTGATCTACCAATTTTAGCCTTTATTTTACCTTGTAAAAAGCTGAATCGAACATATTCATTTCTTATTTTAACATGTCCATAGCTTATTTGAAAGGCTTAATTATATAGGTGCGGTGCGATAGTGCATTTAGTTCCTATAGAGAGGAAGTTGACAATAACAACATGGTTGGGAAGAGATTCCGTATTCTAAAGCTTCTAATGTGTGACAATAAAATGAAGTGACTGGAACTTGCTTTTTTTCCAAAACGGTAGAGTTGGCGGTAAGTGGGGGTCCAATTTGGACCGGCCCGTGTTTTCCCCTTTAGAAAAGGTTGAAGACGGGAGCATTTTAGTCAAGATAAACATTTCAAATGAGTGTGAAAAGAAAATTGGGGCTATTGAGCAATTTTATGGGTTCGAATAGAAGAATCTCCCTTAATATTTTCATCCAATTACTTAACATTTCCATTACTTTATCTTCTCCCCTTAATCTCCCTGCCTCATCCGGTTATGGAATTGAATCTTTTCAAAAGTAAGATATACGAACTATACATGTATGATAGGTATGATCATATATTCCATATCACAATCACATATCCAATCATATCCTCTCTCGTCTTCATTCTTTGGCTTTTGAAAATTGGAATATCTTTATTTTTGACTGATGCATATAATATATATATGATGAACTTCTAATGAGGGATCCCTCATTTAAAATAAAGTGAGGACCTCATGCTTCCTGACCAAATTCCGATGATCCGAACCGTTAGATGTATTTAGAATGTGTTTTTAAGATCCACCGCGAGGATTCGTCCCAAAAAAATACCCGGAAGGGCTTCATTCAATTAGTTTTTGTTAAAAACGCTTTCGGGTATTTTTTTTGACGAATCCTTGCGGTGGACCTTAAAAACTATTTTTAAACACATCTAACGGTTCGGATCGTCAAAATTCAGTTTGGAAAGTAGAAAAATTGCTTGGTCCTCACTTTATTTAAAATGAGGGATCCCTCATTAGAAGTTGATCCTATATATATATATATATATACACCACCGATCCTGTCAAGGATCCCAGATTTCTCGGATTGAAGCTTTTTTCGGTGTTTTGATGCTTTTAAAAATTGTTTTTGGGAAATCCAATCTGTCCAATGTGTTCAAAAGGTGTTTTCCAAGGTCCACGTTGGAGATCTTCAAAAAAAAAAAATACCGGGAAGAGCTTGATCCAAGTGATTTTTCGCAAAAACTGCATATTTATAGTTTTGCGAAAAACCGCTTGGATCAAGCCCTTCCCAGTATTTTTTTTTTAAGATTTCCCGCGAGAACCTTGGAAAACACCTTTTGAACACATTGGATGGTTCGGATCGTCAAAAAAATATCGGGAAGGTGGAGTCCCGGATCCGGGACTCCCGGACTAGATAGTTCCTATATATATATATATATATAGGATAAACTTCCAATAAGGGTCCCTTATTGAAGTTAAAATGAGGACCTCACCTTTCCGAGCCAAATTTTGACGATCCGAACCGTTCAATGTTTTTAAAATGCATTTTGAAGGGCCTCCGCGAGGATTCGTCCAAAAAAAATACCCAGAAGGGCATCATCCGATCAGTTTTGGTTAAAAACGTTATATATAGCGTTTTTAACCAAAACATATCGGATGAAGCCCTTCCGGGTATTTTTTTTGGACAAATCCTCGCGGAGGCCATTAAAAATGCATTTTAAAAACATTGAACGGTTCGGATCGTCAAAATTTGGTCCGGAAACACAAAAAAAGGCTAGGTCCGCATGGTATTTTTCAATAAGGGACCCTTATTGGAAGTTTATCCATATATATATATATATATATATATATATATATATAGTCAAGGATACCAGATTGAAGGGTTTTGGGTGTTTTGAAGGTTTTAAAAATTGTTTTTGCATGATCCGAACCGACCAATGTGTTTAAAACGTATTTTTAAAGGGTCCCCACGAGAAATCATCAAAAAAAATTACCAGGTAGACCTTGATCCAAGCAGTTGTGACAACATTGTATTATTGTATATATGAGTGGGATTACACCGAAATTAGTAGATTGAAAAACTAAAGGGGGTTTGATGCATCCCTTGACAAAATTCCAAATTATACGGTAAAATATTAAGAAATACTTATTCTAAAGGCTTATTTTTTATAGTTTAATTATAATTTCACACTCTATGGTAAAATATTTATCTTGGTCTATTACACTAAAAATCTATAACGTGTAACAGAATTTGTATTCCAAGGATTCAAATTATTTTGCATTCATTATACATGTTTGAAAAAGAATTTGCTCAAATTTGAATAATCACTCCTACAAAAACCTTAAACCATGACAGTCAAAAGGTGTCATAAAACTGTCATCTTTGAAGGTGGCATTAAAAGTCTAGATTTGTTATGACAGTCAAAATACGTCATTGAAACACATAAGATGACGTTGTAAACCTGCCATTACAATCAACGATGACGGTTTTAAATTGTCATCTTATCTATCCCTCATTCTAAAAAAAAGATTCTAAGTCTAGTTCGAACACGTGGTGCTCATGTGGCCGCCCTCGCATGACCGCTCAATGGAGCTCACATGGCACCCCCGTGGCACTTGTGTGGCGCCTACGTAGCACTTGTGTGGTGAGCTAATATTTGCTTGCCCAGTACTTGAACTAAATACCTTGATTTCCTCGTGCGCGCATGTTACCAACTTAGCTAGTGTGCTTGGTGTTGACAAAATACCAACAAAAATATTTATACTATATTTTAAAAAAAATTTAAGCTGATTTTATGTCAGTTTAATGACATTTTTTGACCGTCAACTTTTATGATCAACTTCAATGTCGGTTCTTATTAAAACTGACATTAAAAGGGCTTAGTTTCAATATCGCTTTTAAGGAAAATTGACATTAAAATGTTTTCCATATGGGCTTCTGGAAGTGCCTTGTTTTAATCTCAGTTCTAAGCAAAAATTGACATTAAAGAAAGCGATAATTATGTCACTTTTATTCTAAATTGTCATCGTATATCGCAAAGATGACAGTTTTTAAGATAGACTGACATCAAAATTCTACCCTCATATTTTTAATGACAGTTTTACAAAAATGACATTGTTTCAATTTTTGATGTGTAATCTTTAACCATTTTTGTATTAGTGAATAGAAAGCTATCATGAGATTGATAATGGAATTGGAAAGAGGAGTACTGAGCAATCTAACATAGGATTACATGACCCACTTACCTATTACTTTGAAAACATGACCCACTTACTTTTTAGGAGTTACCAAAATAAAAACTCCAGCGAATCAAACTGAAGATTTTGTTCACCTTCATTAAAGGGTGAACAAATTTACCCTCTACATAACGCCATTATAAAAAATTCAAAACATTATTCGACCGTGCCACTGTAAGTCTACGTCTTCGAGTGCCTAAAAGAGTCAACACTTTAAAACAATCGTACTTGGTTGCAGCTTTTTTTTTGGCTATATTTTTTCTTCGTAAAATTGAATATTGAATTTCGTTTTCAAAGTAATTGTTTCTCTCGTAAGATTACTGAATCAATCTAAACACCGAAATGCCATTCCTCTAGGTAGTAAATTCTTAAGAATTCGATTCCCAGTAATCATATTCCTATTCCTACCCAAGAAAATTCTCAAAATTTGATTTCCAATAATCATATTCTTATTCATACTTAAGATTTTGATCAACCAAACACAGCTCAATTCAAGGGCCTAAAAGCGGCAACACTTTAAAAACAATCGTACTTGGTTGCAGCTTTATTGTTTTGGCCAAATCTTTTCTTCCTAAACTTGTAGATCTACCATACAAAGAACACGGGAAATGAATTAAAAGCATGTAAAAACCAACCAGTTAGCAATTAGCACGTGTACGGTGCAATTTCCCAGGGGAAAAATATATTAAAGCACCAAGCGGAAAAAGATTACAAATTAATTCAATGGATAAACACAAGTATAAAAATTATCGAAGACTACTAGAAAATGTTTGAACCAAAAATTGAATATTGAATTTCGTTTTCAAATAAACCTCTGTTTTCCTTTAACTTATATCTAACTTTGGTCTAGGCAAAATATAAAAGGCATGTAACGTATTGAAGATATCGTGTCTCGTTAGCATCAATCAATAAAAGTCAAATAATATTCATTCATTTTAGGTGACTGAATAAAATCGGACTCTATAACATTTTCAAAGATTCAATTCCTTTGATGGTATCGAATGTATCGACTATACATCACAAGGTTATAAAGGAAAAAAAGATAATATTGAGAGACAAATAGGTAGGTTCAGAATTTACGAGTAATATGAATACTGTATTGTGTGCTCTTTGAGGCTTCGTCAATGGTTTTCTATTGTAGCCATAGTAGGAGTACTTATTGCACCGATTTTGTCTTTTAAATCCTGTGATGAACGAAATATTTTTTGAGGGATCAAAAAAAAAAAAAAGGAGAAAATATTGAAAAGAGATTTAGTTACCTGATGAATGCCTTTCTCTACGGTAAGAGGAACTCCAAACTCATCAACACAAAACTGTATAATCGTATCCGCTGACCTCACAAAAGGGTATCTCCTAATACACCCTTTCAAATCTTTCACCATAGCTGCAGCCAAAGGGTAACTCAATGCAATTCCACCACCACCAAATCCCTGATCGAACGAGAAAAACAAATTCGACAAAACGCACTCCGAATAATCCCCGATATAGTAGTACTTAGTGTGATCGTACTTGGCCAAAGCATCGACCCAATTGTCCACAAAAAATACGGAGTCATCGAAACCCATCACGTACCATCTCACCCCCTTATCCCCCTCTCGAAAGGTCTCCAGTATCGCGTGTACCATGCGAACCATAATGGGCGCGACATGTCTGGATTCTCTTTCTAGTTTAGAGGTGTCGTCGGAAACCCTGTAAGGCGGAGAAGTTGAAGGCCATGGGAGGAATTCTTCGGAGAGAGGCTTATCTATAATAATGTATCCGCGCGTTACGTTTGGTTGCCACCATGCATCTATGTAGGGCTTTCTAGGTTTCCATGTTGCAACCGCTGTTACTAGTCCAAACACAAGGTGGGAAACATTTGTGGGAGAATCAGTACGACTAGGGTTTGGGTAAGGATCTGAAGACGTGCGTTTGGGGTACAAAGATGAGAAGAATGTAGACGACGGGTAATTGAAGGAGTTTAGAAAAAATACGCAGACAACACAGACTAGCCCTGAAATCGCAAGGGCTCCGCCAAAATTGAAGACGATATTGTCAGATAAAAATCGAGTTTTTTGTTTCAATGCACTCAACTTCATAGAAGCTAGAGACGGCATTGTGAAGGACACTAGAAATATAGCTCTCAATGAAAAAATGGAGGCATTCTTATGAGGCCTTTTTATTTCATGATTTACGTTATGAGATATCCTTTAAAAGTTAGATATGAAGGGTCGACAGAACCTAGATTTGTAAAAAGACGAAACAAGAAACATGCCCCTTTCAATTATTTTCTTTGATATTTTTTCCCTGGTATATTAGGAGTGATTATTCAGTAGTTCCGGAGCATGGCAACGTATGTGAAGTTGAAGTACCCACGTGGCCGGAGGACCACGAGTGACACATTTATTTGGATCTAAACACTTTGTTGTGATACCCACGAGTGATGTTGGAGTGTTCTGGAGGACCACGTAGCCGTACTTCAAAAGCATTGAATAATTAAACGTATATTAGGGCATCTCCAACCCCAAGCAAGCTATCAAATTTTATCCTACTTATGGTAAGAGGTTTATTAATGGAAATCCATAAATACTAATTGAGACAGTGCTGCCAATCACGGGATATTTGCATAATTTTAAATATTAATGGTTAAGGAGATTTATGCTTTAACGGTTATTTAGGGTGCTCTAATTTTGGAGTTTTTGATGATTCATGTGATAACCAAACTCAAGGGACTGATAAATCATGCACGAGAAAGTCACGCCTTGAACACACCACAACCATTTATGATCAGGAAATGGATCCACTCGAATGATCATTTTGGATCAAGTCAGACGATCTAAAATCTCCACGGTTCTTTCGATAATCAACGGTATAAATTTAGGAAATTGATATTGGCACTCCATGTTTTGTCTCTATTAGATGAAATTACTAAACAACCCTTGTAATTACAAAGCCAGAGATAAATGTAATTATAAAGTACAAGGGTGGTTTAGTAATTTCAACTAATAGAGACCAAAAAAAGGATTCATGTAGCCGACCCCAATTGATTGGGACATAAGGCTTGGTTTGGTTTGGTTTGGTTAGAGACCAAAAAAAGGGAGTGCCAATATCAAAATGGGGTGTGCCAATATCAATTCCCTAAATTTACTGATAGTGCCCTACCAATATAGTGCCTTACCAATATTTTTTTGCCATTGATTTGTCGAGTTGCGTGGTCGAGATTTAGATTGCCTAGTCAAGTTTAAAATGAGGTGTCACGTCCTAAAACTCGAATAGGCGGCGGCATGACCGGCCGGTAACATAGTTACCAAGGCCTGACTTCATCCTTCCTTCAAACAAACCAAACACATAATATCATCTCAACAGAAATTGCGAAAGCTTTATAGACATTCATTCTCCAGAGCCAACTACATGTCTCTACAAAATATGAACTTAAACTTAGACAAAGAAAAGTCTATCTAATACAGCCACAACAACCCACAAAATAGAGTTACACTTCTTTTGGCATGTGCACCAGCTCTTCCAGCCACATCTATTCACATCAACCTAGAAAAGTTTTAGGAAAAAACATTTTTCATAAGCGAAAGCTCGTGTGATACGAAATACCAGGGTTACAAGTTTGGCCATGAAAGTGTTTGATACTATATAATACTTCAAATCTTCAGAAGAAAGAAGATGCAATTTGTCATTAAACATCAAAATCCATAGTATAGCCTTTTCAATCAATTATACTAGTCCAAATAAAAGGACTTATTATCCTTTCATGGAAGGACACGAAAATAATACTAGTGTTCGACGGTATTGCCAGACGTAATGGGGAGTGACCCCTGGTCTGAGAGAGTGACCTATGTGTTTTGGTTCTTTTACTTCTTTTAAAATGGAAATGATTGAGTGCGAGCGTGCCAGAGAGAGTTTTAATCTCCTCCCTCAGATAAACTTTGAAAAAACCAAATCTAATCAGGCGATTGTGTTTTTAATGGTTCAAATACCTCAATTAAGAGGATTTTTCTTTCAAAGTGAAGAAATACAAACCAATAAACTTAGGAAATTAAAGAACAACAAAGAAACAAGATACTTCGATTAACAAATCAGAGGTAAACTTACTTCGAAATTGCCTTCAACTTCAGATACAAGATACCAAAAACTTTGAACTGATGACTGTTACAAGAACAACCGAGATTTATCCTAACTACTTCCTAATCTACCTCCTAATTTACTTCGAACTGAGTTCGAAATCCTAAAACTACTTGCCAATGAACAAACCAAGCATCATTTGTTTGATAGCTGTTTGTTGAAGATTTGTCCGGGGGCTTTTACTCTTCAGTTTCTTCTATTTATAGACGCTGCTTGTTAGTTGAACTTCCTGCTCAAAGAATTTAAACTTGGCTTGCTTCGAACTCCATCTTTTGTACTTTGAATTGGCAGTTTCTTCCCTCCTCCATGTCTGGATTTGAATCCTTTCACTGTTCTTCGACAAGATTTAAATTTGAATTTGCATAGTTACTCAAACTGAATCGAATGATTACAATTAAAGAAGTAACTGCCTCTCAAGATATGTTCCACGTGTCCTAACTGCTCCACGTGTTCTGACTGCTCATTGCATTGTTTTATAAGTTTACACGTGGAACTCATGAACTTGGCAGTTTAAACCATGGTTTCGAAGTTGATCTTTCATATCAATAATAACTCGTAACGACATCGTATTAGTCAATTCTTATTCCATTAATCCAATGTATCTGACTTGACAAATATTAGCCAATGCTTGGCATACTTAATTACGTGTCAATTCACTATTGGATTTGATAATTTTATATGTAAACATACCCCCCACATCAACATCGTTGTTCAAAGAATTTGAACAAGTGGTAATGTGCCTCTTACCGCTTTGAATTCCTGTTATGAGCAGTTCGCACATTCCCAACGAGGAATTTATGGATAATGGGTAGTTAATTTTGCACGTTCTCTACCTCTTAAGAACTTGAATCGTTTCATACTTAAGGTTTTGCCTATAAAAGAACTCAATTACTGGTAACTCAATCACCAATTTTTCGTTCTAAAACTTCACCTTTCTCTAAACTCGATTCAACCATGTTTGACATTTCCAATACCCAAAATGCTTTCAAGAATTTGGATCTTAATGATCAAGTTCCTGATGAGATTCAAAATGCCAGTTACACCAATTATTGGTGAAATTCGAAGGGACCGCTCTTATGTAGTGGTTCGAGTGGAGGACTCTGAGCCCATTGATCCATGGAACCCTCCAGCTTCTCCTACCCTTAAACCCTTTTTATGGGGTCTACCATCTGAAATAGTGGTGGTGAGAATGAATGATCCTGCTGGATACAGAGGCTGGAGTAGATATCGCTCATTAGCTATGAGTAGATATTTATCTCCTTTCATTGGGCGTGATCCGAACATAATCATGCTTGATAGCCTCATTGCCACTTGTCTCACTCCTGCATTCTTTAAGGTTTGTGAAGAGGAAAGATCTGGCTTTGCTGGCTATGGTGAACTTAAGCAAAGAGCCAATAACCAATTTATATATTGGTTAAATGAGGTTTGAAGGCCTCATTTTGAGGGAAATTTCAATGATCCTGCTAATCTTTCTCTTCGAGCCCTTCCAGAAAACCCCGATTGGTTTCAAGAGTTAAAGAATATTAAGCTCGATTCTACTCTTTCTCATGCTGATTACTCTTACTCTGTTTATCCACATTCTGACTCTATTAAGGCCAAAGAACTATTGGCTGCTTTTGCTTTCTTGGATATAGGGATTCTCGAAGAAGATATCCCTTGCAAAAATTTCTTATGGGCTTGTGAGACCCTTCAATGTACTGTTTCTGGTCAAACTGGCTCTTTTCTTCATTCTTTTCTAAACCAATTCCCTCTTCTTCGAATGTGGATGAAGAACAACAGTGCTGCTTATGGGTTTAACCAAGACCTTCATGATTATGAGATTGCACATGATCAGGTCATCAAGCTCCATAATAAAATGGAAAACCTTAAGGGAGAGTCCTTCGAAATCCCGTCTGGAATTTCCAAAAGACTTCAAAGGAAGTTCAGAAACATCATGAAGAGGAATGCTCTAAAATTGGCTAAGTTAGAAACCAAAGCCAAAGCCCTAGTTCTGAAAATCAGGCCTCTGATTGAGAAAAAACTCAAGCTAGATGGAGAAAACGAAGTCAGGATGAAGGAAAAGGAGTTTTTTAATTTCACCTGGGCAAGGTTTCATGCCTTAGTGACTTGGAGTTTTCCCCATTATTTCCAAGTCATTCCTACTCCAACAGCTGCCCCTACCACTAGTAGATGCTTGATTTTCTCTGATGTAATAGGATTTTCTTCATAGCATGTAATTCTTATGTTGAATGAAATTTTAGTTCTTTCTATGGCTTAATTTGCACTTCTTTAATGCCTTTCGAAGCACTTAAGAATGTTTAAAACCAATTCAAACTTATGGTAAAAAACATATGATAATGTATATGTTATGACTTTTGAAACCAATAAAATGGTTTGAAGCATATGAAAATTCTCAATAATAAAATCATTTATCAAAAATCATAATTCAATTTTGGGCCCAATTGTAATATAGGCCCAATTATATTTTATGAATACTTAACCCAAACCGACGTATTGTTTCATCACAACGTATAAATCTAGGGCTTGAAACGTTTTCATTATTAGTTCTGCGTTCAAGAAATTTCAAACATCCCTACGCTCCCTCTCTCACTTATTCCCATTACTATAGCTTCTGAGATTGAAACAACCCAAGGAACCCCTTCCTTTGTTCTTAGAAGGTTAGTAACCAGAGAAGTTCTAAAAGCCAAATCTGGTTTAGGTGAGTTGCAAAACCGTACCTTCATTGAACACCCTGTTCTACCTAATACTCAAGTTCTTGGACCTGCATTTCTTGACCTCCCTCTAGATTTGACAACATGCTATCCTATTCTCGAAGGTAGCAACATTGTAAAAGATAGGTCAGTATGTTTTTCCAAATGGGTTAAGAAAAATTTTATTTGTTGGCCAAATTACGACGACAAGTGGGAAGATTGGACGACTCGTATTCTCAAAGATAAAAGAAGGGAATTAGAAGATGTTGGATTAACACATGTTATTTCTTTGCTTCAACATGGTATACTGCAAAACCTTTCTCTTATACATGCTTCTCTGGCTTTCTGGGACCCATCTTTTAACTGCTTTCCATTTAACTGTGGGATGATGGCCCCTACAGTTCTTGATGTAACCTTTCTTACTAGGTTTCCACTTTATGGACCAGTCTTTGACATTTCTGCAAATGTCGAAATACCCTTCTTAAATGAAATTCGATACACCCAAACTCATGCCTCATATGGCAATTTTTTGGAAGCTGAAAGGAAATTTGGTGATGAAGTGTCTAGTGGGGACTCCTTTGCATATATTTGGTATACTTTATGCAAGATGGTATTTTGTAATGGTGGTAAGAAAATAATGCTTGAATTCGCACCTTTAGCTTACACCCTCTCACAAGGTAAAGCCATTGACTTGGCTTCTTACTTCTTAGGCTATGTGTATAAGATGGGGTCTGAAAATCATGCCAAACCACTCACTTATAACTTAGGAGGTCCTCTATGGTTCTTACAACTTTGGCTATTAGCCTATTTCTCAGATCAAAAGGTTGCGGAAAGGTCTCCTCTTAATGTATATGGGGATAAATTCACCATTTTAGCTTCGACTCCTCTTACCTTGGTGGGATACTTGCAATATTTTCATCAAATGAAAGAAGATAGAGAAGAAAAAGACTTTGTTCCCTTTGAAGACTGGAATGTCGGACCATCATGGATAAAAAGGATCATGGAACAAAGAGGCAACTCTTCTTACCGTGAAGCTTGGGCAAGTATTCTACTTCCAAGGGAAATTATTATTGGAGCTTATGTTGGTGGTTGTAAACAAGCTCATGCTGAAATTTACTGTCCTGCACAATTTGCTAGGCAATTTGGGTTAGTGCAAGCTATCCCTTGTCCTTATCCTGGTGAGATCAACATTAAGCTTTCTGCAAGGAACAGAGTTGATAGGGATCACATTGCACGTCTCAACACAGAATTTAAGGACTTGAGAGCAACATTCCAACCATACAAATTTGTTATTGGTGTGGAACCTCCCCTCTCAACATTCTCTCAATGGTGGCATAATTCGATGGAATTGTACCGCAAATCTGCAGCTGTCAAAGCTTTTACCAATAAGATTGGCATTGTCATTGAAGAGAGAACCCATTCAGGTTCGATATCTAATGATGGCTTTGGGAGAAACTCACAAGATGTGCCTCAAGGAGCTCAACAAGAAAGATCACCTGAAGTGCAATCTTCTATGCTAGTTCTTGTTGCTTTGGATGTGAAGCCTCTTCAATCTGTACCACATATAGTAACTAGATCTCTACAGCAAAAAACCACTCCTCCATTAGGTGATTCTTATCTTAAGGGCTTAATTGATACTTCTTTCAAATTACTCCATTTCTTTTACTCTTAATTTGATATTACAGAAACTACCTCAAAGAAGAAAGTCAGAAAGGAGAAGGAATCTGCTCATACTTCTGTTCCTTTGACTTCGAAGTCGGGTAATTCTTTTCTTTTTTTAAAAACAAACTTTTAATTGACTCTCAAATCTCTGATATAAAGTATTTTACCTCCCTCTATTCCCCTGAACAGTCTATAAAAGAAAAGGGAATATGGAGCAAGAAGTTAGCCAAGAAAAAGCAAAATTTGCCCAGGTTTATGAGGCTTCGAAGAGAAGAAGGCAAATTTTGATTGAAGAGCCAGAGGAAGAAGAGACAGAAGACGTCACCATAAGTCAGTTTATAAGAGGTAAGCTTTATGACTTCAACTTTATCAAGGCTCTTGAATTTCATTTCGTGTTTTCTCATCTCTGGTTAATATTCCTCAGAGAAAACAGCAAAAACCAAGCATGCTAAAGCTTCGAAAACTTCTCCAGAGTCCACCCAACATACTCCTGTTGAACCCCAAAAGCCAATTGACTCTTCTGTTACTAAAGTCACTGAAGTTCCAAAGACTGGTACAACTGCACCACAGAAATCTGCCTCTATCTTGTAAGACATGCCTCCACCCATCATCAGTACTGTTGCTAGAGCCCTGGTTTCAGAAGGTATTCGAAGTGAAGCTATTAAAGCATCTATGCCAACTCAAATAGATCTTGCTGTAGGGACTTTAGCCCCTGAAGTGATGGTTAAAGAACACATTTCTGAAGATCTACTTAGCAAAAGGGCTTTACAAGAACATGCTCCTATAATTGAGAAAATGCTTGACCAAGATCACCTTAGTCATCCTGCTTTCAAGGATAAGGAAACCATCTCTGACAATATTCCAGATATTGGAACTGACAAAACCATTCCTAGTCAAACTGCTGGTATCTCTATTCAAAGAGATGATAGAAGCTTATTTCCTGAAATATCTCTCAGCATTCCAATTATAAAATCTTCTGATCAGACTAAAGTGATGATTGAGGAAACTGCTCTTGAGCAAGCTTCAAGGGCTGATATTCCAACAGACCCAATTTTACCAGAACAAACTCTTTCACTTGAGGTATTGTGTCTCATTATAGTTTTAAACTTATGATTATATACCTCTTTTTGATGTATTGAGTCTTTACAATATTTCATATGTTTGCTCAACAAAAAACTGGTGCCCCTATTGGTACTAGTGTTAATGATCTTTCTGAATTGGAGCAGTTTAAGCTGAAGATAAGTGATTTCTGCCAGAGAGTCATTAATCCAAAGGCTCCAACTTATTCTCCAGAGTCTCCTATCATTCAACTCAAAACTCGACACAGTTTGTCCCCTCCTACATTGGTTAAACCCACCTTCACCCCTGTAGAGATTCAAGAGTTGAGAGACATTTTTCAGCAATCCTTAGGATTAGATTTTGAGTCCCTGGCTGAAGGAGATTTTAAAATGCATTTAGATATCTGCTATCAAGCTGCCTGGGTTTTGAAACCTGCTCATCAAGACCTTCATAAACAGCTCTTGATTAAGGCTTTTGAGTTTCAAATGAAAGCCCATCAACTTCATGAAGTTCAAGAAAGACATCTCCAAAGGCAGAATTGGAAAGCAACATTGTCAAGTGCAAATGATGAAGCACAAGGTTTGATTTCGTCTTATGATCAAGATGCTACTAGACTTCTTTAGTTGAGAGCAGAAGAAGCTCAGTTAGAGGAAGCCTTGCTTAAAGTCAGAGGAGAGATTGCTCAAATAACTTCGAAACTACAGGTTTCTATGAACAAAGCTTCTTCAGCAGTTGCCAATGTGAGAAATCTAGAAGATCAATTACAACGTACCATTGATCAAGAGGAAATCTATAACTTTGTTTGTACCAGAGGTGGTCATGTACTGAGTGACCTAAAAGATACAATTGTACAGTTCTTAAGTACTGAATGAAATGCTTGTACTTTTCCAATTTCAGAACTTTATTACTATCTGAAATACTAGATATGATGATCTTATTTCCTTTGAACTTTGATCATTGAAATTTGCTTGTTCTTATGATTCACCTAGAATAGCACAAGCAGAATAAAAGACAACCTGCCTAAACTTTATCTTTTGCTAAAGGATTCCCAAATAGTTGGGACATAAGCTTTCAAATATCTCCCATTAATTTTTCTTCTATGAACATGACCATTTAAATCATTTAAATGATATGCCCCTCTTTTAAGCACTCTATGTATTTGGAAAGGTCCTTCCCAATTTGGAGCCCACTTTCCAAGTCTTTGTTTTCTTTCTTTGATAGGCAACACTACTTTCCATACTAAGTCACCTATATCAAAGCTTCGAATAACCACTTTCTTGTTATAGCTTCTGGCTATTCTTGATTTTTGTAGAAGAATTTGATTCAGAGCTTTAATTCTTTCTTCATCTATTTCTTCAAGCTCCATATACATTGCTTGGTGGTATGCTCCAATATTTAACTCATTTTGGGAAGCAACTCTTTGTGACCTCACCACAATCTCCATTGGTAAAACAGCATCATGTCCATGGGTTAGAGCAAAAGGAGTTGCCCCTGTACTACTCCTTTTAGTAGTTCGATATGCCCAAAGCACATTTGAAAGTAAACTTGGCCATTCCTCTGGATTTTTGTCAACCATTCTTTGAATACCTCTTTTGATAATTTTATTGGTTGATTCTGCTTGACCATTTGATTGAGCATAATAAGGAGTGGAGTTAATTAAAGAAACCCCATGAGAAGCTGTAAAAACTTTTACTGCTCTACCTTAAAAAATGGATCCATTATCTACAGTTATAGTTTCTGGAGATCCAATGTAAGGACCCGTGTTTTTAAATAATTCTTTGAAATAACAATGGGTTAATGTAAGGAATTGTGTAAAGTGTTAAGATTGACTAAGTGTTGGATTTTGGGTGATGCATAAGTTGATTTGGGTGTATTTGAATTACACAAGCCACATTTGGGCTTGGGGTGTAATTATGTCATGTGTTATAAGTGTGTGTGGTGAGAGAAGAGGGAGAAAATGTTCATCATCCTCCCCCAACCCCAGCCGACACTCTCTCTCCCTCCTCCATAGCTCTCCAACTTCTCTCTTCATAAATCAAGCCAGATCCTAAGCTCCAAACTTAGTCCCTTCACAAAAGCTTCTCCAAATCTCGTGCTCTACGCATTGGTATGCTCATTTCATCCTGATGTTTGAAGAATTTCACTTGGAGTTGAAAGCTTGAGTGTGGGTTTTGCTTCTTGGAGATTTTTCAAGCTAAATCATTGAGGTAGGGAACCCATTTCTACCTCCTCTAAGTGTATATGGTTTGAATTAATGCATAATGTTCATATCTCTCCTTGATTTTCTACTTAACTTTCATACCTCCATGGAAATTGGGTTGAGCTTGTGTAATCTTGATTCTCCATAATTTGTTGGATTGGTCTTTGATTGGGTGTTGAGACATGCTAAAATGATGCTTTGTTGTGCTTTGGAACCTCCATTTTTGCCTTGGATTGAAGCCCCATTCATTTTGAACAAGCTGTCAAAATTTCACTCGAAACCCGTTTGGATCGATCCAAACATAAGTTGGATCGATCCAAAACAGTCTGATGGTGTTTTGAACTATTTTGGATCGATCCAAAATTTGTTCGGATCGATCCAAAACCTTCTGTTGGCTCCCGGATCATTTTGGATCGATCCAAACACCTTCGGATCGATCCAAACTCCTCTTGTTCAGGCAGATTATTGAACCAACTTCGCGGGCACGTCCCGGCTTCGTCCGAACTCCGATTGAGGTGATTCTTGAACCGTTGGAAAGCTCTATGAGTCTACTTTCAAACCCAATTGATCTCATATTCATAGTCTTTGTATTTTGAGAGATACGTGCTTTTTACTATCATCGTGTCATATTTTCTTGAGATTTATAACTCCATTTTCATGTTCCATTGCTCCGGGCCCTCATTGGTCCTTTCAAAGCTTCTTGAATTGACCTCTAAGGTTCGGTATCATATCATGGTGCATTTTATGCTTTGTCTTGGTTGTCTTGGTTTCTCACGCACTTGGACATGTGTTAACTTGACCATCGCCGACACATTTTGAGTTTTTGAACAAAGATGATTGTGTGAATATTTTGGACACTTGTGAAAGGGTATTGTGATAAGTGAATTGGCTTTGTGCACTAAGTTGAATGTATAAATTGATAAGTGGAAATGTAAATGTGAAATATGTGACACGGGGCCCGAAAGGGTATGCCCGGAGTGACACGGGGCCTGAAAGGGTATGCCTGGAGTGACACGGGGCCTTTAATGGTATGCCCGGAGTGACACGGGGCCTATATGGCATGCCCGGAGAATAAACGAATGATTAAAAGGAATAAGATGTATGTGATAAATGTAAAGGGCACTTGGATTATTTTAGATGTTTTGGGTATTGGTGAAGTATTGTGAAATGAAATGTTTGTGTATATGACTATGTTTTGAAGGGACTGAACCCATGACGTGAAATGTAATGGTTATGAGGAAACTTATGGACATTCTGGTTTCATTAGATCTTTGAGGCATCTCCTAGACACTCTGTCATCGAGTTGATTTATCTTGGTCCATCTTAGCTTACTCATTCATGTGTATTATATCTTCATGTGCATCTTTCATTCTCTATACCCTTAGTGTTGGTAGAAAAGTTTCCTACGAGCTAGTGAGCTCACCCTATCCTTCTCAGGTACACGGCATGGAGCATGAGATCAGATGTTTGGAGTGCGAATGCATGTCATGAAGATTTTATGATCATGAAGTTATTTTCTCATCTTCATACTAAGTACATTTTTGGAAGATGATCCTGTAACTTTAATTTGTCCAAGCTTTTTGACTATTTCAATTATGTAATAACTTTAAAACCTTTGTTATTTTACATGGGTACGGGTATCCTTGAGCAGAAGCTTATTGTACTTTGACTTTGACTTTTATGGAAAACTGTTTGACTTTGATCGATCCTACGTGGATTTTAATTGTATTTTGGCTTATTGAAATTGAGGGCGTGACATCCAAACCTATAAATAATGCCTTTGATAAACTCAATAACCTGTTCTTGAGATACACTTTCAAAGGCTTGAGCTTCGACCCATTTGATGAAATAGTCAGTGGCTACTAAGATGAATTTATCCCCATTCCTAGAAGCAGGATAGATCATGTCAATCATGTCCACTGCCCAACCTCTGAATGGCCAAGGTTTAATTACATATTGCAATTCAGTAACAGGTAGCCGTTTAAGAGGTCCTGTCTTTTGACAAGCCTGGCACCGCCATGCATAATCTATGCAATCCTTGAGGATAGAAGGCCAAAAATATTCATACCTTCGAATCAACCATCTCATCTGAATTCCTGCTTGATGGGCACGACAAATACCTTCATGGACTTCTGCCATAACTCTAAAAGCATCAACCTTGTTCAAACATTTAAGCAAAAGTCCATCTGCTCCTCTTTTGAACAACTCCCCATTATACATGATATAATTAATGGATCTCAGCTTTGTTGCTCTATCTGTTTTAGCATCAGGTTTTGTTAAATAATCAATCAGTGGTTGTCTCCAATCATTTTGACTAGAAGAAGCAGTGATTTCATATACTTCGAAGTCTACATTTCTATCTTTAAGCATAGGGAGAGATTTTCTCAAAGTCAATTGGCAAAATTCTCTGCTTTCATCAGTGATAAACTTAAAACCTGAGGCTCTTTGAGCAATTGCATCTGCTTCTCTATTAAAGAATCTTGGCACATATGTAAAAGTAATCATATGAAATTGTTTCATTAACAATTTCACATATTGGTGATAAGGTTTTAAACCAGAGCTATGGCAACTAAATTCTCCATTGACCTGATTTATTACTAACTGAGAGTCTCAAAATACTTTGACTATGTCAGCTTTTACAATAAGCAAAAGTTCCAATCCCATAATTAAGGCTTCATACTCCGCTTGATTGTTTGTACATTCTCCATCATTTAACTGAAATCCAAATTTGGTTTTCAAGCCTTGAGGAGATTCCAAAACAACACCAATCCCAGCCATTTGAGATGTTTTCGAACCATCGAACCACATTTTTCATGTCTTAACTGTTATTGTATTAATATCTGCTATTTCTGGAGTCTCAATTCAATTTGGGTGATCAGCCAAAAAGTTAGCCAGTGCTTGCCCTTTAACTGATTTTTGGGGAACATGCTCTAGATTGAATTCAATTAAAGATACAATCCATTTCCCAATTCTACCACTAAGTACTGGTTGAGATAACATATATTTCATAACATCAGTCTGGGAAATTACTTAAGTTACTCTAGGCATCATATAGTACCTGAGTTTCTTTGAAGCAAAAAACAAAGTTAAACACAACTTTTCTACTACAGAATACCTACTTTCACAATCATTAAGAAATCTACTCAAATATTAGATAGCTTGCTCCTTCCCTTCTTCATTGTCTTGAGCCAACAGAACTCCAATTGAGTCATAGTTTGCTGCTAAATATAGCTTAACAGGCTCTCCATTTTTAGGTGGAACAAGAACTGGTGGATTGACTAAGTACTTCTTGATGGCTTTAAAAGCATCATCATGCTCCTTTGTCCATTCGAAGTGCTCTCCATCCTTCAATTTCAACAAAGAAGAAAAGATTTTAGTTTTTCCTGCAGTGTTAGATATAAATCTTCGAAGAAAATTTAATTGACCAAGAAACTTTTGCAGTTCTTTCTTAGTCGAAGGAGGTTTTGCTTCAAGAATAGCTTTAGCTTTATTCTTATCAACTTGAATACCTTTGCTATGAACTCGGTATCCTAAAAAGTTACCTGCCATCACTCCAAAGGCACATTTAATAGGATTCAATTTCAATTGATAATGCCTCATCTTTGAAAAGGTTGTTTTCAAATGTTCTCCATGATCATCAATGGACTCTGATTTGACAATAATGTCATCTATGTAACATTCTAAAAAACCCCCAATTATTTCATGAAAGATAGTGTTCATAGCTCTCTGATAAGTAGCACCAGCATTTTTTAGCCCAAAAGGCATCTTGACCCATTCAAAGGTCCCAAGATTACCAGGGGCTCGAAATGCAGTTTTATGAACATCTTCGTCAGCTATACAAATTTGATTATACCCTGAATGTCCATCCATAATAGACATGATTTTGTGACCTGCAGAACTATCCATAAGCATTTCTACTACAGGCATTGGGTATTCATCTTTAGGGGTTGCAGTGTTTAAGTTTCTAAAATCAATGCAAACCCTAATTTTCCCATTTTTCTTGATAACAGGAACAATATTTGATAGCCATTCTACATATCTTGCTGTTCTAATAAAACCAGCATTTAAAAGGTTTTGAATCTCCTTTTTTACCAATAAAATGGTTTCAGGAGACATTTTTCTTGGAAGTTGTTTGGAAGGTTTACAATTAGATTTAATAGGTAATCTATGCTCAACCAAATCTCTACTCAAACCTGTTAATTCTTTATAACTCCAAGCAAAGTACTCTTTGTTCTCTTTAAGCACCGTGATCAACTTGGCCTTCGAAGTAGCATCAAGTTCTCTGTTGATCTGTACAGTGTTTGGAACAATTCCATCTCCCAATTCCACTTCCTGTAAAGGATCTTGGGAATCGACATGGCCTATAAAGGCCCTTTAGAACTCAATTGGCCTCAACCCCCAGTCAAATCTCTCAGCCAACAATTCTTCCCAATCATTCGTTTCTTGTAACCTTTGCTCTATTTATAGAGTCATGAACTTAACTAAAGCCAATGAGTTGGCTTCTTTGAACTCTGTTTTGGATTCACATCCAAGCAGCTTCATCTGGTGAGTTGTCTGATTCGTAATCAACTGCTTGTTTGAGCTTAGATTTTAACTCTGCCAATTCTCCAGTTTCCACTATATTGGATGGAGGGGTGGTAGGTTGTGCAATTTCACTGAGAGGAATGATTTCAGGCTTATACATTTCAGCCTCTGCACAATTTGCTGAAGTGCTAAAAGGATGTGGATCTGCTTTCACCTCTTCGACCCCCACTTCTTTCCCATTCTCATACTTCACAATCATCAAGGCTTGATGCATCGAAGATGGGATACAACCATTGACGTGGATCCAGTCCCTACCAAGTAAAGCACTATATTTACTTGTAAAAGTATCAACCACGAAGAAGGCTGTATCAGTTTCTACTTGGCCAACTTTCAGGCGTATAGAAACAATTCTTTTAGGGCTTTTACTTTCATCAGTTAACCCAGCAATGGAAGTTCTTGTAGGGATCAATCAAACCTTTTCTTTCCCAAGCTTTTTCAAAGTTCTGGACGGTAGAATGTTCACTGCTGCACCATTATCAACCAAAACTTTGTTTAATAAAATCCCATCAAACAAAGCTGATATATACAATGGCTTCAAATGGTGCCTCATATCATTTGATGGTGACTTAAAAGGATAAGAGATGTCAGCACAATTTAAATCAACAATCAAAGGATATTCAGAACCCATTTCTATTTCTGGAGCAAACACTGCTTTTTCCTTAGATGTAACTTCTGGTTCCTCCATAGCATTGACCATAATCATCAGTTCTTCTTCTTCTTCTTCTTTTTGAATCTTAGAGATCAAAGCTCCCCAACCATCATTCCAACCATTATCATATGAAAGATCATATTCATCATCACTTGATACATCGATGATCTCCATAGGGGCAGTTATTGGTTGTGGTAACCTTCGAATTGGTGACCAATCTGGTCCAAATGGTCCAAAGTCAAATGAAGGTGAAACCATATTAATTTGTACTTCGGGTAAAGTTCCAAACTGAATGGTTCTTTTCTCTTGTACTGATATCCCTTATGTGTCCTCTGCTATGTTTATCTTCTCAGCAACGTCCATTGCAGAAGTTTCCATAGGAGAACATGTCGTGATGGGAGATGAATTCATTCCTTAACCTTATTCCTGTTCCACTATCATGGCTTCTAATAAACCAGACTGATAGCTTGCCAAGGAATTTGGTGAAGCTGGGCTATTCTGAGGCACCTCATTGTCCATCCTTGCAGCCAAATTTTCTAGTGTTACTTTCTCTACTTAAGTAAACCCCCTTCAGAGAGACTCTTCAGAATCTTCTCTTCGAAGTCTATTAAACCTTGGATTGAATTTATAAGCACCATTAGGATGTTCTTTAGACGCGTATTCTTCCATTTGGAAACTAGTATATCTCCTTTGCAGTTTCCTCTTCTGAGTTCGAGTCAACATAGGAATCATCTGTGGAGCCTTGGTCTTTGGATCTCTAACTATTACCCATTGGCCAGTGGGGGTATTTGGTGGTTTGACCATTTTATTTCCAACTTTAGAAGGAACTTTACACCCTTGGAAGAGTTCTGGTTTGACTTTCTTCAAAAATCAATCAGGAACTCCTTTTACTAAGGTAAACTGCTCGTCTTGTTCTTCATTTTCTTGACCCATTGGGGCCTTTCTAGTGTTAACCTTCTTCAAAGGAGGATAGTCTCTCTTCGAAGATGGTGGAACTGGACTTGAAGGTACATTCCTCTTAGAAACCAACCAAGGTCTCTCATTCTTTTCATAGCTAGTATTCACCATGGTTTCCGTTCGTTATTCTGATCCAAAGCTTTTCTTTCCATCCTTTTTGGAAAAAAATCGATCCCCTGTCGATCCAGATCCTTGAAAACCAAATAATTAGCTCGACATTCTATGCATAAGCATTTTAAAAAAGAAGCTTCGAGCATAGGAAGGTGAGACTGCTTGAACCCTTTTTGGAATGAGCTCTCTGATACATACTTTGGCCTACTATTTCTGTATGTATCATTTTGAGGTTGACCAACTTTTGTCTTTCCTTTACCGAATTGCACAGAGTTCATTCCAACATGTACTTGTCTGTTCTGCCATATTTCTTGCACAGTTTTGGCCAAAGATGTTGGCACATTAGTATTAGCAGTCACTTCTTCAATCTTTGGGAATGGATCTGTATCTATTCCCATAGCCTTTTCAGGGAACATGATCCTCCCTTTCTTGATTTTCTCTTGGATCCTGTCACGGAAAACATTACAATTCGTAGTTGAATGAGTCCAAGAAGCATGCCATTTACAATAATTCTTTCCTTTTGTTTCTTCCAAAGTTGGAAGTTTCATATTTTCAGGAAGATTGATAAACTTTTTCTTTAAGAGATAATCAAAGATTTCGTCTGATTTAGAAACATCAAATGAATATACTTTGCTAGTCGCTTTCTTATTGGTCCTTGGTGCTATAGATGAATCCTTTCGAACTAGACATTCACATACACAAGGATCATGTTCAATAATTTCAGCAGCATCAATCTCATAAGAAGGATCCTTATAATAAGTTGAATAAGAAGAATTGTTCCTATCAACCTCCTCTTCCAACAAAGCTTCATATCTAGATGCTTTATAAGTTAGATCAACCAAATCTTTGAATTCTCTAGAATTGAACTTCTTCCTAAGTTCTCTACTCAAGCCATCTTGAGCTATTCTGACAAATTCAACCTCTGGTAATTGAAGTTTACACTTATTTCTAGCTTTTTTGAATCTAGCAATAAATTGGGCAGCCTTTTCATCAGGTTTTTGTTTTAATCTAGCCAAATCAGCCATAGTGATTTCAGGTTCAGTCTGGTAAAACTGTGCATGAAATAATTCCTCCATTCTTTGCCAATTTGGGACTGATTCTGGTGTTAAATTAGAATACCATTCGAAGGCTGTTCCTGTCAAGGAATTAGAGAATAATTTCAACTTAATGAACCCATTATTGCCTAATTCTTTACACTGAGCAGTAAACCTAGCAATGTGTTCAGTTGTTGACTGCATCCCATCCCCATGAAACAATGTGAAGTCTGGAATCTTAAATCCCCTAGGGACTTCGAATTACATATCTACCCATTTTGGATATGGTTTTCTATAAATTTGAGTCTGTACCCCTTGGTTTAGAGGTCCAAAACCTCTTGCATTAAACCAAGTATTTCATCTCGAAGGGTAGGATTTCCTTTTAAAAGACCCCTTGTGTTAACATGTGGTTCCAAATTCACATTTCTAAACGTGTGATCTTCCGGAAGCCTATCAATATGACCACCAAAAGGTTGGGGCTGTTTGTAACCTCCTTCCTGCCTTGTAAAAGGTTCATAAAGGTGGTTCGAATGGACTCTTCCCATCTCTGGTATCCCGGGATATTTGGGAATTCCAATTTCTGGATTAGGCTTCCTCGAACTAGCCCTACCAGCAAAATGGTTATCTGCAGAGTAATTGCACTCTTCAAACCCATAATCATTTGTTTTTAAAACCTTTATCCCCCCCTATTCCATCATGGCTAGGTTCGAAAGGGATATAAGTGGTTTATCTGAATGTTTTCTTAGGTTTGGGATTTTGAAAATCATAAGTCTTTGCAGGTTCATACCAAGACTTAGGTATTTCGTCCACATTAATAGGTTCTTTCCCAAGTCTAGACTTATGCTTACTAGAACTAGCTTCCCCTTTGTCTTTTTCAGAGGAATGCAAAAGTTCATTCTTGGATTTTGACTGTTCTTCCAATTTTTGAAACATAAGTTTCTGGGTTTGAGCCAATTCCTTGAATGTAGAAATCATTTCTGCAAACTGGTTTGATAACACACTTCCTCAAATTTTTGGATTTTTTGGGTCATCAATTTGCACTGTTTTGTTATTCCTTGTGTTCATACAAGAACTCTGGCCAATTCCAACATTTGTATCTTGACCATTACGGGTTTCTGGACCTATCTGAGGTCCTTCAACCTGTTCGTTCTCTTTAGAATTAACATTATTCTCATCCTCTGGCGTTTGGCCAACCTGAGAATCATCTGTTTGCTTCCTAAGCTTTGGAGCCATTCAACAATTTCAGGTGTCCCACCGGGCGTGCCAAAAAAAATGTTTTGGTTCTTTTACTTCTTTTAAAATGGAAATGATTGAGTGCGAGCGTGTCAGAGAGAGTTTTAATCTCCTCCCTCAGATTAACTTTGGAAAAACCAAATCTAATCAAGCGATTGTGTTTTTAATGGTTTAAATACCTCAATTAACAGGATTTTTCTTTCAAAGTGAAGAAATAGAAACCAATAAACTTGGGAAATTAAAGAACAACAAAGAAACAAGATACTTCGATTAACAAATCAGAGGTAAACTTACTACGAAATTGCCTTCAACTTCAGATACAAGGTACCGAAAACTTTGAACTGATGATTGTTACAAGAACAACCGAGATTTATCCTAACTACTTCCTAATCTACTTCCTAATTTACTTCGAACTGAGTTCAAAATCCTAAAACTACTTGCCAATGAACAAACCAAGCATCATTTGTTTGATAGCTGTTCGTTGAAGATTTGTCCGGGGGCTTTTACTCTTCAGTTTCTTCTATTTATGGACGCTGCTTGTTGGTTGAACTTACTTCTCAAAGAATTTAAACTTGGCTTGCTTCGAACTCCATCTTTTGTACTTTGAATTGGTAGTTTCTTCCCTCCTCCATGTCTGGATTTGAATCCTTTCACTCTTCTTCGACAAGATTTAAATTTGAATTTGCACGGTTACTCAAACTGAATCGAATGATTACAATTAAAGAAATAACTGCCTCTCAAGATATGTTCCACGTGTCCTAACTGCTCCACGTGTTCGAACTGCTTATTTCATTGTTTTATAAGTTTACACATGGAACTCATGAACTTGGCAGTTTAAACCGTGGTTTCGAAGTTGATCTTTCATATCAATAATAACTCGTAACTGCAAATAACTGCTTCAAAATTGATGACTAAATACGACATCGTATTAGTCAATTCTTATTCCATTAATCCAATGTATCTGACTTGACAAATATTAGCCAATGCTTGGCATACTTAATTACGTGTCAATTCACTAGTGGATTTGATAATTTTATATGTAAACACTATGATACCGATATCATATTGGTGCCTGGCCTACACCCCTCCTTTATTTCCTGTGCCTCTAGCTTCTTTATCGTCCCCTAGAACTCAGGACACCGTGCGAACCGCATAACATATCAGAACCAAAACAAGTAAGATATAACAGTCATGCTCGCAAATTATATTTCCATGGTCTAACTCATCCATAGTGAAACTACACGTGAATAGGCCACTATCCGATAATTCACGGTTTACTCGAAATAACACGTTTCACAAGGAAAACACGATTTCATTATATATATATATATATATATATATATATATATATATATATATATATATTTCTGCATTTAAACGAGGAACACACTGGTTCATAAACATTTAAATAAAACACATGATTCACCTTTTCCAGTCATTCAAGAAAAACTTTTTGGAAAAGCATTTAACAAAATACAAGTAACCGAGATATTGCGTACTCACCAAAAAATAGCTTCAAGCTTAACACGTGGCTATCTACTCCGCAGTACTTGCACCTAAACACAAAATTATATTGGTGCTAATTAAGGGCCATATCCTAATTCTTAATGAAAATAGTATTTGGTTAAGAATCAGCCGTACTTGATCCAAATTGGTTCCCTTACAGGAGTTTTAAGGCCTAACAGGAAAACCCCAATTTTATTTTCCAATGACCCTATGGATTCTGACCATCACTAGTAGCAACTAACAAGAATTCTAACCCAGATTATTGAGACTAACTAAATCTAATTAGAGAGCCAATTTATGGGTTTGAGTTCCTAATTTTCTTGAACCATTAACTGGTGGGATTTATGAAACCTAGCTCACCATGGCTACAAAATGTATATATATATATTAGTTACCACACAAGTTGGAGAGTAAAAGAGAGATTACCAAGGGAAGAGAGGAATCGGCGAGCTACGGTGCAAACAAAGGTTGTTGGTCGGGTGAGGTTTTTCTTTTACAGGAGTTCACTTCCTTCTTTCCTTTTTTCTTTTGTTTTGACTTGTAAAGCTCACTAATTAAAATATAAGTATTATATATATACGCCTAGTTTCTAGTCAAGGATCCTGGACTGGGAGTTTTTTTTGGTGTTTCGAAGGTTTTAAAATATATTTTTGCATGATCCAAACCGTCCAATGTGTTTAAAACATGTTTTTAAGGGGTCTCCACGAGAAATCGTCAAAAAAAAAAAAAAAATTACCATGGAGGACTTGACGCAAGCATTTTTCCAAAAAGCTACACATATACAGTTTTATGAAAAATTGCTTTGATCAAGCCCTTCCTGGTATTTTTTTTGACGATTTCTCGTGGGGACCCTTAAAAACAAATGCGGACATCCCTACCGGATTGAAAACTTGATGTTTTGAAAATAGAGTCGCCACCCGGGTTTTTATTTTTGGAAAAGGTTTGAACCCGAGAAACCATTTTGAAAATGATTTTGAAAAAATAATTGTAGACACTCCGATTTTGACCGAGAAACCTCTCAAGCATTCCCAATGATGAAATAGACCAACCGTGCATACCTCAAGGCTAAGAACAAGGATTGAACTCACCAAACCACCCTAGACCACCATAAACCCTCATAGAACAACCCTAGACCAACCAAAATGACCAAAATACCCTTCAAACCACTCAAAAACCTCTTCAAAACAAACCCAAGCCTACACCACCTTCTAGTACATTAAAAACCTCTTTAATGATATATAATAAGTCTCAATCTGTTTTGAAATGAGGGAGATGTGCACATTTTACCAAAACGATTAGTTTTCCCGACCTTTTGAGGGTAAAATGGTCACACACTTGGATGTTCAAATTATCTTGTGTTCAAACCACTTCGGTTAGAAAGTAGACTCGACAAGCTTTCCAACACTTCAAAACACACAAAATGGAGTTCGCTAGCACCTGGAGCAACCTGTGAAGTTTGGTCGGTTGTGTAGACCCTTTGAGCGCTCAAACACTGCGCGCAGTAGAAACTTTTCCAGGCATCTTTCAGCTGGTTTTCTAGCTAAACTATGGACTCCTCCTAGTTTCCAAGCCTCGTTTTCTCTTAAAAAATCTCTCCAACATCTCCCTCTCCAATTCAAAACCCAACTTTCCCTCTCACTCTCTCTCTATACAAACCACCCTCTACCCATTGTTTAAGGACTCTTTGCTGATCTCTCACACTCTAACGCACTCCTACAACCCTCTCCACTCTCTCTCATCACTTCAATCACGTTTTAGCTTCTCTCCCCTTCATAACCACCATCCTCCATCATCTTCAAGCTCAAAAACACCTTAAAACTTTATTTCTAAGACCAAATACACATGGGTTTTTAATAAACCAACTACAACAGTCTTTCTCTCACGCTAATAAGTCATTCACAGCCCATACATTCTGTCAATTTCATCCAAATCAGCCCCAACTATCAAAACCCACTTCATCCAAGCCGAAATGATAATCTAGCCCCAAATACACCCTCATCCATTCAAGTAATCACTCAATCAGTCCTACATTTGTACTCCTCTATCCAAAACACTTCATCTATAACCCATAACTAAGACATTACACCCAAACTTCATCAAAAGTTCATGTTCAAGCCTTGATCATAGCCGAAAAGGTAGAAAAGCATGTGAAAAAACACGTTTTGGTCAACCTGAGCGAGACCAGTAAGTTCATGGAGGTTCTATGTACCTTCTATGAGCTTACAAGGTCTAAAAAATGAAGAAAATCAGCTGTTGAAAATATCAAGCCAAAAGGGTTTGAGCACTCAAACCCCTTTAAGTGCTTAAACTATTTTAGCCATTTTGTGTTTTTGGTGGTTTTTAATGCTATATCATGTCAATATCGTCATTTGATGGCTCCTTGTTGGTTCAAATACTTTCAAATCAGTCTACTTCACTCTTGATCATTGATAATGAACCCAAAAGCCATAGAAATGTTGTTTACCATCATCAAGCAAAGAATAAGTCTTGTTTATGGAATGAATGAACACTACTCACTCTTTTTAAGGATGATCAGAAGGTCAAGGTTCATGAAAGTACCAAAAAGAATGGCTTCAGAACCACAGAAGCTCACATCCCTCAAACACTATTCTACTTTGTCATTGCTTCTTGTTTATTTCAGCTTTACATCATGTCTTAAGCTCATTAAAGTGTGTGTGTGTTGTGATGTGGAGTTCATATCACTCTTAGCCTCACCTCTTCTCTCAATCTAATCATGCTTATGGTTGATTCATGGTCCATCTCTCATTCATGCAAACAGTCGAAGTTTATTTCATGACGTTTCTGGAGTATTGGAGTCATTTGCATCATTCTATACTACCTTGAGGTTGTTGATGATCCAAACAAAGGAAGGAAAGTATGTGAACACTCAAACCAAGAGATGGTTTGAGCGCTCAAAGCACCCCTTTGAGCGCTCAAACTGTTTTTTGGTTCATCAAATATTTTCATCCTCCAAGCTTACTTATTGTGTTTTGAGTGTTCTGGAATGTCTTGCAGTGCCATATCTTCACTCCTTTTGTACTTAATGCCTTGTTTGGTTCATTAATAAGCTTTGAATTCGCATTTGCAAGATCATTCCATTCTGTTAAGCCATCAAAGTTCTATTCTTAAGCAAATAACAAAGTGCAAACCATGTTTCCAACAAACTAGAATCATCAGAAGCATGTGTGAATGAGTGGTGTTTGATCGCTCAAACCCTCTTTGAGCTCTCAAACTCTTTTTAGAGGATCAGATTGGTTTTGTTCAATATCAGTTTGTTTGTGTCATTTCTGGTCTTTGATCATTGTTCAACATGTACTAACACTGTTCCTTATTGTTTGTTGTCTTTAGTAGTTAGTACCTGCATATGACCATCATCATTCATGTAGTTCACGATGCACATGCATACACCGTAATCCATTGTTGTGTAAATCATCGTTACTTAGCTATCATCCCTCATTCCCATTACTTGCTCAAAGTTGAATTGCATACATTCCATACGATTCCACAAAAGTCTAGTAGAGATGGGTCTTCGAACCAGGCGAGGGAGGTGCCGTAAAATCCTTCCACACTGGTAATTGAGCTCCCGAACCTAAGATAGTATGGTTATGACGGGCCAATAGTCAAACCTTATCCAAAAAATGAGGCATGAGTCAATCGAGTTCGGTTCCTCGGGGACAATCCGCTAAAACCTGGGTGGCGACTCCGAATCAATATCCTCAGAGGGGCGTCGACAATAATGTGGCTCTTGTAGTTAGAAAAAAACTTGAAAACCAGTGATCGTTTTGGATTTGGGAGCGAGGTTACGAACGGGGAAGGGTTTTAAGGCACCCCGCTCGCCTGATTAAAAATCGGTCTTTATTAAATATTTGTGGGATTTTTAGAAAACTTTTTAATGCTAAACTTTAACCAAGTAAATAATTAATCATGCACAATAACTAATTAAACATTGAAAAGGACAACAAATAATATAATTAATGAAATAACAGTAAATAATAAAAAAGGAAAAACCATTTTCTCAAACTGTTTTTAAAGAAAAATGATTTAAAAATTCAAATTTCAACCAGAGTGCCGTGCGGTACTCCATGTGTACCGTGCGGTACAGACAGAGTGTCGGGTGGCACTCTTCAACCAGTAAACAGTCTGAAAAATTGATTTTCGATAGAGATGAAAACACGAGCACTTCTATGACTCAACTTCATAAAATTGGTTATTCTAGATTTGGAAAATCATGTTTTTGTATGGGAAATGTCCCTCCTCAAGGGATTGTGCCATATGATCCAATAATTTTACCGTATGGCGAAACCGGGGAGGTTTTAATCTAACTGTTCTTGCTGGAACATTAATCTACCAAGCACAAGAATGGTATAGAGAAATCACCTTGTGTATAGCATCACCCCTCAGGGTAACAAAGCCATAGGCTTTGGGTGAAAATGGAAATTTCGGAAAAGAGCCTCCTGGAACGAGTTTCCCCCCTCGACCTTCCGATCCTAGCTTCAACCTCTGTTGCACCTCCGGCCTTGTTTTCAATGTGGCAATGGAGCTTTCTGGTTCTTGGATTAATCAAATGAGAAATGGCCGAAACACAATTTCAAATCAAAACAGAGTATTGAGTATTCAGGTTTCGAACTGAGTTTTCTTCTAGAGGAGTTTAGGAACTGTTTTTTAGGGAAGATTGGTGATGGGAATGAGTGAGTTACATCATGGGTAGAGCTTAACAGAGCTTAGAGAGGGATTTTCATGGTTTTTCTCCTTCTTGTTCATCCGGACCGATCGAGTATTTATAGCCGGTGGAGAAGAACTTGGTCTCCAAGTATTCTTGGTGTATACACAAAGATTGTGGGCTACTAGGAGTAGGTTTTTCCTCTTACACGAAATCATGATGAAAAGGGGAAGAAACGTCAACAATTGAGTTGTTGTGTATTCTGCAAAAGTAAATCTGATGCCTGACAGTGCCGCTCGGCACTGCAACTGTACCGTGCGGAGCACAAACTGTGTTGTGCAGCACTCTTCTACAGCCATTGTAAAAAAAGAACATCGTGTGTGACTGAGGGAGCACTGTACGTGAGAATTGAGTCCCGTGTGGCATTGTTGACCAAGTTGACTTGAAAAAATTCATTCCGAAAGGTTTTCCGAACGTTTCTTTTCATCATCATCGGGGATTAAAATGTGTACGAGAGTTCAATTTTGGGGTGTCTACAACATGTTTTAAACACATTGGACGGTTTGGATCATAAAAAAAATATCGGGACAGTTGATCCCGGACTAGATACTCTCTCTCTCTCTCTCTCTCTCTCTCTCTCTCTCTCTCTCTTTATATATATATGTGTGTGTGTGTGTGTGTGTGTAACAAATATCCAATAAGGGCTCCCTTAGACTCTACGGCGTGGGATTTTATTTTTTCGGATTGACTTTTGACGATCCAAACCGTTAGATGTGTTTAAAATGTGTTTTTAAGGTCTAAGCCGAGGATTTGCTCAAAAAAAAACCCAGAAAGGCTTCATCTGAGCAGTTTTCACTAAAAATGTATATGTACATTTTTATCAAAAATGCTCGAATCAAGCCCTTCCGGGTATTTGTTTTTGACAAATTCTCGCGTTGGACCTTAAACAAAAAATCCCACGTTGTAGCCTATATAAGGGAGCCCTTACTCTCTCTCTCTCTCTCTCTCTCTCTATATATATATATATATATATATATATACCCACACTTGTAATTCTCCCTTTGCCACACTGCAACACGTGGCCCGGTGGTTCAGTTGGACACAAAATTTGTCTGTAGACATCTGAATTCCGGTGTCTGAAAAAAATTCCAAAAATTCTGCGTAAGCTAATTTAAACACAAGGGTCATCATAGCGTGGTCAGATTTGTAAGGAAAAAAAATCTTATTTTAAGAAGACGTTCCATACCCCAGATGCTACTCAATGGCTCCTAAATGTAGATAAATATTATTCGGGTTTCGTACACGACTAAACAATCAAATCGCTTCTGACTTTGTACACTTAAATTGGTATTTATGATTCCACTAACATTTCTGTCACTCCTAGAGACTATGTGGCCTCCCTTTTTTTTGTGAAGAAAAAAGTCAGGATTTTACATGAGGACCGAAGGGGATCCAAGCCGTTTGGATAACTCTGTACGTGCCTCCTTTTTATATCAGAATTGCTATGATCACACCAGAAGCGGGGGCTTTGCTGCCATTTAATGCCAGCAGCCCCTGCCGACCACGGAACTGTGTCCTTTTGGCAAAGGATCGGAGTTCCAGTTTTGCCTCTCTTTTTCCTGGTTTGGCTTCAAAATTTCCACTTTTCAGATTAATCTATGAAACGCAAGTGACGTCATTTAGCAAGCCCTGCTATAAGAAATTAAACACCTTCTCACAAATATGAGTCAAATCGCTCAATATTCTTACAACGTTTTTTAATGGGTTCCTGAAAAAAATTAGCTTAATTTGCTCTCAATAAGGGTTTTTTCAAAATTCGCAGTGAGCCCTAAGGGTATCTGTAATGCCCCGAAAATTGGGTGCGTTAATATTATTACTAATTCTAAATAAAAAGTAATAATAAAAAGTTTGATATCCTTCTTCCATAAAATACATTTATTTCCACAAGGTGGGATCTGTGGCTTCTCCTATCTGTCTGGTTGTTCCCCAGGTCGGCAGCTCTTCCGGCTCCGTAGTTCTCCTGGCTGTAGAACTCCTCCTATTCATCTTGATAATCTAGCATAATACGTTAGAGTTGCAAAGCAACATCGTGGTATTATGCCAGGGTCACACAAGTGCAACACCGTGAGCGAAAACGCTCAACCTATAGTTCTACCTAAACCTTAAACTAGCAATTCTAGAACAATATATAATGTATGTAAAGTAAAATAGGAGTTTATAGAAAACGGTATTTTGCATGAAATATGAATGTGTCAATGTCAATGCAGATCAGAATATAATGTGCACAAATAAACAGTGTCTCGTATTATCTTTTTAGTGTCGGCATTCTTCTTCAAATTATTAGTCTGGACTGCTTCCGACCATTGGGCCAACAATCAGTTCACTCAAAAAGTTATTGGTCCATTTCCGTCTCCTTTAAACTGACGATACCATCCTTTTCGCTCGAAGTCCCCGCCGTCTTGTATCACCAATCTTAACAGCCTATTTACAAGGTCTGCCCACCACGCGACTCACACGTACATAGTCCTGTCCATCTTGTATCACTGAACTTAACCAATCTGTTTACAAGGTCCATCCACTATGTGTTGTGCATGCTTAGCCCTAACCACCAAGTTCTCTTCGAGAAGTTGGAGCGGCGCTCTCGCTACACTACCATATTCATTTCAAACCATATTCATTCTCATCTCTATTTCTCGTCAACGCTATTCAATCATTTTATTGAAAACCATGTCGTATCGATATCGTTTTGTGTCTTGTGAATATACAACATGTCCCGTAAAAACTCATTTCGTGAATATGCATCTTTTCTCAAAAAACGTATCACATAAAATCATAACTTTTTTACGCGCGATTCTTTTTAAAATCATAACTTGAGATCGAGAATTTCACTAGGTTTGAGCTCTTGATTTTTCACTAGCTAGTTTTGAGCTCATGAATTTCATTGGGTTTTAGCTCGTAATGTTTACTGACTTTGAGCTCATGAATTTATCTCGGTTTGAACTTATGATAATAAAAATAAAAAAAGCCTATACTTAAAAAATTATTTTTTTCTACACATACTTTCATAGTATTAAATATTGGTATCCTCTCGTAGATGCCATCAAGTTCAAATAGATTTTAAATAAATATTTTTTCCAACATTGGGTATGAAAAACGAAAGTAATAAATATTTTAATTTCTAAAAAATAAAAATGAGGAAGAAATAGAGAGAAAAGTGGGGGAGAGAGAGAGAGAGAGAGAGAGGGAGGAGGCGCCACGTGCGGGGTGTGGCCGGGGTGTAACCGGTTGGGTGTGATCGCATGATTTCTTTCTATTTTTATATTGGCCATCGCTGGATAAACCACTCCTCTTTTTGAGTGCTACTTAAATTATGTTGTATATTCTATGTAGACTTCCTATTCTATTTTTTCTGTCCTATCTTCCCGTTTTATCTTACTTAGGAATTGAATCTTGTAATAGAGGTCACCGTAGGGAACTAATGCAAGAATGTAATGCATTTTGATGGGTTTCATCGTGATATGTAAGAGAGGTTCTTTGTAAAGTCAATCCTTCTATATTAAAAGGAAATCCTCCGTTTGGCTTTCGCTTCTATCCTTTTTTCAATTTTGCCCCTCTTTTGGCCTTTGGTCCTATTTTGTCCTCTTGTTTTGCTCTTTTAGTTATTCACGTAAACTTTAATGAAGCAAAAGAGTTGTGTGCAATATAAGTATGACTCATGTTCTTATTTACTCAAACAAGACAAAACATTTAATGAAGCAAAAGAGTTGTGTGAAACAAGTTAACAATATCTATACAATATCAGAGGCCAAACTTGCAATATCATTATCTCTTTTTTTTTTAAATGCAATTTCAAATAGAAAAAGTCATGATTAATTGGTTCCTAGCAAGTCATATTCTTCACAATTGAGAAACCTTTGTTTCCTCTCTCTATCTGTGAGTGATTATAACCTATGCTTCTTGTTATTGGTGTTGAATAATTTGTTCAAATCATATAGAAAATGTGGTACTAGAATTTGCAAATGATCAAAGCAAGGACCAGAGCTCAAGACAAAAAATGGGTTCCTCAATCATTAACCTCATAGTTACCCAAAATTCCGACTCTGGCCACAGTATGTTTTTACTTTCTAGCAAAGTACCCACTCAACCCCGTTGAGTTTTATCGTCTTCCACAAGATTCGAGACCACCTAGATCTTGTTTTCTATTTCCTTGTACCCAAATTTTGTATAACCGTTAATAAAGTTTGTTTCTTTTTCGTTACGACGTGTACTTCTCATTTTCTCACACGGTTGGGAAATTTTAAGTCCTCGCTCGTAGGCAAATCACGAACCACATTGTGGCCTCGCACTTTGGGTCACACACAATCACTACATTTAGAAGTCAGAAAAGGCACACAACCCTTTTCTACGTTGGATGTCGACAAGTCCTGGCATGCTCGCGCAACAACGGCCGGCGCCATTGAGTTTTTCCCAAAAACGGAGAAATATTTTTGGCACACCTGGTGGGACCCCAATCGTTTTCAAGTGGTATCATGCCGATTCATTCACATGGCAATTCAATACTTTGAATTGAATGATGAAATTCGGCGATATGAAGAAGAATTTCGTTGGCGCGATGAGGAGATTGATAAGCTTGAGGATGAAATCCATCGTCTTGAATGGGAGAAATTTCTACTCAGACCTTCATCATTCACAGAGGATTGGTACTCCAATGCACTTAGCCAATACAATGACACAATCCAAGGGCTTGAAGATGAAATTGATAGGCTTGAAGATGAGAGCCTCCAATGGCGTGATGGGTTTAGCCATCTCCTTGAGGCAAAGCGCAATGGCTATTCATGCATTATGTATCCAGGCCTGCCCAAACAAAGTGAATTCCAAAATGGTGAGGTTAGCTATCTTCCTATGCAAGCCTTTCAAGAACAAGTTGAATGGCAGATTCTAAGCAATCGGTCCTATGAAGGGCTTTTGCATGAATTTTCTAAGCATGCAGCTCTAGAAAGGCACTCAAAGAATTCCAAAACAAGGTAACTACTAATCTAAAAGAAATCCAAAGACGCCTTGACAAATTGGCAGCTAAACTCAAGTTTAACAAAGCCATGGCCAAAGTGCAATCAACTCCTACGCCTCTAAGCTTTTCTCATGCCTCAACCTCCAAAAGCCCTGCACTCAGGGGGCAAGAAGGCCAAAGAATGAAACTCGGGGGGCAAGTGTCTTAGTTCAAGCCTGTGACGATTCCCAAACAGTAGAAAGGCCCGAACATGCAAGTTTCTAATGAGTTGAGCAGGCCTCCAAACTTTTCTAAGGCCTCAACTTCCAAAAGCCCAGCATTCGGGAGGCAAGAAAGCCAAAGAATGAAACTTAGGGGGCAAGTGTCTCAGTTCAGGCCTGTGGCGATTCCTAAATAGCAGAAAGGCCTGAACATGCAAGTTTCTAATGAGTTGAGCTGGCCTCCAAACTTTTCTAAGGCCTTAACTTCCAAAGGCCTTGCACTCAAGGGGCAAGAAGATAGGTCTGATTCAACCCAAGGAGAGAAAAGGGTTGTACTCCGAGGTCAGGCTTGAGACAAATCAGAACATGTAAGGTCAGTTATTTTCCCTTCTCAAAATTTTTGTCAAGTGGCCGAAGGGCCACCACATCCAGATTCACCCGTAGACAATGAGCGTATTGTTGATTCAAGTCTTGAACGATCTAGTCCTGCCATCAGCCATGACGACAAGCCTGAATTGAATGTCGTGCCCACTGTAGAACAGGATGAACAATACGCGGGGCTCGATCTTGATTCATTTGTAATCGAAGATCCTCCTCCTCCCCCTGTTAATTAAGGCCTCTTTGGCATTGTCCAACTTGCCAAAAGGCGTTACATGCAAAGGCCTGCTATAGGCCTAAAGTGTCTAGAATTGCGCCCACATTGGATTTGTAGGGCACATCAAAAGCGAGTGTTATTCAGTTGTCTTATACAAAAAAGTCATGGGTGTGAAAAAGGCTAAGCGGAGAAAAGTCAATGTCCTTCAAAGGCCGAACAATCATCTTAAAATGTTCGGCCAAGGCCTATCAATCATTTAGTAGGCCTTAGTTCAGTTATGTCAGGCCTTTCCATAGAGGTGAAGGCCCTCTTAGCGCTTTGAATAGGCCTGAATCATTATTATAATTCCAAGTTTAGGCTTCTAACCAATTTTAAGGCCTTTCTGCTAGGCCTCTAATGTTTTTTTACGATTCTCTAGGCCCTACTATCAGGCCTTCTAACGTATTTCTAGGCCTTTATATAGTTTCCTTTATCCAGGCCTGGATGCAGGCCTTATATTGACGTATGCAGGCCTTTTTGTTGGTATGGAGGCCCCTTGAGCTCTTCGAGTAGGCCTAGATAGCTATTTTGAGCATTCTGGGTACAACAGGTCTCCTCTTCCTAACCTATTTTTAGGCTTTTTTGTCAGGCCTCTAATGTTTTTAATGATTTCTCCAAGCAGGAATTCAGGCCTTTCAACTTATTTCTAGGTCTTTCTGTCAGGCCTTTCTATAGTTTCTCTGCAACGAGGCATGACACAAGCCTCATATTGATGTGAGAGACCTTTTACCAAGTAATTTTCTCTGATATTGGCATCAACATTAGCCAATTCAAGTCTGCATACATTTTAGGCTCTCTCGCAGGCCTCTTTCAAAAGAAAGGTCCACGAGATCCCAGATCCTCGCTCTTATCAAGCCTGGTGGATGCAAGTTTAGGCCTTCTATCTTTAATATCAAATTACATAGGCTTGCTCGACAGTTCCTTAAAGGTTTTCAATTCAAAGAAAAATATTGGAGGCTTGAATGTAACATGGAAAGCGTCTAGTCAACAAAAAGGCCTGCCAAGACACGGTAACATTATTTCTTTTGAAGTTTTACAGAGTCCAGACAGGCCTGGATGAAAGTCGCACACAAGCATTATGGGTGAGGTAAGAACTTCTTAGCCAAATTTGATTTTCTACACGCCTCAATCCTACATAGAATTAAGACATGGGGGGGCAATGTTTACACCCAAATTTGGCATTTTTTCCTGAAGGGACAAAAAGTATTATTTTTTGGCTAAGTTGAGCTAAATTCCCTTGTAAAATTAATGGGACACATTAATTTTGTTTTATTCAGTCAAGCCCCAATTAATTTTAATTAAGAGGTTTAGCCCTTGTTAATATTTGTTCGAAACCCATTTGTTTAGCCCATAAAAGATGTGGCGGCTTTGTCCAATTTGGCTCCATCATCTCTTAATTGTACGTGGAAATGGAGATTATTCCATACAAGGAGGAATGTAACCTCCAGTAACCACCAAAAACTACCACAGATGAGGGAAAATTTGCTTCATGGGACACATGGCAGTAAGAAAAGGAAATGGAAAGCCATGATCTATTGTTTCCTACGTGCATTTTGTTTTTCCATAGTACCCATGATGTAATATTAGTAGTTTGTGGAACTTCATAGGACATGTGGCATCTTTGGGATCAACTTCAAGACCATGATTCCCCATTATCTTTAATTCCCTTGAGTTCAGCACGTGAGCCGTGTGAATAACTGCTGCAAATTGCCGAGGTGAGAGTGAACATGCACAAGTGTGGGACACTTGGCACAATTGGAGATAATTCACAGATTGTTCTTCACGGCTTTGCCAAGTGAGGCGTTGCCTATAAATACCAGAACTCATACCCAAAATTCCGGCCTCAGCCACACTATGTTTTTACTTTCCAGCAAAGTACCCACTCAACCCTGTTGAGTTTTATCGTTTTCCACAAGATTCTAGACCACCTAGGTCTTTTTTTCTATTTCCTTGTGCCCAAACTTTGTTAAACCATTAATAAAGTTTGTTTCTTTTTCGTTACGACGAGTTCTTCTCATTTTCTCACACAGTTGGGAAATTTTAAGTCCTCGCTTGTAGGCAAATCACGAACCACATTGTGGCCTCGCCCTTTGGGTCACATGCAACCTCTATATTTAGAAGTCAGAAAAGGCACATAGCCCTTTTCCACGTTGGACGTCGACAAGTCCAAGCATGCCAGCGCAACAACCGCCGGCGCCATTGAGTTTTCCCCAAAAACAGAGAAACAAAATCATACTGCATATTCACGAGACGATACGTACGGTATTAAGACGACACTATTTTTGAGAAAAGATTCATGATCACAAAACGAGTTTTATAAATCATACTACATGTTCCCGAGACGATACGGTGTTGACACGACACGGTTTTTGAGAACATGAATGATTGATTGATTGGCGAGATATAGAGATGAGAATGAAAATGGATTGATTGAATAGATGGAAGTGAAAATGATAGTGTAGCTTTAGCCCCGCCCATCATGCCATTCAGATTCCTTGATGCGGTTAGGGCTAAGGAATACGGTAATGTCGCTGTAGTGCCGCCCTTCATGATGTTGCATCCATGATGTGGTTAGGGCTAAGCGTGAATTGAATTGATATGGCACGGTAGTACAACTTGAGCACTGTCCCAAATTTGCGAGAGAATTTGGTTGTCTTTGGTGCTAAGTGTGTATAACACATAGTGGACAAACCTTGAAATGTACTGTGGGGATCAGTAAGACAAGACAACTGGGACTATGTTACGTGTGTGTGTGTGCGGGTGAACGGTCCTTGTATCTTGTAAGTGTGCGCCTTGATACAAGACAGCCGGGACCTCTAGCAGAAAAGTTGGTGACTGTCAGTTGAAAGGAGACAAAAACGGCCCAATAACTTTCGAGTGATAGACTGTAGGCCCGGTGGTCGGAAGCAGTACCATAGAGGAATGAAGTGAATGTATTATTGACCCAGAAGACAGATTCGGTAACCAAATTGATAAATTTGAAGAAGAATGCCGACACTGAAAAGATAATACGAGACACTATTTACATGTGCATGATATAATTTGATCTGCATTGACACTAACACAACATTCATGAGATACACTATTTTCGATGAACTCCTGTTTTACTTTACCAGTTATATATATTGTTCTAGAATTGCTAGTCAATGTTTGGGTAGAACTGTCTACTAGGTGTTATCTCTCACGGTGTTGCACTTGTGTGACCTTGGCATAAAACCTTGATGTTGCTCTGCAACTCTGACGTATTATGCCAGACTATAGAGATGAACATGAGTACTATGACTTGAAGGCCTACGGAGCCAAGCAGGACACCGCCGGGATGGACGGCTATTCAATGGAGTAGAGATTCCCTAGTTAACCTTGTTGAGAATAATTGTATTTGGCAGGAAGATTTATGTATTTTCTTTTTTGGATACTATTGTAAAACCTTATTTATTAGTAATATATTAAAGGAAAAATTAGTAAAAAATACAACATTTTTTTACCCCTTTTAAAGATAGGACGCGCGTTTTTTCAGATTCAAGAGAAGGACACGCGTTTTTTCAGATTCAAGAGAAGGACATCCAAAAACTAGTAAGTATTTACTAGTTTTCTGTGCGGCGTCGTTAGCCATGCTTCGACCTCCTCCCACCCCTTCTACCATCTCTGCCGCTGCTGAGATGAGCAGAGCCGTCACCGGAGCTGTCGGCCGTGGTGGCAATGGTGGAGGAGAATTGGACTGAAGCTGATGATGCAACAACGACACCATCAAATCCGCCCTCAGTCTGCTCGTTGTTGAAACTCCTCAATCATCCGATTCAAACCCGGGTCGGGCTAGGTCCCATTTTGGCCTGGGCTGCTTCACAGAAGAGAAGGCGAAAAAGCTGCGGCAGAAGACGGCGGAGATAAGGTGAAAAAATTGGGTGCCTTTGAACGGCGACATTTCGGAGGCTTAGGTGTCCTCGCTGTGGTCAATCTTTGGGCGCTTGTTGAGGGTGGTGACGTAATGGTGGTTTGGGTCTTGGAATAAGGTGAAAAAATTGGGGAACAAAGGGGTTTCGCAGTTGAGATTTGGTAGAGAGGAGGCTTCCATTTTTTGGGTGCAGAGCCTGAAGTCCGAATTTGTTGAATTTGGAGAAAATGACAGATAGAGACGGAGTACGGATGAGAGATAGAGAGTAAAGAATAGAGTATAGTTTCATTGATAAAATGGCATATAATCGTCTATTCGTCTCGAAATTGGTAGGAGAGTTCGTGTTATCCCGGGCCTAAGAAATCCAGCCGAACCACGGGATTCTATAGACCCTGTTTAGTTTGGGTTATTTATCCATGTTCTTATTTGTTCATTTTGTAGGCTCTCTGTCAATTCACGCAAAAATTAGATTGACCGAATATCAACATGAACGAAAAATAATTGTCACAAGATATAGATAAATAGATGATCAGTGTCAAAATCCGTAAATATATCTCATATTGGCTTATCTCTACGATTATCGTAAATTTATCCTAAAGAACTTGGCCTCTTCGTAAGGGCTGGCATATGATGAATTATAGTATGAGGCTTGCAAAATAAACAAATATGATAAATTTGGCCTCGTCCTTAGTAATTTTTTTGGTCGCCGGAAGTGGTCGACTAAAGGTGGGGTGGTGGTCGGCCGGAGGTGTGGGTGGTGGTCTTCTGAATTTTATTATTGAAATTAGAATTTTTAAAAATTAGTGACATCTCACTAATTTTTTTAAGCGCGGGAAGTAATCGGCCAGAAGTGGGGTGGTGGTTGGCTGGAGGTGGGGTGGTGATTTTTTTGAATTTAATGTTCGAAATTAGAATTTTTAAAAATTAGTGACATCTCACTAATTTTTTTAAGCTCCGGAAGTTGTCGACTAGAGGTGGGGTTGTCGTCGGCCGGAGGTGGAGTGGCGATTTTTTTGAATTTTATGTTCGAAATTAGAATTTTTAAAAATTAGTGACATCTCACTAATTTTTTTGGTCGCCGGAAGTGGTCAGCTAAAGGTGGGGTGGTGTTCAGCCGGACGTGGGGTGGAGATTTTTTCGAATTTTATGTTCGAAATTAGAATTTTTAAAAATTAGTGACATCTCACTAATTTTTTTTTTGTCTTTATGTTCGATTGTAAAACTTCATTGTCCTTCCTTTTAAAAATGTCAAATATTTTTTGTTTTTATGTTAGATTGCAAAAGTTCCTTGTCCTTCTCTTTAAAAATGTCAAATATTTTTTGTTTTTATGTTCGATTGCAAAAATTCCTTGTCCTTCCCTTTAAAAATGTCAAATGTTTTGGATTTTTGGCTAAGTGGCCCTATATTAAATGTAACATTCCCAAAATTCGGGGTGTACACTTCTAGCTAATTTGTTGGAAAAGCGGATAAAAAAACAAAAAAAAGTTTGCTGGAAAAGTTCAATGAAAAATTATCTGGGGTGACAATGAAGAGAATAGCAAGTTATATCTAGTCAAATAGGAAACAATAGAAAAAGGTCAAAAGCCTGTTGATTCAAAATAAGGCATCATTGAGCAAGTGGTAGTGTGGCAGTGGAGGTTTGGAAACAAAAAAGGCTCTCGATCGATGTATGAATATAATTATTGAGAAGCGCCATGCACATTCATGGCTGCCTATACAATCTCGGGGGGAGAATAGATAAAGAACTTGTGATGACATTTGTTGAGTTGAGGTCACTGGCAACAATTATGACCTAAAAATAAAATACTAAAAAACAGGGTTCACTTAGAACGATGGTAAGTCACTTGTCTTTAAGTGTAATTACTTTATTCTAGGAGAGTTTACTAAATGATAAAATCAACATTTGTTAAAATCAAAAGTTAATTTTAACAAAATGGGAAACTTTCCCTAAATAACTTCAATGAGCGGACGATAAGAGTGTTTTTTGATCTGTAAAAGTGCACATTTCTTACTAGTAAAAGTGTTTGAACTCTTACCGGTTAAAGAATTTTCTTACCGGTAAAAGAGTACTTTTATCGCAACGATTGAAGGACTGCTAAAAATATTATGCTACATAGAGTCAGGAAGTACATTCAACCAAGTCTCTCATCATCCAGGCAAGTCCTGTACTTGACCTCAGCTATGTTATTGTCACCGGCTTGTATAATGTCGCAACATTCACTTCGATCAATCTGAGAGAGAGAAGCAACACAATTATCATGATTCAGATTTAATGCAGTGTTAAAAGTTCCAAATTTGATTTCCGCACCCTCTTTTGTCCTCTGCACATAGACGTGAGAGGTGTAAGGATAATGTTTCTTTCATAACTTGAATTTACGAAGCATCACACTTAAAAAAGGGACGAAAGGAGTAGTAAGCAATTCCTAAAGTTATATTTTTCTCAGTTGAAGGACGTGCATACCATTTTTTTTTTTTTCTCGAAAAGGGACAACTAGCTAGCTAACTGTTTTCATCGTTCTAGAGTTCTAAAACATCCAAGCTTGCTTATTTGCCTTTCACAATCTATAGATTTTCGCAACTTTGGGTCTCTACTCTACTAGTCTGGCATAAAAAATGAAAACTTTAAATTTCACTAAAATTGTTATTTTCTCGTGAACACTCAGAATAATATTTTCACAAAACAACAAGAATAAATTATTCTAATGAATAATGATATTTATGAAGTCCGAACTATGCATATTGTTGTTCTATGCTTATTGACATTCCTCAAAATTATAGGAAATGGATGTGATTGTTGTGAATATTATTCACAATATTCAAACTATGCATATGGAAGTTCTGAAGCACTTAATATAGTCGAATTTTACGAACAAGAGGATTAGATTTCTCCTGAATATTCATGATAATTCAAGCTATGTACATTGGAGGTTTAAAGCCTATACAATAGATAAAAAAAACCACCAAGACTAGATTATTCTCGGGAATCTTCACAATACTACAAATGGAAAAATATCTATGGTATGCCCCTTTCTATATATTTTTGGTACTTGTTACGTACAATTTTAATGCTTATTATTTATTTTTGGTAGGTTACCATGAATATTTATGTGAATATTAAATTTTTTAAAAATCCATAACAGTTTGTAGCAAGTACCAAAATCGTACGTAACAAGGTTATCATAAATAGTGACGTGAATAGTGAATTTATTTAAATTCATATTTAAATTCATAACGGTTTGTAACTTGACCAAAACCAAACATAACAACCAAAATCACACGTAACAAGTACCAAAATAATATGTAATCAAAGTATCGCACGCCCTTTTTAAAGGGGGCATACTGTAGCACTTTCCAGTACAAATTTATGTGTTGTGTTGGGATTGTTAAATCCTTGATTAAATCAAGAATGGTATTTAAATCCATAACCATTTGTAACTTGACCAACACCATACGTAACAAGTACCAAATCATACTTAACAACTACCAAAATAAAATGGAATGGAAGTATCATGCGCCACTTTTCACGGGGCATACTGTAGTACTCTCCAATACAAAAGGAACGAGTGCATGGCGCAAACTTTTGTACTCTCCAGAAAAGGATATTGATCCTGAAAAGGGCATGAAGGAAACTTTTGTACCAAGTGGAAAATTTGAAGTACAGGATTCAAAGCAGGGCTCAAAGTCTCAGGAGATTGAGGAGACTAATGAAGAAGATGATGACTTGGCAAGCCATGCATCTAGTTGAAGAGGCCTGTGAAAGTCGAGGAATGTGAAGGCATTGCTGAAATGGAGTAATTGTTCTATAGTCTTGAAGCACCGTCACCGGCGTCATGTAGTGCTCACAGGGCCGGCTCAAGAGTTTGGAGTGTCCTAAAATTGTGCCCCAAAAGTAAAATACTTAAATAATTTTTTTAGTAACTAAAGAATTTTTCAATGGCCGACAAGAGCGACTAAAGAATCATCCATCTCCAAAAAGTCCAAATATCGCCGTATAACGCTCACTCGCTATCGGTGATAATTTTTTTCCCCTGTATAAATGTAATTAAGTGAGGACTATCGTTCTGATCGTCGAATGTCAATCGAGTACCCTTTCTTAATATCAAACTTTCCCTTTTCTTTTCTATTTGGGGTCTCTTTTAGTTTCGACCTTTAGGTCCAAACGTTCATTACAATTGTGAGTTTATTACCATTAAGGTCACAAAACAAATATTTATTGTCACTCACTCTTTTAAATTATCATTAAGGTCAATCACTCTTTTTTGTTTGGGGGGGGGGGGGGGTTTAGGTTTAGGGTGCACTTTTCTATTATAGGGTTTTTAGTGGTTTATGCACTTTCATAGGATTTTAGTGGTTTAGGCACTTTAGGGTACCCTAAATTTACACCGTTCATTTAGGATTTAGACTGTACATTTAGAATTTAGATAGTATATTTAGAATTTAGCAGTTTCATGTGGTACCCTAAGATTTTAGGCACTTTCATAGGGTAACCTAGAATTTAAGTTTAGGGTACCCTAGGATTGAGGCACTTTCATATGGTTTGGGAGTTCAAAATTTAAAATGTAAAATAAAATAAAAAAAACAAGAGAGGAGACAGAGAGAGAATGCGACAAATGTCAGGCGGTGTTTACTGATGAGTGGAGTTTTTGGTGTAATTTTCAAAAACTGATGGAGCTTGGCGTGCCGGGCCCAAAAAAGTGTACCGGCCCGTGCTTTCCGCAATTGTTTAGGCATTTTTTAAAATCACGTTGGGTCTTTTTTATTTTTCTTTTTGGGTTAGAAAATATCCCTATTCAAGCCCACTACTAAAAATTCTTAGAGTGCCCTTATTTTCGCGACTTTTTTGAAGGCCCAAGGGCCCAGGCCTCTTGGACGTTAGGCCTGGGCCGGCATGAGTGCCCAACACTCATATATGGACACTTCATGTTTTTGTGGGACCCATTACAATTTTGTAATGAGTAAAGTGTTGGGGCATAACATGGTGGTGGTTCAAGACCATCGAACAATTTGTCACTGAAATGAGTGTGGTGGGCTACAGTATTGAGGAGCATGGGGACCAAAATAGGCATGAGGTGAAATTTGAAAGAACACTTCTTCCAAAGTCAGCGCGCATTAAGTTATCAAACTGATTCTTACCTCTAGGTCTAGAAAAGAGGTATCTAATTACCACTAAGGTAAGTCACTTTTTTTAATTATAATTAAGGTAAGTCACTCTTTTTTGTGGTTTAGGTTTAGGGTGCATTTTCCTTAGTGGTTTAGGCACTTTCATAGGGCAACTTAGGATTTTAGACACTTCATAGGGTACCTTAGGGTTTAGATTTAGGCACTTTCGTAGGGTACCCTAGAGCTTAAGTTTTAGGGTGCACTACCGCTGTACCTACACGTGCATTGTGATGTCAACCTCTTGTACCTGGATGTCAATTGTTCCCCTGGGCTGTACCGGCCCATAATTTGCACGTCATCAAATGGGGTTGAACCGTTGGACTAATAATGAGCCATAGGGCTATTTAAAAAAATCGGTGAACCATGAATCTGGTCTGAACAGAACCGATCCGCACGTTTTGGATTTTAATTGCGGATTAATGGTCCGGACACAGATTTAAAAAATAAAAAACCGTGACTTGCAGTCCGGACACGGATTTCAATTTTGAAACCGTGGATTAACCAATCTGGACCGTGAAAATTTTATTATATATGATTTTAAAAAAACAATAAATATTGATGTATAGATAAATAATTTCACCACTTTTATAAAAATTGTCAATTTGATATTTTGATATGAAGGGTCATACTGTTATCTCTTATAAAATTTAAGGGGTAAAATCTAGGTTGTTTGCCTTGCATTTAAAGTTGTTCACTAAATTCAGTAATTGTTTTTCTGTCAGTTGTTTTTTGTATTGGACTTTGACGTACTACAGAAGTATTTGTATTCCACTATGTAACTGAACTAAACCGCCTTTATTGGTGATCTGGATGATGATCTGTCTTTGTTGCCCACTATATTACTACTGAAGTATTTGTTTCAATGTTGAGTTTGAGTTTTTGAATGAGTTGATGTTTTTTTTAGGATAAGTTGAAAATCCGTGAACAAATTCAGAACTGATTTGTGACTCGCGGATTGGATTGGAACCGAATCATGAGACTTTTGGATTGGACACGGATTTTATTTTCAAAAAACCGTGACTCGCGATTAGGATTGGATTCATGCCAATCTGGACCAATCCGCACCGTGATCGAGCACCCATAATGGGCCAGGTTATCAAGGAGATGGGCTGTCTCTTTGGGCTATCTGGAGTCTAGTGGGGTGGAGTGAAATAGGCTGTGAACCCACCAACTTTTGGGCCCAAATGGGAGAGGACAGGACAGTGGACTAATGGCCCACGTTGTAACTAATAGCTATGCCTGACTCTTCTTCTGAGCTCGAATACAGTAGTACATCAATAAAAGGAGATTTGATATCCATTAATTACTCTTTGCGTTTTAGGTACTTTTTTATGGTATATTATTATTATTACTTTTTGGGGGGTAAATTTTATGGTATATTATTATCCAAAAAGTAATCCAATTCAATGCAGTTCAATAGCAGAACAAACTTTCGGACATAAAAATGAATATTACATGTCCCAAAGATTATCTGAACAAAATTTCATCACTGGTGACAAGACCCAAACCTTGGAGATGTAGTCGGCAGAGTGGTTGCCACTGAAAGAACAAGTTGGTAACCCTCATGGTGAGGATCGAACATACGTTGTAGTAATTTGGTTTCTTCCAAAATTCTCAACGGACTCCAAGAAGAAAATATGAGGAGAATCACATGGATCCTTGAATGGTAGAGACCGGGTGTTAAACATGTAAAATGGTGACGTCACCATCCCCATGGCCTAAATGTCTCCAGTGGCCTCTTCAAAAGGCTTCTAGGGAGAGCCTGGTATGGAAATTTTGTGAAATTCCCCAAGCTCTTTCAATTTCACTTTTGATTTAACAATGGGCAACTAATTGTTATGTTTGGACAGTAACACATTTATAAACTTTATCACCAAATTAGATAAGCATGTGACCTTTTTGGTTTTTTGATCATATAATTCGAACAGATGAAGCAGACTGAGTAAGGGGCATGCTACCTAGGTCACGCGCCTCCACTCGAAACTGGGACATTTTACTTATGTTATTTTGTTAGGTAATAAACTAATCATGCAGGGGTCCCATTATAGACTTCATATTGCAGCTTATCATATTTGTACGTGACGAACAAAAAAAAGAGAGATTTCTCATGACAAACTTTCACTGCATGTTTGTTGATTTACTATTTATTGATTTAGTGAACTTTTGTTTTACTTTATGACAACCGCAAAAACTATTACCCTAGCTATGTCAATCTATTAGCACTTCGTATCGAGCTTTATAAACTCGTTCCTTTTGTTCTAAGCAAAAAAAAAGGAAAAAAAATTACGATAGCACTTGGGGTGGGTAAGATTCAATCGAAATGCGAAACGCTATGAGTTGTATTTTTCCATTGCAAGGAGGTTGTTGGAAAAACTTGATTTTTATCCATTTTTAATTAATTATTTAAGTGGGTCCCACACGTCCACGTGGCCGGACCCATAGATAGGAGATTAAGATCAAACCATTGGTTGGCTAAAATCAAGTTAAGTTGAATGAGAAATTGATCTTGAAAGTGCCTACATGAATATTGGTAGAAGGGGGAAAAATGTGTTATCCCACTGGTAAGGCACAACAATTTCATTGGGCAGAGGTATCCCAAGTTGGGCATAAAGGGTGCCTTTGGTTCATTACAACTTTTGTTGGGGGAGAGGGCATGGACTAAGTGGGCTTTGGTCCATATATCACGAGCGCGCCAATGCCGCCGTCCGGCCGGCCGGGTTGGGTCATTAGATGAAATAGGATAGGCCCAAGCCCAAGTCGATTATTTCTTTTTACAGACCAAACGTGATAATTTATTTTCCTCTCCTACCGAAACATTGTGTCCGAAATATTCTTCCCTTTCCCGTGCATCTGTTCGCAAAACAACAGCAGTCAAAGAACACGACTGTTCACTTCCGGCAAGTTGCATCTGTTCTATTCGGTTCCGAACTGATATGTCCGATGACTGTTCAACTCCAAACAGTCTCCTCTATCTCTTCCGTACGGGTGCCTCTTTCTCTATAAATAGGACCCTCCTCTTCCTCATTCATTCACGTTTTCATTTGCATTCATTCTGCACTTACTGCATCAACGTTTCTGAGAGTTCTGCGTAGTTTCCTGATTCGCCTACTGATCAGATTGCAGTGCTGCTTCCGACTGGTGAAAGTCGGGTATTCCTAGGAAGCAAACACTCAAGTTTTGTTGGGGGAGAAGGCATGGACTAAGTGGGCTTTGGTCCATATATCATGCGCACGCCGCCGTTGCCGTCCGTTAGGCCGGGTTGGGTCATTAGATGAAATAGGATAGGCCCAAGCCCAAGTCGATTATTTCTTTTTGCAGACCAAACGTGATAATTTATTTTCCTCTCCTACCTAAACATTGTGTCTGAAATATTCTTCCTTTTCATGTGCATCTATTCGCGAACCAGTAGTAGTCAAAGAACACGACTGTTCGCTTTCTACGAGTTGTATCTGTTCTATTTGGTTCCGAACTGATGCGTCCGGTGACTGTTCAATTCCAAACAGTCTCCTCTATGTCTTCCGTATGGGTGTCTCTTTCTCTATAAATAGGACCCTCCTCTTCCCCATTTATTCACGTTTTCATTTGCATTCATTCTGCACTTACTGCATCAATGTTTCTGAGAGTTCTGCGTAGTATCCTGGTTCGCCTACCGATCAGATTGCAGTGCTGCTTCCGACCGGTGAAAGTCGGGTATTCTTGGGAAGCAAACACCTAAGTTTTGTTGGGGGAGAGGGCATGGACTAAGTGGGCTTTGGTTCATATATCACACGCGCGCCACCGTCGTTGTCCGTCCGGCCGGGTTGGGTCATTAGATGAAATGCGCTAGGCCCAAGTCGATTATTTCTTTTTACAGACCCAACGTGATAATTTATTTTCCTCTCCTACCGAAACATTGTGTCCGAACTATTCTTCCCTTTCCTGTGCATTTGTTCGCGATCCAGCAACAGTCAAAGAACACGACTGTTCGCTTCTGACGAGTTCTATCTGTTCTCTTCGGTTCCAAACTGATGCATCCAGTGACTGTTCAACTCCAAACAGTCTCCTCTATCTCTTCCGTACGGGTGCCTCTTTCTCTGTAAATAGGACCCTCTTCCTCATTCATTCACGTTTTTATTTGCATTCATTCTGCACTTACTGCATCAACATTTCTGAGAGTTCTATGTAATTTCCTGGTTCGCCTACCGATTAGATTCCAGTGCTGCTTCCGACAGGTGAAAGTTGGGTTATTCCTGGGAAGCAAACACCCAAGTTTTGTTGGGGGAGAGGGCATGGACTAATTGAGCTTTGGTCCATATATCACGCGCGCGCCACCGTTGCCGTCTGTCAGGCCGGGTTGGGTCTTTAGATGAAATGAGCTAGGCCCAAGTCAATTATTTCTTTTTACAGACCCAACGTGATAATTTATTTTCCTCTCCTACCGAAACATTGTGTCCGAAAATATTGTTTCCTTTCCTGTGCTTTTGTTCGCGAACGAGCAGCAGTCAAAGAACACCACTGTTCGCTTCCGACGAGTTGTATCTGTTTTGTTCGGTTCCGAACTAATGCGTCCGGTGACTGTTCAACTCCGAACAGTCTCCTCTATCTCTTCTGTACTGGTGCCTCTTTCTCTATAAATAGGACCCTCATCTTCCTCACTCATTCACGTTTTCATTTGCATTCATTCTGCAATTACTACATCAACATTTCTGAGAGTTCTGCATAGTTTCCTAGTTCGCCTACCGATGAGATTGCAGTGCTGCTTCTGACCGGTGAAAGTCGGGTATTCCTGGGAAGCAAACACCCAAGTTTTATTGGGGGAGAGGGCATGGACTAAGCGGGCTTTGGTTCATATATCACGCACGCGCCGCCGCTGCAGTTCGTCCGGCCGGGTTGGGGCATTAGATGAAATGCGCTAGGCCCAAGTCAATTATTTCTTTTTACAAACCCAACGTGATAATTTATTTTCCTCTCCTACCGAAACATTGTGTCCGAAATATTCTTCCCTTTCCTGTGCATCTGTTTGTGAACCAACAACAGTTAAAGAACACAATTGTTTCCTTCCGATGAGTTATATCTGTTCTGTTCGGTTCCGAACTGATGCGTCCAATGACTGTTCAACTCCGAACAGTCACCTCTATCTCTTCCGTACGGGTGCCTCTTTCTCTATAAATAGGACCCTCATCTTCCTCACTTATTCACGTTTTCATTTACATTCATTCTCCACTTACTGCATCAACATTTCTGAGAGTTCTGCGTAGTTTCCTGGTTCGCCTACCGATCAGATTGCGGTGCTAGTTCTAACCAATGAAAGTCGGGTATTCCTAGGAAGCAAACGCCCAAGTTTTCCATCAGCACCGTAGTGGATGGTGAATTTGCTTTAAGGAAAGAGTATTTTGATACTCGCCTTGACTCGAAACGTCTGTTGCCAATTTTCAGTGTACTGAAGTTGGCCCGGTACGATTTCTACTTATTCTTTATTTTTGTTTTCGTGTTTATTCTTGTATTTTTTAAACCGTGTTTCTAACAGTCTTAAAGCAAAATCTTTTTATTAACTCGGTTTTCTTTCTAGAAAAAACAAAAACTTTGAATTGGTTGGAATCATTTGTTTCGGTTCGATTTCCATAGTTGGTAATTTTTGAAACCCATTGTCGTGTTCTCTGTCTTGTTATGTGTAAAAATCATTACATGAATTATGTTTTCTTTCAGAACATTGGTTCTTAATTTGTTTCTTTCTAATCAGTGGGTATTAGATCTTTTGTTTTTAATTCAGGAACGTTAGAAAAACAACTTTTCTGGGTTATAGTAATTGGTTGTTATCACCTTTGGACTTTTACAAGTCTAAGGGTTTAATCCGGTTGTTTGCATTCGGTAAATCAAGTTTTGATTTTTATTCTTAGTGTTTGTCCTCTGGATGCATGTTCAATCAGTGGGTTGTTTTTCTTTGGAAAAAAAAAATACATTTCCTTGGTTCGGTTATTTCAAACGGTGGGTTTAGTTGTGTCTTTAAAACTGAAAGTACTTGGTTCAAAGCACTTGTTTTTCGACTATTGGATTCCCATTCTTTTGTTTTGTCGATACTTCACTTGATCAAAAATCTGTGAGTTGGGGTTTTGAATTTTTTAATATAAAATTTCCTATTGTCTTAGTGCAAAAGTTTTTAAGTTTGGCATGTAGTCTGGTCAATGCCTTGCCTAGTTCAATACATAACAGTTCTATTTTCGTTTGCTTCGTTTTTTGACTTTCGAGTACAATTTGTTATTGTTTGGGTTTACAAAACTTTGTTAGTAATCTGGATAATAGGGCTATTAATCTGAGTTCGTACTTTGTTCCTTTTGTTGGGTTGTGGTTTTTTTGTAGAAGACGTGGCCCTTGGTTTTGGTTTAAACTAAGGGATGTGATTGTTGAGTTTAAACAAAAGGATGTGACTGTTGGGTTTTGCTAATTTAGAATTGAGTATTCAATTTGATCTTGTGTAATCTGATCTTCGGGTTTGCAATTCAATTCCGTCTTCTAGTCTGCCTTTTTTTTTTTTTTTTAATTACAGTGGCCCTTTCATTTTCGTCTTTTAATTTACTTATCTAGTCATAGATTGTGAAACTGTCCAGTGGGTTTAAGTGTTAAAGTTATTCACAGACTAAGGATTATTTTGGTTACTAAGGCATAAAAGCAATTGGGTATTTATTGGTTTCTTGGTTCCTTAGTCAACAATATTTTGATGTTTTGTCCATGTGATAACTTGTTTGCACTAGCCTATAGGAACCTGTGATACTTTAGTCATACTAACCCGGTGTCTAATCAAACCCAGTGCAGTTGGTGCCTCACTTGGCAGATGTTGACTTTAGACACTTGCGAACCATCAGTGGGTGTTTACCTTTTAGTCTAAAGCATTATTTTGTTTATTTGTTCAAGTTTCTCGATCAGTGGGTTTGATTTTTTAGATTTTTCGGCATTAAACTGTTTGGGCATTTACTGTGGTGTTACTTGTTTATCACAATACAATTTTTTTTGTTTCCTTGAAATTTAATTTATAATTCGTGTGTTATATATCTTCTGCACATTAAGTTAAATTTGTTATTTATTATTGTGTCGATCTTCTGTTTGTGAAACAAAAATGACTACTGAAACCTCAAAAACTGGTGTTCCACCCACTCCTCCCGTTCCTCCCATTCTACTGCTGTTGTTCCTCCGGTTTCGGCTCTGGCCGTGGTGCCAATGAATCATGCTGAGAAACCGGATAAGTTCAATGAAACAGAATTCAAAAGGTGGCAAATGAAAATGTTGTTCTACTTTACGACTCTCCGGTTGGCAAAGGTTCTATCGGAAGATGCCGCCATTGTGGCGAAGAATGAGACAGATGCGTTGTAACGCCCCGATTTTCGGACACGTTAATAAATTCTTTTCTAAACTAATATATAACCTTAAAACGAATTTATTAAAAATAGACAATAAAGTCAACAGTAAAAGTCTTACATTAATTCAAAATAACTAGAGTTTCACCAAATGTGATTACACTTCTTGGAATTCAAATAACAGTACTTAAAATGTAATCGAGCTTCTACTGATAAAACACCCATGGCTCAATAAACTCGTCGCCATGAATTGGATTGTTCTCGTGCTGAAAGTGTTCCTCTAATGGAGGGTACTGCTGTTGTCCATCTTCATTAGTACCTGGAGGCGGTGGGCCGTAGCACCATGAGTCGACACTCAATAGATAATCCCAACCCTACTTGTTGGGATTCCACCCCGTGTGGGCCTATTGGGCTTAGGCCCAGAGGGAGTGGATTAGGGTTTGTCTGTGTAACTCTATAAATACTCTGTGATGCCTTGTGTATTAGTGTGGTAGCACAATGTAGAGAGAGAGGCAGAGAGTGTGTGAGAGGGGAGCCGGTTGTGGCTCTCCCGGAGAGAGAGAGAGATACACGAGAGAACTAGTGAGGATTTCATTATTGTGAGATTGAGTGTGAGGGTGTAACACAAGAACACGGAGTTTCTCCGGATTATAGTGAAACCCCCCTCCCCGTGGATGTAGGTCCGATTTGGCCGAACCACGTATATTTGTGTGTTGTGTTTCTCTTGATTTTACTGCTTCTGTTGCGAGAGGTGCGTTGTTGGAATCCTAACAACTGGTATCAGAGCTTGGGTTGAAGCACCAGAGAGCGCAGAGCAGTCGAAAAATCACTCGGAGGCCATTGGAGCACTGTTGAAGTTTTGGTCGGACAAAACAGGTGACGAAACTTGTTTTTGATCAGAGGGAAAGGTGCTACTCTCAGAGACAAGTCCAATGGAGTGCTCGGAGTCAGCTTTGGTCGCCGGAGTGGGTCGGAATCGCAGTTTGAAAGTGGGTGGGCGGAGGCGAGTGGCGGACAAGATGGGGTTCTCGTGAAACGTGATCAAATATGAGTTTTGAGTACATGGTTTTGTAGCTCTCGGAGAGACAATCACGGTGATGGAAGCCCGGTCGCCGGAGGAGGCCGGACGCGCCCCCACGCGCCGTTGAAGCATCAGCGCGTCAGATCTACTCTCGTGCGTGTTGTTTACGCGCGGTCAAAGGTTGATGGTGACCCAGTCAGCGCTGAGTCAGCGCCACGGAGGAAGCCACGTCGGACGGTCAATGCCACGTCAGCAAGGGGGTCAGACCTTGGGTTCAAAGGGTTCAGAAGGGTCAGGGTTCAGGGTCAAAGAGGTCAAAAGTTCATGTCAAAAGGGGTCAAAAGGATCAGAAGTCAAGTCAAAGGGGTCAAATTGGTTCAGACCGGCGGTTCAGAGTATTATCAGACCGGGTTCAGACCGGGATCAGACCGGAGAACGGTCCGGAGTAGACCAGATTGTGTTTTTTGACCGGTTCAATGGGATTTTGATCGGTTCATGGCCGGATCGGACCGGTTCCAGACTCGGTTTTTCGTTCCGGATCCAACCACACACTTTCTTTTTCGTGAGGAGGCTCGGAAGCAGGTTTTGTTGCTAGATTGAGCTAGATTTGAGTGTTCAGAGGCGTTTTGGGTTGTGAGGAGGCTTGCTCTTAGCTAATTGGATGGTTCCGGATTCAGTGGTGGGTTTGGTTTTGTTATTCATGCTCGATTTTGCAGTCCTAGATACATCTGGAGAGATTGAGGAGGATCCAATGCGGTCAGATCAATCAAATGGGATGATGTTGAGTCGGAGGTAGACCATGGGAGATCCAATGGGAGTCCAGGGGGTGCTAAGTCGGCTGAGAATGGAACATGGATGAACCAGAAGGCAAGATGAGACCCAGGAGAGCTGACGGAGAGTGGTGAGCGACCAGGATAGTGGCAGGAGTGGCAGATCGGTGACTAAAGAGGCGAGCGGAGTTGGATAGCTACACACCAGGAGTATTGGACAGACTTTGCAGAGATCGGAGGTTGACCGGAGCAATCGGGTGATTGCGGATTCGTGGCGTTTGAGCCGTGGTGATTAGTCGGAGAAGCTAGTGAGCAGGGATACATTCTCGCAGGTGTTGCATCTTTGTTGATGGGTGCGGATACACTTGTTTGGTAATGACACAGGCGCTTACTAGAGTGATAGGTCGGAGTTGGTTAGCAGTGATCGGAGGCAGTCTGGTTCAATCGGATTTGAAGACCTATCATCAGGATTTGCAGTTGTGATTCGAGCTACATTGGATTGGATGATGGGCCACCATACAGGCTTGTGGGAGTGCAGTGACAGATGGAGCTGATGTCAGGCATGGTCAGGCAGTATGGGTGTTGTGACGTGAGCAGGGATGACGACCATTGCGGATGCACACAGGATAAGCGCGAGATTGTACCGAGATGTAAGGACTCGTAAAATTTAAACAAAAAAAAAAAAAAAAGAGGGCTTTTCGAAAATAAAATAGGGGAAAAGTGCAAAGTGTTAATTTTATTTATTATTTTGTTTTTCTTATATATTAAATGGGGTGAATGTGTAATTGTGACTTTAGTTGGACTTGAGGGTGACACATTAACTTGTAGAGGGGGGTGTAAGTGTTATTATCACTTATATTTGTGTGTGGGTGGTCGGGAAAGAGAGAGAACATAGAAAAAAAAATCCAAATCCCTCCCCTCTTCCTCTCTCCAGCCGACGCCCCTTCTCTCTCTACCTCTCTCGGTTTTCCTCTCTCTCTCTCTCTCTCTCTCTCTCTCTCTCTCTCCAAATTTCGTTCCAAAATCATGAAAGAACCATAGATCCACTACACATTGTTACGTATTCAGCCACAAGACCCGGGACTTGCGTATTCAAGCTTTGAGTATGATGGAATCCGAAAATTTGGAAGGGCTAGGGTTCTCTTGGAGCTAAAAATTTGAGTTCTATAACCGAGGTAGGGGGATTTGCTGCACTTGTTTGATGCTTGTGAATTGTGCGTATGTGTATATCTCTTGTTTGAAGCAAATCTTTTTGAGTTTGAAGAAACCCACTTGAAATCCCATTACTTAGAAATTTTAATGTGATGTTTCCCTTGACTTATACTCCTCATAGCTTTCCGTCTTAAATTACTTGGTAGATTATTACATTGTACATGATTTGGTTGAACTTAGAACTTGGTTTAGTTATTTGCGGCTCAGTTGAGCATTTCTTAGAAATCTATGCATCTATTGCTCATTGTTTTCGGACTGCTACTGCTGTGATTCCCGTCCAGACGGGGTCATGATCGTCCGGACAAATTTTTCCAGTTTCTGTCCATAGTTTCAGCTTCGTTTGTGTCCTTCATTGGTTCTCGTCGATCATTCGTTATGCTTCTTCTTTGAGGAACTTGTGTGATGCACTTGAGGATTTATATTAGACTTAATTAATTTTGAGAATGTGATTAGAAATTTACTTGAGAGATTAGTAGTCAGTACTATACAATTGCTTGGTCCACTTGCTTGTTTGTCGTGATAATTTCTTTTTACTCATGAACTTGTGTGATGAAATGGGTTAAGGAATCGAGTGAGCGAGACAACTTGACGAAAGGTGTTGGTAATTAAAAACGGGTGATATCGGGCTCCAAGCAGCACGAAATGGTGCTAGGCCCTCTTTTGGGTGAGACGTGAAAGTTATTCCTTAATGTAATGTAATCAAAGTAAATTTGAGACTGTTGGGAAACGAATCCCAGAACCCAGTAATTATGCGTACAGATTACACAACCGAAATAAACACAAACCCTACAAGGCGGAATTAGGGTTTACCTCTCATCCGTAGACACGAACGCTGGTTGACTTGTTTATTTTAGAACTTGACAGACCTAATTACTGTATGCAACAAGCTTTGCTCGACAGTACCTCATGATCTTCTGCCATATTCCCTTATATCTCGATCATGTAGCCAAGTGTGGACTTCTACGTGATCTCTTTGTTCTCTCTCACAGCCTCTATTCTAATTTTCTGAATGACTGTTATGTGACCTAGAGAACATAACGATATATTTATAGGGCTAGAGCAGGGACCTGAGGAGAAATAAATCTGGGCTCCTTGTGTAAATAAGAAAACCTAATCCCACCCGGATTCTATTCTTATTTCACAAATTATAATTCACACCACTAAAGAATTATAATTGCACTCCCATCTTTATCTCGATTATATTTCGAGCTCCACGTTATTAAATACTTATTAATCTCCCCACATTAAGATTACAAATACCCGTTGATTAAATGTCGATTACTAACAATCTCCCACTAATCAACATCTTATAAAACACCTTGAGACTAACCACTTAACTTATTCGATATGTCGGATACAAATATCCACCTGCAGGGTTTGACATAACCGAAACTTATAAGTTTACTCAATGGGGTATCATCAATCTCTAACGAGACGTGGATTCTATCAATAATTAATATCCATATATTTCATGCATATAATGTTGTGACCCAACTCACCAAGACTATTGACCGTGAAAAAAGATCTCACTTTATAATGAATCAAAGTCAACAACATTAAATGTATATATGTATTAATTATATCCAGATTAAGAGCATAAGTATTCTTAATAACTATAAGGTTCTAAATGTCTTAAAATGTCAGTACTAATACAATTACCTTGAAGTGGTCCTGTTCAATACACACAAAAATGTACTAGTACAATGAGTCGGAACTAGAACCGTTCCCTGTAGTCAAGACAAACCTACTAAAACATTGTACTACAATCCTACTGATGGTGTGTCAAATTCCATCTAAGATTGTGAACCAAAACTTACATTCCACAAGAACCGATGATCCAATCTTCTGTGTGTAAGCCGTACTCTACACACTGGATCATCTACTATGTAGAATAAAAGACACATGCACAATATACAAATATATCATGCAAACATTGCCCATAATAGATTCTCATCAAAAAGGGATAAAACTGATTAATAATTAACTAATTAAATATTAATCCATTACATAAAAGCATGGCTTTTAGTATAAGTTTTAAACAATCTCCCACTTAGACTCAAAACCATGCTGTCACGCATCTCACTTCCATGCCCTTTACGTGACTATCAAAAGTCTTGGCACGTAAGCCATTGTAAAAGGATCTGCTAGGTTGTTTGCTGATGTAATCTTGGTCACAGCTACATCACCTTTCTATACGATCGCTCGAATCAGGTGATACTTACACTCGATGTGTTTTCCCTTCTTATGAATCTTTGGCTCCTTTGAGTTAGCAACTGCACTACTACTGTCACAATAGATTGAAATTGTTAACTGTATCGAAAGTACCACTTCTAGATCCATCAAGAAGTTCTTAAGCCAAACGGCTTCTTGGCTGCTTCAGAAGCTGCCACATACTCGGCCTCCATGGTGGAATCAACAATACATGATTGCTACTCCTCCAACTCATGGCTTCACCTCCTAGGGAAAACACATATCTCGATGTTGACTTTCTGGAACTCTTATTTGATATAAAATCTGACTTTGTGTACCCACAAGGCACTAGACTGTCTGACTGGTACACCAACGTATAATCCTTAGTTATTTTCAGATACTTGAGTATACATTTTATACCAGTCCAATCTTCTTGTCCAAGGTTAGACTGAAATCTGCTAACTATGCCGACAGCAAAACAAATATCAAGTCTAGTTCACAGTATAGCATACATGAGGCTTCCTATTGCTGAAGCATTAGGAACTCCCTTCATTTTCTCCATCTCCTCAGATGTCTTAAGACACTGATCCTTGGATAGATTGACTCCGTGTCTGAAAGGAAGCAATCCTTTCTCGGAATCCTGCATGCTAAAACGGGTAAGGATCGCATCGATATAGGAAGCTTGAGAAGCCCAACATCCTTTGCTTGATCTCGCAAAAATTTAATCCCAAGGATGTGACCGACTACTCCTAAATCCTTCATATCGAACTGGCTAGATAACCACAACTATACCAAAGATAACACTCTGACATCGTTTCCGATGAGCAAGATATCATCCACATATAGCAATACAAACACCACCACATTTCCATTGCGCTTCTCGTACACACACGACTCATCCGGACACTGATCAAAACCAAAAGACTTGATTGCTTGATCAAAACGGATGTTCCAAGACCTAGATGCTTGCTTAAGTCCATAAATAGACTTCTTAAGCTTGCACAACATGTGCTCTTGACCTTTTGCTATGGATCCATCTGGTTGCATCATGTAGATGCATTCATCCAGATTGCCATTAAGGAATGCAGTCTTCACATCCATTTGCCAAATCTCATAATCGAGATGAGCCGCAATGGACAAGAGAATCCGGATGGACTTAAGCATGGCTACCGGCGAAAACGTTTCCTCATAATCGATCCCTTCGTTTTGAGTATAACCTTTCGCAACAAGCCTAGCTTTATAGGTTTCAACCTTCCCGTCCGCTCCTCTCTTCTTCTTATAAATCCACTTGCCTCCGACAGGTTTTATCCCTTCAGGTGGTTCTATAAGATCTCAGACTTGATTTGAGTACATAGACTCCATCTCTGAATTCATAGCCTTTTGCCAAAGCTCTGCATCTTTATCTTGTAATGCCTCATTGTAGTAAAACGGATCGGCATGTTGTTCATCAGGGATCAAATCACAAGATTCTCCCAACAACGTATACCGATTGGGTGAAACAATAACCCTCCCACTACGACAAGGTACTGATGTGTTAACAACAATTTCATGTGATGTAGCCTCTTGTACTATTGGTGTTGAAGAAGTCTGTGCCGGTCTATATTCTCTCAATACTTCTAGAACAATCTAACTACTGGGCTTGTGATCTATGACATAGTCTTCTTCTAAGTATCAAGCATTGGTGCCAACAATGGCTTTATGATCCTTAGGACTATAAAATAGAGCAACTTTCGTTCCTCTAGGGTACCCCACCAAAACAAACATTTGTCCTTGATTCCAATTTATCTGCTTTCCCTTTCAGCACATGTGCTGGACTACCCCAATTCTGAACATGCCATAGACTAGTTTTGCTCCTAGTCTACAGTTCTGTGGGTGCAGTTGGTACTAGCTTAAATGGTACCAAGTTAAGAATGTACGCTATTGTTTCTAGTGCATGTCCCCAAAACAAATTTAATTCGTTTGAATAAGTCATCACTGATCTCACCATATCCATAAGAGTCTTTTCCTTCTTTCTGCTACACCATTATGTAGTGGCATACCTGCGCAGACAACTGGGATGTAATCCCTTCTGTTGCCACTAGTTCCTAAATACTTCCAAGAGGTATTCGCTACCACGATGAGATTGCAGTGTCTTGATACATTTATCCAGACGCCTTCCCGTTTCCGGTCTATGCTCCTTGAATTTCTCAAAGCATTCGGACTTACGGTGTATCAAATAAATGTAACCATATCTTGAGTAATCATCAATAAAAGTATTGAAATACTCAAAATCACCTCTACCCCGGATGTTCATAGGTACACACAGATCAAAGTGAACCAATTTCAACGTTTCATTGGCTCTCCCTTTTTCCTGAAAAAGGACATCTTGGTCATTTTACCTTCCAAACAGGATTCACAGACTGGAAGTGCCTCCACTTATAATGAACCCAAAGATCCATTTCTAACCAGTCTAGAAATTCTATTTAGATTAATATGACCTAGGCGTAAGTGCCAAAGATACGTTTGGTTCAACTTATAAGGCTCATTTCTCTTATATGGCAATCTATTAGTGTTATTCAATTCATATAGTTGCATTGTAGGAACGATATCATTAATAACGTAGAGATTGTCATCTAATGAACCATAACAGATAAAATGTTTATTTAACTTAATAACCACAGAGTTATTAAAAATAAACCAAATATCCATTTACAACCAAATTAGAAACCGAAACTAAGTTTCTCCTAATTCAATGATCATAAAGACAATCTCTTGAAATTAAACGCCTACTGCAACTGCTACTACTTTTGTAGCACTTCCCATATGTAGATAAATCTCTTCATCACTAAGTCTCCTGGTTTCCTGGAACCTTTGCAATGAATTGCTAACATGATTAGTGGCACCCGTATCTACACACCAGGTACTGGTAGATAACACCGCTAAACATGATTCAACTACTAGTGAAAAAAAAATTCGTTGATTATTCAATTTATTGAGAAAATTCGGATAACCTTCTTCTAGTGTCCTTTCTGCTTATAGTGAAAACACTTGCCGTTAGACTTTTTCACTCTACCTCCAAGCTCATAAACTGTCTGAGGAACCGTGGCTTGTTGTTGAACCTTTTCCTGCTTCTTGTTGCCTTCCGGCTAAGAAGTAGAAATCTCTTCAACTACACTCATAGTTGTCTATTTATTAACCAAAAGACCCTTGGCTAATTTTAACTTTCTTTCAGCAGTTTCGTCAAATAATAATGCATTTTGTTCATATTGTAATTCAGGCGGAACTGCTGAAAAAACTTGGTAAGCAACTAGAGCACAACATCAACCTGGGTTTCCCCATTGATTTCAGCTCCTGGGATTTCTAGTTCATTCAGAAGACCTATTATCTTCAGAACATAATCCCTTTACTAGGGTTCCTTCACCAATGGTTATATTCCCAAAATCCCACATTGCAACTTGCCTAGCTGCACCCCAAAACTTTATTTTAGGTTATGCATCATGTCATAGGCAGTTTTAAAAAAACTGATGCTGATGTTGCAATACATTCGACATAGAAGCTAAAATGTAACACCGCGCCATCTCATCAGTTGTAACCCAATCCTTATATAGTAGATTTCAGGTTCTGTTGCAATTTCAGTGGGTTTGATAGAGCATACCTCAGAGAACCCAAATTTGGTCCCTTAAGCAGTTGACACAATATCCATATCCTTTTCTAGTCAATATAATTAAGACCAGTAAATTTGTTTGACAATGTCATCAAGTGGATTGAAAAAGTCCATTTTTTGAATCTGAGAATCACATAACAACAATTATGAAGGGCAATTAAAACTTTTTGTATTTCTATTAAATTGGTTCCCTCAACCAGTCTATTAAAAGAAAAACATTAGCAACCCTACACACCGTGAAGAGTATGCCTCGATGGGTAGGTCCACTACTCTTCATCATTCGTGTAGATAGGCACAACCTTTTAATTTTACTATCTAGACACTAAACCGCGCCCAATAAAATTAAATAGCTAATTTGCTTCGGTCCTATAAATAAAAGCAGTGACTCAGATGGAGAGGATACTTGTTATTTATAGCTAAGTGTATACCATTACCTAACTTCAAGATCCATTGTTCCGTAATGAATTACCCCAGATGGAGGAGTAGTCCACACAACAATTATCTTGGAGCTATACTCTAAGGAAGTAAGTACCGATGATGCCATAATTAATTTCGTCCGATGGGGAGGAAGGCACTAAAACCAACACACAAAACTTAATTATATCATCTACATACTAGTAATGGAGACCATGAGATTTATACAAAATAAACTCCCTCTCCCACTTAGTAATTTAAAAAATTTGTGAGGGTTATCAAAATTAACATGTTTGCAAAAAACGTGATCTAGGTCAAAAGCCAAATATTACCATGTTGTCCAAATATGGTAAACTATCACACATGCAAACAAGATGAATATACAAATATTCATAAAAAGGAAACATTAATAATATATATCCCAACTATTATGGTCAAAGATGTAATCCTTGAGCAATAAGGAATCCTTCGAGTCTTGAAATCCTTAAGCAGTCAGGAATCCTTCGAGTCTTGAAATCCTTAAGCAATAAGGAATCTTTTCCAAACTTGAAATCTTTGAGCAATACATACGTAGAAGACTTAGATACTTTGAATCAATCCAGGAAATCAAAATCCAACCATACTTAGGCAAGAAAAATCGGATCTGAAAATTTTCCCGAGTAAACTGCACAGTCTTCAGTATTTTGGACTTTTCTCCCTCATCCGAACTCCGATTGAACTGATTCCAATTGGGTTAGATTCGAAATTCAATTATCTACAACTTCTGTGAAGAACAGAATTTTCAATTCCGATGTTTACTGGGTCAAAACAGCCTTGCAATCTGACCCTAAAAATCTGGAAAAATTCTGCTGCGAGCCAAACATTCTTTTTTCTTGACAAAACTTATCTTCTTGTCAAAAAAAGATTGTTTTCTCCGTATCGTATGCCCCATTACAGAATCTGTAATCTTACAATAGATCTATGTATCTAAAACGATACAACTGAAGAAACAAAGATTACATCAAAAGCTTATGCCTCCCACACACTGCTATTACAGATTACAAATCTAAACTTGTAATCAAAAAACAGTAATAGTAACCACGCATAAAACAATTACAAAGCGTAGGATCCAATCACACAATTTAAAACATGCGTGACCATAATAGTGGGATAATCGATTCTGCAAAACAGACGTTAAAACAAACTAGAACTCTACAAAACAACGGTTAGCACAGTTCCATATCTATGTTCTACGGACAACATGGCTTGCTTAATCCATACGCATGATTACAGCCCGCTCTGATACCACTGTTGGGAAACGAATCCCAGAACCCAGTAATTATGCGTATAGATTACACAACCGAAATAAACACAAACCCTACAAGGCGGAATTAGGGTTTACCTCTCATCCGTAGACACGAACGCTGGTTGACTTGTTTATTTTAGAACTTGACAGACCTAATTACTGTATGCAACAAGCTTTGCTCGACAGTACCTCATGATCTTCTGCCATATTCCCTTATATCTCGATCATGTAGCCAAGTGTGGACTTCTACGTGATCTCTTTGTTCTCTCTCACAGCCTCTATTCTAATTTTCTGAATGACTGTTATGTGACCTAGAGAACATAACGATATATTTATAGGGCTAGAGCAGGGACCTGAGGAGAAATAAATCTGGGCTCCTTGTGTAAATAAGAAAACCTAATCCCACCCGGATTCTATTCTTATTTCATAAATTATAATTCACACCACTAAAGAATTATAATTGCACTCCCATCTTTATCTCGATTATATTTCGAGCTCCACGTTATTAAATACTTATTAATCTCCCCACATTAAGATTACAAATACCCGTTGATTAAATGTCGATTACTAACAGAGACGCGCTGGATACGAAATTTGACACAATAGGAAAATAGGTATATTGTGTGAACATCGGACTCGACGAGAGCAAAGGTTATAAATGAAAAAGGGGCATTATGAGTATTATGTTGGAGGACCCTTAACTTCGAATCATTAGTTAAATTATTTACACGTGTTATGATTAGATGTACTTGTGGGACACGCGAGACACGATTGAGTACTTGTGGGACACGTGAGTATCCATGGGATACATGAGCACTCGTTGGGTATCCGGATACATGAAAAATGTGTTGAATATATATATAAAGTATTGAATAGCGATGAACAGGGTCTCTTATACTCGGAATGTTGGTCGAGAAAGGAACGGGGTACTATATACCCGGAATATCTTTTGAGAAATCTATGAAGTGTGTGGTATCTGAAATGTTGATCGATTGCTAGAGGAATATTGCTTTATAATAAAAAGGGGGTACGGGTCACCCATGCCCGGAATGTTGATTGAGAAAATGTACAGGGTCACTTAACCGGGAAGTTTGTGGATTAATGCACGGGGTGATGAATACCCGGAATGTAACCAAGTTAAATGATTTGAAATCTTACGGAGAACTTTCAAAGTGCGTTGGTATTATAGTAAGAACTCGCGATGTATTCGATGCGGTTTAGTGAGCAATATTGTATCCAATGGGTAAAACTTCAAATGAATATTCGAGAAACGAGAATAGTGGATGTGTTAGGCATGTTATTTCTGTGAGAGGAAAACTTGAAGTTAATGGTTCGAAGTCAATATCGTTCAGAGTGCAAGGGTACGTCCGTGTGGGAAATCGTTAATTCGGAGTTCATGATAGAGTTGTGTGCTTGACTTTAGTGTCTAGGTGTAGGTAATTTCTTTAAGTTATTTCGTAATTATTTTGTCATTCCATGAACATGTATATATATATTGAGAATAAAAAGGGAACCTCTACTGGGCGAAATAAATGCTCACCCCTTTTATTTTCAGGTACTTGTAACGGAGCATGAGTCGGCGTGCATGGAGTGTGCTGCATCTTTGAAAGCATCTAAGAAATGATCATTTTAATCATCTCACGAACTCTTTATATTTTTGGTAGATAAGTTTGTAACAACAAAGCTCTCATTTTATTTCGGATGAATGTAATGACTTAACTTATAAATCTCATTTTTTTTCACTGTTGGGCATGGGTGCCCATTTAAATTTTAGTTGGTCAATGAATTGAGAATGTTAAATTGAGACAGGTTGGGAGTGAATATGAGGAAGTCACATAGTTGTTTTTATTAAAAAAAATGCTCACGTTTACTACTTAAAAATCGAGGGCGTGACACGAGGTGTCGCGACCGGGATGGTACTGGATGCGCTGGGAGTCGAATTAGGAATGTGCAGGATGCTGGCCAGCAATGATGATGTATTTGGTTGTTCAGGATATGTTCACGGGAGCTTCGGACAGAGGGATTGAGATGGAGATCAGATGATGCATACTGGTATTCTCTTTCTTTTGTGTTTTTGTGGCGGATTATCTTTCCAGTTATGAGCTCTTGTTGGTGTGGAGAGATGGAGTCACAGATTATGTCCTGTGATTGGGCATGAGCATTTGGGTTTTGGATGCCTGGATGCGGGCACTCTGGATAGGGGTGCAGGATTATGATCAACCGCGGAAGATCTGGCATGCAGGGATACATTCATTCGAGTAGTGTGCCCGGTTAGGGTGCGGATATGCTTGTCTGGGAATGACACAGGCGCTTTTCAGAGCGGTAGATTAGTTTGAGCCACGGAGATATAGCAGGATTTGTTCACATCCCAGATTCACGAGAGGAATATCCCAATTTTGGGGGTGCAGAGGTACTCGGTGGGGGATGCGGTGTCAGAGAAGGAGTTAGCCTCTGGTGTGGGCAGAGGGTTGCTGCATTCTCTTGACAGGACAGGATGCTAGAGTGGCAGAGCGTGGCGATGAAGCTGCAGGCACTCGATGAGGGGGTGCGGGCACCCTAGTTGAGGGGTGCGAGCGCTTCTGTTGGTGAGCGCATACACTTCGGGTTTGAGGTGTGCGAGTGGAGGCATTCTTTTTTATGGGATGCAGTACTCGGGATTTTCTGATTGGCTGCGGAGTCTGGTTTTGCAAGGATACACTCTTTCGGGATTTGTGTACTCTGTTTGGTGGTGCATGGATGCTCGACTGGTTAGTGACACAGGCGCTTGCCATAGTTAGCTGATTGGAGGAGGCGACATGGGGGTGTTGCAGACGACATTGCCCACTCGGTGTGGAGGGGGTGATTGTTGGGATTCCACCCCGTGTGGGCCTGTTGGGCTTAGGCCCAGAGGGAGTGGATTAGGGTTTGTCTGTGTAACTCTATAAATACTCTGTGATGCCTTGTGTATTAGTGTGGTAGCACAATGTAGAGAGAGAGGCAGAGAGTGTGTGAGAGGGGAGCCGGTTGTGGCTCTCCCGGAGAGAGAGAGAGATACACGAGAGAACTGGTGAGGATTTCATTATTGTGAGATTGAGTGTGAGGGTGTAACACAAGAACACGGAGTTTCTCCGGATTATAGTGAAACCCCCCTCCCCGTGGATGTAGGTCTGATTTGGCCGAACCACGTATATTTGTGTGTTGTGTTTCTCTTGATTTTACTGCTTCTGTTGCGAGAGGTGCGTTGTTGGAATCCTAACACTACTAACCCATTACTTTACAACTAGCAACTTAACAATTTATATCACGCAAAAGTTCTGAACAGTAACATGTCATTCATTCCTTTCCTAGCCTTTAACCGACGTGATATTCTTACATCCTCTTCCCAATGTTCTTTCCTCCCATAATGACTGACACATTTTGCCAATACTAAACACACGCATGCTGGGTACTGTACCATATTCGAGGCCCTTTACTGTTCCTCAAATACTGTACCCGGAGTCCTTTACCGTCCTCCACACACACTGGGTACTGTACCGTATCCGAGATCCTTTACCGTCTCTCGAACACTGTACCCGAAGTTCTTTACTATCCTCCACACACACACTGGATAATGTACCGTATTTGTGGCCCTTTACCGTTCCCCAAATACTGTATCCGGGGTCCTTTACCGTCCCCCATGCACCAGACCTTTACGGGCTTAACATCACCTCAATTATATTTTCTGATTTTGCATTACTAAATAACGTCTATGTGATCACTACTCGTACACCACCCCATGAACTTAATTCCATCTAGCACGCACAACATAATTCATCAATACAACCATAATTCATAACATGATACATTTCAATGAATTAGCATATCTAACAATTGATATTTGTGCGAGTAAGTAAAACAGATAGCGTTTTATGGTTGGGTTGATGCCCTTAATTTATTAACATTTTTGACAAACAAGAAAGTTTAGTAGTAATTTCATAAATCCAAACAAGTGAATATATATGAAACAAATTTTCTTAATTCAAAATAGGTATTAACAACAACAATAACTAATTAACTAACTAACTAACTAATAAATAAATTAATAAATAAAACAATTTTTATACTTAACGGGCTTTTTGATCTTTTCATCAACACAATAAAAGGTTACTATAATATAAGTAACTCATTTAGCAATTATCGTTTCAAATAAATAACATTTATTCCTCCAAGTAGTTATTTTCTTTTTGTTACATTAATTATTGCTAGTTAAGTAAATATCTATTATAACTTAGTCAAAATCACCTGTCACAGTTTATATACTTACTTAATATAATACTAAGTCGAAATCGTATACTTTAAAATCTCAGGAGTTAAAATTGAAATTACCAACTAGCTAAGAGGACTAAAGTGTTATTTAATCAAAAACTTTGAAACAAAACACCCAGGAGTACTCTTCACTTTCAGAGAAAAACAGAGGATTTGGCTGGTTTCAATTACGCGACTTTGGGATCGATGCATTTCAATCCACGACATCAAAATGATACGTAAACACATATTATACTTAGGAGAAAGTAGGGTAGCGATTATTCTACCTCTATTCCACCGAAAAGCTAGGAACACAGACGATTATGGAGTTTTTGGGTTCGCGGAGAAGACGGGGGACTTCCGGTTGTGGTTGGCTTGATTTGAGAGTGAGGTTATGATCTTTGGGAATGGGTTGATGCTTCTACAACTTGAATTTGGAAGAGGTGACGAGTTTGGGTGAAACCCTCTCTCTCTCTCTCTCTCTAAAACTCCATGGTTATGGAGCTTGAAGCTCTTTCCTTCTCTCTGGAAATTCAGGGGAGAGGGAGGACGAAAATGGGGTGAGGAAAGAGTGTAGGAGAGTACATATATTAGGGAAGTGGAGTGTGGGAGTTGAGGGGGTGGTGTGTAAAGATGGTAAAACACATGTGGGTGTTAATGGAATGACAAGAGGGGTTGATGGAGGAGATTGTGGCAGAGATAAAGGTGTAGGGAGGTCTGAATATTCAGCCTTGAGGTGGTGTGTGGTATTGGTGTTGGTGGGTGAAAGAGTGGGGAGGTGAGAGATGGAGTAGGTAAGTATATATGTGATTACATATATGTAAATATATGTATAACAAACATATATATAAACACAATAGTTTTAGAATTTGAGTTGAGTACCAAGAAAATATAGATAGGATCCTAAATGCAAGATTAGGTACTCTATGATTTAAAAAGAATTTACAAAATCAAACATAATTACCCGCGTAGAATAAAATAAAAGAAAAATCCAAATTTTTACTCTAAAAATATAACTTACTTCGAAGAAAAGAAAATAATAAAATGGACCGAAAATTCGGGCCATTACAATCTACCACCCTTAAAACAATTTTGTCCTCGAAATTTGGGTGCGACTACATATGGAAAGAAATGTGAACAATTGGCTCAAATCGCGTCTTCACATTCACACATTGATTCGTCCATTCCTCGGTGTCTCCTCTAGTGTTTTGCCAACCATCTGACCAAATTGCTTATACCGCTACACCATCGTGATGTCTTTGCGTAGGAATCTTATCTACCCCCCTTAAATTTGAATCGATACCATCCTTTGAATAAGATGTCACCTTCTTTCTATAGAATTCGATGACATGCTATGGTGGATAGCTAATCCATTCCCAATCGATTCATAGTTGACCATTTCTATAACTTGAAGATTACCGGTCAATCGTAGGCTAAGAATAACTATTACACGTGGTGTGTCGGCTAGTTCTCTGAAGTTTCCTTTCTTGATAATGAAGTCGTGCTCCAAGATATTCCTAGAACAATGGTATCTAAATTGGGTGTGTAGCAATTCTTGAAGGATTGCATGAGGGTATAAACGAGTGATTTCGTATATGCAGTAGACATGAAAGAGTGTGATGCTCCAGAAATGAATAGAGTTTAAACACTTGCACAGTATAATATAAGGGTACCTTGGATCACTGTTGGGTCATACTCCGCTTCAGTTCCCTGTAGTGTAAACATCGTGCCTGTAGTTGGTTGATTTGGTCCATTGTTTTGGAATTGGCGAGGTTGTTACTGATTCCAATCGACACGTGGTTGATTCTAGCCTCCTTGTTGATTACCCAACCCAGCTGGTTTGACTTGATTTTGGTTCTGACTACAATATCCAAAGCTTCCGGATCTGACAAGCTGAGGACAGTTGACCTTGAAGTGGCCCTCCTGTTTACAATGGAAGCATGTGCAGTTCGGATACTGGGTCTGGTTGGGATTTGTGTTGGGGCTAGGGTTGGACCAAGGTTGGTTGTTCTGTGGTGGGCGGTTGTATGGTTTCGATGCGACGTAACCTTGATTGTTGTTAATTCGAATTGGTCCTCCAGCATTGGGATCTCCAATTTTACCCTTCCCTTTTGAATCTAAAGATTCCCTCTCAATCATCAGCGCGCACTTAACAACTTGTGTGTAGGTCCGAAAGTCGTGGGACATTACTATCCCCATTGATTGTATTGTCCAATCCCCCTGATTATAGTGTCCAATCCCCATTCAAACCTCCTAGCCTTAGCTTCATTCGTCTTCACGACATCTCTCGCATGTCGGGCCAGTTCTTCAAAGCGTGCTGCATATTGAGTCACGTTGCAACTTCCTTGTTTGAGATCCAGGAACTCTTGAAGCATGGCCTGCTTGACAGGGGCCGGGAAGTACTTGCCGTTAAAGGCGTCCTCAAAGTTCCCCCATGTCATTGTCTCGACATTTTGGGTGGTTTTAAGTAAGTCCCACCAAGGATCTGCTTCTCCCTGCAGTTGGAAGGAAGCTAGTGCGATCCGATCGCCTGCGTCCTCAACATTGAGAACCTCGAGTAGTTTTGTGATTTGCTTAAGCCACGCCTCAGCAGTGGCGGGGTCTGGCTCTCCATAGAAGATTGGGGGCTGACGCTTGCAGAAGAAGTCGAGCATCTGGCTCTTATTCATTTGATGACGTAGGGGAGCTCGTTGGTTAGGTTGCGGGACCAAATTGGCTGCGGCAGCTGCTATTGCCTGAAGTAGCTGGGTAAGGTCTGACACTCCATTGCCAATATTGCTAGTTTGGCCATTAGCGTGGCCACTAGTTTGGTTGTTGGATTGTGCATTCTGGGGCCCACCATTATTAGGGTTGGTGTGGGTTCCATTTCTCGTCTCCACCATCTACAGACTGGGGCTCTAATGTTCAAGCGTTGATAGAATATAAGTAATAAATATTTGGAATGGCAAAATGGTAACCATAATACTGATTTTATCCACACTGATGTATACAAGCAATTCCACGTATAGTCAGCATGCAAAACCTATGTTTTCTCACGGTACGCTCTCAAAGTCTAAATCAGGAGACAGTTAATATGTACTTATAGATCAGACAAAAATAAATAAATAATAAAATATGAAAGAGTTATATAGATAATCGATAATGTCAATTATTTAGGTCTACGCACTCGGAATGTGATCTACCCCACTACCCAAGGCCGAGGGTTTGAACCTAAAGCTCTGATACCATGTTGTAACGCCCCGATTTTCGGGCACGTTAATAAATTCTTTTCTAAACTAATATATAACCTTAAAACGAATTTATTAAAAATAGACAATAAAGTCAACAGTAAAAGTCTTACATTAATTCAAAATAACTAGAGTTTCACCAATTGTGATTACACTTCTTGGAATTCAAATAACAGTACGTAAAATGTAATCGAGCTTCTACTGATAAAACACCCATGGCTCAATAAACTCTTCGCCATGAATTGGATTGTTCTCGTGCTGAAAGTGTTCCTCTAACGGAGGGTACCGCTGTTGTCCATCTTCATTAGTACCTGGAGATGGTGGGCCGTAGCACCATGAGTCGACACTCAATAGATAATCCCAACCCTACTAACCCCTTACTTTACAACTAGCAACTTAACAGTTTATAACACGCAAAAGTTCTAAACAGTAACATGTCATTCATTCCTTTCCTGGCCTTAACCGTCCTCCACACACACTGGGTACTGTACCATATCCGAGATCCTTTACCGTCTCTCGAACACTGTACCCAGAGTTCTTTTCTGTCGTCCACACACACACTGGATAACGTACCGTATTTGTGGCCCTTTACCGTTCCCCAAATACTGTATCCGGGGTCCTTTACCGTCCCCCACGCACTAGACCTTTAGCGGGCTTAACATCACCTCAATTATATTTTCTGATCTTTCATTACTAAATACCGTCTATGTGATCACTACTCGTACACCACCCCATGAACTTAATTCCATCTAGCACGCACAACATAATTCATCAATAAAACCATAATTCATAATATGATACATTTCAATGAATTAGCATATCTAACAATTGATATTTGTGCGAGTAAGTAAAACAGATAGCATTTTATGGTTGGGTTGATGCCCTTAATTTATTAACATTTTTGACAAACAAGAAAGTTCATTAGTAATTTCATAAATCCAAACAAGTGACTATATATGAAACAAATTTTCTTAATTCAAAATAGGTATTAACCAACAACAATAACTAACTAACTAACTAACTAAATAAATAAATAAAATAATTTTTATACTTAATGGGCTTTTTGATATTTTCCTCTACACAATAAAAGGTTTCTATAATATAAGTAACTCATTTAGCAATTATCGTTTCAAATAAATAATATTTATTCCTCCAACTAGTTATTTTCTTTTTGTTACATTAAGTATTGCTTGTTAAGTAAATATCTATTATAACTTAGTCAAAATCACCTATGTCACAGTTTATATACTTACTTAATATAATACTAAGCCAAAATCGTATACTTTAAAATCTCAGGAGTTAAAACTGAAATTACTAACTAACTAAGAGGACTAAAGTGTTATTTAATCAAAAACTTTGAAACAAAACACCCAGGAATACTCTTCACTTTCGGAGAAAAACAGAGGATTTGGCCGGTTTCAATTATGCGACTTCGGGATCGATTCATTTCATTCCACGACATCAAAATGATACGTAAACACATATTATACTTAGGAGAAAGTAGGGTAGCGATTATTCTACCTCTATTCCGCCGAAAAGCTAGGAACACGGACGGTTATGGAGTTTTTGGGTTCACGGAGAGGATGGGGGACTTCCGGTTGTGGTTGGCTTGATTTGAGAGTGTGGTTATGATCTTTGGGAGTGGGTTGATGCTTCTACAACTCGAATTTGGAAGAGGTGACGAGTTCGGGTGAAACCCTCTTTCTCTCTCTCTCTAAAACTCCATGGTTATGGAGCTTGAAGCTCTTTCCTTCTCTCTGGAAATTCAGGGGAGAGGGAGGACGAAAATGGGGTGAGGAAAGAGTGTAGGAGAGTACATATATTAGGGAAGTGGAGTGGAGTGTTTGGAGTTGAGGGGTGGTGTGTAGAGATGGTAAAACACATGTGGGTGTTAATGGAATGACAAGAGGGGTTGATGGAGGAGATTGTGGCAGAGATAAGGGTGTGTGGTATTGGTGTTGGTGGGTGAAAGAGTGGGGAGGTGAGAGATGGAGTAGGTAAGTATATATGTGATTACATATATGTAAATATATGTATAACAAACATATATATAAATACAATAGTTTTAGAATTTGAGTTGAGTACCGAGAAAATATAGATAGGATCCTAAATGCAATATTAGGTACTCTATGATTTAAAAAGAATTTACAAAATTAAATATAATTACCCGCGTAGAATAAAATAAAAGAAAAATCCAAATTTTTACTCTAAAAGTATAACTTACTTCAAAGAAAAGAAAATAATAAAATGGACCGAAAATTCGGGCCATTACATGCGTAGGTTCGGATTGCCTATGATGAATGGAAGAACTCCGACTTTCTCTGCGGCTACTACATACTCAACAAATTGGACAACGCGTTATACAACATTTATAGTACGGCTAAAACTGCCAAAGAACTCTGGCTTACCGTGTAGAAAAAGTATGTGGCAGAAGATGCTGGACTGAATAAGTTTGTTGTAGGGAGGTTCTTGGATTACAAGATGGTAGACTCGAAGTCCGTTTTGGGTCAGGTCAAAGAACTCTTGGTTCTACTTCATGAAATTCATACTGAGGGGATGATTTTGAGTGAATCATTCCAAGTGGCTGCCATCATTTGGAAACTGCCACCTCTCTAGAAGGATTTCAAGAAGCAAATGAAACATAAGCGTAAGGAGATGACCATGGAACATCTGACTCTACGTTTGAGAATGGAAGAGAATACTCTGAATTTGAAAAAGTGGACTGTGAATCAATTTGCAGCTAAGGCCAACATGGTTGAGCAAAAAGGCAAGGCTAGCAAATAGAAAAAGAGCAACAAGAGAAAGAATTCGGGCAAAGGTATTGACCTTGGTCCTCGAGGAGGTGTGGGCAAAAAGGCTAGGTTCGATGGGAGATGCTTTGAGTGTGACAAACAAGACCATCGAGCAGCTGATTGCCGAAGCAAGAAAGGAAACTCTTACAAGAAACTGGCAGAGGCTAATTTGGGTGCAAAGGAGTGTCTTTCTGATGGTGTATCGGAACTGAGTCTCTTTGGTTAATTAGGTTGTAATGTGCAATAGATTGTAAACAATGAATGTATCGACTTAGTTCCAGCCTCTCCGAATTTTAATAAGATTCACATCTTCGACATATACTCGATAGGGTTCGTTTGATAATATCTCTTGAGATAAAAGAGATAAAGAGGAAGTTGTGGCATTTGTAGTAACATGTTACATTCTTGAAAATTATTTCAATTGATTCTGAATTTATCTCAGAATTGTGGGGGAAATAATATTTATAATTTTTCACGAAATTAAAATGTGTGTTGCACTTTAGAAGATATCTGACTATACTTGAAGTATATAATGTTGCAATTCGGATATTTATTCTAGTAACATAGAATCCAAAGGGTGGATTTATCTAATTTTATCTAGTGACTTAAAAATCAAAGAATGAGTTGTTTCACTATTGGTGTGCAACAGTATTTGGAAATCTTCATACATGTGTATAGCAAAGTCTATGGGAGAGTCTGATCAACTCGTTACATAAGACAGAGGCCGGTAATTAGAGTGGCTGTGCCATTTCTTAGAGGATGTTCCGATGTGGTTCAATTCTATTCTAAGGTTTATGATACAATGGCCATCGGTAGGCATAGAGAACCGCGCAAAACGGTAAGTCTCAATATTATAGACATGTACCGTTATACATTTGTTCTCACTTAAAGAATGAAATGTCAAATTTTTTTATTACAGATCCGTTAAATCATGTTTTGACTAGAGAAAAAATAATCATCGAGGGGAATGGAGCTAAAGCCTATAACTTAAAAGCCTCTATAACGGCAACCCAACCTAGCTGACTGGAGATCCCAAGATCTAGGTTCAACGAGACAACCGAGTTATATGAGAATTAGGAAAATCACTGTGGAGACTATGTCTCTACCCATTCCTATGATGCAACAATGATGTCTGCAGCGTAAAAGGTTAGGCAATGCCTTTAATGATTCTTAAATATTGGAAATACAAGTAGGGTATAGCAGGAGACTCTCAATGAGAATCACCTATGTGATTGTCGAAGGGGTCGCTTCTATGAGAATGTCACGGTCAGAATTCTCTACAAAACATTCATGAAGACTAGGAGTGTCTCAGGGCCATAATGAGCACAACCGTATGAACCAAACTACGTCTGGAATGATCGTGTGTGTTGACTATTGTCTTGGCTTACACAAATGGCTGAACAGTTCAAGACATCGCGTTCACTGGTTAGCTAGTAAGACCGATAGTTATTCACAAGGTGAGGTTCAAAGCCAAAGCTACCTAACCCCATGCGGGAGATTTCTTATTATAACTCTAAGAAATTTGCATCTACATAGCACTATCTATCCTGCCAATTTCATTCATGTGGGGGATTGTTGGAAAAACTTGATTTTTATCCATTTTTAATTAATTATTTAAGTGGGTCCCACACGTCCACATGGCCGAACCCACATACCGTTGTGTTCATCTTAGATAGGAGATTAAGATCGAACCATTGGTTGGTTAAACTCAAGTTAAGGTGAATGAGAAATTGTCCTAAAAGTGCCTACATGAACATTGATAGAAGGGAGAAAAATATGTTGTCCCACATTGGTAAGGCACAACAATTTCATTGGGTATATGTATCCTAAGTTGGGCATAAAAGGGTTGGCCCTTTGGGTCATTACAACTTTTGTTTGGGGAGAGGGCATGGACTAAGTGGGCTTTGGTCCATATATCGCGCGCCGCTGCAGCCCTCCGTCTGGCCGGGTTGGGTTGGGTCATTAGATGAAATGGGTTAGGCCCAAGTCGATTATTTCTTTTTACAGACCCAACATGATAATTTATTTTCCTCTCCTACCGAAATAGTGTCCAAAATATTCTTCCCTTTCCTGTGCATATGTTCGCGAACCAGCAGCAGCCAAAGAACACGATTGTTCGGTTCCGAATTGATGCATCCGGTGACTGTTCAACTCCGAACAGTCACCTCTATCTTTTCCATATGGGTGCCTCTTTCTCTATAAATAGGACCCTCCTATTCCTCATTCATTCACGTTTTCATTTTCATTCATTCTGCATTTACTACATCAACGTTTCTGAGAGTTCTGCGTAGTTTTCTGGTTCGCCTACCGATCAGATTGCAGTGCTACTTCCAACTGGTGAAAGTCGGGTATTCCTGGGAAGTTAACGCCCAAGTTTTCCATCATCACTGTAGTGGAGGGTGAATTTTCTTTAAGGAAAGAGTATTTTGATACTCGCCTTGACTTGAAACGTCTGTTGCCAATTTCTGGTGTACTGAAGTTGGCCCGGTACGATTTCTACTTATTCTTTATTTTTGTTTTCGTGTTTATTCCTGTATTTTAAATCGAGTTTCCCAGAGGTGTCCATTATTTTTTAGCATTTATACAAGGGTGGCTTTATCGTCAACATGACAGTGAAACCGACTACTGGACAATTTATTTATCTTCTCAGAAACTTGATATTGTGTTTTAGAATTCAATTCGGAAAAGAGTCACAATCTTACAAGTTAGGTTTCAAATTGTTCTATATATTAATCTTTTTTGTTTCTTTGTTCGACCCAATGTGGGCAAAGGGCCAGAGAGGGAGCCAGTAGGGATGCTAATCGAGCCAAACAAGAAAAATGTAGTATTGCTCATGCTTGGCTTCAACTTTTTTTACACTTGCTCAAGATTAGCTTGATTTTTCGAGAATTTTTTACGATTTAGTGTTCGAACTCAGCTCACAGTTAGACTTTTGTGATCATGATATGTACAAATTAAATGGCCCCTTAGACTTTTAAACATTGTTTTATCTTTTCTCTATTTCTAAGTATTGTTTCTAAAATATGGCATGACCACTAAATGACTATTGGAGTGTGGTTACAAAAATTTGGAATGCCAAAATCATTTCCGTGTCAATTGTTATTATAAGATAATTTTCCGTAGTTTGTTTCTGTATGAAGGAACTATATTTTACCGCATGACTTAACTTCTAGGAGTATTTTCTATGTGCGCTACTCTAGTTTCAGCAAACCGAAGTCTACTTGTTTTGGCGCACAATGATTCTTATGGTCCGATACGTAGTATTGTAAATTTCATTTTGCCCATTGTATTAAAAGTGGAATATTGTTATGAGCAGAACAAATTTTGTAACAAAATACCTTCTCATAAGTATGTGCAGAGTAGCCCCATGAGATTGAGAAGGACCAGTTGGTTGGCTTGTTTTAGCAGATAGTCTGTTGGAGTAGCCGTGATTGGTCCATTTCAGCCGATTTCATCAGGTGATGCAGGGATTGGTAGCGGTTCATGGAGGGGAAGATTGGTTCACCTTGTCAAGGTGATGGAGGGACACCAATGGTGCTTGAGGATGGGAAGATAGAAACCCTGATATAATAATATATCCCCCTTTAAATCTATCTGCATCCATTCTTTAAATACTGTTATATTCTTATTCGGTTAAGAAAATTCATGAGTACATTATATTTTGAGATTCTAACTTTTTAAAAGCGATCATTAATGTTTTTCGAAAACTCTATAAACTGAAAAAGTCAAATGAAGTACTCTGGAAGTTGTATCTATGTGCTTAGTGGATCAAATTTTAGAACCCAAATATTTTAAAGTATAATTTGAAGAAAAAAGATAAACTTGAGAGAACCAAGTGGGTTCTCAGCAGCCCTAAACAAAAGCGTGGAGTACTGTTGAAATATCAGGCGGAAGACTTTTTCAACTTCCGTAATACGTTTTGTGATTTGATAATAAATGAGAGTTTATCTCATTTTGTTTTTCTGATTGTTATGCCTATAAATAGGTTTGTAATCAGATTGTTTAAGTATGCAAATACGAGTGATCAAGTGTGTGAGAAAAGTGTGTATTTTCTCAGAGTGTTTATGAAATACAAGGTTTGAGAGAATTTGTTTGATACTCCTCTGTTTGCATCATAATTTTCAAGTTTGCACCAGGAACACTACGACTGGAGTTCCTTTTTGGCTGCTTCCATTGATTTAACCATCTACATAACACACAATAGGGAACTTTGAATGATGAATGGAAAACAGAAAAAGGAGAAACAAAACAACTACAAGCCTAGTGTAATAGGGAACTTTGTACCAAGAATGGAAAACGTCCACTAATACGAAAACCTAGTACATAACCTACAATGACTATCAGCGCCTTTGCCTCAACGATTGTGTAAATTCATTATTTTTAAAGAACGGTGATGAGTGCGTAAATGTTTACATAAACACTCCTTAATTTATCCATGCTACGTCCATTTACATTGTTACTTAGGGTTATTTTATTTGTTTTGCAGGTATTTGGACACTTTGATTAAAAATGCGCATTTTACTTGATATCAAAGTAAAGTCCAATGCCGAATAATAATTGAGTTGAGCCTCACGAAATCTACTCCTACTGTCCACGTTTTAGAATTGAAATTGGCAGAATAGAATGTATGCACATGTCTTGGTGGGCCAACAATTGGTTATCAATTGTAGTATTTTGACTTAGAGTGGACCAGAGAAGAGGACAAGGTCTTTAAAGGCAATTGCCGGCAGAATATTAAATGGGCCAAAAAGTAGGGCTGCAGGCACTGTACGACCGAGAACGGTTCTTTCAAGTCTGGTCCTTCTTTTCGATGGCCGGCTAAATTCCTCCTCTAAAGCGTAGATGAAGCTCGAACTCTTAGTAACATTATTTATGTTTTGATTTAGTGTTTTGTTATTCGAATCATGGTTGTGTGACTTGAGGATTTATTTATGACATTAATTCTTCCCATCAATTCTTGTGTATAATTTTCTAGGTATTATGCACGTTCATATAACGGTTCTTAATTGTTTGTGATAACTGCGTAAGATGGGTTATGCTTCGTAAGACGAGCCGTGCTATTAGACGATCCGTGCCGTTGAGACGGATCGTACTAGTAAGACGGTTCATGCTAAGCGGCGATACCCCATGCTATTTGGTGATTCATAAAATTCTTTCGGGGATACCGCAGGGGCCCTCAAACCCTAATGATATCCGGATTGATTCGAACAATTAACCTTTATCATTGCATAGGAATTGTTACAACATGTCGAGTGGATTCGAAACCCTAGACATTTTCTCTCATAAACTCTATTCACTTTAAATTACTTTATTTTAATTTAGCTTTCATAATTTTAGGAAACAAAACCATCATATCTTTTTATCGAATTAATTCAGAGATCGATTGAAATAGTTGCAACTTAGCCTTTTAATCCCTAAGGAGCGATACTCGGAATACTTACCACTATTCAAAAGAGTAGGAGTAATTCTTCAGTTTAATTAATTATTTTTTATACGAAAACGACACGATGAAACGGTGTAACAGGCTGCAAATTTTGGGGAGAGAGAGAGAGAGGGAGGGAGCTTCTTGCCACGTTTCTGAATGCAGGGGGAGGGGCTCTTCGCATCCTTCCTCATCGGATTCCTCTCCGGTGAGTTGTAAGGGCGCTTTGGCTGTCCTTCACGGCGTCCTACTTAGGCTATGGCAATAGCGCCTTATCATATACAAATTGGGAGAGAGAAAAGATGGAGAACGGTATGAAATGCGCCAGTGCTCAACAAACATAGAAAATAGTTTGGAGATTTGAATCAAAAGTTGTTCACATTGTTTGTGGATAATTTGCCAGAAGATGTCAGCAAAAACTGGTTGAGAAAGGCGTACAAAAAATTCGAAGTAGTAGGAGCAATTCTGGTCAGAATTCTGGTTTTGTTAGATATGACAATGAAATCCCAGCTGAGATTGCAATGGAAAAAACTCATGCCATTTGATTCAGGATACGAAATTGTTTGTTAGGAGGGCTAGCTTTGATCAAATGCAAGAGAAGCAAAAAGAAGTTAACATGGCAAACCATATTGTACCTGGTCCTCTCTTGGCCAAAACTACCAAGACAGGAGAAGAAAGAACAACAATGCATAATGTTTAGTCAAGGACTAACGAGAAAATGTTTGCGGAAGTGGTTAATAAGGAAGCTGCAGGAACGATGAAGGCCTTAATAAGTGACAATGGGAATAATTAATGTAGTAGCAACTGTGAAGGTTAAACCTATAGCGAATGGGTGGCTTTACCAGAGTGGAGTTGCTAAACTTCACAAACTCATGACTGTTGCAGAGATTGAAAGGAACTGGAGTTGATAAAGTCCAAGTTAGAGCCATGGGTGGTAGATCAATTATTTTATCAATGAGAAATAAAAAATTAAAAAGAACGGAATGAAAGCATGTGAGGGGAAGCGGCAAGCTTGGAAGGGTTTACGCGGATAGGTTGTCTTGGAGTTCCTTAATGCTTGGTCGCATATCGAGTACCTTTCAATCCATTGGAGACCACTTGGGTTGTTTCATTTCTACAAACAAGTATACTCTAAGGTGTACCTCTTTTGTTAAAGGCAAAGTTTTGATTGCCACTGAATCCATAGCAAAACATGATGGATAGATTTAAATGGAGAGCAGGATTTTTTTCAACCTGATTCAAAAAAGCTGCAAAAATCATGAACACAACAGACCTGAAGATGCTGATGAAGATGATGGCGTGGAGGAAAGCGAGAGTAAGGTTATAGTTGATACAACATGACATTGGGATTCTAAGACACATGAAGAGGATGAGGAGACTTCACACATTCAATGACGGTGCAGCAGGTTGTTGGTGGATTTCAAGCCGAGGCCCAAAGTCATTAGGAAGGGGGTGTGGTTCTCAATAGGCCACATTTCAATTTAGCCCAGGATAAAAGGAAATTCAACCTCAAGGTGTATTTGGTGGAGGAGTTCCAAGCTAATTTGGATGCTATTCGGTGTTTGAAAATATGAGTCATGTAATGGGACTTATAATTACCTGATGAATGCCTCTCTCAGCAGAAAGAGAAACACCAAGCTCATCAACACAATACTGAGTCATAAGGTCAGCTGATGTCAAGTGTGGATATCTCTTGAGACGACCTTCCAAATCTTTCACCATAGCTGAAACCAAAGGGTAACTCAATGCAAAACCTGCTCCACCAAATCCCTGATCAAAGGAGTATTTAAAGTTTGTCCGAAGCGTCTCTGAATGCCCTCCAATGTTTATATACTTAGTGTGATCATATTTTGCTAGAACATTTACCCAATTGTCAACATAGAAGATTGAGTCATCATCTCCCATCACATACCTGTGGGAAATATTTAAGTAAATTGAAAATATTCAAGTTCTAAAGAGTTCTTGAATATCGTCACAAGTGTTGTAATCCAGGAAATAGTGTAACTAAAAAATAAGCTAGTAGAAAAAAATTCGGAAGACAAAATATACGACGTGTGAGTTAGGAGTGTTATCAGCCTTGTGCTAGCTTTGATTTACCGTACATTATACAACTAGCTCGCTTTAGTTTTTATGTAATTTTCAAAGTAAAAAACGTGTGTGCATTGAATCATTTATCATAGCTATATGAAAATTGGCCAATATGTAAACATCTGTATAAGAGCAAATATTTTTCATAGTTATGTTGCGTATTTTGGTAATTTTAAAAATTTCCTGTGAATGAAAGTTCCGTTTTGCCATTTATTTCCGATTGGGATACCAAAAGTAAAATGAGTGGTCAATAAAAATTGTTACGATTGATACTAGAGGGATGAAAATGAGACTCGGAGGAAACTAGAGGGACGATTGCTGTAATTTACCGGGGAAAAAAAAAGGGAAAATTGTTACACATGCTCACAGCTTCAATCCTTACTTTAAACTATGTAATGAAGTTGAATGATTGTGCCTCTTAACTGATAAGCATATAGGTAGAGAATATATTTCAAATATACAGAAAATATTCAACAATACCATCTAACTCCTTGATCTCCTTCTCTATAAACCTCCAAAATCGCATGCACCATCCGAACCACCACAAGCGCTCCATGTCTCGACTCTTCTACTATTTTGGAGATATCGTCGGAGACACGGTATGGCGGAGAAGCGGCTGACCAAGGGAGGAGCTCTTCCATGGGGGCAGCGTCGAGGTAGATGTATCCACGTGTCACGTTCGGGCGCCACCACGATTCTATGTAGCTCTTTCTGTGTCTCCATTCCTTGAGGGAGCCTACTCGTCCAAAAACAATGTGGTTGAGATTGGTGGGAGAATTATCTTGGAGAGGAGGGGTAGTTTGGGAAGGTGAAAATGTGTGTTGCATTGGGGAGAAAAACTCAGAAGCCGGCCAGTAGGATCGGGTGAAGAAGAGTAGGAAGGTTAAGTACAAAAATAGCCCTGAGATTGATAGGGCTTTTGTTAGGCATGTGGGGCAATTAAGAGATGGAAATCTGAGCTTGGGATTAATTGTTAGAATTTCAGAAGGAAAATAGACGAGTCAGTTCATAATCAGGATAAAATAGAGTGAGAAAAAGTTAATGAAACATTTCATATATGCGTACATGTACATAAATGTCAATAGTCACCACTTTTGTTCAGATTAATAAAATCTTTTTTTCACCATGCAAAAAAAAGTATTGTATATAGGCTTTTCGGCAAACAAGATCTGACACCAATCAAGTTTCTTTTGAAGATCTCGGACAAATATTTATCTTCATTCATGTTAGCATTATACTGGCATCGATGTCCGAAAAATGCTATATACTCCTTAGATTTCCGGCTATTTATCATTTTATATGACAATTATATTTAAATGTGACTCTTACCTCACCTGGTTATATGAAGAGACTTCAATTGTTTTCACACCACTAATAATCTCACTAAATCCCCAATGATGTAAATTGTATGGCAAATACAAATTTATAATTGTTATTCTCTAAATTTATATTTGCAAATAAAGAATTAATAATGGAAGTAGGCGGCAATGCAAAATTATTTGGTCGACCAAATCAATGACGTATAGCATTTTTTTATCGACGGGAACGGATCTTATTCTCATGTCATACCCAAACCCCTTTTATCATTTTTAATGTATCTTTTTTTATTTTATTTTTCTTTTTAACGAGCCAAAAAAACAATAGCCAATTCGGTGAATGTTTAAAAAAAAAAAAAAACCGGTACGTACAACTGTAAGCACAAAATATTTGGTCAATCTTACAAATTTACATGAGCATAAAATAACATAATTGACATGTTGTTTCCTCTAATATCATGCTACCAACGTCATCCATATGGCTATTATAATGAATAAGCTAGAGAAATTGTGCATTAGTAAAAATTCTTTATTCAACAATTTTGCATTTTAACTTAAAGTTGAAACGAAGAATATAAAATCTATATTCTGGTTGATGGTGCTTTCCCGATCAGATTCTAAAAATTATAGAGGTAATTAAATAGTCATCCTCTTTCTGGACACCACATAAGTTTTCATCCTGCCTATTTTCATGGTTATGTTTTCATCCTCTTTTAGTGTAATTTCTCTTTTTTACCCTTTCGTTGTAATATAGATAGATATTTATATATAAATACATAACATAACATAATCATTTCTGAATTTGTAGGGATTCTATGTTGGGACTTCCGAAAATCATGGACTAATTGAGATTGTTGGGGGTTTCAAAATAAGTGGGGATAATTTGTTGCCTGAAATAAAGGGCGTTGCCTAAAAGAAAGTAATTTTATTTTTGAAATGACAAGGGTAATTTTATTTTTGAAATGACAAGGGGATTCAAAATATTCTGCAGATCCATTTGAGACACTCTGGCATCATAAGTCATCCTTCTCCTTTGAAATTTAACTATCATCAAGAAGTTGTATGTTTCTGGCTCTACTGAAGGCTCAGCTATGAGTTGTGATGATTCTAGTGTTTCACAAAGTCATTGGCTTCCTTTTAAACTTTCCAATTCAACTGTGAATGCGCCTCTTGCTCTTATAGTCCCTTTACATATCAATCTGCTCCTTTTCAAATTTTGTTTTACTTAAGATTATGAGGACGTAGGATAAGGGAGTTTTTTTGTATGTCAGGATTTTGGTTGAGATTGTATTATGTGTGAATATCTTGTAGGAGGAAAACATTCAGTTGTAATGAAAGTCAATTTATGACTTTCTATACTATCTGTCTTTTCACAAAGAAAAAATTAGAGTAAAGATGCTACATTACATTGATATATGTAGACACCCCAAAATGAGACGTATGTGTACATTTTTATCCCCGAGGATGAAAAGAAATACCCGGAAAGTCTCTCGGATTGAAATTCTTCAAGTCAACTCAGTGAATAGTACCGTACGGTACTCATCTCTCATGCACGGTATAGCCTCAGTCACGTATAGCAACCTTTTTTAACTTTGGCGGTGGAGGAGTGCCGCACGGCACAGTTTGTGTGTCATACGGCACTGTCATTTGTCAAACAGCTTTTGCAGAGTACCAGCAGCTCAAAATGTTGACGAATTGTTCCTCTGATTATCATTCTTGCGTGTAAGGCTTCAAGGCTACCCTAGAGTCATCATTTCTTTGTGTGAGGATGAAGTAAACTTGGAGGCCAAGTTGATTTGTATGCCTATAAACCCCGATCAAGTGCAACGAGAAAGAACAACGGAAAATTTGCAAAGAAAAACCACGAAACCTCACTCTTGAGCTTAGTCAAAACACCATCTCCATAGCTATAATCTCCAGAAATCAATCTCTCAATCCTTTCCAAAGTAAAACCCAACTAGAAACCCAATCCCCTATTTTTTTTGTTTCAACCCATGAGCCTCATTCCACCAAGTCCATTTACCCTTATAAAACTATCATCCTTGTTGTTGCATTAAGGAGGAGTTGGAGTCTAGAAGAAGTCCAAGCCGTGCACAAGGAGTCAAGAAAGGGGTTCAATCCGAGAGTTTCAAGCCGAAGGTATATTTCCGTTTTGCCAAATTTCTTTAAGTTTGGTACCCTGAGGGGACGGGTGCCAAGTGTGGGATGATCTTCTATATCATCTCCACATTTGGTATACCCATGTTATAGCAAAAATTAGTTCAATTGGAAACCTCCCAATTGCGTCGTACGGTGAAAATATCACCTCGTATGGGGTAATTTAGTGAGGAGAAACATTCTTTACTTCAGCACACTGTTTTCCTATCTAAAAAAAATCTGTTTTTAACAAAGTTTCATGCCTTGTATGTGTTTCTATTCAATCATTTCGAAAAATCAAAGTTTCAAACTGTTGTGAAGTAAATAGTGCCGCACGGCACTCCTCCTGTACTGCACGATATACTTGGAGTGTTGTAAAACACTCTTTTGAAAATTTGACCGTTAAAATGATGAACAGTGCCGCACGGCACAATTTCTGTACCGCACGGTACACTTAGTGTGCCGCACGGCACTCTTTTGCAAAACCAAAAATTTTGAATCAACTCTTCTGTAAAACAGTTTGAATCCTTGATTGGTTATTTGTTTGTTGTTATAACTTGCCCTATTGCTTACTTGTTTTCATTATTATCATCTGCTTTGCTTGATAAATTTTTTATTTGAATAAAGTTCGGCATTAAAATATTTTCTAAAAATTCCACAAATGTTTAGTAAAGACCGATTTTTAATCGGGCAAGCGGAGTGCATTAAAACCCTTCCCCGTTCGTAACCTGGCTCCCGAATCCAAAAAGAATCTCTAGTTTTCAAATTATTTTTCAAGTTATTTTCTAAATCATTTTTCAAAATGGTTTCTCGGGTCCAAAACCATTTTCCAAAAAATAAAAACCCAGGTGACGACTCTATTTTCAAAACAAAACAAACATCACTTTCAAACGACACCGGTGGAAATCGACCGTCCACAATATAGTTAAGATTGCATTTAACCAATTATTTCATCATCCTTGCATGTTCTGTACTTGACCTCTGCTATGTTATTGCCCGTTATGTGTACAAAGTTGCAACATTCACTTCGATCAATCTGAGAGAGAGAGAGAGAGAGAGGATATATAAGCAACAATGAAATTTCATACTTTTATGTGATTGTGGTAAGACCACATGAATAAAGATTTTCAACAAAAAAAAAGTCTGCGCATGTGAAGGGCAATGCTTATCCTAAAATATGGTGTGGGTTTCAACGTATATAAAGAGGTAAAATACTTGTAAATACTACCTGGAATTATTGCATTATGATTAATTTATGTGTATATTTCATGGTAAAGTTTAAACAAAAGGAGGTGGAAATATTTTTGAACGGTCATGTAATGTCAAATTGCCTTAGCAATTAAAAATGTAGCGTAAATAATAGGTTCTCAAATGATCCACATCACTCAATTTGTTTTCAACATTGTTTTTTTTTTTTCTTTCCATATTACACAAAAAGTAATGCAAGTCATTTGCACATCACAAGTTTATGAAATAAACAATGTTTCAAAGCTTACCCGAATGAGTTTTGTCCCTGGTGACAAGACTCGAACCTTTGAGATGTAATCAGCAGAATGGTTGCCACTAAAAGAACAAGTTGGCAACCCTCGTGGTGAGGATCGAGCATAGGATGAAACAATTTGGTTCTCTCCATAATTCTCCACATATTCCAAGAAGAAAACATGAGGAGCACTGCATGGATCCCCGAATGGCTGCCACCGTGTGTTGAACATGTAAATTGGCGGGCTATCATTCATCCAAGGCTTGAATGTCTGTAATGGCCTCTTCAAAATGCTTCTTGGGACAATCTGATAATAAAGATGTTAGAATTATGCTCCAAAAACCAACACAGGGCCCCTTTGGGAACATTGTAGAATGAACATGCTAATGGTTAATGAACCAAAGGCTGGGAATTATGTTTTTCCAGCACCTTGTAGACCCAGTAATATTCTAGGCTATGGGTGGTTATTGGGCGTCACACCTATTATGTTGCTATACGATAGAATGATTTACTCCATCACTAAGGTAGTGACTTTAGACGAACAAGTGGATGATACGTTTCAAGCACATACATTGAATGGATCAATTTAAAAACACCTATGGAATGAACACTATCAAATTAGAAAAGGTAGTTCAACTACAATTCACTTATTTCCCTTTGACATGAGAGGCTAGTATAAATTAATTGTTTATTCATTTTAACTTTGACATTGTCAGTCGGTAATGCTGGATTAAGGGATATATATGGACAAGTCGGGTTATGTGGGTGGTAGTTAATTTATATAAGTGCTTGACATGGAATCTACCATTCTCAAAGTGAGAAAGTATATTCAAGTAATTTTCACATTGATGGTGGACCAAAAGAAAATCGGCCGGTGTCCTTTAGTAAAATTTTTTTGCTAATTTATTCCTACAATATTATACTACAAAAGGAATTTTTGAATTGCTTTTTGAGGTCCAACTAGAAAGTGAAAATTAAGAATGTTGTTGCATGAGCTAGGGTTTTGATAGTGTTAATTCATCTATGCCTATTTGCTTATGGGAATATAAGTTGGTGGAAGGAAATTAGTAGGTAATTACATAAGGAAAGAGCCTCACTCGTAATTCTCTAGTTTGATGGACATTATTGTGATTATTGTGATTGGTGGAATCTATGTAATTATCTCTTTAAGTGATAATTAAAAGAATAAATAGATATATATATATCTATATATATGTATATGTATATATGTATGTATATATGTATATATATATATATATATATATATATATATATATATATATATACTTAATTATCTCTTTAGGTGATAATTAGAATAATGTATAGGATAAGTGGTATCCTGTAAATACAAATAAAAGATAAGTCTTTTATTTGTTTCCCACAGCTAAAAGATTACGATCCCTAAGGATCGCACCTAATTGCAAACTCTACCTTTGTGAGTCTATTTATTAGGCGTTAGACACAAAAGATTGGCCATCAAATATTTTTTGAGTGTCTCCCAAAAGTAAAAACATAGAGAGAAAAGAATTGCAAGGGTGAATCACTGAGGAGGTGAGACGTTTGAATCGCTTAGTGAGGATAAGAAGAACGAAGTTCAGAACGCAACGTATTTACATGATTATGCATTCGAGTGATGTTATTTTATTCATGAAAAGTTTTGATAAATAAGAAATATTTTACACAAACTAACAAAAGAGTGTTACTCCAAAGCTGTTTCAATCTTACCATAGATTTGATGGCAACGGGCCATTTTGTATAGACTATTACACATTCCTAAAGCTTATTATTTGTAGCATAGTAGTTTTCTATGTTATTGTTGCATCATATTATTGGTTAATTTCTTGATCTTTTATATTGTTAGCTCAGTTTGGCATTACTCTTGATTTTACTTGTTTGCAATAGTCTTGGAGAAATACTTTAAAACAACAAAATAAAAAGGCATTCATATTGTTCTCTGTTTTGCATGTGTATGATAATGTCTTAGTCTCAATTGTGGTAAAATGTTACTGAATTTATGGTCCATGAACAATAATTGAGAAGTTTATTCACTATAATAAATTAATGCACAATTCCCGACTAAAAATGCTGACTAAGTAAATTTACTTGGAAATTGGAATACCATTTTCGACTAAATTATCTTAATCGCTCAAAATTTGGTTTGACCGACTAAATATACATTGTAGCAGGAACAATGTGGCCCCAAGCCAGATTTATCGCCTGGCATGGCAAAATTTTAGGGCCAACATTCACGCGTAAGAAATTTGGGAATTTTTTATTTTTTATTTTTCTAAATATTGGGTATCATTATTTACTGCGAGTTGAATTGGAAACACCCCCTTGCATGGGAAAAATTGGGTTTCACTAACAATGTACTCCCTCCATCCCAAAATGGATGTCCAAAATTACTATTCACGCTCCTAAAAAATTCATCTATATATTGCAACCTATAATATTACTTTTGATTTGAAAAACATTGTTCAATAAAACTAAGCAAAATCTATCAAACAAGATCGATATTGCATATATAATTTATTATAGTATAAAAATATAAATGATTTTTTTAGATGTTTGAATAGTGTTTTGGGACATCCGTTTTGAGACGGATGGAGTATACCATTTGGGGTCAATCCATTATCATTTGGTGTTACTAAAATTCAAGTTCCATTTTATGCAAAGGGTGTTCTATAGTACAATTTAATCAACAGAGCAATAACATTTGTAGAGGCTAAAAATGAGCCGGACACATGACACGACTTGGCAGGGTCCGAGGGGAAGCAATTTAGAGGCTTGTTGTGATTTTGGCACGACAGAGAAGGTCAAGAGCATGCCGCTCACATGGTGATGACAAGGTAGAGGCGCCAAGCCAAGTCTTGACTATGCCTGATAGTAGTAATGGCAAGACCAAGGCAGACCTTGACCACGATGTTCATTCGGGATTACTAGAGATTTAGTGACTTAAGAACAAGAGATTGCCACAGAAAGGCACTTGTGGAGTGACACCCGCGAAACCACCACGGGTTTTGCGACTGCCGCGGCTTGACAATATAGAAGAAATATTCGCACACAAATCATGTGACGCGTGTCCAGAAGTTTTTAGTTGACTCAGACTAGAAAAAGAGGTCGAGTCATCTATATGTAGGGCATCCCTCCTACATTTCGAGGGACCTTTTTTCCAAATATCGAGAATGATTCTAGTGGGAGAACATTCTTTCTTTGCTCACCCCTTGTTCACTTAGGGGAAATTTCAAGGTCGAAGAAATTAAACATTTAAATGTCTAAATAATATTCTAACCCCTTGAAAACAAGTCACTTATTCCCTTTAACTAATCGTTTATTATCCTAATCCCTCTCCAATTAACACTTGATTTATGTACCCTATATTTCTCTCTTCCTACAACATTGATCTGGGAGATTCATAACTTTTCTGGAAAAATTGTAACTATATTTTTCAAGATTTTCATGGATCGAGACTTGCGTGCCTCACAATTCTACAAGTCGTTTTTTTTTTTGGTTACATACAATTCTACAAGTCATCCCTTCGATTTTTTTTTAACCTTATGTTCCGTTTGGTGCCATGATTTGACGACATTCCTTCACAACAGTAATATAAACTAACTAAAATAAACCAAAAGAAACCGAAAATTCAAAATTTTTTATCGAAGTTAAAACTTGTTCACTAATAATGATATAAACTAACTAAAATGAAGTTATGACAGTGCATACTGAACCATATTATCATGTCCATTATGTTTTATTATAAATTGTTTTTTGACAAATCCGTTAAAAATGTGGAAACGATTATTAGCAAAATTTTGAAACAAATACCTTCTCATAAATATGTGCAGAGTAGCCCCATGAAATTGAGAAGGACCAGTTGGTTCGCCTGTGGTAGCAAATGGTTTGCTGGAGTAGTCGCGATTGGTCCATTTTTGCAGATTGCATCAGGTGGTTCACAGATTGGAAATGGTCCATGGATGGAAAGATTGGTTCCACCTTATCAAAGTGGTGAAGGGACATCAATGGCGATTGTGGGTGAGATGAAAGAAACCCTGATATGTCCCCCTTTAGATCTATCTACATTCATTCAACAAGTATTATTATACCTAGGGACGGAACTAGAATATTATTTTGGAGAGCGTCACAACATTAACAACGAGATTTAAAAATTTCAAGGTCCAAGAAATTAAACATTTAAATGTCTAAATAATATCCAAAGCAAAACACAATATCTAGGTACTCTTTCTTTTTGTTTTGGATCAGTAAAGGTAAGACATGCTCCCTCCGTACAATTTTTGGTCCTAAACACCACTTTTTGTTGTCCTTAATTTTTTGTCCCAGTTCAAAACTTAGGGGGCATTTGCTAATAAAATTTCACTTTTATCCTTACTTTTTTAGAGTAAGTATATGTAATGATAATGTTTTGAAGGGTACGTGAAGGAAATAAAAAAATATGACAAGTGTTCTCTTAATTAGTTGGAATCCCTAAAAGGGACCAAAAAATTGGGATGGAGGGAGTATTATATAGCACAAAGAAAATATACAAGCCTAAATTTCAAGAGCAAACGGCAAGATAGCAAGAGCAGGTTGGGGTTGGATTTCAACAAAGCTATTTGGCTCCCAGAGGAGGGGTTGGATTTAAAAAAAGATATTTGAGGTGGCCTTAGTGAAAAGGTTTTTAAGCAAAATAGAGGAGGTTGTACCATCCCAGGTGATAGATCATCCCTTGACGCTATCCATAAATTGGAAAGGAGATTGAGAAGGTCAAAGAGGAAAATTTGTAAAAAGAAGCATCTCTTGGAGCTTGGGGTTAAGGCTGACAAATTGTTGCTTAGAAATAAGAAGGACCTTCCTTCTTCTTTATCTTCCAGTAACATTTAGAACAAAAACTTTATAATTTATGAGCTCGTTGGGCATTAAATATAGAGGGGGGAGAACCTATAATTTAAAGAAGCTTGTTGAAATGGAGGAGGCCAAAATTGCGGAGAGAATCAATGCGCTTGATGGCTTGGAGGATTATGATGTCTTGGAGGAAGATGATGAGTTCGAGGATGGTGCCTCTCTTTCTTTGAAATTTTAATTCCGTGGATTAGCGGTTTTTTGTTTTCTCAAGAGGTTGTTTAGGTTTTTGTACGTGGTTATACGATTCTCAGTTTGGTGTGGTGCTTGGTTGTTCAATTTAGTGCTATGGGGTCTTCAAAGACCTATATCAGACCACTGCCTAGTATAATTTTTGAAGGTGTTAAGGACTAGGGTTCAAAGCCTTTTAGATTTGTTAGTGCCCGACTATCGAATCCAAAGTGTACGGAAATTGCTAAGGAAGTTTTGGAGAAAGCGGTTACTATAGGATTTGCTGGATGTCAAATAGTGAAAAGCTTAAAGTAGTTAAAGAAAGCCTCAAAGTGTGGAGTAAGCAGGGCTTTGGCAATCCCAATTATAAGCTTCAAAAGGTAGAGGAGAAGCTTCATCAAATGGACTTGCTAAGCGAATCAAGGCAGTTAAATCAAGATGAGAATATTGAGAAGAGTAAATTGAGAGATAATTTTTTGAAACTATCATGACAGGTGGAAAGCATTTGGAGACAAAAGTCAAGAGTAAAGTGGCTTAAATTAGGGCACAAAAACACAAGATTTTTTCAAATAATTGCCAACAACAGGTTTAGGAGAAACAGGATTGGTGCAGTCAAAGTAGAAGGAATGCTTTTGGAGGAACCCAATCGGATCAAGCTTGTTGTTGTATCACATTTCAAGGAAAGGTTTAAAGAAGAAAAAGAAAGTAGAACAAAGATGAATGGTGTGTTCAATAGAAGACTGCCCTCAGAAATTTCAGAGATGCTGGAAAAACCTTTTACTTTGGAGGAGATTTGGGGAGCTGTTGAAGATTGTCATAGCTTAGAGGCACCAGGACCTGATGGCTTCAACTTCAGTTTCATCAAGAAGGCGAGGTCATTTATGCAGCAAGATATTCAGGCTTTCTTTTCTGACTTCTATAGCAATGCAAAACTAGCTAGAGGTATTAATTCCACTTTTTATCATTCTTATTCCAAAAGTTGATTGGGCTACTAGTTTTAACGATTTTAGGCCTATTCGTATGGTCAGAGCTGTGTACGAGATCTTAGTCACATATGACTAGGAATCACATGTAGCTTTTCTTGGGGGGAAACAGATTTTGGATGGTGTTTTAATTGCCAATGAGCTCATTGACTTCTAGAAAGCCAATAACATTGGTGGTTTAATTTTGAAGATAGACTTTGAAAAAGCCTATGACCGTGTTAATTGGGGGGGATTTACTGAACTTGTTGGGCAAATTGGTTGTGGTAGTAGATGGCACATGTGGATAGAGGAGTGTATTCCATAGTCTCAATGGCCATTCTTGTTAATGGTTCATCAACTCAGGAATTCTTTCCTCAAAAGGGCCTTAGACAAGGAGAACCTTTATCCCCTTTCTTATTCAATGTTATTGCTGAAGCACTAAACATTCTCATGGAGAGGGCCATGGAAGAAGGTTTGATTAGGGATATAAAGGTGGCAGAAATGGAATACTGGTATCCCATCTTCAATTTGCAGATGACACCATTTTCAGATACTTTCAGTTAATGTCAGGACTGGAAGTGAATTATTCTAAGAGTATGCTATGTGGTGTAAAGGTGAATGGTGATTTTGTGGGGGGAAATGGCCCAGGTTGTTGGTTGCTATAAAGGAAAACTACCCTTAAAGTATTTAGGCTTGCCTCTAGGAGCTAATCCTAGAAGAATCAGCACATGCATGGCAGCCTGTGATTGACAGAGTTAGTAAAAAGCTGAAACCATGGAAGAGTAGGCACATTTCCTTAGGTGGGAGGTTGACTTTAATAAAGTCTACTCTCAACAACCTTCCTATATATTACATATCCCTGTTCAAGATGCCAGTCTCAGTGGGAAAAGATCCAAATTAAGACAATTTCTGTGAGGTGATTCTGAGATTAAAAGAAAGTTACATCTATTGAAATGGGAGAAAGTTACCAAAGATAAGAAATTTGGAGGATTGGAAATTAAAAGACTGCTTGAACACAATTTAGCTCTTTTTGACTAAATGGTGGTGGAGGTTTAACAATGAAAAGAGTGCTGCTTATAATCTAAATGATAGGTGTTGGTTACCTCAAGTGCCAATCAGAGGTAAGTCATCAATAGTTTGGAAGGATTTATGTTCAATTGCTAATGAAGGGTCTGGGATGGGTGATTGTATTCTAAAGGGCTTGAAGGTCAGAGTCAATTCTAGTGAAATTTTGGAAGCAGCAGTGGTGGGGAAAGGATACACTTGAACAATCTTACCATAGGCTTTTTACCATTTCAGAGCAACAAGATGCTTACATTTCTAAATTAGTGGATGCACAAAATACTGAGGCCTGGAATCTAAGGTTTAGAAGACCTCTTTACTCTTGGGAAGAAGTTCAATTGGAAAACTTGAAGGAATTGCTTAGTGGAGTTCAAATACAGAGCAAGATAGGTTAATTTGGGCATGGAGCAATGATGTCAGGTTTTTAGTAAAATCAGCACATGAGAAATTGGAAATGCAAAAGTTCATTGAAGATCTGGGCTTGTCATCTGTATGGAAACACATAGCCCCTCCTAAAGTGAAATTTTTTGTGTGGTTAGCCTTGGAGGAAAGCATTACTACCAGATCAGTTCTGATTAGGAGAGGAGTTATCTCTGCTGATCAAAATCTCTGCCCTTTATGCAATGTTGATGCTGAAAATCCCAACCATTTACTGTTCTTTCGTGATTCATTGGTGGGGCTTTAATTGGGTGTGTCCTTGTAATCTATATTCTTTCATGCGCATGTGGTTTTATGTGAACTTCAAAAATCATGAGAAGCACTGCTGGTTTACCTGCTTCTATGCTTCTTTGAGGTCAATTTGGTGTCAGAGAAACAATCTAGTGTTTAGAAAGATTTCATTCCAGGTGATATTGTGGACATAAAAAAAAAAAAAAAAAAAACTAGAATGGCCTTATGGATCAAGGCCATATTTAAGGTGGATGGCTATTCCGTTGAGGACTTTCAAGGATGTTTGGATGGGTATTTTCCCCTAGGTCTTGTTAGATGATGTCGATGTTTTTCAATCAAAAGTAAGCTGGGTTGCTTGAGGGTTTTGATCAATTTCAGCATTCTAAAGCTTTATTTTAAACGTTGTTTGGATGGAATTAGCAAGGTCAGAATCTAATGTAGACCTATTACCTCCATTGGGTGTGGAGTTGATCTTGTTGATGAGACTTGATACTAGACTGGTTTGTTCCATGAAAGTAAGAATCAGAATGCAAAAGCTCTATTTGGATGTGTGTGTGGGCCTTCTCTTGGGTTTTGGGGTCTGGTTCTATTTGGGTTCAATGGTTGGGTTTGTGGCTAAGGGACGGGTTTGGTTTGTTTGGGCGTGTCTCTTGTTGTTTTGGCTAGTTGTGTATCTGGTTATTTTGGGTTGTATGATTGGGTTCATGTTTGGGTCTTTGGATTTTTGGTTTTTATTCTTTGAATCTGGGTTTGGTTTATTTGAGGGTTTTGATCATGTCTGGGTTGGGCTTTTATTTTCTTTGAGTCAAGAGTAGGTCTGTTTAGGTTTTGGTCTAAATTTTGTCTAGGGGTATATCTGATGTAATCTCAATTTGTGTCTTTTCTCAGGGAGATCCTCATCTTGGAAGGACATGTTTGCCAAGTGCTTATATTAATTCTTCTAGTGTTGAATGCCTACTATGTTGCTGATGTTGGAGATGCTTGGTGTAATTTGGTTGAGGAATTTCTTGCTCTTGTTGATGTGCTTCTATGCTAGCTATGGTCTTTGCTAGCTCTATTTCTGATTGATGGTATTTCACTTCACTTTGGAGATGTTCTTCTTTGATGCTAATGTTGTTGTGTTGATCTGAAGGATTTACTACTGCTATCGCTTTAATTCTATTGATGCTGGAAGCTTCCATTTACGGAAGCTCTATATCTATCTCAAAACCAATTGGCAATGAGTGGAGAGGTCCCAGCATATATTAAGTGATCACCCATTCCACTCCTAGGCAATGTGGGACAATATTTCTTAACATCCCCCCTCACGTGCAGCTGCATTTGAGGTCTGTCACGTGTGGCCACTTTTTGGGTCCTATCATCATGCAGCCTTTTTGCTGGCCTATCTTCGTGGGGTGTGGATTGTAATTTTTTTTTTAATGTGGAGTGGAATAGGCCCCGCTCTGATACCATGTGGAAACTCTATATCCATCTCAAAACCAATTGGCAATGAGTGGAGAGGTCCCAACATATATTAAGTGATTGAAATGCATAAATCGAAACCCTAGAGTTTAACTGAAATAAACTTCTTCATTATGATTCTTGATCAATGATTACAAAGTAGAGCTAAGACTCTATTTATACAACTGAACCACCGACTTCGTGGAACTGCTAATCAGTTTGACCACTGTAACAGAATACAAAGACACTAATACACTTTACCCCTAATACTTTTCACAAATACAAAAATGCCCAACACAGCTAATGGTTTTCACTTACATGGGATATTGTCTCCACATTGCTTAGGAGTGGAATGGGTGATCACTTAATATATGTTAGAGCCTCTCCACTCATTGCCAATTGGTTTTGAGATGGATATAAAGTTTTCACATACAATCCACACCCCACAATGACAGACCAGCAAAACGGCTGCACGATGGTAGGACCCAAAAAGTGGCCACACATGACAGACCTCAAATGAAGCTCCACGTAAGGGGGGATGTTAAGAAATATTGTCCCCACATTGCTTAGGAGTGGAATGGGTGATCAGTTAATATATGTTGGAGCCTCTCCACTCATTTCCAATTGGTTTTGAGATCGATATAAAGTTTCCACAACAAGGATGTTTAAGTCACCGGGTGTTACTGTTAAGACCCAATATGGCTGATGCTGTTGTGATCCTTTTAGGAAAGACAAGGCTAAGGAAATCTTTACAATCTAGAGATATGATTTTGGAGCTGTCAAAGATTGAATTTAGTTGATATCAAAGATGCTTAGTTTATGTCTGTACTGTCCATGTGGGGGTTTGTTCCTATTCCTACACAAGTCTTCTACAGGACTTTTCTTTCTTTTTTGTATTTTGGCTTCACTTTTAGTCTCTCACTAGATGTGTTGCCTTAACTTATCCTTGCACTTGTGCTTGGGTATGGTTTTCATCTCGATGAACCCTTTGTCGAGTTCAATAAAATTTTGCTGCCGTTTCAAAAAAATAAATCAGTAATCTAAAAATCACAAAATGTAAACGTGGAATCTATCTTAAGATTGTTGAAAAAATAGGTTTACCTTTTGTAATATACTCAATAAAAACCGAATGCAAGAAATCGGAAAACAAAACCTGGACATTGATGAGAATGAAATGGTGATCAAGGCGAGTGTGACACTCTGTGGTTAAGACAGATTCACCCTCACTACGGTCCTTACGGTTTGCAAGAATGCTTGGGGATTTTCGACGCGATGGCATTTTCCCTCCATGGACTGCTAACAAAGGATCAAACTAGCGATTTCCCGTGTTTTTTTTTATAGCAAGCCGATTTTGAACCGAAGACGGACACAAACAAGTGAAAAAGTTATAAAACTCTGCATTTTTTGCTACTTGATCGGAATTCCTCCAAAGCAGCACTACAATTGGAGAGCCTGGAGAACCATCTTGTGTTTGTACTCTATCATATGAATGGACTCGAAAATGCAAGGAATAAACAACCAAATAAAATGAATGAGGATTTGTTATTCGAAGATACAACAAAGCCCGATCACATGATCTTCTGCCTGTGTCTGCACAAATGAAGGACAGACAGAATATCGAATCAAATTTGTGATCAAATGAACCAAGGATTTGTTAACACCGTTTCTGCAGAATAACGGTGTAACAAAACCAGAAAACAACTAGAAAGTATTTTGGCAAAGTAATGGCGTTAAAAATCTGAGCAAAATGACTAGGGATGGCAATGGGGCGGATCGGTTCGGGTTTTGGCCGATCCGCACCCAAACCCAAAGGGTTTCGGTTCGGTTTGGGTTTGGTTCGGAAAAGGGAGAGGATGAACCATAACCTAACCATTCGGGGTTCGGGTAATTTCGGGTAACCGATTTTATGAAGGAAAAAATAGCTACCCATTTGGGTAACCGAATTGTACCCATCCCGCCCCGCCCCAAACCGTACTAAAACATGAATAAATTGAGTTTAGGATATTTTATTATCTCAAAAAAATTGAAAAAACATGAAAAAAAATAACAAAAGGAGGCTACAAATATCAGTCAAGAGACTCAAGACTATAATACTATAAAATATCAGTCAAGAGAGTCTCAAAATGTACAGATTGTGAGACCAAAACCTAACCTGTGAATATCTTACATATATATACGAGAGGGAAAGTGTAATTTTAAAATATACCTAAGGGGTTTATGTAATATGTATATATAAAATAAGGGTATATATAGCTAGGGGTACATACACAATTGCTATAAATTTTAGGGGTAAATATGTAATTTCATATTTCGGCTCGTTTCGGGTCACGGTTCGGTTCGGGTCACGGTTCGGTTATGACCTCAAACCATACCCGGACCATACCCATTCGGTTCGGCCATATCCCATACCATACCCATACCCACGGGGAATATTTCGGTTATGGTTCGGGTAAAAATAGCGGTTTCGGTTCGGGTACCCATCGGTTCGGTCGCGATTGCCATCCCTAAAAATGACTGTGCCTAGGGCTCTATTTATAGACCCAAATGCACCTTTTCACTTGGGGTTGCACACTTTCATCAAGAGTCACATCCTTTAACCAAGGTGGCACCCTTTCACCAAGGGATGTACGCACCCTTTCTCCAAAGGCCACACCCTTTCACCAAGAGTCGCACCCTTTCACCAAGGGATGCACCCTTTCACCAAAGGTCGCACCCTTTCATCAAGTAGCCAACAACCCAAATCTCGTTTGAAAGCTTTCTCAAGACACAAGGAATATTTTGATAAAACCCCAAACTAAAAACCCATTTTATTTTGATAAATTTCAACATGATGTTCGGCATTTTCTGACAGTTGCAAGTTTATGGCTGAAGCTAGAATTTTTATGAGTTCTAAGAGTACGCTTGCTGATGAAGGGTCACAATTCAATAACCACAATTCGCTTCAGGATAGTACAATAGTAGAGGCTACCTACAGCAACGATTTCATCACCAAAGATCACGGTTCATGACTAAATTGTGGTATATGCGGTATGGACATGTGACGTGTTATCAAGTTCAAGAATTGCTTGGACTTCATTAGGGATTGAAAGTGTGGATTGCCCCTTGTGGGTTTTGAAAGAGAGTGTTGGCTAGAGGATAGACCAAAGATACTAGATTTAATGAAATTGAAGTCAAAGTTTAGATTTGTTACACGCATCGTTTGGATAGGAGTCACGGTCTTTGAAGAAGACCCATGCTTTATGTTCTATATTTCCTGTGCCGATGAGGGTCACATCTTTCCAGATGCTGCGATATGTAGAAAGGACGCATTTTAAGTTATTTTCACATTTCAGAGTTCCAGGGTTTTATTTTCTTTCGATTATCTCTTCGCCTTGATATTGGGTACCTCTTTGAGGGTTTATTTATGTTTTTGGACTCCAATGTATATGGAAAGTGTTATTTTGTCCTCAAACTTTCAATGTCATGAATTTGGTCTCCAATGTACAAAATGTACGCCAAGGTCATCCTCGGCCCAAATATTGTTTTTTCTGCTGTCAACACTAGGGGCATTGAAATCATTTTATCCACTTATACTTATCATCTTTTGGTCCTCGATGTGTGGAGTGAGTATTATTTCGGACCCTAATATGGACATTAGAGCTAAGCCATTAGATAATAACAGTGGCGGCTCTAGGAATTTTTAATAGGGTGTTCAAAAATCACCTTAACTCTATTACCTCTATCAATCAATCATATATTAAAAAAAAATTCATATACGAGTGTGTATAATGAGATCCAAAAAATACAAAAATACATAAAATGTGGTTGTTTTTAGCAAATTTTTATATTTTGGGCCAAGTGAAATCAAACCAGAGCATATATACGGGAGCATTTTTTTGTAGGAAGTTATGTGGTTCTGGCTATTACGTTTGCAAGAATCTTTTTAAACATAAGCTTTTATTTTTGGAGATATGAGTTGATTGTTGTTCTGAGAGAAGTTGCACGATAACGATACCAATAGATACTCTTTTTTTCTCTTTATTTTTCTAATAGTAGTCATTAAAATATGTACATTGTTTTGAGCTAGTGTAATAGATGTTCAATTGTAAATAACTTGGATTGGATAGTGTTTTGTTTGCAATATAGGACTAAGTGTTCAAACAAAATGTGAGATAAAATTACTATATGTCATATAACAACAAAATAAAAAAATAAAAAAAGAGCATCTTCAATTGATCACCTTTTCTTATCTGTGGAGCCGCCTATGATTGGGCTATAGTGGATGTAATTTGGTTGGTCAAAGTGGATTGATTTGTGAGCTAGTTTATTAGGTGGGTGTTCATTTAATTCTGCACTGGTGTTCATTTATATTTCGGTTGGGTGTTCAAAGAATGGAGTAATCTAAAATTCGTACAAATTTTTTACATGTATTATAAGAGAAAAAACAATTTTTGGGTGGTCATATGACAACTCACACCTAAGTGTGAAGCCGCCAGTGGATAATAACTATCAAATGCATAAAAAGCTCACTTCTACACTTGAACTTTTACGACCACTAAACTTATTGTGCTCTGTTTTGAGTCCAATAGTACTTCCTCTGTCCCGAATTTCTTATTTATTTACAGGCATGTGTGTCAATTTTCAATTCCTTATATCTTTCAATCTATAATATTTTCTTACAATTTTAAAATTTTTGTTCAATAGAACTCATCAAGAACTAACAAATGAGATCGATATTTAATATATATAACATCATATATTTGAAAATATAAATAATTTTTTGAGGTTCTGTTGAATAGTGCAAGTGGATAAGAAATTTGGGACGGAGGGGAGTACCAACCTTATAAATTATGACTAATATTTCGATCACCCTAATAGAATTGTGACTAAACTTGATTTTGTAGTGATTGTTTGTTGGTTTGTTTTCTATAATTCTTAAAAGTCATAACAAAAATTGAATAAGCAGCCATATATTTTCAAAAGTGGGACCTACCAGCCAATTTCTTTGACCGTAGAATTACTCTACACAATAAACGACTATCAAATTCAATAGTAAAACGACATAAATTACCTGGTGAATACCTTTCTCAGCAGAGAGAGAGACGCCAAGCTCATCCACACAATATTGAGTTATAAGGTCAGCTGAGATCAAGTGTGGATATCTCTTGAGACACCCTTCCAAGTCTTTCACCATAACTGAAATCAAAGGGTAACTCAATGCAAATCCAGCTCCTCCAAATCCCTGATCAAAGGAGAATATAACGTTTGACATAAGCATCTCTGAATGCCCTCCAATGTATATATACTTATTGTGATCATATTTTGATAGAACATCCACCCAGTTGTCGACAAAGAAGATTGAGTCATCGTCTCCCATCACATACCTGTTGGACAAAATAAGTAATTTGAATTATTAAAGATAGTATCTAAAGATATGTCGTCGGATATCATAGAAAGTGATGTTAACCTAGCAAATACAGGAAATACTATTAGCTAGTACCCGAAAATAGTGAAGTATACCATTCAAAGATTTAAATATCGGCCGCTGCGTAGTGGTATTTGGTCTTCCAGTATAGCTACATTTGGCTATACTGGCACTACCAAAAATTCATACTCATATTGTTTGATGCTTGTTGCGTATCACTTTTCATCTGATTTTTGCCCACTTCACGGCTGCAACGTGATCCTACGGCCACTTTAGGTGCTCCGGCACCAAAGTAATTCTAAAAATTCATGATCACTACAACGTATTCCCGCTACTTTTCGTTGATATTTCTGCTACTGTTACACCACTATTGCTACCGCTATTCAAACCTTCAAACAATATATGAATTTGTAGAGTGATCAATGTTATACTTATTTTGTATCTACACGCTTCAATTGTTGCGCAATTTTTTCAGAGTAAAAAAATAATGTGCCAATACATTGCATCTTTTGTACTAAGTCATATCAAAATGGGTGTTCATGTCAGCAAAGGCATAGAACATATGTTTTCCATCTGTTGTGTGAGCTGCTAAATATGTAGGCAGAAAATATATTTTGAAAGTACAGGAAAAATTCAACAATACCATCTTACTCCTTGATCTCCCTCTCTAAAAACCTCCAAAATTGCGTGCACCATCCTAGCCATGATAGGCGCCACGTGTCCCGACTCCTGTACAATTTTGGAGATATCATCCGAGACACGGAATGGCGGAGATGCAGCGGACCAAGGGAGGAACTCCTCTGTGGGGCTGGTGTCGAGGTAGAGATATCCACGTGTCACGTTCGGGCGCCACCATGATTCTATGTAAGCCTTTCTGTGTCTCCATGCCTTAAGGGAACCAACTAGTCCAAAAACAAGGTGGTTGATGTTGGTGGGAGAATTATCATGGGGAGGAGGGGTAGTTTGGGAAGGATTAAATGTGTGTTGCAATGGGAAGAAGAAATCTGAAGCTGGGTAGTAGGATTTTGTGGAGAATAGTATAAAGATTAAGAACAGAAATAGCCCAGAGATTGCAAGGGTTTTGCAGAGATTTGTGAGGCAATTAGCAGATGAAAATCTGAGTTTTGCACTGAGTAATTGGGGCATCATTCTAGGTGATAAATCCTTGTTGGGAACCATATATATTCTTTATGAATTCTACATTGAGTTTGTCATGTGACCACCTGTCCTTGGAGTTCTTGATGTTTTTCTGGTCAAACAATATTCTGATCTTTTGGGGTCAAAACGTTTTTTCGTTTTTTTGTTCTGCTTTAAAGTCAAACGTTATGCTTGCATTAATTAAAGCTTGAACAATATTTTACCGATCAGTTTTGTTAGGTTTTTTTACAGATTGTACAAATATTCAGAAGATTTTTTTACAGATGTTCAAAAGATATCAATTGGCTTATATATTTAGAAACATTTAATTATGTTAGTATTTATAATTTTTATCTCAACACTGCCAATTTATGGTTTCTACATTGGCACACCTAAACTCTTGCTAGGTGGTGACTCTTAAGTTCTTTTTCCCAAAATCAGCCCAAATCACAACTATAAAACCCGTTTTTATGAAATAACTTGGATCCCTCAACCGGTTTTTCCCAAGCAAAACAAGAAAACCCACCATGGTCAAAATCCTAGGCGTGACTAGCGGATACTTTTGCCTAAAGGAATATCGGAACATAATACAATCCCAAGTTTAAAATATGGGCTCAACCCAACTACTCTATCCGTCAAATGTAATCTACACATAGCATCAATTACAATACTACAATAGCATCAATTGCAGTTAAGGTCAATCACTCTTTTTTATTACCATTAAGGTCACAAAACAAATATTTATTACCATTAAGGTCAATCACTCCTTTTCATTACCATTAAGGTCAATCACTCTTTTTTTTGAGTTTATGTTTAAGGTGCACTTTTCTGTTATATTGTTTTTGTGGTTTAGGCACTTTCATAGGGTACCCTAGAATTTTAGGCACTTTTATAGGGTACCCTAGGATTTTAAGCACTTTCCTGTTATCAGTTGGAATTCCCGTAAAAGAACAGTATAACAGAAAAAGTTCCCTACCACACAATTCTATCATGGTCTATGTTTTGCTAAGAAAAAGTTAATTGCCTACAACACAGTTCTATCATGGTCTATGTTTTGCCAAGAAATACAGAAATAAGATGGGTAACGAAACGAGTTCTAAATGTCTGGAAGATGACTAATTTGCCTAGTCAAGAATGTGGAAGAATTGCAATGTAGATTTGCCTAGTCAAGAATGTCGAAGAATTGCAATGTAGATCGAGTAGTGCTTTTTTTTTTGGGCCCCCTTTTTTTTTCCTTTCTTTCTTTTTCTCTATTTTCTTTTTCTCTTTTAACTTTATTTATTTAATTACTTATTTAATTTGATTTACTCAAATTACATTTGCAAATAAATTATTTTTTTACATTGACATTTAAATTTGACTTTATATTTAGAAACTTTATATTATTTTAATTAGTTAATTAATTTTTCTTAACAATGATAATAAATTTAAAAAAAAAACTTCTAAAAGTGAATAATATTACAATCACGCTTAAATGTAAATAAATATTACAATCACGTTTAAAAGTGAATAAATATTACAATCACGCTGACAATGTTCAGCCCTAATCAATATTGCCTCCAAATTGTGGCCCCAACACGACGCCCAGTACTTGGAATTACAAATTAAGATCATAACTTAAAACCTATCATTTAGCTTCATCCAACGCATGCTCCCACCACCATATTGGGATGGGTGGTACAGGGTGATAAGGGTGCAAAAAAAAGTTGCACGAATGATTGCTAATACGGGCAACAGCTATTTCTTTGCGATGTTGGACTGGAACTGGAGGGGATCTCAGGGGCCAACATTCGTGTCAAATGTGTGTAAAACAATGTTGTACCGTGATGGGATGATCACCCCCAAACTCATACAGTCTATCCAATTTGCCTCTAGAGCCGTACGTCGGAAATAGCTCAGTGACTGCAGTAGTTCATCTGCCAAATTTTGTTGTGGATAAAGCACATCGTAGAGATCTTTATTCTGAAAAATTTCTTGAATAAGACTATGTCGTACTTGAGCCTAGTCCTCCTCGGTGTCATAGATTTGCGCGGCTATCGCCCTGAATCCACAATGACCATCAGCTCTGACGTCTTTAGTGTGAGACATATACCGCTAAAATGGCCCAGGTAAATACTGAATGCAGTCAACCTCCCCCCTCGCCCTCTCAACGTAGATGCAGCCCTAGATAATGAAGTACATGGTTCTGTAGAAGAAGGTATGTGTCATCTACTCTGCTCAGCTTTCCCCGCAGGTCGACCTCTGTGTTCTCTGTTATATGATGGGGCTCAAACACTGCTTTAAGATGGATCCATCATATCAACAAACCTGGCTATCATATGCTTTTGCATACATGGATCCGCCATATCAACAAACTTGGCTACCTTATTTCATCAAAAAGTCGTCACGTACTTACGAGTGGCGTGAAATGTTGAGAGATTTCTCGAACAACTTCTTAATTTCCCCAAACTGATTTCTCAACATATTTTCTATGCAGTCAAAAGATGTTTGGAGCGATGACATGGTGGCATTCCCCAAATACTTCTTTAGCCTCGCATGTGCAGACTCAGCCCTGTAATAGAAAGTTTAAATAGGAAAGTTTAAATAATGTAGTAGAATATAATGCAAAAAATTTAATTCGTAAAGTTATAAAATGACTATACCTTTGACTTGAATTGCTTCCGAGGTGCATACATGTATCTGTCCGTGCTGAAATAAACTGATTTCTGTACGGCCTTAACCATGTATCCGCAAGATAAGTTATAACATGCGGATATTGGCTATACTCATCACACGTAGCAGTCCACTTTTGTTGGTAAGATGAAGTGGTCGATGAATGAATAAGAGACTGCCATGAATGTGACGTGCCGTGGGGAAATATGCTTCAATTGCTTTAATAAGTGCCAAATCCCGATCTGTAACAAATACCAAAGGCAACAATGCCCCCTTTCTAACCATCCACTTCTTTAAGGTATCCAAGGCCCATGTCAGTCACACTGCCCTCTCATTATTAAGATATGTGAACATAAGCGAGTAAGTTAGATTTGTGGATGTGATACCCACAACCTCCAATAGTGGTTTCCGTTACTCATTCGTTTTGTACTTGGCATCAATTACCAACACAGACAAAAAGTTGACAGATAGCTCTAGACTTGTAGGATGAACACAAACAATATCTGTGATTTCGTTGGTGTCTTGATTTGTAATAAAATCATGGAGATATCCTTTCTTAATTAATTTCTCTAAGACATACTAAGTTTCAGTTAGACCGCCTCATTTGGCTTCCTTGGTTATGAAAATAGCGTTGTAAATGCTTCTACGGCCTCGTTCAGTTGTCAAGGAAGAATGAGAAAGTATGGGAAAGTTAACTTCCGCACATATTTTGAAGTGTTCAGTTGCCAGGAAACTAATAGGATTCTGGAAAATGATTTTCCCACCAGGACTCACTTTCCCTTAAAACAGGTCTTACAAAATATATGAAATTTAGTGTCGCAGGAAAGTTTTATCCTTTCTTCATTCTCAAGTTTCTTTCGCCAACATTCTCCCTCACTCCTTTATTCCACTTGTTTTCATACAATTCTCTATTTTTTTCTTGGTTTTATGCTATAAATAAACGCAACATGGTCAATATGTTGGTTTTACGGATGTGTGTTTTTAATATTGTTATCGGTCTTTTGGTTTCTTTGTACCAACCACTTAATTACCATTGGTTAATATTGGTTTTATTTTATCTTATCTATTTATCTTTTAAGCATCCAAATAAGCTGGCCATTTGGCTCTTTTTTATTCAATTTCTATTGCATTTGATAGTTTGCGTCAATTTTTTGTCGATTATTTGTTTGTCTAGACGAGAGAAATTGAAAAAGTACAAATTATGATAACAACTCAAATTTGAATAAAGACAAAAATAAGCAAAAAAATTATTTTGACTTTTTCTCTATTAAAAAAATGGAGTTTCTATCATTATTTTTAATTTTTTTGATTCCTCTGATTGAGACGCACTAATAATCTACAAAAAAAATTGATCCAAAACAAATAGATAAATTGGAATAGACAAAAAAAAAAAAGAGTCAACTGGCTTGTTAATCCAAACCAAACTCAATATTTTGCATTTTTTATGATTGATTTTAGAATTACTTGATGATTCAAAGGTAGCAGCAATACGCATCTATTGATTTTTTGCCCAGATAAAAAGTTTCAAAATTACTTTTATTCGAAATAATTATTGAATACTGTTAAAATAAGATTCCTATAAGTTTCATTTTCTTGGCAAATGAACATCCAAATTTTAGTTTTCCTTCATAATTCATTTGTCAAATGAACACCTATAGGAAAATAGATTTTCTTTTCCTTTACTTCACTTCAATTCACTTTTCGAAGGAGTGACTTTCCTGCACAACATTCTTGACAACTGAACAGAATCGTAGTGTTTGACGGGTCTTTTTGCTTCAAAATACTAAGAATTTCACAAGGTGCGGCTGTTGGCCATCTCGACCACAAATTGTGTCTCCTTTGGTTTTAGCCTTGATGGGTACTCGTGGCCCTCAATATTTTTTACTGGTTCATGATTTTGAACTCCACAGGAAACCTTTAAACCCTAGTTGGCACCGTCTGTAGGTATTGGTATACCTCGCAACGCAAATGAACAATCACATTTTTTAGTCCCAATATTCCTATGCAAGATTTGTCTTTCAACCCCACAGTGCGGTTTGTACTTTCCTCCTTTCTCACAACCAAGAATGCACTTCGACAGCTTGCCGCCTTTTAAATTAGCAGATTTATTAATAACCACCACAATACCATTTTGGAGACCAACTCTCCGCACCCAAGCTAACATATCTTCTCTACTTTCAAAAATCTATAAAATAATAATAATAATAATAATAATAACGAATATGTATAAGTAAAACATTATCCAGTCTTACCATATTTTATCTACTTTCAAAATAAATGACGAATATGCAACGAAAATAACTAACCTGATCAATGCTAAATTCGGGCGTATAATCGCGACTGCTGTAGTAGATGCTCTCCTCACTGGGAACATCATTCTCAAATGACCAACCATCTGATTAGTAGTAGCCATCCATAATGTTGTTCGATGAATTACGAAAAAAAGAAAGAAAAATAATGAGAGATGTTCTGTGAAAAATAATGAGAGATGTTCTGTGAATGTATGAAGTAGTGGGAGAATGAAGGTGTGAAGTAGTAGAAGAATGAAGTAGTATAAATAGATAAGAAGGCAAGGAGATAAGAAAAAAATATGGATGAGTGATTGTAAATGAAGGTAAGGAAATAAGAAAATAATTTGAATAAGTGGTTGTGAATAAAAATAAATAAGTGGTTATAAATGAAGATAAGAAGATAAAAAAAAAATCTAAATGAGTGGTTGTAATCGAAGATAAGAAATAATCTGAATATACGAATTAAATAAATAAGATTAAATAATTAAGAAAAAGATGTAAATAAACAATATTAAATAAATAAAAGAGACAGAGAAAAAAGATAAATAAATAATTAATATAAAGAAATGAATTAAATAAAAGAAATGAAATTAAATAATTAAATAAAATTAGTATAAAGAAAGAATTAAATAAAAGAAATGAAATTAAATAATTAAATAAAATTAATATAAAGAAATGAAATTAAATAATTAAATGCATTATATAAAGAAATGAATTAATATAGTAAATAATATAAATAATTAAAGGAGGGGGTAAAACGGTAATTGTGCCATAAGTTCATGTAGATCCAGATCTAAAACTGCAGATAACGTTGTTTATAGTGTGAGAATCATCTAGCCCACAATCCACAGTATAAGTGTCAACGTACTTAGAGTTTGTGCACTTATGGCTTTCGGAGCCGACCTAATAGTTCTAAATGAAGGTGCAAATTGTAAAATTCAAAAATTATTTCCAAATGAGCTATCTTCTGTTGACAAACTCCAGCTGCAAAATTTATTGTGCATATTAGCATATGATGAGGCCCTTAACGATATCTGATCAACTTGATTTTTGATACACTTATAGTACTCAATGAGCTCTAAGCGTTGGACGTCTTTGATCGTCAGAACGATGCCAGCGGACGTCTTTGATCGTCAGAACGATGCCAGCGTGGCCCCACATGGGACTGCACAACACGCTGCGCAGCACCTCCCCTGGTTCGCATCCAAACACCTTTACAGATTATCATTGTAATTCATAATTCAAAATATAAAAAACAGTTGGCTCTCAGTTCATGTTGCCTCAACCAAGCCAATTATTATAACCTCTCGCATGACAGTAATAGGTGGTCAACTGACGAAGCCACGCCCTATAGATCAAAATTAAGGATCTATATTTCTCCAAGTTACTGCATATGCTTGAAAAAAATACTAGGAATTGTACCAATAATCATAGCAATTTCTAACCAGATCAGCTCCAGTTCTATGTTTAGTTTCGTACAACCATTATCGAGACGGAAAAAGAGATTCATATTGAGAGAGAGAGAGAGAGAGAGAGAGAGAGAGACCATATATTCTGGAGGGAAGAAGGATGTATATTATACACTAAAGAGTACGAATCTCTTTTTATCTTTGATCTACACTTACATCTGTTATCCTGTGATAAAAACAACAGTACTCTTTTTTCCTAAATACACGGCCACACCCTTGACCATCAGCAGAACAACACAATATCCATGAAAAACTCCCTTTATTGGGGATGTAATAAACAATTGAAATTACCTATATGGTTACTGTGAAAGAGAGACGCTTACCCATGAAATCAATTTCCTTCAGCTGAATACCAGAATGGGGAAAAAAAACAGGAAGTTTACGGATCAGAGGGCCCATCAAAAGATTGTGTCTTCCTCAAATTCCAGTGGAGCCCATCGTGGATGCTTCGCAAGAAATCACTGGTGGAATCGGATTGACATGCAGTCGGAACAGGCCATGGAGCCATGCTGCAGACGAGTGCATCTCCAGGTGCTAACCTTTTCCTGTCTTTTCCATCAAATGAGGCCCAAGCGTGGCTTCTGCTGTTGAAAGGTACTTGTACTCTGAGTGTTACATGCTCAGGTAATATCAGAGGGCGGAAGGACAATGAGTGGGGGCAAATTGGTGTGAAAAGGATGCCCGGAACCTGCAGTTCGGTGGAATTATTTCCTTGAGTAACGGGAAAAGTATATCACAAACAGAAAAATACTTACAAAATACTGCAATTTAATAAATGAGTGTTGAAAAGTAAACTTTGGTTAGATGGGTGTATATAAATTAGCATTGACTTGTGGTTGATTCATGAAACTAATAAAAATGCACGTGTCTGAGACTCTAAATGAAGACCATATACATGTATTTGTGTAAGGACTGAGGGGTTTTGAATGTGGCCGTTCATGTACATGGCAGGAGTATATATATCCATCCATGCTCTAGTGATGTATACAGAATAGCCAGGAGAGATGGAGAGTGGTGTCGAGGGGAGTGGAGCCACAGACTAAAACGAAAATATGCAAGTTAAAGAAACATATTGAAGTATTTTAAACAAATAATGCGTTGTCTCCCCGCTTGCGTTAATGAAACACATTGAAATATTTTAAACAAGTAATGCCTTGTCTCCCCGCTTGTGTCTCTCGCTCGCTATGTTTACAAGTTTATTTAGCCTATCACAGATTTCCAGCAGGGAAAATGTGCAAACAACTCAGTATTGGATAACAAAAACGTTTCAACATACTGAGATTTTATCTTATTATAAATCAACAGTAATTGACAATCAAGTGAAGTGAAAGGAGAATGATTTCTAATTTCAAGTTTGTTTCATTTCACGAAGGATTTCACGAGCAAATGAAACATCGTCATTGAATTGCAGATGGATGCAATTAAAATTAATATTACTGCAAACTCTTGTGTTTTTCGTAGAATAACTTTTGAGGGAAAAGTGAAACTAATCCTTCTAGAAAAGTTAAGGACAGTTTTCACAAGTCCAACGTTCCTGGTAAGTGAACAACCAAAAATACGCTCAACATAGTTTTTCCCGTATTTCTCTTCTTTCTTTGGTGACTAAACGGACCCTTGCTGCAGCAAAGCAAATGAAGGGTATGTGATTGGAAGTAACTTCAAAAGTGACTACAATTATTCAACCGATAGAGGATAATAAACAAGCAAAGCGAAAAAACGAACAATTGCCGCTTCAATTTAACAATTTGACATGAAATGACATATAGATTAGCTGACACACAGAAAATCAGATTGAGCTACAAAATCTTTCATCAAATCCAACTAAAAGAAAGGCAGGCAGGCGATGAATGTGTGGCTCACGTCACTATAAGGTTTCCCGGGTGATATTGCTTCCAAGTTATTCTCGTGTAACTTGTACATAACATCTGAGATGTCAAAGACTCTCATACCAAAAGTTGAAGCACATCAAAGAAGACAGTAAACCCGACCCCCAATAGAAAGCTTCTCAGACTATGTCTATAACAGAAAAGCTGAACCCCAACAAAAATGAAAAAAATAAATAAATAAACTTTCCCATAGGTCTCCCACTTTTTCTTCCAAACTTTTCAAAAAAATGCATTCTGAGGCTTACGACAAGTTCAAAACTCAATAGCCCCATTTGCTTGTCCGGATTCACCATCAGATTGTACTCACTATACGTATCCCAAGGATGATATATCCTGTGTTTGGTTGTGGCGAGATTACATATCATTCCACAAGTAATCCCACAAAACATGAGATATATAGCTTGGGGCTGTAACTTAATACCTTCAAACATTAATTCCTTGGGATGACACCCTATGGCGCAATATATACTCTCACTCGGGATTAAAGCATCTGACTGGACTACAAATCCGAGGGTACCATCTATTGGAACTTATCCTAACAGGATTAAGATAACCGTTCGACATTAGATCCCATAAATCATAGGATATTTGATATGGCGAGATGCATGGTTTTATCAATCTACTCACAGTAAGTCCGACTGAGTTACATATCCTATGATGTCCAACAAACACGGCACAGAGATAATAGACTTCAATCACTTACCAATATAAACCAACTTAATTTCTTTCCATTTGACATCTAAATCACCTATGTGGCACGTGGACTCCACTAAAGGGGCCAACACATTTATCTTTTACATTTATGTATAGGATTATAGGTATCGCACTATCAGTCCAGCCAAACAAAGACAACCTAAAGGTAATATAGTTCATCTCATATCCATAGAACTGTGGGGTGGTGATTCACTTGGCTCTACTTGGGTTAGATGACTAGATCAGAATGGAGTCACCTTCATCTTCCTCGAGTCAGTCTGCAAAACAAGTAACCATGCCGGAGAGCACTTCGATGCCCAAGTTAAACACTGGGAGAAGAGAAAGGCAAGAGCACAGATCTGAGATCTAGAAAGAGTTTAGCCCCTTTGGCTTCGTAAAAGTGTGTACTTGCTCCACAAGTGTGCGCTAGGCACGAGTCCTTTGACGCCACCTGCACTAACCATTTTAATTTTTAGGCAGGCGACGTGTTCGGAACGTGATACTGTTATGCCATGAAGAATCCATCTGTCTGTCGGGTGCTTCCTGCATAGGGCGTGCTCCTGTCTGGCCTGGCCTACAGTTCCCACGGACTGGACTCATGAACATTGAGCCTCAGCAAATGGTTGGGCCGTGCATATGGCTTACAAGCATACGGCCCAAGCCAGCTCAGCAAAGTGGGCTGCCTGTATTGTGAGGCCAAAACTCTTTTCAGTTCGGCCCACTACAAAAACCAACTTCCATTACTCTCCGTGTGATATCTAAAGCTCGTATATGCCACATGGACTCCACGAAAGGGGCAAATACATTGTCTTTTACAAATTAGGCTAGACAAGGTAACACTAGCACAGTACAAAAGATATGCACAACCTTGCTCCTTGTATTGTACAGACATACCTGTGGATGGACCATTGATCCCCCAGCTGCCAAGGAATATGCAGTGCTCCCAGATGTTGTTGACAAGATCAAGCCATCTCCTTGAACGCAAGTGACAAAGGAGTTGTCACAATAGCACTCCAAATTCGTAAGGAATGATGAAATTCCGCGGTCAATTGTAACCTCGTTCAAAACAATAACAGATTCTTCGGTATCATATTCATTTTTAGCTGCATCTCGAATAACACGGCACAGCAACCGATGTCGTAATGTGATACTGATGGGACCCCGAAGGATAGACTCAAGGCATTCTCTGTAATGTTCACTATCTGAATAACGTTAAGCATCACTTATGGATAAGAAAAAGTATAGGCACAAACAGTAGCTAGTGTCTTTCTATGGGCAATTTGCCTTGAAAAGAATGGAAATGATTTAAAAACTCCCCTTTTTATGCACATGCACTCATCTTTCCCCTTATTTACACGAGGAAGGGCAAATTTGTAATTTACATAAATTGGGGGAAAAAAAGGTGCACGTGCATGTAAGGGGAGTGCCATAATTAGTTCCTGGGAAATTTCCTTTGGATTATTGAGCAAGCTTTCTGGCACAGAAACAAATACAGCCAGCTGTGAGCAGGCGTGGGTTTGATCGTAACTGCAGTCGAATCAGAAAATAAGGATTGACACACCCTTTCAATCATGCTAATCTATGATGGAGGATACGGAATGGGGTCATAAAGCCCAAAGAACCCAAAGAAAATGGGACAACTGGAGGAACTGGCCCTTTGAACATGGATGCTGCCTGCATACAAAAAGCGAAGAAACAAAAGCAACCTCGGTTTTAGTTCAAAGAAATGTAACAAAAGCAAAATAAAAACGTTAAGGAAAGAAATAGGAAAGGAAGATAACCAAATTTCACTAAACAACGAGAGAGATTATCTTGTAGCCTCTCTTCTGTCTTACTCAAATCCTGGCAGCAAAAGGATATCCTCTGCCTTTTACCCTCTCACTACACTACTTTGTCTACTATCTCATACCATCAACCGCTATATGCATGACATATTACACTAGTATCACACAAACACAAAAGCACATATACCTGATTCCAGACATAAAATGACAGCAACACTAATAAGATTAGATAACATTGCTCCAAATGACTTAATATGCCGCAATTCTGAAATATATGAAATACTTTTAGCTAGTGATATCTTAAAACTTACCCAAAGGACAGTTCCATCTCCACCGAGAGTTACAACAAGGTCAACTTTCATGTGCAGGAGCACAATTTCCTTATCTGCTAAAGCATAAATGATGACAGAAAGATTTATCATCTTACTAATCAATTTACTCCATATAGTAGACCAGAAACATAAAAGATTCGTCCAATCACTCTATCACATTCAATATTGGCTCTACTAAAGATGCAGAAACTTCAAACCTTTAAAAGAATGGGAGGCATCATGACATAAAGCACCTTGGTTTGGTAGCTAAACCCTTAGTTGTTAATACAACACAAATGATGATCCATACAAGGACGATATGATTCAATAGGTGAACAATATGGGATAGGAGAGGAATCATACCATTCATTGTCCGAAGTTTGATATGTGACGATTCATGTGATTCTTGAAACTATCATATCTAGCGAATTCATATTTTACCTCTCCCATTTTGAGAAAATAAGGATATGATTTTGAAAACTGTTAAGTAGGAACAATTTTCAATACCCATGCATAATCTTCCCACATTTAGTTTATTGTATTAAGACAATCTAGACCAAAGTCTTATCTAACTTTTTTCTTTTTTTTCTCAAGTACATCAAAAGATTTTTAAGGCTAAAGCAACATGTTCCAGTGAACTACTTATTGCCATTTGAGTAAACAATATAAAATTAAATATGATACACAGAAAATTAGGCTCAAATTTGAGCAAATTTCTTTTCTTGTATGTCAACAATAAATTATTTAAGACATTATGAATCTTGTTACCTTATGACATATGAAAACATTTTTCAACTTTAGATTTCAAATTCTTGTTTTCTCTATTCATATATCATAGATCTATGGGACCCAAATTTTTTGCTGTAAAACCAAGCCTCGGACCAACTAAATTACATGATCATCATTCAAACCAAACTCGTAATTGTGTCAATCCTAGATATCTGATAAATTTATATCAATGCGACAGTTTGAAGATTTCAAATAAATCCAGTTCAATTTGAATCACGATTCAGAGGAAGTCAAATCTCAATTTGACAAGTATAGCTAAAATATATAGCATCTAACAACTACAAATAAACCCATTAACACTTGCAGACTGTTGTGGATAAGCTAAATTATGGTGGGTCTTGTTTGAATGTGTAAACACAAATTTTGAAACGTAAAAGATTTTGGTCTAAGCTTTGAAATCCGTATCCTAAATATCCATTGTTCAAGCGAACAATGTTGATTGTTTATTTCGTAGGCTCCTATTTCCGATTTGAGAATCCAAATCGTTCATTACATACAATAAGAGCAAAGCCTCCAATTAATGAAGAACAAGAGGAACTTTAAATGTAGGAGGACAAAGGAAAAGAATTTGATTTTATTGATAGTTGGGTTTAGAACCCTTGTTTACATCAAAGGTAGATAATACATTTAGAGGGGTTGGAACCCTTTTAACTATAGCTCTCCATGCTCACAACTGGTCTTCGAGATTTGTTGAAGACTGCATGTTGGAGTGTATAAGCTCACTTGCTCTAGGTATCTCTTGCTTCCCTTGTATTTTCTCTTAAGTCTCTCTCTCTCTCTCTCTCTCTCTCTCTCTCTCTCTCTCTCTCTCTCTCCAAAATTTCTACGTTGAGTCAAAGAATTCCCCTTTTCCTGATGATGGTCCTCTTATTTATAGAGGGCCATTGATAAGATACTGGGCCAACAATCTTCTTTTGAGTTTGAATAGCTGTTGCCAGGGATTAGGTTGTTACCTTATCATTCCATTGAACTTCAAACGTCTGATGATGTATATCCCAGATTCCCAGGAATAGTCCTTTGTTGATTCTACAGAAGTTAACCATGGGCCAGAATTTGTGGGCTCAACATGTTATTTGAGCCAACATATTTTTCTTATTAGCTCGTGCTTGGTTTGTAGGTCCTATGAGATGTGGCCAACGCTTTTGCCATATGCGTACTCATACCCTATACATTTTAGGTTTCACCATACCCCTATCATACCAGTACCTATACACGTGCTTCTTATGTAGTGAGTTAACAAGATTGGAAAGGATTGCATGAGGGGTCAAAGCCAGCACATGGAGGCATGGAGCTAGCTGGTGGATTTATGAGGAAGTTGGGAGGGTTGGTTTTTATTACATTTATTGAGTGAGTAATTGAACTTTTGTAATCTAGCCTACACATATGTGGATGTGTGTGCTTTACAAAGTGTGGGAGAGCAAACAAGAGAAGAACGATAGACGAGAAAAAGAGGGAAACCCCCAATGAGGTTTTCCCCCACTCTGTGCATGTGTGTTTTCAAGGGTTGAGTGATTTGCATTTTTTGTAACTTTGTATAAGAAGATTGTGTGAAATTGTGAAATTCCTTGTGTGTGTTTCTGTGTGTGTTAACTTAATTCACTCCCACCAACACGGACAACAGATATTGCCCAGCCAATGCTGATTCTTTTGGGAAGCAGACGAAAACAAAGCAAGAACAGATTAGCACCTCCACATCTTCAGAGATTTCCAAATTTTAAGCACAGGCATACAAATTGATTAGGCTTGTAATGGTGACATGTCAATAGATTATCACTGACTGTGACAAGATGCCAATATCCTTCAACAGATGTTTCTGGTTATCAAGCTATCATTTTACAGCTACGGCTTTTACAGCACTGACAAGCTGCAATTACGTCTAGCTTTGTGCAATGGTGTTTCAAAATGCAAATGAGCAACGGAAGGTGTTTTATCCCTAATAAGACGAGACATGGCCTCTAGCCATTGAGGCATAAGCATTTAGAATTTCAATTTAGGAATCAACAAATACATAATATTGCAAAAGTTCTATCCATGAAGAGAGATTCATAACAATGCGATGGAGCAGTTATAAAAACTCCTCTAGACCAAGAAACTATGAAGCACCGACACTTCCAGAGGTCGTTGTGTCCCCATATGGGACACGGGGACACTCGGGGGACATGCGGGGACACGTATTGGACACGCCACATGGCGTGTCCCTTAAATTAAATTTTTTTTGGAGGGGGACACAGTATGGACACTCTCTGATTCTCACGGTCTCACTCTCTCTCCCTCCCTCTCTCTCGCTGTATGTGTGTTTGTGAACTGATATATATTCGATGTATATATCTCCGTAGTTGTGTGTGTATATCTTACATGTATATATGTGCGTATATACCAGTACATAACGGTGTAAATATCTTACATATCAAAAGAAAAATATATATATCTATGTATATAAACTGTTACAGCATACATGTATAATATCTTTAATTATTTATTTATTTTTGCTTTGTCCCCCGCCATGTCTGTGTCCATTTTTTTAGAATTCCCGTGTCTGTGTCTGTACTACATAGCCTAGAAATGTATATATGTATCATATGTATTTAATTAAAGCCTTAATAATCTGAATTTATGCCTATATGTCACCTCTATTTTGTTACACCTTTTTCTATAAAAATAAAAAATAAAAAATAAAAAAAAAACAAAAAAAAACATAGTCCCGTACTATACAGCAGTGATGATTTTAGCAACTTCTCACTACCTCTGCTCGCGTAGGCAATTCTATCAGGTCGCTTCAAGCAAAAATTTTAGAGGTTGAGAAAGATGGTGAGAGTGTAATCTGTACGCCATATTGTTCAATAAAAAATGTACGCCTCACATGTTACAGATTTATTTCTGGCTACAACTATAACCTTCTCCAATTTTGAACTCCAATGAGAGACATTCTACTAATCCCAATATTAGAGGTTTAGTCACATGAAACACAAAAGAAGAGATTGCACAAATGGCATGATGTAAGAGAGGTACTTAAATTAGCAGTTACAAAGACATGAACAAATTATTATAAGTGGCAGTGGGCTTATAGGATTCAGTTAAAAACTTCATTTCATAGTAAAATTGTTCCAAAGCTCACCATCTTGCCAAGTTTGTACGAAGTTGTAGTATGAAGACTCTGTTAGAAGTTCCACCCTCACTCGTGGTTCGACAAAAATGTTCAACTTTTTTTGCTCTTTCAACCATCTGGGAATGAAACAAGAGGAATGAGGCATCTCATAGTGTATGACCCAAGATTCATCTGATCCAGCTACGAAGGTTAGAAAAACATAAACAAATGCAAATAAATCGTAAGTACCGCAACCTAAGCTCCAAGCCATTTCAACAGATACCAAGAAAAGTAGACAAGAATACACATACAAAAATTGTCACCAAGTAAAATATTCCTAAAGGGAGACTGTGTCAGCACACAAGATTTTTAGCATTGAAAAGCAAACGAAAAAAATTGCGTAGCTAGCTATAATGTTCGGAAGTGAACATTATGTCAGCATAACTTTAGCATCTCAAAGTCCATTAAATGACTAAACCCTACAGCCTTCAACCTCAATGCTTCTTTTGATACAGAGGCTAAGTTGAGGAGGTGAAGAAATTCAAATTTGTAACGACAAAGGCTGATTTTTCACTGAGTGCTAAGCAGGAATGTGAGGTGGAGAGTCTGGTTTGATGGTGGATGCCCTAGTGGCTGATAGGTTGATGTCATGAGTACGCCGAGCAAATGATGCAACACATACCACTATAACATCCGTCGTGCATGAATCACCGGTGACCCAAGCTATAATACCATCCTAGATAACCAATTGTCCAAGGTTATTGTCCAAAAGCTCAAGTTGTTAGGAAATGGGTTTAACAACAGCTACTAAGCCATCCCATGGCAACAAGAGTTGTGCAATAGAAAAGTATTAAAAAGCTATTACAACATCGTACCGTGTCCTGAAATTTCAAAGGGCTCAACTCTAGCGTAACCATGAAGCAAACTATAGGAAATTATGACTCCATTGTATTATGCGAAAACCAAGGAAACCTGAATACATACCTGACCATTTCCGCACATAGAATACGAACAGAGGTTGAATTTGGTTTTGTCAAAATAAGTACCGTCTGTGGCTGAGATTCCCACTTCAATGATATCTGACATTGAAATTTGAGTGTTCGACTAAGCACTAAATGAAATAAGATGCTAAGACCAACAAAACTCTGAGAGTTACATACTCAGTACAAACAAAGATTTTTGGGTACTAGAATCTAGTAATGCAATTCAGAATTTCATATCAACAATAGCAGATATACCTGCTTACTGCTACGTTCAGCAGTTGTTATATTTCCCCTCTCAAAAGAGACGATGTCGTGTTTTTGTTGATCACTATTATCGCCCTTGCAACACCAAGATAATTTAAATGATGCCTGTAACAGAGAGCTAAGTTTCAATATCATTTCAAACTCGGTATCCAATTAACCATAAACATCCTCTCTTTTTTCTAGATTCTCCATGTCAACCATCACCACCACCATCAACATCGTAGTAGGCTATCCAAAAGGCTCAATGAGACAATACAACATCCCTAAAGCCAAGAACATGATCGAAAGCAATAGCTATAGGGTATCTACTACTAAATGTGCATTATAGCCTACAGCTATTGCTTTCGATCATGTTCTTGGCTTTATGGATGTATTATGTGATGCAACTTTTAAGAAAAGTGTTAACGACTGCACTCAAGGAGGCAACTAATGTGAAAAACAGCAAACCGATATTCATGGAAAGCCTAGAAAAATCTATGAATATGGATTATTATCTACGGAATGCGTACTAAAATTGTAGCTTTTTTTGGCTTTATGTGTGTATTTTCCACAGCCTATTGGGTGTGGTTAGCAAAACCAGCTTTCAGAATTCAGACGACCAATGAAATGAGTACTGCTTGCTGCATATCATGGTAGATGCACTCAACATCAAAGGCACAGCAGTTCTATTAGACAATTAAACTTTCATTTAGCAGACACAAAAGAATACCTTTCTTGTCATCCTATTGTGAGCCACATTGCAATCAGAATCTGGGTCCCCATCCCGAAGTACCTCATGGGAACAAAGTCCATGCTTCCCACAACACACCTCAGATTGCTTACAAGTCTGACGCGACAACACAAGTTGGTCTGCTGAGCTATCAACCCTCTCACAATTAACATCACCATTACTCTCCCCTGATGACAGCACTGTTATACATTTCAGAAATCTCATGGTAAGATGATAATTGCTGAAATTACAAAACGATGACGACAAAGTTCCACTGTAGATAGAAGCTGAATTAATGAACCTGAACCAAGTGTAATAAAAAATGCAAAGAACATAAATAATATGGCCACGAATGAAACGGAACCAAGGGTGGTCAAATAGAAGCTCTAATCAGAATTGGTTCTGCACTCAACTTCTTTCTAGAAAAATTACAGATTTGACGAAGGAACAACTGCAGAGAACTGCAGCTCCCAAACCAGCTAGGGAAGGGTTTCAATGATGTCACCCTGCAGTGGGCCCTTCTGTAGCTGTATAACCTAAGACTAGCAAAAGCCGTTCCTTGTAGCATAACCATTTGGTTTAAGTTATGTTGGAAACTTGAAAGTAAGAGATTAGAAGAGGTTGTGAACGAAGGCATGTCAGAATTACTACCAGAATAAAAGGCACAAAATAATTTTCGAACTGATCATAAGGACGGCATATGCAGAACTAGGCACTGAGAGCTAATTCCCCAAGCTTAACTGTGTCATGAGTGTGGAGACATAAGCATTCACTCTGGAGATAAGTCTCGCAACCAAGCGAGGACAAGTCCATCACATAACAGGTAGATGGACACAGTAAGAGACCTGAATAGCAGGAATAATTCATGTCCCGACTTTGAGCAGTCAAGACATTTAGATGAATCCCACAAAAGAGAAAGTCACACGCAAAATTTTTAAAAGAGAATCAAAATTAATATCAGATTCACAATGTTAAATGCATGAGTTATGAATAGTTAATACCTGCTTTTTCCTCATTACAGCCTTTGTGCTCCAACTGAAGATTCCGTGCCCTCTCCAGTTCATATTTACGTTTCCATTCAACTGCCTCGGCTTGGGCAGAAGCCTTCCCTTCAGCAGCTCGTCTCAATGCCTTCGCAACAGCTAAAAATGATTGGGAAATATGCAAATAAGTATCTCCATCAAGTAGGAGACTAGATTCATGGGTGAAGACAACAGCTCCCCCACAAAGATATGCACAGAAAGAGGGGTTCAACATATAATCATACTTCTCATTGCCTCTGAGAATTCTATAAGATGATCCTCAATTCCCTGCATAAGTGGTTGCTGAATAATTTCCTGGACTGCCTTCTCAGAATTCAAGATTGACATTGAATCGGCAAAACCATTCTCCTGCTGGGAAACACTTGCATTTCCCTGTTTACAATAAAGCAGATTTTCAGCATATCAGGTATAAGCATGATAAGTTGCTTAATGTGTACAAGAAACTAGTTCGCTTCTCTTGTGAACAAAAGGTGTGAATGCTACTATATGTTCTGAATAGTTTCATTTAAGTTCGATAAAAGAATAAATACTGTCACAACTCACATCTAATGCCATAATAAAAGTAGACTCCTTCATGAACATCTTTCTTATTAAAATAAAATCTTTTACTCCTTCCAAGAGAAGTTCGTCCAATTAAACTTGAAAGCTGAAATATATATTTGGGGAAAATGAACTTGGCCATAAATGCATATTAAAACATTTACAATCGTGCTTTCAGAGAATTGACACTACTTTAAAATTCATAAAAGGTGGCCCTTGGAAGTAAGCAATCATACACTTGATAATGTAATACATGAACCCACCAAACCTTGTTTAAGAGATCCTTAATACAGATGTAAGTGAATGCTAATATGGCAAAGATTCTAGAAGTTTACGAATATCGAATAGGGCAGAGTTATCCAGAGAAGCAGTGACAAAGTTTTCAGTTTTCTCTGTTCTTTGTCTTACATCCAGGAATATTTAGGTTATGGACTTCATCTAGCATGAGTAAGCATTCTTCGAGACTGAAGATGATCCAAGAAGTTCTTAGGAAATATTACTTAAAAAATCTTGTTCCAGTGAGATCATGGAAAGATAATTGAAGTATGTAAAAAAATAAACATGATCTGGCATGTCTCTAATGCAAGACAATAACTGAATCATGTTCATCATCAATCAAATAGTGCAATTGCAATGATTTAAAAATCGGAGTCAAAGCCTTAAATATATTGTCTTAGAGAAGATCGCATGTTTCTAACGTCACCAATGGAGCCCAAAAGGAAAAAATAACCAAGAGAATAGACCTAGTTATTGAGGTTTCCCAAAAAGCCTTCAAGAGAATAGGTGTCTTTAAGATATCATTGATATCAATAACCTATATTCATGAGTACGTCTTTACTCCTGGTTGTTGTTTAGTTGAGAGTTTTGGATGGAGTTCATGAAATTGTTCAGAATCAACCATAAACATGCTTAGTTTTCTAAACGTCGCTAGGCACTTGTCCGGGAGCCGGGCACTGCCTAGTGCGTAGGCCAATTAATCGGCTCCTAGAGATTTGTCGGATTTTATTAAAAAAAATTCCCCACCCCTTCCCCAAGTTTTGAGTGAGTAGAACAAAATATTGAATAACGGCCAAAATAAAAACATTGAACATTCATCCAACTATCCATCCATCAAAATCAAGCTTTTTAATATATACTATATACAGACGTGGAAACTAAGTATTACCAAATACTCCCTTTGTCCCATTTAATAGTCCCTTTTGGGGATTCCAAATTTCCAACTAAATAAGAGAATATAATCATTGCACTTTTGACAATATATTTCCCTTATTTTACCCTTCAATCGTTATTTTTTTTTACTTTTTTAGTACTATTAATCTAAACATGGAAGGGTTAAAGAGGAAATTTATTAGCTATTACCCATTTAGTTTTGAAGTGGGACAATCTTTTTGGAACACCAAAAATTGCTAACTAGGACTATAAAATGGGGACGGAGGGAGTAACTAGTTAATTACAGAGATCAATGCTCAAAATTCAAAACCAAATGAAACTAAACAGTACGAAATTACTAGCCAATTACTCCTCTCCTTCTCCATATCATTCCAAAACCCTTGTAGTATATTACCGCAACAACAAACCCCCTTCAATTACAAAAATTATGTATTTAAGCCATATTAATCCCACCTAGCTGCCTTATTCTCTGACTAATCCCACCCAGCTGATTAGCCGTCCAGTTATCTGGCCCATCCGCCTAGCCGATTAGTCGCCTACTAAGCCAACCTAGCCTCCTAATCCCTCCAAACCTCCTAGGCAATTAGTCGTTTCCTAGCCGATCGGTGGCCGGGTAATCCTGCCTAAAGGCTGACTAATCGTCCTGGCGCTAATTCAACACCTAGGCCCCTAGATCTTTCCACTCTTGACCAGCATAGGATTCATTACAAGTGTTTCCAATGGCTGGGATGCATAATTAAGACAACGACTGCTTTCCCATTTCTTGAGATCCGTTAATAGTTGATATTTTCTCATCACATGCAACAGCTATACAAGGGATATGCATCCATGTGTCCTCAATCACCATTATAAATAGAAAAATATAAACAAAATATACATTAACTCACATGACAGTACTAATTATAGTGAAAATTGTACAACCACAACTTTCAAGTTGTTTGAATCATTTTAAACCAAAGCCATTAATAGCAGTTACAGATTTATAGAGTATCTGAGTACTTTTGACTTAAGTCCGGGAGACCCTAAAGTGGTATTGCTCCCACCTTAGGACCACCTGAGGCTCCCAACTAAGGAGTTTTGATGGAAGGCCGCTCCCAAGGAGATGGGAGCACACTCCCTACGAAGATGGGTATCGTAAGAAATTGGCCGGAGCGCATATGCATTACTTCACCAAGTAACACATTAGGTAGACCCAATACTGATGCTTATTTAGTCAAATTCCAGAAGTAAGCAAAGACAAAATGAAGGATTAATTCAACAACAAAAATAAGAGCCCCATCTACAACCAATGGAAGCCAGCCACTTACAAATTGAAGTATTAATTAAAGACGTAAAAATAATAAGGTTTGGATGAAGCAAGTCTTGCACCAAATCTTTTAGAGTTCTTAACCTGTCACTACATATCAAGCTCCACTTCTCCGTTGAATTACTCCAGAACTGGCTCGCATATGAAATTTAATCACGAGAACAATTTACTTATCGTCACAACCTAAAAGTGCAGTGTAAATGGCAGCCTTTCATGCACAGCTCTTCAAACTTACAATCTAAATCTTACAACTTCCTGCTAATACATTACAGAGTTCAATCAAAGTAGCCACAATTCTTCCGATTTTAGCATAACAACAAAATCGACACTCTGATTCTTCCTTTTAATCAATAAATTATCTACCCACCACATCTCAGTTAAAACTCGTATATTAATTGGTGACGAAATCTAGACAAGGTTAAAATCAACTAGTACTAGTTTTAGCTGGAAACTTTGAAAAACCAAAACTTAAAATTAATAATTGGAAGAGATGACCTAGAAATACCATAAAGCATTTGTACAAAGAAACACTGATAACTAATTCGACCACAAGTGCACAACAAATCTACAAAATTTACTTCAATTGAACATCAGAACAGATATCAACACACACACACACATACATACATACATATATATATATATATATAGAGAGAGAGAGAGAGAGAGAGAGAGGGAGGGAGATCATACATTAGAGTCCAGCTGGCTAGGAGACATGGCTCTGATGGATGTGAAGGGAGAGAGAGAGAGAGAGAGAGAGAGAGAGAGAGAGAGGTTACTGAAATCCCCTCACAAGAGTGTTAGAAATTGGGCAATTGATTGGAAGATATCAGTTGAGACATGTAGTACAGATTAGCAAGAAATTGGGAGAGAGAGAGAGAGAGAAGGGTGCCACGCATACGCGGGGCGAGTCATGGAGATACAGATTCGTGTATGTATAGGTCAATTGTACAAGAGAGAGAAGCAGAGAAGGCTGACGAGTCGGGTAAAAATCCGGAGCACTGCGGAACACGGTGGTCCTCCGATGACGTCATGGATGATTAACGTGTCAGTGGTAAATCCGATGAGTAGGTGGATAATGTGCGCAAGTCAAACGTGGAGGCTGTCGTGGACTCGTGGACGTGCGATAACAAGAGAACAGACCCTATAAAAATAACAAGAAAAGCTTTAAAAGCATGGTTGAAATTTACCCTTCATAAAAAATGTAAAATCCGATTCTTTTCTTTGACATCTGATTTATCTCTCTTTTTGGATTTCGATTTGATGTGATTCTCTTTGAATTTTTGCACCACTCATTATAAACTCGCAATCAAATTTTAATTTCTTTCCACAAATGACACTGGTAGTTAATAGAGGGTGCGACAACGCATAGAATATTTTAATTTGTACGATTCTTTTATCTAAGTTAGTGTTGAGGGATGATCGAATCACCGAGATATCTTACCTTCTATCTCTCTTCATTTTGTTTTCCGTAGAAAGGACTCACGAATTAAATACCTTTGAGTCTTAGGCTAAGTTCTCCAATAGATTTTATCAAGATTTTTATAAAATCAACCCCTTAATTTTATCCATTCGTGAAGACATTTGATAAAATCTTTAGATTTTTTAGATTTTTGAATGCAAAAATCCACTGATATTATCAAATGTCTTTACGAATGGATAAAATCAAGGGGTTGATTTTATCAAAGCTTGATAAAATCCATTGGAGAACTTAGCCTTAAAATGGAAGTTTCAATCAATTTATGTTCGCAGAACATGTTCCTTAAATATTTGTATTTTCATTAGTTTATGTTATTTGAACATGTTCCATAATAGATGTTTATATGTCAACTGATGGTTACCGTAACTTCAGCATGCGAAGATGGTAAAATGATGATGGACAACGAATAATATATGTGGTACACGCGGTAGTTTATATTCGTTCCGTCCTTTTTTAAGTGATCCACTTGGGTAACGTGTATTTTTGCGGACGTTTAAAAATGTATTTTCGCATGACGTTTTTTTTTTTTGGGGGGGGCACCAAATTAAGTACTCAATGAACACTTTAATTTGGTATAAAACAAATTAAAAAGTTATATAGAGAAATATGTTTTTAGGGATTTAAAATTGTACGCATTCTCATGTGAATTATTTAAAAGGGACGGAGGGAGTGTATCGACTTTGAACTAAAGGTTGACTCGAAACACAAAACCTGTACCTAAACTTAAAACACGAGCTCTAATTAAAAATAAGTTGCTCTGGATCGTCCAGAGTAGTTGATCCAACATGTTCTACTTTTTAATTTTTTTTATTTTTTTGTAAGATCCCACATCTCAAGCAAGCGGGAACGGTGAGAGACGTACGGAGGGATGAGAGCCTCTCTTAGACAGGTATAAGCTGCCTCGTCCTCGGGCCAACCTTGGGGCTTAGGGCATTCAAAAAATTCAAAAAATTAGGGGCATCCTACCACTCTCATATTCTCTCCGTTCTAAATTACTGGTCACTTTTGAGAATTTCAATATTTTAAGCAAACATAGAATAACTGCATTCAATAAATGTATTCATATTAAACAAATTCATTAATTTCCAACAATGCCCTTAAATTTCAACTTTTGAATGAAATTGTGGTTGTTGGTAAAGAGTTTATTTTAGAAAATTGAATAAATTTTGTTTTGACTTTTCAAAGAGAACAAACAATTTGAAACATCTCAAAATAGTATAAGTGTAATTAACCATAATTTTTATAAAAATATAATTAGATTATTAATTCAATATTCTTTTAATGATTTTCTTTGGTAAATTATTTAATAGCCTATTTAATGGGCATGCATGTGTGTGTGTATATATATATATACACACACACACTAGTATATCTATCCTACTATATTTATGGTCCTATTTTGGTACTACAAAATCTTCCCATTAAAGCCCTACACTATTTTATCTCCCTTAGTTCACCTGACCCCTATTTTCCCTCACTCCCACACCAAATTCTAACAATCATAGTTCACATTAATGGGAGAGATTTATGCGAGGTTGAGAGAGAGAGAGGGAGAGAGAGAAATCCGGGAGAGAGAAAGAGAGAGGCCGGATTTGGAGAGAGAGGGAGGAAAGTGTGTAGCAATTTCCTTAGCCAAGTTGTTTACCAAGTTAAACACTCTATAATTGCATGCATGTGCAGGGGGTTTTGTACACAAAAAATTCATAAAATCTAGTCTACCTCTAACCCTAACTATTGCCCTGGATTTCCTAGGATTTACTTCATTAAAAATCGAAGATACAACGGGGGTAACAGATGTCACTCAACGCTACTAATCACAGATACAACTTGATGCGACCAAGCCACGCCCTTGATTATGCAAAAGGTGGTTGTGGGCTTTAGCCGAGCTAAGGAGACGGAGAAAAAGTTGAAAAAGGAAGTCTCCACCTTGCAAAAGACTCTTGGGAAGGCTGAGAGGGATAACGCATATCACACGCAACGTTGGCATGAAGCTCGGATGTAAAACGATAAGCTAAAAAAGGAGAAGAAGACCGATCAGAGGGAAATTGAGAACCTTCGGCGCCAACTAGAGGCTGGCAATGCCAAAGCTTCTGTAGAATATGATCGGGGTGTGGACATTGCCACACAGGACTATATCAACCAGATGCCAACTGTTAAGGATCATATCTGGGGAAGCAGCTGGCAAAGCTGCCAAGCGAGATTAAGGCTACCACTCATGCTGCCCAAGCCCAACTCGAGCCCCCTCCATAGCAACCTTTAATCGAAGATGCAGTTGCTCACGTCAACCTCACACAAGAGGAAGGTGATGGCAATACTGGTGAAGCTACTACAGAAGGTGAGAATGCTGGTTCCATCCCTGCCGCTGTTGCTGAAGAGCACGGTGAAGAGGCTTAAATGACTGTGTCAAACTTTCATTATTGTTTATCAAACTAAGTTATTTTTGCTCGGCCCTGCGTGGCCTGTTTAGCCATGTTTGGCGTTGTGCACATTAAGTTTCTCCATACTTCGTATTGTCTGGTTTGTTCTAAGTTTTCCGTACTTAATTCTCTCTAAGTTTCCTCGTACGTAGTTTTTAAGAATATTCGTTCTTAAAATCAACTCGAAATTGTCAGTGCGAATCATCCCAAGTTTATTCATACTTGGGATTAAAACCTGCCAAGTTACTTCGTACTTGGTTTTTGCAATAATCGTTGCAAAAAGTCTGAATTTCCTCATATTCAAATACAACTTATATGAATCCATGTGTTAGGGTATACTCACACCCTACTCCCCAATAGAAATAAAAAATACTTAGTGTTTTGGTTCATATTAAACACAATCAAAGATAGCAAAAAAGGAATTTTATTGATATTGAAAATCTAATAAACAGAAGAGAAACGTTTAAATAATAAATGTTGGTGATTTTATTCGTAATCCCAACTAAGAAGCAAAGAATGTGAATATATTTGTATTCACTTAAACCAAAAGGGTGTGACTATATTCATAATCACAAAAAACCTAATTACTGATAAAATTTCCTACGATTCTGCACATTCCATGGTCATGGAACTGGATCTCCATCTAGGTCGGCCAAACAATAGGCCCCACTACCAACAATTCCAATGATTTTGTATGGGCCTTCCCAGTTCAGCCCAAGTTTTCCATCTAAGGAAACTTTAGTATTAGCCAAAACTTTCCTTAGAACCAGGTCTCCTACCTTAAATTCTCTCGGCTACACTTTCTTGTTGTAGCTTCTTCGTAGTTGCTCGTGGTATGCCGCCAAAGTTATTAATGCACGCTCTCTCTTCTCCTTGGCTAGATCCAGCTGCTCGGCAAGGGTATTATCGTTGCTACCTGATTCTACCAGAGCAGTTCGGTTGGTCAGTAGACCACCTCAAGTGGTATGACAGTGTAGACACCCCAAAATGAGACTCTCGTATACATTTAAATCCCCGATGATGAAAGGAAATGCCCGGAAGAACTCTCGGATTGAAATTCTCCAAGTCAACTCAGTCAACAGTACCACACGGTACTCATCTCTCACGCACGGCAGATCCCAAGTCACGTACGGCAGCTTTTTGAATTTTGGCGGTGGAAGTGTGCCGCACGGCACAGTTGGTGTGTCGTACGGCACTATCAATTGTCAAATAGCTTTTGCAGAGTTCCCAGCAGCTCAAATGTTGACTAATTTGCTTCTCCGCTCATGATGATTTCGTGCGAGAAAGAAAACCTACCCTAGAGCCATCATTCCTTGGTGTGGAGAGGAAGTAAACTTGGAGACCAAGTTCGTTCATTGGCTATAAATACCAATTAATCCCAACAGAGGAAGAAGATCGAAGAAATTTTCTGGAAAACACAAAGACTATGAAACCTCATTCTTAAACACCCTTTCTACTGTCAATCATCTTCATTGTCACCTCTAAATCTCCAGAAAATCAACCCAACCCTCTCAAAAGCAAAACCCGATTCAAAAACTCCACCCCCTGTTCTCGGTCCTGAGCCGTGGAGTTCACACTCCAAGTTCACCCAAGTTCAATCCGTCAAATCCTCTTCGTCATTGTACCAGAGTGAAGTAGAAGCCCAAAAGAAGTTCAAACCACATTCAGAAGTTCAAGAAAAAAGTTTAATCCGAGAGTTCCAAAACCGAGGTATAATCCCGTTTCGCCAAATTTCTTGAGTTTGGTACCCTGAGGGGGGGGGGGGGGGGGGGGGGGGGGGGGGGGGGTGGTACCAAGTGTGGAATGATCTTCCATATCATCTCCACGCTTGGTATACCCATATAACATCAAAACCCGCTCTATTTTACACCTCCCGGTCGCGTCGTACGGTGAAAACATCGCTTCGTACGGAGCGATTCAATGAGGAGGAACATTCCATACTTGAACATACTGTCTTCCCATTCAAAATGTTTTGTTTTTAACCATATTCCATACCTTGTATGTATCTGTGTTTCATAATTTCTCGAAAACCAAAGTTTGAACTGTTGGCAGAGGAAACAGTGTCGTACGGCACTCTCACTGTGTCACACGGTACACCTAGAGTGTTGTGTGATACTCTTTTGAAAATTTGACCGTTTGATTGATGAATAGTGTCGCACGGCACACTCTCTGTACCGCATGATACACCTAGTGTGCCGCACGGCATACTTTTCTGGTAAAAATTGGAATTTTGAACAGTGCCTCGCATGAACAGTTTAAAGTTTGGATTTTTGCACGCTTACTGTAAATTACATATTAGTTACTTGCTTTTCATTATTATCATCTGTCTTGCTTAATTTAAATGTTTATCTGTTGAAGTTCGGCTTTAAAATATTTTCTAAAAAATCCCACAAATGTTTAGTAAAGACCGATTTTTTTTTTAATCGGGCGAACGGGGTGCCTTAAAACCCTTCCCCGTTCGTAACCTGGCTCCCGGATCCGAAACGAATCTCTGGTTTTCAAATCGTTTTATAAGTCATTTTCTCAATCATTTTTCAAGACGGTTTCTCGGGTCCAAAACCATTTTCCAAAAACCAAGGTGGCGACTCTATTTTTCAAATCAAACTACCGGTGGAAATCGACCGTCCACAGACAGTTTTTGTATCATAAGCGAGGGAATACGGTGTCTCTCCTGTTGATCGTCGTGGAGTGGTTCTGTATGGTCAAAGAACAGCCGGTAGCTCGTCCGGCCACTTACCCTTCTTGCTCTCTAACCTCTTCTTAAGACTTATAAGGATAGTCTTATTGGAGGCTTCTGCTTGTCCATTGCTTTGCCGGTATGCCGGGGTGGAATAGTAATTTTTGATGCCGTACTGAGCACAGAAAGCCTTGAACTTTTTTCCAAACTGAGACCCATTGTCCGAAACGATGGAATATGGGACTCTAAACCTAGTTATAATCTTGTTCCAGACAAACTTTTCCACTATATCCTCAGTGACTTTAGCCAATGCTTCACCCTCTATCCATTTCGTGAAGTAGTCCATGCCAATGAGGAGGAATTTTTGTTTTCCTGTTGCCATGGAGAAGGGACCCACAATGTCCAATCTTCATTGTGCAAATGGCCACAGACTGGTTAAGGGCAGGAGATCCTCTGCTGGTGCTCGGATCAGAGGTGAATACCATTGACACTTCTCACAAGTTTTAACGAAAAACTTGGCATCTTCCTGCATATACGGCCACCAATATCCTTGGGATATTGCTCAGTGGGCAATGGACTATGCCCTTGAGTGGCCTCCACATGTCCCAGCAGTGAATCTCATGCAATAAGTTTTGCACTAGAGCTGGATGTACACATAACAAGTATGGACCAAGAAAGAATTTTCTATAAAGTTAACCTTCTAGGGAGAGCCAAAATCGTACTGTCTTGGTCTTGATCTTGTGTGCCTCCCTTTTGTCCTCTGGTAGCGTACCATCTCGTAGGTATGCCACTATGGGATCCATCCAGCTCGGCCAAAGCTCTGTTTCCATCACCATCTCCACCGCTCGGCCAATGCTTGGCTCACTCAAGTAATCCACCGAAATTGTTCGGCGGAATTCAGTGTTAATAGCTGAGCCCAAACAAGCAAGGGAGTTAGCATGTGCATTCTGCCCCGAACTGATATGCTGGATGTGGACTTTATCAAACTGATCAGTCAAGTCCTTGGCCGCTTCTGAATATGCAGCCATCTTCTCGTTCTTTGTAGCATATTCTCCTGAAAGTTGATTAACAACCAATTGTGAATCACAAAATACTCTTAACTTTCTTACCTTGAGATCCAGAGCACTTCCAAGTCCAGTAAGCAAGGCTTCATATTTTGCCACATTATTGGTGGCACTAAATCCCAGTCTCAGTGCTTGTTCGAGCACTAAGCCCTCTGGTGCAAAGAGCACAACACCTGCTCCTGATCCCTTGTTACAAGCTGACCCATCGACGAATAATTTTCACTGATCTGGGTCTAGCTCGGCCGTTCTCGTCGATTGCTAGGGGACGGTGCCTTGCTCCTTCTCATGGAGAAATGGTGGCGGTGGTGCTACTGTTGGAGTGAACTTGGCCACGAAATCAGTCAAAATTTGTCCTTTTATTGTCGTCCTGGGTTGATAATCCAAGTCATACTGGCTTAACTCAATTGACCAATTAGATATTCTCCCAAAGAAGTCTGCTTTTCGTAGTAAGGCTCTCAATGGGTACTTTGTAAACACCGAAATGGGGTGAGCCAAGAAATAGTGTGGTAACTTCTTTGAGGCTGTGACAAGGGTGAGCACCAGCTTTTCCAATGGTAAATAGCGTGTCTCAGCGTTCAGCAGGGTTTTGCTTACAAAGTACACAGGCACTTGCTCTATCCCGTTTATTCGCAAGAGGATCGCTCAGATACGGCCAAGTACATAATTAGTTACTCCCCCACTTCTAGAGTAGAGAGCAAGGGTGGTGAAGACAAGTAGGTTTTTAGTTCATGGAATGCTTGCTCTTGCTCAGCTCCCCATTCATACCCTTCTCTCTTCTTCGGAAGTTGGAAAAACAGCCTACACTTATCTGAGGACTTGCTGATGAAACGATTTAGTGCTGCTGCCATTCCTGTTGAACTTATTTCATAGTCCTAGGGCTCAACCATTTGTAAAGCTAGGATTTGGTCTGGGTTAGCCTCTATTCCTCTCTTGGTTACTAGGTGACCTAGGAACTTTCCCGAGCTAACACAGATGCTGGAGTTCCCACGGCTGTACACTTCTTTAAAATCCATAGTTAATTTATTTCATCCATTTAGTTGATACATCAGTCTCATTGAACAAGGGGTGGCTACCTACGCTATATTAGTGTTTTTATGAAAAACTGCTCCGATCAAGCCCTTCCGGGTATTTTTTTTTTGCCAAATCTTCGCGCTGGACCTTAAAAACACGTTTTAAACACATCTAACGGTTCGGATTTTCAAAAAAAAATTGGGAAGGTGGAGGACCGGACGTTAGGTCCGTAAATAGTGGTTTGGATAGGAAGGGGTTCCTATATATATATATATATATATATATATATATACTTATAAAATCCGGGAGTTTGGACTGGAAGTGTGGTGTATATATATATATATATATATATATATATAAAATCCTCCCGGATTTTAAAAAAATCCACACCTCATTGATCCCGATCGAATTTCGATGATCCGAACCTGTCCGATGTGCTAAAAGGTGTTTTTTAGGGACCCCGCGAGAAATCAGCAAAAAAAAAATACCGGGAAGGGCTTGATCCGAGCAGTTTTTCACAAAACTGCACATATGCACACACACATCAGAACATATCCTGTGAGGGCTCCCTCACAAAAAAAAGTGCAGGAAAACAGTTGTGGGCCATTGGATCCTATGCCCTTCACGCGATCCAACGGCTCACAACTATTTTCCCGTACTTTTTTTTTGTGAGGGAGCCCTCATAGGAAACTTCTTGTATATATATAAGGTAATAACTCACTTATATGTAATAAATATATTAATTATCCTCTTAAAGCACAAACGGTTGGCTAGTTGAGTGGTAAGATCTTTGTTTGCCACACGCGAGATCACGAGTTTGATCTTCCTCTCTTACATTTTTCAAGGGTATATATGTATACTGGTTCTGTTCGGTTCGGTTTGCGTTAAAAATCTCCTGAACTGGAAACCAAACCGGTTTTAAAAAAAATTAAATTCCTATGAACCGAACCGGCCATAAAAAAAAAACCGAAAAAAAAAATAGGTTCGGTCCGGTTCTCTGTTTTTTTTTTCACCCCTATTTATGATACATAGTTTTTATAAAAAAAAAAAATCAAAAAATAAGCACACAATTTTAGACAAAACTTTTAAAGTATGGTTTACCTTGACAATGAGTCAATGACACGTCTTCAAAATGATCGAGATGGTTTTATTAATGACTTTTTCAAAAATATTTCCTGACAATGGTTAAAGCTAAAAAAAAAAAATCAAAAGATAAATCTTCAAATAAATAAACAATTTATAAACCAACAACTATAAATGAACTAGCCAACGAAAGTTGAAGCACAAAATTAACTCTTCATTTTTATTTTTGAGATACATACGAGTGTATATGCTAAATATAGCATTATATTACATAATTATGCTAAATAAGAGAATATACTGTAATATTTATTTTTTTTAGTTTTGAGCGGGGCCACGTGACCCCGCGTACCCCCTTTGGATCTATCTCTGCTTCCAAATAATTTAATAAAAAATCATTAACCCGTTCCACAAACTGACTTAAATTGAATAAGTTAGTGGAACTAGTTTATTGCGTGAAATTGGATTGATGTGCTGTGATACAGTGACCTGCCTCGTAAAATATTATCTCAAACTGTTTTTGTTTGCAAAATTATATAAATAGCTAACAATATTATTTCAAGGGAGGTCAGTGAAATTTTCCCTTATATAAATAGCTAATAATATATTTCTCAATCCTTTTCTAACTTTCTCACAGACCTAAAAAAAACATTGAAGATTCAACAGGAATTGAAAGATATTTAACGTATATCGGTATAAACATACGTCAACCAATACATATGATAACAACCTATCAACACAATATAAAAAAAAAATCAAAATTTTGAGTCAAGTTTCCTATTTGCTAAAATGAGAAATTCCGTGAAAGTTGAGTATTAGCAAGGTTGCTATCTAATCACTTCGGTTTCCTATTAGCTAACAAGGCTAAGTTGCTAAAAAGTCATTTTTTTCTCACGTACTTCTTTTATTAATTGCAAGCCACTAAAATCACCTTGGTACTTTTAACAAATGAGAGTTGGGGGGGTCAAAAGCAAAAACTTTTAGCAAATAGAAACTCAATCGAGGGGATTCGGGGACCCTGTTGACCCTTGCGGACGGTAGGGCCTGCAGGGCTCTCCCACGTCGCTGTTTTGCAGTATAACGTACCCCCAAGCCTTCCCCCCTTGAGTCCTTGTTTGGCTGTCCCAATTTCCACTTCCCCGCCCAGAGCTACTCTCCCACTTGTCATTTGTCAACAAAATGTGAACAAATGCAAAGATTGTGGATAAATGGGTGCCTAAAGATCCTAATGCTTGACTGTATTTTATTTTTTTTGTTGTTTAATGTGAACAAATTAATTTCCAACTGAAATGAAGATAATACTATGTACCTATATACCTAACAATGTTGACAAGGTGCCAATTAACAATGTTGAAATTTGATTTGTTTTGCACCAATTTAAATTTTAAATAGGTACGAAGTAACTTGACAAGTGGAAGTGTAGGTTTGTGCTGGGAAGTGGAAATTGGGACAGCCAAACAAGGACTTGAAGGGGAAGGCTTGGGGTAAATGTTTTACTGCTAAACGGCGACGTGGGAGAGCCCTGCAGGCCCTGTTGTCCACAAGGGTTAGCAGGGACCCCGAATCTCGATCGAGGTCTTTGAAGTATGAACAAAGCAAGTAATGTTTATGCCTTGGTTGGTTGCTCGAGTCTATTTTCGCTCTTTTCTTTGAATCTGGATACTTCAAATTAGCCTAGTCCCAAAAAACTGACTTAAATTTAATAAGCTAGTGGAACGGGTTTTGGCTTTTTGAGTTGAGTTGATATGTCGTGAGTGAGTGACATATCATAAAGCACAATAAATTACTTTTGAGTTTAAGTAAATACCTGTCAATTTTTTTTTTACGCAATAAATTACTTTTGAGTTTAAGTAAATTACTTTGGAGTTTAAGTAAATAAATTACTTTTGATATTAAATCCAAAGAGAACTAAATAAGAAGCTCAACCTAAATACTGTCAGACATCAAAATCATGAAAATGGCACATGTCCCGAAATTCAATGGCACGTGTAGTGCACAGTGGACCACCCAATAGGTGGTTTGTAGCTGACTTATTTTTTTGTCTTTGTTTGATTTTTTTTTGTGTTTTTTAGTTTTTGCATCAATTTTTTGTGTATTATTGATTCGTCTCGGCGAAAGGAATAAAAAAAGTAAAAAAATATGATCGAAGTATAATTTTTTTTGAATAAAGACAAAAATAAGTAAAAAAAATAGTTTTTTTTTACACTTTTTTTGATCTTATTCAAAAATTTGAGAGTTCTAGTCATAATCTTTTACCTTTTTGGATTCCTCCCGCCGAGACGAACCAATAATACTAAAAAAATTGATGCAAAACTAACAAACGCAAAAAAAAAAAAAATCGAATAAAGACAAAAAAAAGTTAAATTAGCTTTTTAAGCCAAAACACCAAGAGAACAATCAAGAAAAATACAAAGGGCGCAAGAGACACAAATATGTTTACATGGTTCCCCAATTGTGTTCACACCAGTGTTTGTTATGTATTTTTTCCATCCCAAATTTCTTGCCTATTTTTATTATTCATAACATCTCAAAAAAAAATTATATTTTCAAATGTATAAGGTATATAATATTCAATATCGATCTCTTTTAGTAGTTCTCGATGAGTTTTATTAAACAAAGTTTTCAAAATTGTAAACAATATTATAGATTGACAGATAAAAGCAATTAAAAAATGTCACGCATGCACATAAGTGGACGAGAAATTCGGGACGGAGGACGTACTTGTTTATACCTGTAGGTGATGAGTTCTTGCTTTAGCCAAAATGATGAGCTGGAGAGATATGGATAGTCAACAGTAAAGACACAGTGAAATAGAGTGGTCTAGAGGAAGGGTGAAGAACAGAGCAGGTGTGCACAGAAAGAACTAAGGCAGTGGATTGCTCTCAGTCTGATCCGAAATGCCCTTGGTGACCTAGGAGATGGGAACTGACTTGCAGAGAGAATGTTCTCCTCTCAATCAGTGGTTTCCCTTTTCTCTCTCTAGAATGGCATATATTTCTGTCAGGATTTTTCACCAACCTCTTGGCATTGAAAGAGAATGCCCCATATTTATAGGCACCTTGGACCAATCATCAGGTGCCAGGCTGTCATTCTATAATATGATAACACGTGTCCTTTCTGTACAACCTAACCGTACAGGTGACGTCATCACCGCCCAGCTGATTCGTGCGGCGACAGGCCATTCCCCCGCACAGCGATCCTCTTATCTTTTATAGCCACCAAGCCACTAAATCCCCCTTATTCCCGTAAGGGGCAAGGTCATGACCTATTTGGTCTAGCCTATACCGCAGCCAAGCCTCAAGGGGCCCCCGAGGTCCTGCCTTTAGACTGCAGCAGGTATCATTACCTGGGCTAAGTGGGACTAGCTTTTTGCGTTCTTGCTCATGTTCTGAACCACGCCAGTCACTTGAGCCATGGGTTGTTCTCCTGTTCGGATGGCCCATGGCTGTCCAAGCACTGCCCTAGTCGGGCATAGGGTGCGCGCCGCTGGGGCGCCTTACGCAAGAGGGTCTCGCTTTAGTGCCACCCCCCCCCCCCTAACCGCGCAGAGACTCACCCTCGCGCTAGTGGGCCCCCCTGCGCGGAATCTTGCGCGGAGAGTGCCACGTGTCGCGCGGACGCTGCGCCACCTGGATGACACTTGTCATGCTTTCAATGATGGGTCAACGTTGACTCTGGTCAACGGGGGTCTCGCGCTGACCCCTTCCTACAATACCTATTTTTTGCACTTTTGAAAAAAAACAAAAATTGAGTGAGACATGAAAAGTGAGCCCGACTCATAGTCAATGAAAGCTTGACACATGTCATCCAAGATAGACTAAATCAAAACTCTATCAGTTCAGCAAAACGTTCGTTTTAACACTTACTCTCCTCACACGTTTTTTTGCAGTGTTTTGTCCCCCCCCCCCCCCCCCCCCCCCCCCCCCCCCCCCCCCCGGTTCAAATAAAATAAAAACACTCTCTCTTCCTCACATTTGTTTTGGAAATCAAAAGGTTGCCATACATTTAACCATAGAAATTAAAATTAAGATCCTCAATTTAGTAATACCTTTCAACGATTCACAGAAAATTGCCAAGCCCGGAGAATGAAAATAGGGTGTACGGCGACGAACACTCATGAGCCTGTTACTTGCTAAAGATTGCAGCTTGCTACCCTCGAATAATAATCCGTCCTCTGCATTTATCTTTTTCGCTTCTACGATAGTCCAACATTCCAAAAAGATTTTGATGTGCTTATGGTTTAAGAACTTGAGTTGTTGAGGTTTCTAGTTTTGATTTCCTTGTAGACATTCATTTCATCTTTTGATTGATTAATAAGAGATTTACAGGCTCTTTAGATGGAGGGGAAACGTGAGAAAAGAAAGGAGAAGAAAGGGGAGTGAACTCTCTCCCTTGTTTGGATGACCAACTGTGGTGGGAGAGGAAGAGAAACCGTGCGATTCCAGAACCCCTTACCCATCCTTTTCTACCTTTTCTGTTTCTCGCCACTTTTGGCGAGATTTCATGAGAAACATATCGCCAGTGGCACGTGCGGTCCACCCGTCGTCGTACTTGCACTGATCGAGGAGAATCTGGGTCTGTGATCAAAACAAAGTTTTGAGGTCGCCGGAAAGTCGCCGAAGATAAGAGAGATCACCGGAATGGGAGGGGTAGATAGTGATTTCTCACGCTTGTTTGGATGAGATAGGAGAAACCCTTCCTTTTTCTTTTCTTTTTTCACTAGTAAGGGAGATCCCTCCCCTTTCTTCTCCTTTCTTCTGTCACCATCCAAAGGGCCTGTTAGTCTTACTGAGGCTCTATTTTTTGTATCCTTATTTCTCCAACTTTTTCATCACGAAGGCAAGGATTGATTTGATTGGCAAAATTAGGTTTCAGGGTTTAGGGTGTTGTGTTGTGGATTTGGAGAGAGAGAGAGTTTCCAGGCTTGAGGGAAATTGATTTTGAAGATTTGTGAGTTTGGTAGAAACCGTGAGAGAGAGAGAGAGAGAGAGAGAGAGAGAGAGAGAGAGAGAGAGAGAATTAGGAGAGAGAAAAATATTCCCAACTTATGCTGAGAGGGAGAGAGAAAATACTAAAGGAGTAAACGTTCATTCACTTTTAAAACAAAAGTTTTATATTGAGTAGACAACCCACTGCCACCCTTCGACCTGGATGACGTGTGGCAAGCTTTCATTGGCTATGGGTACCACGTGGGCTTGACAGCGTGATACCCTATTGGCACCTAAAATTTTCTTCTCAATTCTCTATCTAGTTTTGATAACATTTATTATCGCTCTCTGTCTCGATCTCGACTTAGCTATTTGGTAACCTCAATAAACATCATTTTCCCTACACAATTATTATTTGATTTAAAATGTAATAGCTCCAAAATATTCCAATTAAAAATAAGAAAAAACATTTATTTTGAGTTAGCTATAATTAAAATGCTTAATTAAATTTAATTGTGACTAGAACCTTACACATTGACTTGACCCAACCTTAGCTCATTTTCCTACACTTGACTTAATGGCTCAAGTAGCAAGTAGACGTGACCCATTGTCTAACCCAAATTGTTAGTCTTGAACCATGGCTCTAAATTGACTAACATACACCAAATGACTCTATCCTACAACATCTTTCTCCTAACCTTCACCACCCCACGTACCATCTCCTTTGTCTATTCAGTGTCCACACAAATGACATTAACATTTGTAGCTGTCTAATTATTTTTTGTTAAAATTGTATCCGTTTGAGCAGAAATAAAGAAAAAAGTAAAATGTAATTATTGCGTTCGTTATGAACTCTCTCTTTCTCTCTCCCCTCCTTTTTTTTGTAATGTGATAATGATATAGCGAAAAATATGGATAACTATTTAGCCGCGGCCCAAAAATTTCTCTCTATTTTTAGACTGGTTTTTAAACATGGTAATCCTAAAACTTCCAAGGCCTAGAACAAGCCCAATAAAAGCCTATGTTCCTCAGGCTCAAGGAAGTGGGCTCTTCCAAAAGCCCATCTCTGAACTCTGCTCTCTCCCCTTTTTCCGTGCCAAGAATGGAAAGGATGGGAAGAAAGATGACAACGCCCTAATGTATCACCCCAACAAGAAAAGACACCTTATCCCTGATCAAACGGTCCAGATCAAGTCACGGAGACTCTGATGACCAAAAAATGACCGGTCAAATTGTTCATCCCAACAGGTCATCCAAACAAAATATAACAAAACCACTAAATGGCATGACAAGTTATACCATAGGAGGACACCATAAAAACAGTATAATAATGGTATAACATTCTCAAAAAAATTGTGTAACTTGGAAAACATGACCAGTAAATGGCATAACATTTAAAGCGTAACATTGGTAGGCATAATAAAATCATTAAAAAAACCATTAAAGGCATAGCAAAACTATTAAAAGGCATTAGACCATAAACCGTTAAAAAGCATTACATGCTGAGCAAATGAGCAAAAAGCAAAAGAGGTCATAACATTACACATAAAGGCATAACATTACCATTAAAAGACATAACAAAAACCATTAAAATGAATAACATGAAAAACAAAGCAAGAATTAAACGGAAGCTAAATAAACTAAACTAGGAAATAAAATATTCTGGAACACTTATTTTTTTTATAAAATTGCAAGACTCCCTGTAAGCTCCATAGATCGAGCTCCTTTATGGTTGGCAATTTCATGTCAAAACACACATTTTCGTGTATCTCATTTTATCAATTTGTATATATTTTTTTTGATTATTTTCTAGAGAGTCTATATAGGTATGGAAATGAATCATTTTGATTTGTATTTCACTTGAGTGCGGTAGTCATTAAGTCAAGTGGTTTTATGGTTTAGGAAAGATTGTGACTCGGAAAGGATTATGGGAAGATTGGAAAGTTTGTATATGGGAAGATTTTGTCTCTAAGGAAGATTGAGAAGATTAAGAAGATTGTGAAGATTTTACTCGGAAAGAATTATGGATTTATTGCGTTTGGCAAGAATCTTGGGGGAAAGGAAATTAAGAATCAGGAAACAATGTAATTGGAGATGATCATTTCGCTTATGGAAACAAAATAATTGGAGATGTGCAATTCGCCCAAGAAGCAACACGTTCGCTTGAGCGAGTGGTTGAGTGACTGCATCTGGGTTGGTTCTGCTCGAGCGAGTTGGTCGAGCAACAGTGGTGTTCTTTTATTTGTTCTATAAATACAAAGACATTAGGGCTTAGAATTATACATTGAGAGCAACCATCACTTCTAAATCTCTGTTCTTACACTTCCAAATACCCTTGAAAGAAAAGGCTTATGTATCTTGAAAGAAAAGGCTTATGTATCTTGAAGGATTGCAATGATCAATGGGATCTTTGTGCTAATCGATCATCTTCAAGAGGTTTCAACTACTTCATCAATATTCAATCTTTGAGTTAAGGCCTCTCATGGAGTTCGGAAGGCATCTTTGGAAGGCTTGAGGATTCAAGATTTGGTGATCATGCAGGAGTATGGCGAACATGGATTCGGCAAGTAGTTCTTAGGACTCGTGGTGAGGATACACAATCAAGAGTAAGAATACTTGTAACCATACGATGTTTCTAGTGCATGATTCCTTCCCGTGGTTTTTCCCTGTTTAGGGTTTTTTCACGTATATCTTGGTGTTCTTCGATTGTTTATTTTCGTTTGTGTGATTGATTAATTTTTTTATTGGTGAGCTATTTTTTTATAAGAGACTAAAACCTAGCAAATCTATAAACCTAGGCTAACTAGGATTTTTCACTCCCTAACAAAATTACTAAAACCAAAATAAGGAAAACATAAAAATACTATTTTAAATAATATTATAGTTTCATTATGCATCATTCCCCCACTCTAAATCCTCGCGCTACGCTCACATTCTCAATCCTCGCTCTCACGAATTTTAGTTGACTCAGAAGTTTTTGAAAGACTCTTTCACACTCGCATTCCGGCACCTACACTTGCCCGCGCATTATGTGAGTTCCAAACATTATCATCATTTAAACAATTCTTCATTTACACAAAGATTGGAGTAATATTCATCTACTTTTAGGTGGATAAATAATAAAATAATACTATACCAAGTCTGAAACACTCATTAATTTATCATGCCATGAGACGCATGTCACCATCAAATCGTCAACAACCATCCACTCATGGCCATGTAAGTTATTGTTGAACTTTGACTATTCTCGGAGCTCGTGCTTAATTTATAGTGCTTGTACCAATGCAAGATCCTAGCTATAGCACTGGCTAATCAGGGAAAAAAAATGAAAGATATTTCTAGTAGTAGTAGACTAGTAGGCCTTGTAAAATCCATGGGCAGGAAAGCTTAAGTGGTGAATTTATTTATCACGAAAATTCATACTTCCTCAATCCAAATTTGTTTGTCCCTCATTTTATTATGACTGGATAAAAAACTAGTGATATCTTTAAATTGGTAATAAATTTTATATCCAATGTCGACCTTGTTTGATAGATCTCAATCAGTTCTATAAGACATTGCTTAATTTATAGTACCCGTACCAATGCATAATCCTGGCTACAACACTGGTTGATCAGGTTGGAAAAAAAAATAAAGATAGTTCTAGTAGTAGTAGACTAGTAGGCCTTATAAACCCATGGGAAGGACAGCTAAGTGGTGAATTTATTTATCACAAAATTCATACTCCCTCGATCCGAATATGTTTGTCCCTCATTCCATTATAACCGGATAAAAATGTAGTGATATCTTTAAATTGGTAATAAATTTTATATCCAATGTCGATCTTGTTTGATAAATCTCGATTAGTTCTATAAGTCAATATTTATAACATTATATAAGATATAATCATTTGAAAAGTGCCATGAACTCTCAAAATAGACTAACAAATCTGGGCGGAGAGAGTAACATTTTTTGTTCCTCCATTCCTCCATCCGTTTGTTTGCTTATTTCACTCGACTGTTCATTGTTGGATAAGTCAGTTCTAGGCCCACAATATGGGTGGATGTGGTTGCGGATGGTTGGTTTGGTGGTGGCTGGTTTGTTGGTCAGTTGTTTGGTTCGTGGGATGGCGGCAGGTTGAAATCTAGAGTTTCTATTTTTAGGCTGTTGTGTATTAGGTTTTGGGCCTCATTGTTATATCGGGTGTGCTTTGCTTGGGCTAGGCCTTAGCCCAAGTAGGCCATACCAAATACAACAATGAAGCTACAAAAAAATACTGGGGTGTCTCCCCCACCCCCAACCCCCGATGTCTCTCTTAGGGCTACACAAAAAAACTGGTGAACCGTGAATACAGTCTAGACCGAACCGATCCGCACGTTTTGGATTTTAATCGTGAATTAATGGTCTGGACACGGATTCAAAAAATAATAAACCATGACCCACGGTGTAATACTCTTGACCCTTAATTGTGTTTATAATTAGATTCGCTAATTTAATTATGCATTTAGTGATCCCTATAGATTAGATTATTATTGGTTGGTACACACATCCAAAAGGGGCGCACACACACCGAATCATTTTCCAACAGGCGGCCCAATAATGGAGCCTTAAGGGGGGATGTTATTGCATTTTCCCCTGATCTTCCACGTTAGAGAGAGAAGGGAGAATAGAAGAAAGAAAGGAGACGAAGAAGGAAACAAAAAAAATAAAAATCTAGATGAAGTCTTGTTGGAGTTGAGTTGAAGCTCAAATTAGGTATATTCATGCTCTAATTTATGAATTCCATGTTTTATTGTTAATAACTTGTATCTAGTAGCTTAATTTCTAGTTGAGTTGATTTGGGGTGGAGTTTGTGGAACTCAAGGACCTTAGCTTTCAATATCATGATTTGGGTGTTCTGGACTTATTTGAGCTTTATGATTTGCAAGTTATTGGAGTAGTTTATGTTATATACATGTTCAGGCACGAGTTTCGTTTTGAGTGAGTTTGGATGTGTTGGTGCGGAGTTTTGGGGCTAGGATCGAAGGGGATCGAATCTGCCATTTTTCTGAAAATTTCCAGTGGCTACCGATAGGGACTTTTTATGGGTACCAGTACCCAAACTTTCTATTTCGCGGGTACCAGTAGGAGCTTTTTGTGGGTACCAGTAGCCAAGGTCAATTTTTGAAAAAATTTGTAACTTCCACTTGTTTACCTCACAAACTTCTAGGACTTCATCTTAGGTATGTTTGCACTCATTTGGCATCTCCTAATCATGTTTTCGTCATTTTAATTAATATAGGAGTTCTGGGTTTGCACGAGAACCGAGGTGAGTAATCGATACATAATTTACATGGTTTAATGCGCGATTTTGTACTTTTATGCAAAGTTCCGTTAATTCAATTGTTTTGCTTAATGAAATGTACTCCATGGATATTAAATGAAAGGTGGCTATAATTTGTATCTATTAATGACATCCTTGACGTCCCAGCTTACTAGGGGACAATGCTAAAAGGCTAGCAAGTTTGATGCGTTTGATACGGGATACGCATAGACGTCTAAGCCTATCCACACCAGGGATGCTTGGTGATATGATATGATTTGTTACTGGGATGTACATTAGAAATAGGATTTGGAAAGATTCGAGTGCTTTGGATATGAATTTGTGTTTTACTTAATTAATGTGTTTTCTAAAATATGTCCATGGAAAGCGTGTGAACTATGTATTAGTTTCTCATACGAGTTTTAGCTTATGATGTTTTTCAACCTTTCAAGCGACAAGGAATAGTCAGTTGTGTTGATAGTACTTTTTGTGGTGTGCTTGGTGGTAGAGGACATATGTAGGCATGGTGTTACTCTGGTCTTCGTTTTCGTTGTATTAGCGTATTTATGGGCTTTATAAGCATGTACTTAGGAATTATCAAACTTGTAAATATTTGGTGTGGTTTGTATTTCTGTAGTGTAAGCATACGCTCTGTTGGATACTCTATGTTGGGATTTAGGGTTGGTACTTGTGACTCTTTTCGGTGTATAATACAAGTTATGTTTTTTTGCTGCTAGCTATTGTGTCCCTTCATAGTCATCACTTTTGGATGAATTCTTATTATGTTTTGGCATTGGTGACTGTGTCACCGGCACTTTGTTACACTTATGACGTTCAGGGACGGGTTCTGGGCATCACACGCAATCTGGACACAAATTTTGATTTTGAAACAGTGGATTAACCGACCCGGACCGTGAAATTTTTATTTATGGACTTTGATTTATTCCATTATCTTGCATTTGTATTGGACTTTGATGAATTCAGTAGTTGTTCACCGCATTCAATAGTTGTTCATTTTTTTTATTTTTTTTTTGTATTAAGCTGCCTTTTTTTTTTTTCCCCCCACTATGTAACTAAACATGCTTCTACTGCTGCTTGTTTAGGCCCTGGTTGTGGCTCCATCATATGCTCCATCTAAGGTTTCTCTATTTTCTACTTTGGAATTTTAGGATTATATTTTGATCAAACTGTTTGTTACTTATTTACGTATGACATGTAATCCATGGATGAAACCGGAACCAATCCGTGGCTCGTAGATCAAATTGGAACTAGACTGTGAGACTTTTGGTCCGGACACGGATTGTATTTTCTAAAAACCGTGACTCACGAATTAGAATTGGATTTATGCCAATCCGATCCGATCCGGACCTTGACTCTCTCTATCTCTCTATCTCTTCTACTTATCTTTTCTTTTTACAGGTATGGTTGTGGCTAGGAGTGGGGATTTGTTGGCAGCTCGTGGTGGCGCTCATAGACCTCAGCTGCCAATTCTCTTTGCCATTTGTGAGTAACAAATCGGCGATTTCTCGGTGACCGCTTCAGGAGTCTGGCTAGTCACGTGGTTTGGCGGTGGGGTTGGCTATCTTCGTTAGGGATGTGGCAGCATTGAGGCGGCGGTTTTGGAGTACCTACGATCTTTCTCTTCCCCATTACCTCTACCTTTTGTCGATCTGTTCAACAGTTCAGCGGCTCTTTGGTTGCTGCTTGTTTCATTGTTGGGTGCAACCGGTTTGGGCTGGACGACAAGTTGCGACTTTGAGGTTGCATGAAGTCATTGGTGTTCCTCCATTTCTCCGTTTGTTTGTTTGGTTCGTTTCACTCGCTGGTTCATTGTTGGATGAGTCGGTTCTGTGCCTAAAGGTACAGGTGATGTGGATGCGGATGGTTGGTCTGGTGGTGGCTGGTTTGTCGATTGGTTGTTTGGTTGGTGGGATGGCGGCAAGTTGAAATCTAGGGTTTCTCTTTTTTGGCTTTTGTGTTTTAGGTTTTAGGCCTTATTGTTATATTAAGTATGCTTTGCTTGGGCTAGTCCTCCTGATGTTTTGGGCTTGGCCCACTAGAGTTTTTTTTTTAGCTTCATTGATGTATTTGGTATGGCCTACTGCGGCTACCTTTAAATGTTTAGGACTTGTCCCTATGGGTGTACATTTAATTTCCCCAACTCTTGGTTGGAGTCCCCTCTCCTTCTCCCTAACGTTCCTTTGTCAAATTTTCTTGAATAAACTTTTTACCGATAAAAAAAAAATGGAAAAAAGGCTCCTAAACACCATCATGATATTGTATATTCCACATTTGCACACTTTGTAGATTATGGAGCAAATTAGTGTTTATTTGAGTCGTAAAAGTCTTTAACCAAGGATTGAATACTTGGTCATCTCGAACATATAGGTTGTGTTTGCACTACAGGAAATTACACTTTTAGTGACCAGTTTCGGTAACTAAATGCTTTTTGGTCACAAAAAATCGAACAAATAGTGACCAAAATTGCTTTGGTCACGAAATCTTGAACAATTAGCGACCAGATCACATTTAATCACCAATTGTTCAAACCCTTCGGTGGATAACCATAATCTTGTCGCCAATAACAGTACTTTAAGTGACTAAGCAAAAATTTACTTGCCATAGGTAGAACATTTTGTGACCACCAAATTATTTGGTCACTGAATCATTTGGCAACTAAAATCTGGTGGTCACCTAATATATTGCTTCACCAAATTATTTGGTCACTAAATCATTTGGTGACAAAAATTTGGTGTTCACCGAATATATTGCTTTAAGCATCATTTTTATGGGAACCATCATTTTCATGATAAAAGGGTACTCTTAATCAGTTTGAGCAAAACGATCTCTCTATCGTAATGATTGTGTCGCGGTTGCATGGCTATTATACATATAACTACAACACAAGACTTGGTTTACTACCAATCGCGTCCCAATGAAGGGAATTTCTAAACATGATGGAGCCTAAAGTTTACCTGAATGGTTTAATCAACAGGAACAACAAATTCAACGATCTCAATCATCATGATTGTGTTGTAGTCGTGTAGGTACTATATGTTTAATTATTGCACAAGACTACTATTAATTGTGTCCTGATGGTAGGGCTTTCTAAACTCGATCGAGCCAAAATTTTACGTTTTTCTTTTTTTGTTCTATCGGAACTATCTAGCTTCTAGACAACATGGGCTAGATTATTTTGAACTAGAATCAAGTTAATTGTGTATCATTAAATATTTGATCGGAAGAAAATATCATCCTATAATAATTTGCGTCCTGGTGGAGGGGTATTCTAAACTACATTTCTGGTGACTAACTTTTTCGGTCACCAAACATATTATAAAAAGTGTGCCAGTTTATTTGGAATTTTGTGCCAATTTCTTCCAGGGATTTTGTGCCAAATATTTCGGGAAAATTTTGGGCGGGGGTTTCATATATCTAGTGACCACTTTTTTGTCACAAGAAATCTTAATTACTAAACTACACCAGTTTCACACTTTCTAAAAGGTTTGTAGGACTCTAAATAGAGTAAACACTCCCATCATAGTATATTGCAGCAGTACAGTTCAAGCTCATCTCCCTCTCTCACTATCCTCCATGTCTCTCTCTCTCTCCCACCGACCTTCTCCCTCTCACGGTCTAATCCATCAGCAACAAGTTAAATCGTACTCAGAGAGATCATTTGTTAGCTCACCGGCCTCGGTCGCGGTTGAATCAAGTGGTACGAAAATCCCAGTCGAGGAGACGGACATTTATCAAAACCCGCAAAACTGGTGAGAAAACTACTTAATCTCGTTAATCTTTATTGATCTCATACTAGCATCAAAGACTTCACTAGATTTCTCTTTGCCTTCATCTAATTCCGTGTGTATCCGATGGCAATGCGCTGATTTCTCTTTGCAATCGTCTGATTTTTACGTTATCAGAGAGGACCACCATAATATATTTTTGTTTGTGTAGTTGAATACCGAGTAAATAGAAATAATTTAGTTGTTGATCATTATTGATTTCTAGGGTTGTGAGTTTAATGATTTATTTCTGGGGCTTTCCAAATCTGCTTGTGCATAATTTTTAATCTTTGGGGCCGATTGAAAAAAGAAGGCAACGCTCACTGTGTTAAGTTGTAGTGTTGGTAGCTTTGTGTACTTAGCTTTTATTTCTAGAGATTTTTAGAACATCGATAACACCCTACATGATAGCTAGAAATGTGGAAGATTAGGCAACACTGATTTTGTTAAGTTGTAGTGTTGGTTTGGTTTAGTTACTATTCTTAATCTTGCAAAATGACCTTGCCCTAAAAAGTAATAACTTTTCCTTATGATTTGGCTATGGTTACTGGAATTTGAGTCTCTTTATTGGGAAAATATGGGTTTTGGTGTCCCTTAGGGAAAAATTGTCTTGCTATTGGTGTTGTAACGCCCCGATTTTCGGAAGCATTATTTAAAGTACTTTTAAGAGATTTATTCAAAAGAGTTTCATTGATTAGCAACAGAAATAACATAAGTGTCTTAATTCGATTACAATAATAACTTAGTACTTTGTTGGGAAATTAGATTATGGTTTTCCAGCACAAAAATAAGGGAGATTGGCTCTACAGGTTAAGGTTGAGATCTTGATCCCAATGCTCCTCTTAAGCCTAATCCACTAGAAAACCTTCTGTTCCAAAACAAGCGTCGCCCTCGACACCTACACCTCTTGTTTGATCACAATCTGGCATAATACGTCCGAGTCACGAAACAACATCATGGTATTATACCAGGGTCACACGAAGTGTAACACCGTGAGTGGTAAATCACTCAATAGCTACTCTAACCCCCAACCCTTATATAACATACAAGAACAACATATATGATTGAAAAGCAGCACGTAAAAAAGTAAACACATAACTGATTTCATTACTAGCCATTAACTTACATTTTCATCTAAGTTCTCAACCTAGAGAACTTTCCTCCCAAATAACCACTAAGGACTATGACCAATCCATGATTAAACTCCCCCCTTGCTTGCCCTAACTGGGAGCCCGGACGGAAGACATAAGTTACGTACTTAATCCAACTGTCAACCGCCTCACAAGGATGAATTTCCTAGGGACTGACTGTACCACTGGGCTACGAGTGACAACTATCAGCTCCTGTAGGTATATAGCCGTAACTCAGTCTATAATACATTCACCCTTTTAACGCCTCAAAATTTAAATGAAGTAATCACAGATTGTCATATCCTAGGGTTTCAAAATCCTGGCAGGCTACCAAATAATCCTCCAAACCGAAATCACTTGGTTGTCTGCCATTCAACAAATCTCGGGGTGACTCCCCATAAATCAATTCATTTCCAATTTCCATTAACCTCAACGTCTACGTGAAATCTGCGTACGATCACCCAACCCGGGAACCTAAGTGTCCATTCTAACATTCAACAATTTCATGATAAGTGTGCACAACAGAAGAAGCAAAGCAATAATGATATTCTAAGGGTCCTAAAGTCAAATAACACGATTCACAAGTTCACAAGTCATCACAAACCTAAGTTATTGAAATTAAGGGGTCTTAATGTAATTAAATAAAGTATAGGGTCAGTAAATGTAATTTATAGAAATAAGGGGTCGCCCTCAAAATTTTAAGTAAGTATAAGGGTAACAAAAGTAATTTCACGGTTCTAGGGTCCTTCGCAAAATTTTTACTAACTTAGCGGGCCTTTTGAAAATAAAACTTTATACAAGGGTAAAAGTGTAATTTTTCCACAACGAAGGGTAAACACGTAAAATACCAAGTAAAACCCACATGATAATATAAGAAACATATACCATTTTCTAAAATCTTGATACTTGCAATAATAATAATAATCAACATGTCTAATAAATAAACAAGTATGGTTGCAAAAATGGTCAAGAGATAATCACGTGCACATTTCCTAGTCTGATCATGTACTTGGTAATTAAATTAGATCATGTTTAATCTAATGTGATACAAAATTTTGCAATACAAGGTTAAAATATAAAGTAACCAAAATCTGTGATTAAAATGTTAAAAATCTAAAGTTTAGGGACTCAACAATAATAAATCTAAAGTTTAGGGGTCAAACTGTAATTAATAAAAAATTAGGCCTGACATAGTTGACTGTCCAAACTATTCACTTGATTACAAGTTGGTGGCTATACCGAGTGAGGTGATAGCCATGCGCTCCACCAATCGAAACGTCTGAGTTTTGTCTATACACAATGAAAATTTACAAATAATATATCAAAATGTTCGTTAGGACATGAAATACACTTCTATCACAGAAAAAGTTGGATTTGAAGTGGTTTGGACGTGACCCAGTAGCTCGGAAAGTCAAAACGCTTGGGTTTTGTTTCTACTTAACGAAAATCAATGTATTATATATCAAAACGTTTGTTATGAAATGAACTACAACTCTATCATGAAAAAAGTTGGGTTCGGATTGTTTTGGACGGGACCCAGTAGCTCAGAAGTTAAAAAACACATAGACACAGCTCCTCAACGATTGAAACGCTTGGGTTTCGTTTCTACTTAACGAAAATCAACATATTATATATCAAAACATTCATTATGAAATGAACTACAACTCCATTATGGAAAAAGTTGGGTTCGGATTGTTTTGGATGGCACCCAGTAGCTCAGAAGTTCAAAAACGCATAGACACTGCTCCTCAACGATTGAAACGCTTGGGTTTTGTTTCTCCTCAACGAAAATCGACATATTATATATCAAAACGTTCGTTATGAAATGAACTACAACTCTATCATGGAAAAAGTTGGGTTCGTGATGCAGCGGAATTCACGAGAAACTAGTTAGCATACTAGTCCAAACGAGATAGGTTCTTGAATCCACGAGATGTTCTTGAATCCACAAGAAAAAGAGAGACAATGTCACACCCTCAAATTTAATAACTCAAAAATAAATAAAATCCACGTGGAACAAGTCAAAGTCTCATAATTTCCATTAGAATAGTCAAAGTCAACAAGATAAAGTCTCACCATTACGGATAACAAGTTCCAACTACTAGCGACCATAGCCCGAATGCATAAGTACAACATTTTTAAAAGTTATTACATTGATTAAAGAGTCAAAAGGATAACCATATGGAAGTTACAAAACCATATAATACAAGATGGGAAAATAACTTCATGCATGTGTGAGCTCCAAGCAAATGTCAATCCATACGCATCCAACTTCATGCTCCATGTCGTGAACCTGAAAATTGATAGGTTGAGCTCACTAGCCCAGTAGGAAAACTACTCTACCAACGCTAGGTGTATAAACATGATACATGCATAATGGATGAGTACGATGATGGACACGACCAAAGTACAAGGTTAAAATGAACGGAAGGCTATAATTCGACCACGAAGTAACCAAAGTATATCCAAGTGTCCGAAACGTGTCCAAGTGTCCCAAAACCATTTCAAGTATCCAACCAAAGTCCAAGTCGTTCCCAAAATCCTCATTTTCACATACCGAAAGCCAAATTTCACCAAATACGCCAAATTTATCCAAATTCATCATAAGTGTCATTTCATAAGAAAATGTTCATAAATTTTAATAGGGAAAAATCCCTCTGCCGGATTTCATGGGCTCCGTACACCCCTGCCGGATTTCATGGGGTGCACCCCTGCCGGATTTCGCGGGCTCCGTGCACCCATGGCTAGGGACACCAAATGGGTGATCCCTAGAGTTCATTTTATCCAATAACATCAATTCAAAACCATTTGTCTCTCAAAAGTTCCCAAAAGTCCCATTTGTTCAAAATGTTCACCATTTTCGCCAAAATGTGTCAACCGACGCGTGTCTGATACGTCAAACATAAAATTTGTTAATTCACGTGTCCAAGGGTTAATTTTATGAATTCAAGGTGGATTCGGTGTTCAAAATGGTGGTATGAGTCATAAATACGAAGATATGGACGATCGGGGACCAACGGGCATCAAAGGGTGGCCTAAAACCACCCCAAAACAGGGGACAGTTTCTGGAAAACAGGGGCAGCAGCTCACTGCCCAGAAAACTGACAGATTTTCACCATTATAGGTGTGGAATTTCAACCCAAACATAAATGTGAAGCTTAGGGCCAAAAATTGGACATGTAGAGTGATTAATGGACTTCAAGGGAGTGCAAATCAATCATCAATTGCATCAAACAAGCTCTAGAATCATAGATCACAAAATTTAGCTCAAACAAATAAACTATGAGAGCAAAGCATGAATTTGATGGCTTGGAGCAACAAACACAAGATATATGCAATACATCATATAGATATAACTAGAGGGAGTAGAATTTGTCTTCCTACCTCAAGATTTGAGCTTGAAATGAGTGGGTAAATGAAAACCCTAGCTTCCAATTTGCTCCAACCCGAAATGGGGTTTCTTGGTACGAAATGAGTGCAATCCAAGCTTCAAAATGCGCAAAGGAGGTGATTTTAGGTGGGGTTTATGAAGGGAACTTGGGGTTTTGTGGATTCTTGGAGCTTTGAAGCAAGAAAAATGGAGGAGAGGAGTGAGAGAGAGGGCTGCCGGGCAGAGAGAGGGAGAGAGGGCTGTTTTTCTTCTTTTTTTTTTGAAAAATGCAAGACTAAAATGTGTTATATACTCCCACCCTCTTGCACTTACACCCCTAAACTTTCTAATGCACTTTAAACACACCCAAATGCATTTAAATGCTCTCTCTTCGACCCCTCAAGTCAAAATTTAATTCCTCACATTTACCCAACATTATTCCGGAAAAATTATGTAAAAATACGGGTCCTTACAGACAATTCTCAAAGTTTGTATTGATTGAATAAAAGTTCAATTTGCTCATAGGCTACATCCTTATTTATACTAGTAGAAGTCCTAATTAAAAGGAAATTACTTTGAGTGGTGACCAAGCAAAGCATTACTTGGAAACCTAGACTATTTGTAAAAGAAAATAAAATAAAATCTAACCAAAACTAAACTAAAAACGTGCAAAACAGGCAGCACAAATAAAATCTCCTAATACTAATCGTAAATAAAAATTATTACTAAAATAATGTTTCCATAAATAATAGGGGTCTATATCTTGTCCTACTTCAGTTCGGATTGTTTTGGACGGGACCCAGTAGCTCAGAAGTTCAAAAACGCATAGACAATGCTCCTCAACGATCAAAACGCTTGGGTTTTGTTTCTACTCAACAAAAATCGACTTATTATATACCGATGGGTTCAGTAGGATGTAACCTACCTTTCTTCCGAAGATCAAGCTATATCGGAGTGATTTGGATGGGTCTCAGTCGCGTCAAACGGATTGAACTTTTTCTCCTTTCTTCTCCTTCTTTCTTCTTCTTTCTTCTTTTTCTTTCCTAACCACCTATCTCTCTCTCGGTGCAAAAAAAGAAAATAGAAAAGAAGGAAAATAGTGGAGGATAAAGGTGATTAAATATCCCTCTCTCTCTGCCGAAATATCTTTCTCTCCTATCTTTTTCTTTCTGCTTGCCGAAATGTGAAGGGAGGAAGAGGGAGGGATGTATATTTTCAGATTAAGGGAAAAGAGAGATAGATGTAAGGGAAGCTAATTGTGGTCTTAACCTCATGGGTAATAGAGTGTGCAAGTTAGGGATATGTTTAGTGGTTAAAGGTAGGCATTTGGAGGGTGTGTAGGGCTGCCATTGGCTGAAACAATTTCAGTCCAAAAGTGGGTAAACATATTAGACATGAGGGATGTGATTTGAGGTGAATGGTAAACTAATGGTTAATGGGGTGTTGGCTGGGGGGTTGGGGTAGTCTTAGGACTATTATGGGTACAATATATCAGCGCATAAGTAAACATACAAATGGGTGTTACGGCTGGGCTTATATAAATAGGTACGAAGCGTACACAACACTCACTTGTGCACTCGCAAGTTAAACCGTAGAAATATACGAGATGACAACAAATAAATAAATAAAATTCTAATTGCATGAAATGAAATTTCATGAATAAAAAAAATGCTATTAAAATTTTGGACCGTTACAATCTATTCCCCTTAAAAGAATTTCGTCCTCGAAATTCGCTGATCGGTTGAAATCAAAATAACTCTGGGTATAATATATATGTAAAGAGAAAAAAAAATTATTTTGTTTTATAAATTCTATTTTAAGAAAATGCGGGCTATTACAGGTGTAAAATTTCTCAATGGTGTTACATAATTAACAACCTACTTTATGCAAGGATCTAGAACTATCATGGTCTCACAATTATAACTTAATGCGGAAATTAAATAATCAGGAAGCGTACCCGGATCCATTCGTGCAGAACTTGAGCGATCCAGTATCGTAACATCTATGATTTACCAAGAGCATGAAGCCCTAGGTGGAACACGGATTTCTCTCCCTTACCTCTCTTTCTAGTAGTTTAGTAAATCACATAACTCTGGCCACTCTTTTATAGGTAGAGAGAGGACCCATTTCCTTAATAAACATTATACTCACTTCCCATCAAAGTAGAATCTAGTTAGGAAACTACTTCTCTATTTGACCAATAGAATAAAATCTTAAGTGTAAAGATATGGAGAATCCTATTATACCCATAATTCATATGTGCCATATATAAAACATGTGGGCTATAACAATGACTAAATCAAAATTAAGTCTTACATTCTCCCACTTGGCCCATATGATAACTGAATAGGGTTAAACAAGATAAACATAAGGCGCGCCATAAGTCCATATTAATTCTTTCTTAATTTGGTCACAGTCATAATACTGTTATTAAACAACCAACTAGTGCGAGTCATGGCGGTTCTACATCACAATGACATAGTCCCTTCCATGTACCACAACACTAGCAAAGCATTTAACATAGTCTTTAAGCCGGAAGCCTTTTCATAATGTCCAACAATAATTTTTTTTTTGTCAAAGACTATTCCTGTAGTCATTAATCATTCACATACATGTACGTACACTGTTCATTACAGGAAGTTATCAGAAACACATTTGTGAAATCTCTCAAATTGCCGAATAACATTGTCATCATATTGCAGTCCATAAGTTACAACTATTATGGGTTATGCTAGAAACATTCAATTAGCATAGTTCTTTAATGTCTATGTACTAACCTGTTTACATATAAAATTAATAAATCCAATAATTAATTGACACATAATCGAATATGCCAAATATTGGCAATTACCTGTTGATAAAGACACACTGGATTAAAGGAATATATTTGAGTAAATACGATGTCGTATTGTATTTCAAATCTGAAAAGCAGTTATTGGCAGTTACAAACCATTGCTGATGAAAAGGTCGACTTCGAAGCCATGATATTAACTGCCATACACATAAACTCCACGTGTGAACTTGGGAAATGAGGCAAGTTGGCAGTTAGAACACGTGGAGTACTTATCAAAAGGCAGTTATTCATCTTAACATATAATCATTTGAGTTTGTTTAAGCAGTTGTGTAGATTCAAAATCAAAACTTCTGGAGGAAGAATTTAAGGGATTCAAATTCAGACATGGGAGAGGGAAGAAACTGCCAAATCGAAGAAGTAGAAGTTAGAGTTCGAAGCAAGCCAAAGTTCAAATTTATTGAGCGGGAAGTTCAAACTGCAAGTAGCGTCTATAAATAGAAGAAGTTGAAGAGTGAAAAGCCCCCGGACAAATCTTCAACAAACAGCTATCAAAAAAACTGATGCTTGGTTTGTTCATTGGCAAAGTAGTTTAGGTTTCGAACTCAGTTCGAAGTAGATTAGGAAGTAGTTAAGATTAATCTCGGTTGTTCTTGTAACAATCACCTGTTCGAAGTTCTTGTATCTGAAGTTGGAGACAATTTCGAAGTAAGTTTACTTTTGATTTATTAATCGAAGTATCTTGTTCCTTTTTGTTTTTCGATTTCCTAAGTTGGTTGGTTTACATTTCTTCACTTGTTGAGAAAATCCTCTTAGTTGAGGTAATTGAACCAATAAAACACAATTGCCTGATTAGATTTGGTTTTTCCAAAGTTAATCTGAGGGAGGAGATTGAAACTCTCTCTGGCACGCTCGCACATAATTATTTTCCATCGCAAAGAAGTAAAAGAACCAAACACATTTTTGGCATGCCCAATGGGACACCTGAAAAGTGTTGAATGACTCCAAAACTTAGAAAGCAAGCAGAGGATTCTTAGGTTGGCCAAACGCCAGAAGATGAGAATAATGTTAATTCTAAAGAGAATGAACAAGTGGAAGGCCTTCGAATAGGCCCGGAAACTTGTACTGGTCAAGATTTGAATGTAGGAATTGGCCAGACTTCTCGAATGAACACTAGGAATAATAAAACGGTTCATGTTGATGACCCAAAGAATCCAGATGTTGGAGGAAATGTATCATCTAGTCAGTTTGCTGAAATGATTGCTACATTTAAAGCACTGGCTCAAACCCAAAAACTTATGTTACAAAAATTAGAAGAGCAATCAGGGCTTAAGCATGATCCTTTGCCTTCATTTGAGAAGGATAAAGGAGAAGCTAGTACAAGCAAATTTAAGTCAAGGCTTGGAAAAGAGCCTATAAATGTAGATGATATACCAGAATCTTGGTATGAACCTGCAAAAACTCATAATTATCAAACTCCGAAACCTAAGAAAGTGTTCAAACAAAACACTAATGTCCCATTCGAACCAAACTTTGATGGTTCAAATGAGGATAAGGGTTTTCGAAACAATGATTACGGGTTTGATGAGTATGTATTCACTCCTGGAAATCATTTTAATGAGAAGGATAGGACCAGTGCAAAAAGGCTTAATCTAGAGATTGGAATTCCTAAGTATGCAGGGATACCAGAGACGGGAAGAGTACATTCAAACTACATTGTATGAACCTCTTGCAAAGCAAGAAGGAGGTTTCAAGCAACATAGGCTATTTGATGATCCTTTTCAGAGGTTTCCAGAAGATCACATGCCTAGAAATGCCACTTGGGAACCACCTGTTAATTCAAGGGTACCTTTAGGGGAACGTCCAGCCCTTCGGGATGAAATATCAGGCCTCATGCAAGAAGTTTATGGACCTCTAAACTGGGGGGTACAAACCCAAATCTATAGAAAGCCCTATCCGGAATGGATAGATAGACAGTTTGAAGTCCCTCGGGGGTTTAAAATCCCAGATTTTACTTTATTCCATGGGGATGGAAAACAATCAACAATTGAGCATATTGCTAGATTTACGGCTCAATGTAAAGAAGTAGGCAATAATGGTTTCATTAAGTTGAAATTATTTTCTAATTCTTTGATAGGAACAACCTTTGAATGGTACTCTAATTTAACACCAGAGTCAGTTCCAAATTGGCAAAGGATGGAGGAATTATTCCATGCACAGTTTTATCAAACTGAACCTGAAGTCACTATGGCTGATTTAGCAAGATTAAAATAAAGGCCTGATGAAAAGGCTGCACAATATATTGCTAGATTTAAAAAGGCTAGAAACAAATGCAAACTTCAACTACCAAAGGTTGAATTTGTTAGAATAACACAAGATGGCTTAAGTAGAGAACTTAGGAAGAAGTTCGATTCTACTGAATTCAGAGATTTGGTTGATTTAACTTACAAAACTTCTAGATATGAATCTTTGTTAGAGGAAGATGTTGGTAGGAATAACTCTTCTTATTCAACCTATTATAAAGATTCTACTTATGAAGTTGATGCTGCTGAAATTATTGAGCATGACCCTTGTGTGTGTGAATGTTTAGTTCGAAAGGATTCTTCTATAGCACCAAGGACTAATAAGAAAGCAATTAGCAAAGTATATTCATTTGATGTTTCTAAAGCAGATGAAATTTTTGATTACCTTTTAAAGAAAAAGTTGATCAAACTCCCTGAAAATGTTAAACTTCCAACTTTGGAAGAAACAAAAGGAAAGAATTATTGCAAATGGCATGCTTCTTGGACTCATTCAACTAAGAATTGTAATGTTTTCCGTGATAGGGTTCAGGAACAAATTAGGAAAGGAAGGATCATGTTTCCAAAAAAAACTATGGGAATAGACACAGATCCATTTCCAAAGATTGAAGAAGTAACTGCTAATACCAATGTGCCAACTTCTTTGGCTAAAACAGTTAAGGAGGTATGGCAAAACAGGCGAGTTCATGTTGGGATGAACTCTATACAGTTTGAAAGAGGAAAGCCAAGAACTGGCCAACTTCGAAGTGATGATGAGAAGACTTACTAGCAAAATTATGCATCGGGAAGTTCCTCAAAAAAGGGTTTTAAGCAATCTCATCTTCCCATGCTTGAAGCATCCTTTTTGGAATGCTTATGCATGGAATGCAGGGCTAATTATTTGATTTTCAAAGACTTGGATCGACAGGGGGTTGATTTCTTTCCAAAAAGGATGGAAAGAAAGGCTTTGGATCAGAATAATGAAATAAAACCCTGGATAACCCCAAGTCATGGAAAAAATGAGAAGCCTTGGCCAGTTTCGAAGAGAAGTGTACCTTCTAGTCCAGTTCCACCAGCTTCGAAGAGAGATTATCCTCCTTCGAAGAAGGTTAACACTGGAAAGGCCCCAATGGGCCAGGAAAATGAAGGAGTAGGGGAACAATTCACCTTGGTAAAAGGAGTTCCTGATTGGTTTTTAAAGAAAATTAAACCAGAACTCTTCCAGGGATATAAAACCCCTTCTAAGGTTGGAAACAAAATGGTCAAACCTCCAAACAGGAAGAAGGTGGAGGAATGAATTCTTCCCCTGTTGAAACATTTTCCCCCATGGAAACTTCTGTAGAGGAGTTTCCTGAAAAGGTGGACACAATACAAGATCGATTAGAATTACCATTATAGGAGAAGAAAACCATTCAGTTTGGAACTCTGCCTGAAGTCCAAATTAACATGGTTTCCCCTTCATTCGATTTTGGATCTTTTGGACCTGACTGCTTGCTAGTTCAAAGGGCACTACAACCTGCGGTTGCCCCTATGGAAATCATTGATGTATCAAGTGATGAAGAATATAACCTGACTTATGACAATGGTTGGAATGAAGGTTGGGGAACCCTGATATCTAAGATTCAAAAGGAAGAAGAAGAGGAAGAGCTTATGATTATGGCTAATGCTATGGAGGAGCCAGAAGTAACCTCTAAGGAAAGGGCAGTTTTTGTTCCAAAAACAGAAACAGGTTCTAAGTATCCTTTGATTGTTGATTTAGATTGTGCTGACATTTCTTATCCTTTCAGATCACCTTCAAATGATATGAGATACCATTTGAAACCATTATACATATCTGCATCATTTGATGGGATCTTATTAAATCGAGTATTGGTTGACAATGGTGCAGCAGTGAATATTTTGCCTTCTAGGACTTTGAAGAAGTTGGGAAAGGAAAAGGTTCGATTGATCCCAACAAGCACATCTATTGCTGGTTTTACTGGTGAGAGTAAAAGCCCTAAAGGAATTGTTTCTATACGCCTGAAAGTTGGCCAAGTAGAAACTAATACAGCCTTGGGTGCAAATCCAAAGAGAGTGTCTACATGACAACCTGCTATTGATAAAATGGGATCAAGACTTGCCCTTTGGAAGAGGAAATACATGTCCTTGGGAGCAAGAGTATCATTGATTAAATCTACGTTGGGCCACTTACCTCAGTATTACATGCCAATAATCAAGATGCCCATTTCAGTATGTAACAAGCTAGAGAAGATGCAGAGACAATTCTTATGGGGGGATACAAGTGATAAAAGGAAACTCCATTTGGTGGGATGGAATAGAATTACCAAAGATAAATCCAATGGTGGTCTGGGGATCAAAAAACTGGATATACAAAATAATTCCTTCCTTTGCAAATGGTGGTAAAGGTTTGGAAAGGACAAAGAAGCCCATTAGGTGAAAGTTCTTGCTGGAAAATATGGTTATCAAAGATCCGATTGGCTGCCCTAAAAAATCTCAATGCAAAATGTTAACATCTCTAAAGTTTGGAAAGAAATATGCAACCTTGGTGAAGGTGAATTGGCTTTCAATGACATTATCAACTCTGGTTTCAATATAAATGTTCAATCTAGAAATAACACCATGTTTTGGAAAGATGTTTGGTTGGGGGATCTAAAATTGGAGGAGGCTTTCCCTAGACTGTATTCTGTATCGAACTAGAAAGAGGCAAAAGTTAAGGAGGTTTTCAACTATGCTGATCAGAGCTGGGGACTATTATTCAGAAGGAGACTATTCCTTTGGGAAGAGGGGTAGCTAGAAGTCCTAAAACAAATGTTGAATGGAGCTAACCTAATTCCAAATGGAGTTGACTACCTTAAATGGAAATGGGATCATAACTCAGGTACGTACTCTGTAAAATCCTTCTACAAAAAATGGGAAAATTCATTCAATGATCATAATTTTATTGGCCCCAAGTGTAGTATAATTTGGAAGAATCCCTGCCCTTTTAAAGTTGAGGTGTTTGTGTGGCAAGCTTTACAAGAAAAGCTTGCCATCGGTAGTGAACTTTTGAAAAGAGGGATGTTGAGCAATAATCAGAATGATGCTGAAGTGGCAGGCTTATGTGCTTTCCGTAAAAATCACATTGAAACTGCTGATCATTTACTTGTTAACTGTGAAATTGCTTGGGTTGTTTGGTCTGCAATAAGCAACTGGTGGGTATGTTTTAGGTTAGCCCAGGTAACACCTATAACATGATGTTTTGGTGGCTGTCTGTTAAGGTTAAAATGTTGAAAAGGGTATTTGGAATAGCTGTTTCTATGCGGTCTTGTGGTCTTTGTGGCTGGAAAGAAACCTAATCATATTCCATGGGATTGACTTGGATGTGGAAAAGCTGGTGGATAAAATACAAACTACAGTGGCAATTTGAACTAAGGCGAATTTTGATCTAAACACATAATCTGTTGAGTACTTCAAAAGATGTCTGCAAGGTGTTAGTAAAAGCAGGGCATCGAAGATTCATGTTTCATGAGGATTTTGTGCAACAGTGAGTAACCCTCTTCTGGATACATCTCCCGATTGCTGACTTCACCAGATTTTGGCTCGATAGCTTTTGCTAGTAATCTGAATTTTGATGTCTGTTGGATCAATCATGAACATCTTATGATCTTTGGAACTGATGTATTTTCAGTTTATTTTGTATGGATGGCATCTTGCCATTCTTTTTATATTTCGGGTTTTGAGCGGCATATGATTGTCCTCTCATCGGGTGCCAACCTAGTTGGGATGCGTGGTTGGGTTGTGATCCCTTGTGCTCTCTCCCCTTTAATCATTGTAATCGTTCTGTTTGCGATGATTAATAATTTTTTTTGCTTATCCAAAAAAAAAAGAGACTTGTGTGTTGTCATTAAGAATAACAATCATATCCAATCGAGCTAGTCAAGATAACCTATGTTGTTCATGGTTTCATATGCTTGACCTGCTGTCATGGCACCGTTGCCTATAACAGCAACTAAATGATTGTTTTTTCCCTTCAAGTCTCCTCCTCCTACAGCCATCCATGTCCACCCAAAACATGCTGACTATCAAACTAATGGGAAAATTTTGAATAAGGCTTCCTCATTTAGCTTAGAAACAAGAAACAGCATTATCATGACATGATAGTGATATCTCATTTAACAAAAATCCAACCTATTTTGTAGATCCAGATATAGAGCCTTAATTTGTTTCTTTTGTAATCTGTATATGACCAAAATATCGACACGTTGGTTGTTTTCTTATATATGTTAACCTTTTGCTTATGATTATCACCTATGTAATTTTGTAAGAATGCGATATTATTTTCTATTTGTGGTTCAATCACTATTCTTGAATACTTGTTCAATTAAGTTCTTTTTAATTTTCAGCAATGCATATAGTTAATAAGTGGCACTACGAACCTTGTTTTACAGTTTGATTTTGCAAGTCATGGCTCCTAGGAAGAAGATGAAGTCATCGGTTAGGAGGTCCTCTGTGCCTTCACCATCACACTTGAGCCCAAGTGAGACTATTGCACCATAGAATTCTGATGCTTTGGCTGATGCACCTTCTTTGGTGCAGTCTACTAATGCAGATAATCTTCACTTGTGTTAGACATGTAGCCTATTTAGTCACATCAATTAACTTGAGACCTATGTCTTGTTCATTGTGAAGTGTCTAATATGCAATATGCAGACTATAAAAAATAGGCAACCCTCTGTATATTGGTTCAACAATATGAACTTTTTTCATTAATAAATTAATTGTATCAATAGTATATTGCGACATCTTAACTGATAGTCTGGTCTAGTTGCGTCTTTTAGAGATTGCATAAAACAAAAGTTCATGTTTTCTTTCTTCTGTTTTTTTATGCTTCGAGTCCTTAATGCTTGTGGCTGTTGATTACTGGTACGACAGTGTGTTCATGACAATCTGGTCTCTTATTCAATTATTTCTGCAAGTCAGCCATCGTCTACACGAAAGTGAGGCAAAATAGTTGGGAAGGGAGTTGATAGACTAATTGCTCAAAATGGTGGGCAAAAGCTTTTGTTCCAATACTAGAGGAGTGGAATTCTTTATGTGGTATAAATACTTCCAAGGCAACCCCTCTTCTTGGTGTGTATCTTAGGAAGATGTGTCCTATTAAGGACACCCCAAAAGGGCAGCACGTTGATCAGGCTACTTAATCCGCTATCATACAAGCAGTCCTTGTAATTTCTTATCAAGTTAGTTTTCTATATGTTAGGCATACTAGCTACATATGTCAGTTGATTTAATAACTTTAGCCATTTTTCTTTTAGGACAAGTGCAAAATTTCAAATGATTATCATGAAAATCTAGTCGCTCAGCAAGCTGTACACATGAAGTGCTAATATTTGTGGAGTGGGTAAAACTTGATTACCCTTGTGATGGGCATAGCACATGCCATAAGTAGCCACCACGAGAGGGTGAGTAGCTTGGCACCACATAGGGGAGCTTTCGCCATGTGCCGAGCATGATTGACCACGAATAAGGTCAAAATAATGAAACAGATTTATTATACCAGGATGTACTAGCTCGACGTAAGTCACGGACGGGTGTCCCTAGCACAACCGAGCTAGGTAGGCTACGAATGTAGCTTAACAACATTCTGGAATACATAATTCAGCTCGGCGAGATGAGCTGAGCTATGTACGTGTTACACCGAGTTACGTGGAAGCATGGCACCGCTACGTATAGGGCGGTGAGACATTTCAGAATGATCTAAGGTGGTTCCTTATGAGATAAGGACCAATTCCGTGAATCAAGGGATCAACATAGACGTTCATAATGCAATTAGGAACATACTGCATTTAGGGAAGAAACCAATATGGAAAGAATGTCTACTGTAAGACGAGATCTTGCAGTACGTGGGAACATAGTACCTAATAAGAGAGTCCTAGTAGGAAATGTTTCCTAATGCAAATAGGAAACCAGGGCAACGTGATGCCTCCACCAATGAATATCTACACCTATAAATACAGCACTACACCCACGAAGAAAGGTATGCTGTGAATTACTTTCATACGCATTGAGTGATTTGTGAGTTCAAGTACGTGATACTAACTTAGGCATCGGAGGGCATTTGCAGACGAGAGGCAAATGTGCTCTAACCCTTTTTTCTGTCTTGTAGATTTAGGGTTCCGGCGAAGAAGCACGTGACCAAGACCCTAGATGGATTTTTTCATCGCACAATTGGCGTTGTCTGTGGGAAATGCTTACGAAAAGTTTTTCCTTTCGAATAATCAACAATGGTGGCTTCAGAGCCCATCATCCAAACTCCCCGACGAGATACGGTGGATGAAGACAGTGAAACCACTCCCGTGCACACTACGAGAAAGAGTGCAAGGGTAGAAAAAACTCTTGTGGCTCCAAAGGCCCCACAAAAGAAACCTGCTGCGAAGAAATTTGACCTAGGGCATATCCCTGAGACTTCCAAGGTTCAGAGATACACGCCTGGTAATCCATGATTCCCCAAGATCTGATGGGCGACAAAGGCGCTCAAAAACACTACCAAGTGCTTGCGACCTTAGATTGTGTCGTAGAGAGTGTCGCCCCAAGCGTAGGGCTAGGTCGGCAGTAGCATAATAACCGGTAAGACCGGGTCGAATCCACAGGGACCGAACGCACCCGGCGTGAGAGTTGTCTTGCCAGTGTAGGTTTTAGCCTTAAAGCGGCAAACTTGGCTTTTGGAGTTTGGTGGAATTCTCTCGACTTCGAGAACAACTCGGGAAATTAAAAAGACTAATTAAAACTAAGGCGTAGTCTAGGGGATCATAAATACCACAACTAAGGCTAAACCGTTCGACTCTTGATAACCGGCTCGGGACACCGTTAGATGCTCCCAAACGGAAGATTTAGAGATTAAAACCATTTGACTAGAAAATGTGTTTCACAAAGATTAGGATTCTTGTGCTATTTAGACAAACATTTTGATTGACATCGCCCTAAGCATCACACGTGCCAAGTGGTCAAGCCCTTGGCTACGTGAGATCAAAGAGATTAACAAATCTAAATTTTGATACATAAAATTAATCCTAACTCTTTGATCAACAGGAAGTGTTTGCTTTTGAGATGAGAGGAACGGATTAGCTCGAGTCATGGAGTGTTAATCACCCCATGACCAAGCCTACTAAAACTACTCACACATTATGCTAGAAAACAAGTCTAGAATTTGGAAGAAAACTAAAAACATGCTTAATAAACTTAAAAACCGATTTTTAATGAAGATCCTAGGGTAGCCTACAATATTAGTACTTGAGAAATTATCAAACAATCACTAAGAACAAGAGTTTTCAAAGGATTAAGCTAGAAAATCACAAGACTAAAAACTAGATGAACTTGGAAATAAACTACATATATTGAAAGATCCAATCACGAGGAACAAGATTAATACACGGTAATTAAACGGGAAATGAAAGCTTACTTGAGAAAAACTAGAGAGAGAAACCTTAAACTCTCTCCAATGGAGGAGAGAGGTGAGAGCAAAACTAACTACAATGAAAGAGTAAGTGTCTTAGAAGGAGAGAGGAGAGAGCAACCTATAGCCTTCCCCTTCTCTCTCTACAAAATATCCCATAAAGCTCTCACAAAACATAAAAAGTTTCCATAAAAGGCAAGTACATAAAGTGAATTAAATTGGCTGTCTGGAGGTACTTGGATCGATCCAAGATGAGTTTGGATCGATCCAAACTGCTCTGGTGAAGTTTCGTCCAAGGTTGGATCGATCCAACTTTTCTTTGGATCGATCCAAAGAGTGTCGCTGTGAGATTTTGTGAAGTTGGATCGATCCAACTTTTCCTTGGATCGATCCAAGATGCTCTGGTGGAATTTTTGAAACTTGGATTGATCCAACCTAAGTTTGGATCGATCCAAAAGGCTCTGGAGTAACTTTGATGAAACTTGGATCAATCCAAGTTTCCTTTGGATCAATCCAAGATCTTCTAAACTTGAATTTCACTCCTTTGATCAATCCGCTTGAATCGCGTGCTTCCGGATGTCTTCCAATGGACTCAAATGGATCGTGTGACCCTCGGGGGAGATGAACCTCGGTCTTGTGAGTGCTTGTTCAATCCCGGACCCCACCGGGAGTTTTCGTGAATGTGAAGCATGGCTTCAAAGTTCCAACTTTTCTCATTCCCGGGCCTCAACCGAATCGTCTTTTTGTGGCTCGTGAGGCCCGGTGTTGGCGTGCCATGGGGCACGGGGCCCTCAGCAACTTGGCATGCTTCCCAATGCCGCTCAAAATGTGCTTATTCGCGTGTTTCACCTGTAACTTAACAAAAACACAACTACGCGCATATCAAACATTTAAGGCGCGAAATCGCGTGCGTGTGTGAGATAAATGAGCAAGATAAGCCCCGGTTATCTACAATATTAGGGACTTATCACCAAGAGATAGGGGAACCTCTCCCCATCGTGAGAGGGGGAGGAGCCCCCCGAGAAGAAAGGATCACAGGCAAAGAAGGGATCAAGAACAGAAGGATAGCCTCGATCGAAGGGAACAAGAGGCGGAAGAGCTGGCACGTGAAGTCACTCGGTGTGAAAAAGAGATTCAGGATTTGAAAAAGCAACTCCAGGAGAAAGAGAAGGACTTGCGCTCACAGACGAGATCCGTGCAGCACGAGAAAGAAAGGAGGAGCCATCATCGCGATGATGTCTCCACTGGAAGAGCGGCCTCTCCATGAAAAAGGAGAGAGAGAAGTGATTCTGCCGAAAAGGGGGAAGGGAGAAAGTACGCTAGGGACTAATACGAGAGATTTGGTTCCAATGAACAGCCCCAGTCCAGCGCACAAGAAGAAGGGAGACCGGCCGAGCAGAGGGCAGTCCTAAAACTGCACGGGAGGCAGCCATGAAAGCCCTAGGCCAAATCTCTAAGTCACCTCTGGCTCATTAGATCCGAGTAGAAAAAACCTCGAGCAAGGTGAAGCACTCTACATTCATCCCTTACGAGACCAATACGAACCCAGTGGCCCACATCAGCACTACAACATGCCATGTTCATGCATGAGCAAGACGATGCCTTGCTGTGCAAGATGTTCCCGTCCAGCCTGGGAAAGTTGGTTCCATAAACTTCCAGAGGGTTCAATCTTGAAAACTATAGTGAAGAGTACGCCTTAGAATCCAAGCAGCACTAAAGACGTTTGATGCATTGACCTTTATGAGAGAGAGGGATGATGAGACATTGAGACAGTACTCTAAACGATATTGGGAGACTTTCAATGAGATTGAAAACTATAGTGAAGAGTACGCCTTAGTAACATTCAAGACAAGCTTGCCCGTGCACAGTAAGTTACGAGAATCCCTTACTATGCACCCAGTCAAGACTATGGACAAACTTATGGAGAGAATCCAGGAGCATGCACGGGTAGAGGATAACATCCTGCAAGCAGGAGGAAAGATTGCGGTTGGGCAGCCTCAGCTTCCCGAAAAGAATGCCGTAGAATCCAAGGCGTACAAGAAGGAGTACACAACTGGGAGGAAGGACTATACACAACAAAGGAAGGATAAGGCAGACCCAGACCCTAAGTCCTACTTCAGCAAGGGCCGTGGAGCAAGAAAACCCAATTGTGTCTCCGTCAGCATCCCTTGGCTCCCAGTTGCCCTTGACCACCAGTTAGTCATCCCCTTCACCCTGGGAGGAGTTGGGAAGATCAGTAATAAGCTTCTGGTTAGGGTCCCTGGCCTTAAAATAGTAGGAGCCGTCGACGGTGGGCACTACGCTGTAAAGAAAGTGTAGATCCCACCAGTTTAGGTGGAATCCTAAAAGCTCATTCAGAGCAACGGTGCCCATGACCACCTTAACAAAATTTGGGCACAATTGCATAGGGTTTAGTATGCAACGATTGCAAACTTCCCTGGAGAAGGGATGGAGGGGAAACCTTAAACCTCCCTCTACAATGAAAATGAGGGGAATGTGAATCACCTCCCTAGATTGGCCAAACTGTACTAAATCATTCCGTTCATTCAAACGGAATTGGACATCATTAGGAATTTTGTATTTACGACGAAAATCTGCTATTTTCTGGGCATTAATGAAAAGAACTCTATGCCTACCCATGATGATAAGAGGTTAGGGTTTCACTATTGAAACCCAGAACGAAAAAGACGATTATGAAAAATTGGAACGAGAGCGAACGCAAACAGGAAGAAAAGGACTGAGAAGGAAAACACTTACTTGAAAAGAAGGAGAAAAACCTAAAGGTGGATGTTCCGACAAGAGTGGGGCGGTTTCCGGCGAAGAACGGAAGCTGATTTGAAGCGTCTTGTAGAAAGCAAACTCTGGAACGATGGAAATGACTTCTTCTTCTTCTTCTTCTTCTTCTTCTTCTTCTTCTTCTTCTTCTTCTTCTTCTTCTTCTTCTTCTTCTTCTTCTTCTTCTTCTCTCTCTATCTCTCTCTCTCTCTCTCTCTCTCTCTCTTGTTTTGTTCCTCTGATAAGATAATGGAAAGGGAGGGGAAGAGGTAGAAATTCGAGGGGTTTAGGGAGTAGGGGTAATGAGTATCCCGCCTAAAACCCCATAAAGTAAGGCATGACACGTGTAACATGTCAGCAAAACCGTCCTTTGGGCTTATCTGATGGCCAACGGGTCATTTCGCATTTGTTGATGTATAGGGGACCGTTGAAGCTTTGCACACTGCTGATGAGTGACAGCAGTGGGCAGACCTGGGGAGCAATTGGAGTGTGTAAAACTTGATTACCCTTGTGATGGGCATAGCACATGCCATAAGTAGCCACCACGAGAGGGTGAGTAGCTTGGCACCACATAGAGGAGCTTTCACCCTGTGCCGAGTAGGATTGATCACTAATAAGGTCAAGATAATGAAATAGATTTAATATACCAGGATGTCCTAGCTCGACGTAAGTCACAGAGGGGTGTCCTTAGCACAACCGAGCTAGGTAGGCTACGAATGTAGCTTAACAGCATTCTGGAATACATAATTCAGCTCGACGAGATGAGCTGAGCTATGTACGTGTTACACCGAGTTACGTGGAAGCATGGCACCGCTATGTATAGGGCGGTGAGACATTTCAGAATGATCTAAGGCGGTTCCTTATGAGATAAGGAACAATCCCGTGAATCAAGGGATCAACATAGATGTTCCTAATGCAATTAGGAACATACTGCATTTAGGGAAGAAACCTATATGAAAAGAATGTCTACTGCAAGACGAGATCTTGCAGTACGTGGGAACATAGTACCTAATAGGAGAGTCCTATTAGGAAATGTTTCCTAATGCAAATAGGAAACAAGGGCAACGTGATGCCTCCACCAATGAATATCTACACCTATAAATACAGCGCTATGCCCATGAAGAAAGGTACGCTGTGAATTACTTTCATACGCATTGAGTGATTTGTGAGTTCAAGTACGTGATACTAAGTTAGGCATTGGAGGGCTTTTGCCGACGAGAGGCAAAGATGCTCTAACCTTTTTTTTCTATCTTGCAGATTTAGGGTTCCGGCGAAGAAGCATGTGACCAAGACCCTACGTGGATTTTATCCCTGAACAATTTGCATATAAATTGGAGGCACAAAATGAAGTGTCATTACAATGATCTTGTGGAACAACAATTGGACCTGTACAGTCATCCGTATAATCAAATGACTTTGGAGGATTGGAGTCACATGATTGATGACGTATGGGCAAGTGACAAACACAAGGTATCTTATACAATTTATACTTTTTTAAGATAAAATAAAACATCTAGTGTCCTTTTGCCGAACACATGACACATTTACTAGTATTTTTGGTTCTTCTTTCATTTAAGAATCGATCAAGTGCTGGCAAAGAAAATAAGGGAAAGGTAGATTTTGGTCATTGTTTGGGGTCTCAATCATTTGTTACAGAGATGACTATACCGGTATACATTTAACTCAAATATATGATTTGTACGTTATCATTTATTATTCTGTTCTTGTGTATTGACTCTACGCTATGTAAATTTGACTTTACAGGTAGAGAATGGTGGCTCTAAGAACAAGGATTTTCCCAAGGTGTTTCAGGAAATTCATACCAACAAGGACAACAGTGGATCTTTGATATTTTCTCTGATAAACATGTAGGTATCCTAGTTTGTTACGCATATTTCAACTATATTCCTGAAGGAGTTTTGATCAGATTGAATGTTTGTTTACAAGCAGAGATGTTGCATGTGTGAGAAGAAAATTCTCAATCTGGTGTGCAATTGACACGGGAGGAAATGTCCAGAGAGATTCTTGGGAAGAGGACGAAATACATACTTGGGTTTGGGGTTGGGTCCAAGCCTTCTTCAACTACATCAAATGCTGCATCACGAGCACGTGATGAGGAGTTTCTAACTATTAAAGCTGCGATGGAGAAGATGCAAATGGAGCGCGTTGAGGAGAAGATGAAGCTGAGATGGAGAAGCTGTGGATGGAGCGCAAGGACGAGAAAAGAGCACATGAAGCTAAGATGGAAAAGTCGTGGATGGAGCGCGAGGAAGAGAAGAGAGCACGTGAAGCTGAGAGCGAGGAGGAGAAAAGAACACGTGAAGCTAAGATGAAAAGGTTGCAGATGGAGCTCGAGGAGGAGAAGGGAGCACGTGAAGCTGAGATGAAAAAGTTTGCAAGCTTGGTGACACAACTCACATAGGGAAAGAGCCAAACACATTCAACTATCCATCACGGCGGAACACATTTCCTTGACCTATGGTCACCCTTATCATTGGTAAGTATACTTAGCTACTTGGAATATTTGGCATGATTAATACCTAACCAGTAAAGTGTAGAGGTTAATGAAATATTGTCACCTCTCTCTCTCTTTCTCTCTCCACTAAGATGAATCGTCTCTCCATGGGTGATTTTGGAAGAAAGCAAATGATGTGTTTAATTGTTTGAGAGCTGTAGCTTAATTTTTTATGTTTTGGAGAAAGTAGAATCCTGGAACTTATGTAGATAGTTAGATTTGCAATATTTAGTCTTATAGAGGTGAGTTATCACAAGGGTGCTTACATACATAGCCAAAATAAAATTAGAGAACACATTACTTACCAATTATGCATGTGCATTTGCTCCCACCAATCTGTGCATTTGCGAAGTTTGTGTAGTTAGGTAGCATTCATAGTATGAAGATAAGTTGCTAATGATGAATATATATACCAGGTTTAATACCCCAATTTAGGAACTTTTAGCATGCTACTGCTAGGGGATTGTAACTTAAAATTGTTCAAAAGGGATTCTTGCTTGCATGCTTTTAACAAATTGTTGTTGTTATGCTACTCCCCATTACTGTTGTTGTTGTATTTTTTGTGTTGTTCCTGGATTTCAATCATGACTTGGCTTATAGGTTTTAAACTTTGTCGCACAGACTTGGAATAAGATGGTCTGATGAGAACTTCTAAATTAAGTTTAATTGTTTCAACTCCTTGAATATTGATTAGCTATTAGTGAATGAGAAGGATGCCACACCTGCATTAACTCTAATTAATCATTACATTGTGGAGCCCAGTTTGGGCTGTCATTTATGTTTGTGGTTTCTTGAACATGAGTAGATGATGTAGTTGAGTAGACGAGTAGATGTTGGAAATAAACATTTGGAGGGTTTAAAGTAGATGGGATTTTCTTTAAAAGATGCAAGATGCTGGTTATAGGCCTGGCCTTTGTTTAGAAATTAGGCATGATTTCAGTGTTTGAGGAATGAATGGCATTACACTTTGGACTTAGACAGCATGTGGATATTCATTCGAGAGGTTAATCACTTTGTGGTATATTAAACCATGAGCCGTGGAATAGAGCCTTGGTTAAGTAAGTGGCTGCATATTTCATGTGAAGTCCTTTTCTTGAAAGCTAGAATGCTTTTGAGAACATGAATTGCTATTCTACAGAGTTGTTTATCTATCCTTGACATTTATTTACACTGGGAGTCAGGAGATCAATTTGGCCTTTGAAAGTGATCTATAAAGTGATTTCACAGCACTGTTTTCCTTAACAAAATTCTGGTGGCAAGTAATTAACAAGAAGGAACAATAATGCATTAGGTTTCAAGAAAGATACACAAAACAAATGCAGTTATAACATGGAATTCTGTTTCTAAGATTGTTGTGCTACAAACCGTCGGATGACTTTGTACAAGAACTCAGCTAGCAATGCTTGTGTATAGGCAAATCAAATATCTTCCGGAAGATATAAGCAAATCAAATAACTTTTATGATCAATTTGGTTCAATTTGACATTTTGCTCTTGGACTATTTTAGCTACTTGAAAGAAATAGGTCCCTAATGTTTTCGTTACATAATACATGTGCATGTAGTAAGTTTTTGCTACTTAAGACTTGTTGGGCTCTGTTTTGGTTTAGTTTTTAGTTTGTTCTACTAGTTTCATGCTAAGGGATTGATAAGATGAATTCTACTTGCACGTATATTTGTCTTCTTTTATTGGTATCATGTATTTATTTGTGCCTTTACAGATCAATTTGAACTTCTAACAGTGGCGGCTCTACGAATTTTTAATAGGGTGTTCAAAAATCACCTTAACTCTATTACCTCTATCAATCAATCATATATTAAAAAAAAATTCACATACGAATGTGTATAATGAGATGCAAAAAATACAAAAATACATAAAATGTGGTTGTTTTTAGCAAATTTTTATATTTTGAGCCAAGTGAAATCAAACCGGTGCATATATACAGGAGCATTTTTTTGTAGGAAATTATGTGGTTCTGGCTATTACGTTTGCAAGAATCTTTTTAAACATAAGCTTTTATTTTTGGAGATATGAGTTGATTGTTGTTCTGAGAGAAGTTGCACGATAACGATACCAATAGATACTCTTTTTTTCTCTTTATTTTTCTAATAGTAGTCATTAAAATATGTACATTGTTTTGAGCTAGTGTATTAGATGTTCAATTCTAAATAACTTGGATTGCATAGTGTTTTGTTCACAATATAGGACTAAGTGTTTAAACAAAATATGAGATAAAATTACTATATGTAATATAACAACAAAATAAAAAAATAAAAAAAGAGCATCTTCAATTGATCACCTTTTCTTATCTGTGGAACCGCCTATGATTGGGCTATAGTGGATGTAATTTGGTTGGTCAAAGTGGATTGATTTGTGAGCTAGTTTATCAGGTGGGTGTTCATTTAATTCTGCACGGGTGTTCATTTATATTTCGGCTGGGTGTTCAAAGAATGGAGTAATCTAAAATTCGTACAAATTTTTTACATGTATTATAAGAGAAAAAACAATTTTTGGGTGGTCATATGACAACTCACACCTAAGTGTGCAGCCGCCAGTGCTTCACAGCGTTGGCATATGCTTTGGATATGGATGTCTTTTGCTTGAATGATGCCTATTCCGTATATATTTTGGATATGGATGCATTTTTTTTATGATGGTTATTCGTTAGAAAATTTTCTTGTCGTCTATATATGTATTTAGTTTTGCTTGGTGATGATCATGACATTGGGATATTAATGCACTGTTAGTTATTTGTAAGGATTATGCTGAATTATATTAGGATGTTGGAATGACATTAGAATTTGGTATTTGTTGTCATTTTGGTTTGTATTAAAAAATATATACATATTGAGAATGAAAGATAGTAGCTACAAGCATCTTTTGGTGACCACGATTGGCAAAACAATATTATGGTAAACTTTTGGTGACTAAATAATTTATTCAAGGAAAATCATCTTTGGTGACCACTATAATTCAGCGACTAAAAACTTTTGGTCATAAAAAGATGAAAATGATGACCAAATTTTGGTCACTGAAAAAATCATTCGGTGACCAAAATCTTAGTCAATACAAGATAAAAACAGCGACCAACATTTGGTCACTGCAAGATACACAATTGTGACCAAAACCTTACTCACTAAAAAATGAAATCAATGACCAACTTTTTGGTCACCGAAAGAATCATTTAGTGACCACTAGGTATTAGTGATCAGCACAAATTCGGTCACCAAATGGATACATTTGTGACCACACTTTATTCACTAAATGTTATGGATTTTTGCTACCAATACAAATTTGGTCACTAATACCTTTCTGTGACCAAGGATACGTGACCAAATTATTATTGGTCACGATAGACATTTGGTGACTAAATAGAGCCTTTTAGCAACCAAGTTCTTAGCCACCAATTGTGCTTTTTCCTATAGTGTTGGATGGCAGGCATTTTTAGGGGAAATGAGAATGTGATTCCATGAGATTCCCAGGTTTAGGTAGTGATTGAATGAGAATATGATTCCTTATCTTCCAATACAGAAACAATCAAATTCTTAAATAGAGGAGGAATCTCGTACCTCCACTATCCCTGGGAATATTAGATTACGGGGTAATCTAATTACTAGGGGAAAAAGAAAAGTTAAATCACTACCTCTTAGACCCTCAAATTTTTTGGATTTTTTTTTTCCTTGCCTCCCAATTTCCCTCCAAACTCAAGTCCAGGTTTATATTTTTTCCTCCAATATTCAATCAAACAAACAGATCTTGTATGTACACGTTCATTACAAAAGCAATGCAATATTTCTCTCTTTCCCTCTTTCTCGTGTGTTTAAAACACATTTGGCTCAACTTCATTTTAATCCTTTGGCGAGGTTTTAAAAATTGAAAAGTAGTGGCCCATAAACTACGTACTAAAAGCCAGATCGTTTAATTAGAGTGAGTTTGACCTAAATAGAGTTAAATAATTTTTTGTTTGTAATATTTCAATTTTTAATAGATTCGATCCAAATTTTTTAAAATTACAGTACTTCTCTTTGAAATGAATACTCCTTGATTCGGAATATTTGATCGAAACCTAAATAAAAGTTCAGTGTTTCCCATTTACTAAAATGAAATTTCCTGTAAAGTTGAATTTATCTTAATTGCTGAAATCACTTTTATCTGTCATTAGATAAAAGCTAATTTGCTACAAGTCAATTGTCTCTCACATACTTCATTTGTTAAAAGCTTTGCAAACGGAAAACTTAAATGTAACAATACTAGGAACCCATTCCACTAACTTTCAATTTTTTGGGTTTTGGACTTTTTGGTTGATGTATACAAAAAGAATGAATTGTCTCAAAAAGTATAAAAATAAATAAATAAATAAATAAACAACAAAAATTTCCCTCAACAAACCAGCACCTAACTATTTTGAGGAATAATTTATTAGGTGTGTTTTAGGAACTTGAGGAAAGTGAGAGAAAAGAAAAGAAAGTTAAAATTTTATCTCCTCTTATTTGGTATGGAGAGAAAGCAGAGAAAAAATAAAAAAAATCAAGTACTGTGAATAGTGAAATTTTCTTACCATTTTTCTCTCATTTTATTTTCTCTCATTTTTCATCCCTTTCCACAAGTTCCAAACACCTCAAAACAATCATTATACTCGATTTGACATATCACGAGGGCTTTATTTGTTTTACTGGATATGAGCACCTATACTCCTGCACTGGTCAAACAAGCGGGCCACTAATCTGTTGATCAAATTCAAGTCCGATTGGGAGCTTATTATGAAGGTTACTGATAATGCCAAAACCAAAAGTGTTGCTGCCAAAACAAAAAAATTTGCTGCCAAAACTCTCATCTTTTTTGCTTCCACAATTACCTACATGCCCTTTTACCATCATATACCATTTATTACAAACCTAACCCTTCAATCTCTTAGGGTTATTTGTGATTTACCAAGTTATTCTCCAGACGACGCTTTCTTAGAATCTCATGGACGCTTCTTCTCCTTCTTCTCCAAACGACGTCTTCTAGGTATTCCACCATTCTCAAATCTTGCTCTATTTTAATCATTGAAAGTACATGTGGGTTTAAGTATTGTATTTTTTTACAGGAATATTTGGAATCAATTATTTTAATATGATTTTCGCTGATTGTTTAGGGTTTTAACGAAACTGTAGTCATACATTGGTAACAACAATACTTGTATGGTGATGCACCAATGACGGTATGGGAGTGGGGAACATTTGAGGTAGTGCTGATATAAGTATCTAACCTTCTTGTTGATTGCTTCGCGATCCGTATACCACCAAAAAAGGTCGCTTTTTATTTGTTTTTTCATCTACTAAAATACAGCCTTAGTATATATCCAATGTCCACTAGGGTCTCTTTTCCTTTGGCTACCCAGCTAATTGGAATTATATATCAAGTAATTGCAATTAATACCGCAACACATCAGTCGTATTACTTTTCAACTTCATTTGATCTAAATCATACGTTTACCATTAGTAGAACTGTTGATGCATTGTACAATCGTATAAGATTGAAATAAAAATAACGAAGTAGTTCATACAGATTGAAACTCTAGATATGTTCTAAGGCCTTCTTCGGCTAAAAAAACAAACTGGTTTTTTTGTTTGTCCTTGTTCAATTTTTATTTTTTTTGGAATTTGTTAGTTTTACGTCGATTTTTTGCGGTTTCTTGGCTTGTCTCGATGTAAAACTAACAAATTCAAAAAAAAAATTAATAAGGACAAACCAAAAAAACAGTTTGGTTTTTTAGCCAAAGGAGGCCTAAGAGCAAATTCAACGTCAATGGTTACCGACTACATGATCTCTCTATATCCTATGGTTCTTTGATCCACATCGGATGGTTAAGCAGGATAAAATCCTATGTTGAAGCCCCATGTAAATTCAAACTTCAAAAAAACCAAAGAAGCACCATGTTTTTGTTCTCTGTTAAATGCATGCATGCTCTGAAGTTTCCCTCATTGTTTAAATGAGTTTCTCTTGTTCTCCTTCTTTCTTGATACAATACACTCACAATGGAGGATTGATGTGAGATCTTTCTCTTTGCCTAGTTGTGAACAAGTTGAACATGGTGCTGCTCAGGAGAGAATTTCTCAAGTTATAGATCCATCACTTCCAACGATTTTTGAGCCAATTATTCAAGTTCACAAGGGACGTCCACCAACATCAAAAAAGGGAAAAGCATCAACTTCTACAACACGGAACCCTTCACAATTTGAGCTCATTGATGCACCACGAAAATGTAGCATTTGCAAAGTCGCGGGTCATAATAGTTGAACATGCCCGAGCAACAAATTGGGGCCAAATGAATTCAATCCAAGTAATGGAGTTGATACAACATACGATGGAAGTGTGAGGGATGAGGCTGGTGTTGAAACATTCGACCGAGCGCTTTTGGTTGGATGGTGACTTGAGGTAAATTTATTGTTTTCAGTCGTCCGTAATTTTTTTTTATTTTTTGAGGAATAAATTCATAAACTCATTTGCTTTTCAGACTACCTCTTTTATAATTTTTTATTTTTGTTTTCTGTTATTTGTGCAACGCCAATGCTCTGGATGCTGAATGAAAGAAGCATGGTAATGTGCACATAAATCAAAATGATTCTTGGGTCTGCACTCTCTGATGCCTTTTGGCTTTGATTTGAGGGCATGATTCCGCAGCAAACGCGACGGTATAGGGGGATCACTGTTTCAGTGGTATTCTGTGAGCAGCCACTTTGTGCATTTATTGCCAAAGGTTAGGTCTGTCTCCAATCCATCTGTTTCAGTGGTATTCTGGGAGCAGCCACTTTGTGCATTTATTGCCAAAGGTTAGGTCTGTCTCCTATCCTTCCCCCGCCCATACCCCCAATTATTGGGGACTAAATGGGTTATGTTATTGTTGTTGTATTTTTGTTTTCTGTTGGTAGTAATGAAGGCTTATCTTCCAAGTCCTCCAAGTGATGCGTAATAGAGTATTTTGTGGAGGCTATTACCATTTTGTAATTTCATTTTGAAACTTTTGGGAATTATGTTGAATTTTGGATTGATTTGAATTGAAGTTGTTTGGGTTTAGTAAATTTCCTATGTTATGTGAACTATTTATTTGACTTGGATTTGGATGTTAATGTTGAATTGTTTACTCTAAAATCTTTACTTTTGCCTGAGTTTTTGTTGACATGGAACCTTTATAGCGTCCAATTATGATGACTAAACTAATCTGAAAAGCCAAGGTGAGATCTTGTTGTGCATGCACTTTGTTGTAATTATATTATATGGTTCTCAGAGGATATAAATGATGAATGCAGGATATATGCTTTTTTTTTTTTACATTACTAATACAAGATCTTAGTTATTCTGGTGGTTGAGTTGGAAGTATTAATGATTGTATCATTGAAAGTAATTAATACAAGCTCTTATGGAACGAATGTAAAAAAACCACAGTAAAGAGAGAAACATAAACCCAGTTTGACCTGGGAATGGACTTTTCTGTGGTATTGATCCAATTTCCCTTTCCAAAAAATGAGAGAATGAAAGTTTCCTAAAGATTTTTTGATGTTCAGATTAAAATTGAAGGGTTGAGTTTGTAATAAATGGGATCTGATGATAAAAGGGCATGTAAGTAATTGTAGAAGCAAAAAAGGTGAGAGTTTTGGCAGCAACATTTTTGGTTTTGGCAGCAACACTTTTGGTTTTGGCATTATCAGTAGCCATTATGAATTGTATTTTTCTTTTGATTGCGAGTTGTTAGATTTTTTAATTATGGTCAGAATAGATTATGAATCTTTAGTGTGTTTAAGAAATGTGTGCAAAATATATTTTACAGCAGAGTAGTGCTTGGGAGTAATCACCAAATTAGATGATGACAAGGTTTTTACCCAGAATGCAAAAGTACCTCCAATTCTAATTATCAAATTGTGACGAGATTCTGTGATTTCGAGAAGGAAATGACTACAATATTCACTCATTAAAGGTGTATATATACCATATGCACATATTGTATGGTTCAGATTGTGCCACCTCATTAGCAGTCGTAACATTTTTTTAGTGTTTCTTAACTTTTCAGCAATATGATTCGTAACATTTTTGTGTGTTTCGTAACTTTTATAACAAATATCATAACCTTTTTATAAAAAAAAATCGTAACTTTTATAAGGGTGTTTATGATACACACTCAAATAAAGAGTGTATATCATAGTGATTTTGCAAAATGGATTTTACAATGGGGCTCCCTATACCCAAAACACCCAGAATATGACTACCAAAATGGCCCTTCAAGTGAGAAAATTGAAAAGGGAAATCTGGTTTTTACAATACATAATGACAGAAGAGGAGAAGAAAGGACGGGTTCAGAAAATATTTAGGAGTATGAAGAAGTAGCAGAGGGCTTTAAATTTTATGGTTTGGCAGTAGAGAAATGAAAGAGACATTTACACGTTTGAAATTGAAAAGATCCTAATAAACTCGTAAACCAAACAAAACAACCAACCAACTACTCAGTATTTAACGCCATAATTTATGACAGTTGCAAACAACCACCAACGCATGTTCATAGTTGGGTGTGGACATTAACTATATATCCTCCACCCACCCCTACCCTCATCCTTTGCACCAAGCTCCCTATCACATAAGAAGAGTTAGGCCTCCTTTGGGTAAAAAACTTAATCCAGATTTTTGGTTTTTTGGGGAACAAAAAACCAGAGTGTTTTGGGTAATAATCTTAATCCAAAAAACCAGAGTCCTTTGGGTATTATTCCAATAATCCGGATTATTCGTTTGTCCTTATTCAAATTTTTTTTGCATTCGTTAGTTTTGCATCAAGATTTAGTGGCTTCTGGATTCCTCTCGACGAGACGAATCTAACAAGTACAAAATCTTGATGCAAAACTAACGAATTCAAAAAAAAATTGAATAAGGACAAACGAATAATCCAATAATCCATAATCTGGATTATTAGCCAAAGGAGGGAATAATTTGGATTAAGTTTAAGAAAAAACCAAACCGATTTTTTGGATTATTTGACAAAAAACCAAAAAACCAATAATCTGGATTAAGTTTTTTACCCAGAGGAGGCCTTAGTTTTTTTTCATAAAAGCCCGTTTATAGCTTGTAGACTTTGGATAAATTGTTTTAACTATCTGAACTTTTTAGTTGATGTGTATGGAAAAAAGGATCTGTCTTGATATTTGTGTTTCTATTCACATTACGATGTGGACGGTTTCAAGGATGTACACATGCCTAGCTACGAGGTGGACGGTTCGAATCACTCTAATTTTAGTAGGTTTCATTCATTTTTCAGAATTTTTTAGCTCATTTTGGAATGGTAAAAAAAATCTGAATCGTTGGTATAACAAATCTCACAAAGAAAATTTACTAATTTGAAAACTCAGATTGATCGGAGATCGATTCTTACATGAAAAGTCATACATTTTAGGGGGTGTTTCACTAAAAAAAAAAAGTTTTTTTTTTTCCCAAAAATCAAAACAGATCATTCTCTCATAATAACATCACATAAAAATCGTGAAAAACCAATTTATTCTAAAAGCTGCCTTAGTGGAACACCCCTGAATAGACCTTCTAATGTCCGTGTTTTCTTGCCTAAGTACGAGTTGTTTATGCAGCGGAATGTTTATTTGTAAGGTCTACAAGTTTGAATCATGTTTATAAACACGAGATAATCCCACAAATACTAAACTTTATACGATGGGAGCCATATATCTATCGATCATAGAAAAGGAGAACAGATCTTTAGTGTCCTCTTATTTAAAAATTGTGTATACTTTTTCTATTTCAATAATGCCCCTCTCTCAAATAAATTAATGCACCACGTATAGATTGGCCTGAGCAGTTAAAAACATGCTCAAGCCAATTTATTATAAATTGATAATCGATTAAAAATCACATTATTAAAATCAGCATCCCACTGTGTACACTGTACAACAATATTAAAAATGTGACCTGCCAACCTCTTATTTTTCCTTTAAGCTAGCATATTTGCAGTCCTGTATTTTGTGGGAGCCACATTTTTTTAGTTTTTGCATTTTGCTTTTTACTCCCTCCGTTCCCATTTATTTGTTCATTCTGAAAGTTCGTGTCATTTTTCAATTGATTATATCTCGTAATTTACATGGTTTACGTGATTTTAAAAACATTGTCTTATATATTTAATCGAGAACTATCAAACAAGATCCATATTGAATATAAAATTCATTACCAATTTAAAGTTATAACTAGTTTTTTATCCGATTAGAATAGAACGAGGGACAAAAATTTGGGGACTAAGGGAGTATGTTTTTGGCTTTTTAGATTATGACCAGAATGTAATATGAATTTGTAGAGTGTTTGGAACAAATATGTAGAATATATTTTGCAACATGAATAGTATTTGTGAGATATGTGCATAATATATTCTGTAGATCTTGTTACTAACCAAAATGGAAAAAGTGGAAAAATAAAAAGTCAAAAAGCTTTTCTCCCCTACTTTTGACTTCTCTTCTCTAAATCCAAAAACCAAAGGGTGCTGATTTTGGAGCTCCCTTTTTTTATGCAGGCACTCTAAAATTTAATAAAGTTACAAAACTATCCTTTTCAAGATATAAAAATCACTGAAGGCACTCCACCCTCAAAATTATCTCCTCATTTACCAAGGCACTTAAAACGAAAAAATGAACCAAAACCAAACATAAACATTAGGTTGTAAACTAAACATTAACATTAGGTTCCAAACATTAAACACCCACAACATAAACATTAAGTTCCAAACACTAAACACCCACAACATAAACATTAGGTTCCAAACACTAAACAAACATCTATGTTAGATTGCAACAACCACCAACGCATGTTCATAGTCGGGTGTGGACATTAACTATCCTCCACCCACCCCTACCCTCATCCTTTGCCACACCAAGCTCCCCTATCACATAAAAAAAGTTAGTTTTTTTTTTTTTTCCCTTAAAAGCCCGTTTATAGCTCGTAGACTTTGGACAAATTTTTTTAACTATCTGAACTTTTAGTTGATGTGTATGAAAAAATGATCTGTCTTGATATAAATGTTGCTATTCACTTTACAATGTGGACGGTTTCGAGGATATACACATGCCTACAAGGTGGACGGTTCCAATCACTCTAATTTTAGTAGTTTTCATTCAATTTTCAGAATTTTTTAGCTTATTCTGGAATGGTAAAAATAATCTGAATCGTTGTATGACAAATCTCACAAAAAAAATTTACCAAATGAAAACTCAAATTGATCGGAGATCGATTATTACATGAAAAGTCATACGTTTATGGGAAAAAATTAAGGGGGTGTTTCACTGGAAAAAATAGTTTTTTTTTTTCGAAACCAAAACAGATTATTTTCTCTCATAATACATCACATAAAAAACCGTAAAAAGCCAATTTATTCTAAAAGCTGCCTCAGTGCCCCTAAATAGATGGTGCAAGGAAAAATAGCAAGTAGAATGTTTTCTTGCCTAAGTATGAGTTGTTTATGCAGCGGAATGTTTATTTGTATGGTCTACAATATCAAATCATGTTTATGATTTGGTCAAGAGGAGGAAACTTATAACATTGTAGCTGCTCATGGTTATTTTGGCCGATTGATCTTCCAATATGCTAGTTTCAACAACCCTAGTTCTTTACATTTTTTCCTAACTGCTTGGCATGTAGTAGGTATCTGGTTCACTGCTTTAGGTATCAGCACTATGGCTTTCAATTTAAATGGTTTCAATTTCAACCAATCTGTAGTTGATAGTCAAGGTCGTGTAATTAATACCTGGGCCGATATCATTAACCGTGCTAACCTTGGTATGGAAGTTATGCATGAACGTAATGCTCATAACTTGCCTCTAGACCTAGCAGCTATTGAAGCTCCATCTACAGTTGGATAAGACTTTAGACCTAGTGTATACGAGTTTTTGAAAGTAAGGAATGATCCCACAAAATACTGAACTTTATGCGATGGGAGCCATGTATCCATCTATATATATCATAGAAAAGGAGAACAGATCTCTAGTGTCCTCTCATTTAAAAATTGTGTATACTTTTTCTATTTCAATAATGCCCCTCTCTCAAATAAATTAATGCACCACGTATAAATTGGCCTGAGCAGTTAAAAACATGCTCAAGCCAATTTATTATAAATTGATAATCGATTAAAAATCACATTATTAAAATCAGCATCCCACTGTGTACACTGTACAACAATCTTAAAAATGTGCCCTGCCAACCTCCTATTTTTCCTTTAAGCTAGCATATTTGCAGCCCTGTATTTTGTGGGAGCCACATTTTTTTAGTTTTTGCATTTTGCTTTTTAAGTTTTTGGCTTTTTAGATTATGACTAGAATGTAATATGAATTTGTAGAGTGTTTGGAAGAAATGTGCAGAATATATTTTGCAACATGAATAGTATTTGTGAGATATGTGCATAATATATTCTGTAAATCTTTTTGCTAACCAAAATGGAAAAAGTAGAAAATAAAAAGTCAAAAAACTTTTCTCCCCTACTTTTGACTTCTCTTCTCTAAATCCAAAAATCAAAAACTCATTTTAGCAGATTGAGGGGGTTCCACTAACAAAAAATAGTTTTTTCCAAAACCAAGACAAATTATTCTCTCAAAATACATCACATAAAAAACCGTGAAAAGCCAGTTTATTTGTTAGTTTTGCGTCAATTTTTTTTAAGATTTATTGGCTTGTCTCGACGAAAGGAATTTAAATAGTACAAAATATGATCAAAATTTAAAAAAAGTTTACTAAACACAAAAATAATCCAATTTTTTTTGTGGTTTATTGGATTATTTTTATCTTTATTCAGAAAAATTTAAGTTTGATTAATAATTTTATACTTTTTAGATTTCTCTGGCCGAGACGAATCAATAAGCCACAAAAAATCGATGTAAAACTAATAAATAGGAAAAAAAATTGAAAAATAACAAAAAAATAAACCACTTAGCTTATTTACCCAAACTTTGTGGTCTATTTGGTAAAAGGTAGAAAGCCAATAATGAAAATGTAAAAAATAAGCATCCAAACACCTCCTATGCTCCTATACCTATATGCATATCGTCATGTCTATAAATATGAGTAAACAAACAACTTTAGCAGATCAGTCTCCAAAAAAACTTGTTGCAAAATGGCTGGGGGAGAACAAGACATGCTGTCAACAGAGATAGTAAACAAGGGAGTGATCGAGTCGTCCGGTCCAGACGCAGGAGCCCTGACCTTTTCGGTTCGCGTCCGGAGACGCTTACCGGACTTCCTCCAGTCGGTGAACCTCAAGTACGTGAAACTGGGTTACCATTACCTGATAACCCACGGGATTTACATCGCGACGGTGCCGGTGCTTCTGGTGCTGGTTTTCGGAGCTGAAGTGGGGAGTTTGAGCAGCAGCAGGGAGGAGATTTGGAGCAAGTTCTGGAATAGTACGAGTGCTGCTCATGCTCGTTACGATCTGGCTACGGTTGTTGGCTTCTTCGTTGTGCTGGTTTTCACGATGTCGGTTTACCTCATGTCGCGCCCGAGATCGGTGTATCTTGTTGATTTTGCCTGTTTCAAGCCCGACGATGACCTCAAGGTACCAATTACAATCTTGTGTGTTTGAATATATCTGTCTGTAGCAGTGTTTTGATCTTGTTCTCAATCACTTCTTATTTACTGTATATTTTACTTTCATAAACAATTCTGTATTTACATACCTATGTGGCTATGTATGCAAAAGAAGCAAAATTTAAATCGCGGAAGACGGTATCCGGGTTTTAAATCGCGGTATTGGGAATCGGTGGTACAGCTAGATATTTACCAGTATCGGCTGTCTCGTTAGTAAATAATGGTATTGGAGGTCCAAAATCCCTTTATTTTGATAATATTGAAAAATAATTTGAATTAATTCATTTTATCTACTATATGTATACTAGTAAAAGTGGACTTTGGACGTGGAGGTTTTTTTTTTTTTTGAACGAAAAGTATCGACCAGGAAAATAAAAATAAGGAAGATAGGAGTAAAAAACCTAATCGATGTCCCAAAAATTAAGGGTCATCGTATAAAACTTTACTCTTATCTTGTATTGTTTGCATTGAGGAAAATATATATTTTTCCTGTCTCTAGACTCTAATGACAATATCGTAGATATGTTCCGTTTGTTTCAAAGTAAAATGATTTGTGACAGAAAAATATTTTTCCTTTAAAATGATTTTGGCAAAGAAAATATTTTCGTTTTCATTTTCCGTTATTTGGTAGGAATTCAAAACTTATTTTTCACGAAAAAGACTTCCTTGACAAGTACCATAGGATGGGTTTATGGATAAAGTTTCAATTCAAAAGGTGATAGAGAAGAAAATGTGTGATTTTCGTGAATGGGGATAAAATGCATCAGGATCCCAATCTGGGAAAATGACTTACGGGAGGAAAAGTTATTTTCCTCTCCTTGGTTGAAATTATTTTGTGTAAAATATTTTTTACTATATTTTGTGCAATCAATCACCCAAAAACTAGAAAATAATTTACAGGAAAATATTTTACACCTAAACAAACAAAGCCGTAGTTAAATAATTATATATATACCAAGTTTTACCAAGTAGTTTAAACTGTTATTTGCCATAATTATGTAGTTCAAAAATATTTTTTTATGCATTTTGTTTGGAAAATGTTATATAGATTGCAACCTATCCGAAACTTTTTAATTAGGACCGACGCAAGATTTGAATATTTGTTGGACGAATGTATATATAATTTTTTACATCATAGAGAAATCGATATTAATTTTTCCATTTAAAAGTTGTAGAAATACTTATAAATTTCATTAATAAAAAATGATCGTAAATAATAATAATTGCATACAGTCTCGTTCATCCCTGTCTTTTTTAATAAGTAAAATAACAAAATTACAAATGACTAAAGTGTTGCTAAGGATATACTAATTTATTTCCTCCAATTAATTCAGTATTATATAAATGAGAGCTTTCAGTCACTTCGATATTTTCCCTAAAATTTCTTTTCCTTTATTTTTCTTTCAAGAATCACATCAATACTAACAATTAGCAAAATTGTGTGTTATCATTGATTCAGGTGTCGAAGGAGCGATTCCTCGACGTAGCACGAAAATCCGGGAAATTCGACGAAGCCAGCATTGGATTCCAGAAGAGAATCCTACAGGCTTCTGGGATCGGAGACGAAACCTACATCCCGAAAGCCATAATGTCGGGGGAGAACTGCACCACAATGAAGGAAGGCAGGGCGGAAGCCTCAATGGTCATGTTCGGGGCACTGGACGAGCTATTCGAGAAGACGAAAATCAAGCCGAAAGACGTAGGGGTACTGGTTGTAAACTGCAGCATTTTCAACCCGACCCCTTCGCTCTCGGCCATGATCATAAACCACTACAAGATGAGGGGTAACATCTTGAGTTTCAATTTAGGAGGGATGGGGTGCAGTGCCGGGATCATAGCCCTGGATTTGGCTCGTGACATGTTACAGGCTAACCCGCATAACTACGCGGTGGTGGTGAGTACGGAGATGGTGGGGTATAATTGGTACAACGGGAAAGAACGGTCCATGCTCATACCAAACTGCTTCTTCCGTATGGGTTGTTCCGCTCTACTGCTCTCTAACCGCCGCCGTGACCACCGACGGGCCAAGTACCGCCTCGAACACATCGTGCGCACTCATAAAGGGGCCGATGATCGCTGCTTCAGGTTTCGTTTCTTCCCTTTCTTTTTTTTTTTTCGTGATTATGAACACTTCATCATTGCCATACTAGATTGTTAGCATCCTCCTGAGTGGACGACAAGGATTTAAATATCGACCGATAAGTAACGGTTTTTTAAGGGACCGACCGATAACTGATATACGGTCCAATATCGGCCGATATTTGACCGTATCACTGATATCGTTACGTATCCCGATACCGCGATTTAAAACCTTCGTGGACGTAGAAAGAAAGGATTTCTCAGAGCAACCCCACTAGTTTGCCATATAACTTATTCCAAACGAGTCTAGTATTTTAGCTTAATAGTTGTGTAGTGATGATAAGAACAACTTTGCAAGGGAAAAAAAATAAAATAAAATCTAGTTTATGTTGTTATGCTTAGTAATTATTCTACTACTGAAGTGAATTTAGCTTAGATGCATTAATTTCTTTGATAGCGATATACTTCAATAATCCTTTTCCATAAAAATGTAGACGCAAAAAACTAGCTTGATTGGTGATGGGTTTCTATATGAACAAAATATGTTTGGGAAGTTAATCTTTTGTGTGTGTGTATATCCTACGGAACCCAGATTTCAAATCATAATTTTACCCAATTTCGATTCCCACCCATCGAGGCAAATTTATAATCACCAAAAGTTTAACATGAGACTAGCCAAAAAAAAAATGAATAAATACAAAACTAAAAAATCCTTAAACTAATGGCACTAGAAACAAGCTCTAATATTCATTTCACCCGTCCCATGGGACAAATTTTACAAGATGAAGGATTTTGATCATTATAAGGGTCCACCACGGCCGAAAATAGACAGGACTGGACGTTTTCTTCTTCTTCCTTTTTTTTAATCATATAATAATTTAATTCACAGAGCTTTCAATGTAGTCTTCCAGGATTCAACAAGAGAATAAAATGCAAAAGTAACTGGAAATGCACAAGTAAGGGCTCGTTTGGCTAACAAGAAAAAACTGATTTTTTGGATTTTTTGTTTTGTCTTTATTTAATTTTTTTTTTTACATTTGTTAATTTTGCGTCAAATTTTCGTGCTTTTTTTTTTAGCCAAAGGAGCCCTAAGGGTCCACCGAGTCTTTCTTTTGTCATCATATAGAAATAATTCATTTCACAGAGCTTTCAGAGTAGTCTTGCAGAATTCAACAAGAGAATAAAATTCACAATGAACTGGAATCCAATAAAAGGGGCCTAGCTCAGAAAGGGATTGTTTATTATTTATTTTTATTTTTGTGATGGAGTATCTGTATTGCTAACCGTCCAATGAATGTTGATTGGAACAACTCCCACCTGTTATTCATAAATGTGATAATGGCTACGTGATCAGTTCTGTCTCACTGTGTGTACTATTCAACAAACTAGTATTAAAAGAAATCATAAATTTTCTCAACAACTGCATTCAGCTGGAACGAAATTAATATTCCAACATCCCCAAGAGATTGACAAAACAAACCTTACTATTTTTAGAGAACACTGTTATTTTAGTTGATAAAACACCCAACACTAAAGAAAATATTCTAAAATATACAGCCAATTCGGCTGTCGTTAACGTTTAAAATGTATATTGAAAGGCTAGAAAAGTGGGGAAAAAAAAATCTACCCTATTGTAATATTTCGTTTCTTTTAATGAAATATTACTTCTTTTGCTGTTCAAAAAAAAAAAATTGTGAAAAAAGTAACTGTTGAAATATTACTTCTTTTGCTGTTCAAAAAAGAATGTGAAAAAAGTACATTGAAATATGTGTTTTTTTATTCTTGTTGTCTTATTATAAGCGTCAGTGGACTGTCAATAGAAAAACATTTTTTTTAAGAGACTAAACGTTGGTTTATAAAATAATTTTATAGGTAAAAAGAAAATATTTGACCTAATTGTTGGGTTTGTGAAACCGTATGGTGTACAGTTTGTTCTATTATATATAAGCTGTACTTCTCCTACCTAGTGTCTCCGAGTGAGTTTCCACTATTGTCCAAATAGGTTAAATGGATAAGTCTAAACGGTATTTTTGATAAGTCATTCTCTTCACGTACAAAAACGAAAATATCATTCAGCTAGCGGATGATATTTTTAATAGGAACTCACCTTAAACTTTAAAAACACGGATTTCAAGATTAGTCACTCTCTTTACATGTATTAACTACGTAATTAACGGAAACAATTTGTCTAAAGTCAAAACTTAAAAAGCGAACTCCGAGAAACTCACCCTCAATTTTGGTCTTGTTTTCTTGGCTTTTCTTTGTTTCTTGTTTGATTGTACTTCATTCATTGCGTGTCTGTATTGTTTTGGGTTAAATCCACACCAATAACCAGGGTAGGGGTCAAAATATTATATTTTAAAACTCTTTGCCTCTTTGTTTAATTGCTAATCAAAATTTAATTATGTACTACTACGAATAGAAAAATGTTAAACAAACCGTGGTGGTTAATGCTGAATACAGTGTCTGGTGATTTGTAAATGTGTAGCTTAATTTGAGATTAAGCGTGCATCTACTGGGCAGCGGTTAGCAAAACCCTACCACTAAAAGGAGACAAGTGTGTAATCGTAGTATTGCTTTAAGAATTTCATCTTAATCAGTAGCATGAAAATCAATAATAACTCACCCCAACTAGGAACAGAAAATCTCCATGTTTTGGGCTCTTAAGTTGACTGATATTTACAGATTTTATCTATGTATTGGCAAATACTGTTTGATATCAGCCGATACATAAGTGACATTCACCGATACCGTTGTGTATTCCAATACCGTGATTCAAGCATACGATCGTTCTGGCAACTAATATAGAAAGTTGATACATGAATTAACCAGGTCTGTTTACCAAGAGGAAGATGGGGAACGGTTCAAAGGATTGAGGGTGAGCAAAGATCTGATGGAAATAGGCGGGGATGCACTCAAGACCAACATCACTACCCTAGGCCCCCTGGTTCTGCCCTTCTCGGAACAGCTCCAGTTCTTCGCCACCCTCGTCCAGAGGCACTTGTTTGGTGGCGGCGGTGGGTCTAACTCCAGTACCACCGCCACCGCCAACAAGCCCTACATTCCCGACTACAAGCTTGCGTTCGAGCACTTCTGCGTGCATGCAGCTAGTAAGGCGATCCTGGACGAGCTGCAGAAGAACCTGGAGCTTAGTGAGAAGAACATGGAAGCGTCTCGGATGACTCTGTACCGATTCGGCAACACGTCGTCCAGCAGCATCTGGTACGAGTTGGCTTTCTTGGAAGCCAAAGGGAGCGTCAAGAGGGGCGACCGGGTTTGGCAACTTGCCTTTGGTTCTGGTTTCAAATGCAACAGCGCTGTTTGGCGGTCCATGCGTACTGTTCGGAAGCCCTCCACCAATAATCCATGGCTCTAAGAACCGAATCTGAGTAAGCTTTAGTCGAGTCTAAATCCTGTCCAGTTTAGCTTTTTATGGGCCGTTCAAGACCTAAAACTCCCGGTCTTGAAAAGGCCCACAATATCCCAAACCGAATGCCTTGCTAGTAAAAAGTGAAATCAAGGATCTAGATAATGGATTTCGTATTGTTTTTAGCTTCATTTTCTTTCTAATTTGAACTCATGCAGAATTTGTTGTTACGATTTAAGCTGGTTTGAATTCTGGGTGACAGCCCACTTTATGTATTTGGATTTGTCTAAGAAGATTGTTATCACTATTATTTTCCCCGTTTCGGATCACATCTCTTCACATAACTTTGTTAACTATATTTTGAATTCCTTCTTTAAAATATACGGACCCTAATATCTGGCATTCTAATATAACTCCGAATCGGTCTTTCCAAAGTAGTGTTCTAAAAATTGGCATAGGCAGTAGGCAGCCAATTCGTTGGTGCCTAGGTTTTAGGATCCAGAAATCCAATTCAAATGGGGCACCTTATTAATTATAATCGTGTAATGTTTTTCTAGTCAACAATTTTACTAAATTAAGACATTTATTATGGATTATAAAGTTTATAAAGCATACTTTTTATAAATAAAAAAGAGAGAGAGAGAGAGAGAGAGCAAAAAATGAGCATACAATCTTAGACAAAACTTTTAGAGTACTGTTTATAACAGTAGTAACGAAAAGTCTTTAGAAATCGAAATATTTTTATTGTGACTTTTAAAAAATGTTTCTCTGCGACAGTTAAAAATAATAAAAATCAAAAGATAAATTTTCAAATAAACAAATAATTTATAAAAACCAGTCAACGAAACAATTCAGCGGGGGCACGTGTCCCAAATGACCCCCGATCCGTCCCTGTTAGGTGGCCCTCTTCCTCCGATTAACGCCTAACAACTTTCAGAACATTGTTAAACCGAAGCCTCCTTTCCCAATTAAATCTTTTGTAACATAAATTCAGTGCTCATTTTTTATACATAAAAGATATCTTGTAGTAAGTTACTTATTACAATTGAATGTGTATACACAACAAAAGTGTCGTGTTAAAGGTACTTTCCAAAATTATTGAGTGTATGACGTGTACATGCATTTCTCCACTAAACAATTCACAAGACTGAACCACTTGGTCTATCTATAGCAAACACGAAATTTACAAGTTCACAATACGTACAAGCAACTTGATAAATGCACTAGAGATTAGTTAGGAGTGTTTTGACCTTAGTAATTCATTAGATTATTTTGTTTGTTTTTTTTTTTTTTTTTTTGTGTTTGTTACTTTTGCGTTGACTTTTTGTAAATTATTGGTTCGTCTTGATGAAAAGTATGTAAAAATTGTAAACTTATAATCAAAAGCTTTTTAAAAAAATTTCTAAAGAGAAAAATAATAAAAAAAATAAATAGACGTTTTAGATTATCTTTGCCTTTATTCGCAAAATTTTAGAAAAAACCCCCCAAAAATATGGGCACAAAACTAACAAATGCCAAAAATTTTGAATAAGGACAAAAAAATCTGATTTAATTATTAAGCCAAAATAGGCCATAGTGTAAAAAAGTATTCAAAACCCCAAACCCAACACTACTATCCATGCTTTTTTGGTGAAGAGTAATTAAGTGTCAGTTTAAAGTTTTTTTGTCACGGTTTTTGGAACTTCTTTGAATTTTTATTTGATTCATATTAATTTTTAAGAGTGATTTGAGAAAAAACCAAAAACGGATTATTGATTTTTTCATTTTGTCCTTATTCAGAAAAAATTGCATTTGTTAGTTTTGCGTCAAGATTTTGTGGTTTTTGGATTCCTCTCGACGAGATGAATCTAACAAGTATAAAATTATGGTAAAAACTCAAACTCTTTTGAATAAAGCCAAAATTGTACCTATAATCCAAGTATTTCGGCTTTATTCAAAAAAAATATTTGGTTTGACCATAAATTTATATTTGTTACATTTGTCTTGTCGAGAGGAATCCAGAAACCACAAAATCTTGATGCCAAACTAACAAATGCAAAAAAAAAAAATAGAATATATAAGGACAAAATGAAAAAATGAGTAATCCGTTTTTGGTTTTTTTCTCAAATCACCCCTAAATATTTGTCCAAGAAAATGGAATTTATAGGGTAGAAAAGCATGGTTAAAAAAAATTCAAAATGTTCGAAAATATTCAGTGGGTAAACCCATGGAGATTGTGAACCTTATTCTTTTGTATCCAAAATTCATAATTATATTCGAAAAATGTTATCCAGCATCTACAAAGATCTCCATCTGCGTACAAAGACGAGAATCTATCTTATATATTATTGCAAGATGACTTTTTGTGAGGACGGTTGTGGATGTGACATGTGACAAGTATGAAGGGCTGTGAATGTGATACATGTTAATAATTTAATTTCTTAATTACTTGCATTCTTTGTTAATTTAACAAAAAAAGATACAGACACACCCTCTCTACCAACCTCTGCCACAGCCCCTCTCACTTGTAGGATGGGTCCCCCCCCCATGTGAGAGGGGGTGTGGTAAAGTGTGGTAGAGATGATGTATATGTATCATTGTTCTTAATTTAAACATACACTAAATAGAAAATTGATTAAAAATGGTAACATTTAATAAATTTGATTATCATAAAGGCAGTTAATTGGTCAATTTCAAAGGGTATTGGTAAAGGACTAATTAATGAGTAAGTGTACTAATCCTAATTTTCATAAAAATATAAATTTGTTTATTAATTTGATTTTACTTTTATTTTAATTGTTTCATTGGTAAATTATTTAATAGTCTATTTATTGGGCATGCATGTGCTAGCATATATGTATATCTATCCTACTAGACTTATAGTGCTATTTTGGTACTACAAAATCTTCTGATTTAAACCCTAACTATATATCACCTAGAATCCCTCCATTTAAACCTAGGATTCTCTCTATTAATGGAAAGATTGAGAGGAAGGAGGGAGGAAACTTCATGAATGACTTACTCTCCAAGTTGATACATGCGTATATATTTACCAAGAATCCCTTAAAGTTAAACTCTAAGGTTTCCCTAGGATTCCTCCATCAAAACCTATAGATTTGTTAGGATTTTCCTAAAGATTGCATGGAAAATTTTTTCCTCAAAATCCCCGACAACAAAGTTAGGCTTGGTTTTCCACATACGTCCAGATTCATTGGAGATAAAATCACCTCCCCACTTCATTTGCTAAAATCACCCACTTGATTTTAGCAAATTTCCATTTTAGCAAATGGAAAACTAAGCCTTAGCCATGTAAACCCATAAACCCTAAGTAGTCTATTAGATTTTCTCCTAAGATTCTAGCATTTAAAACCCCAAGATTAGAGAATATACCTAAGATTTTCTAAGTACATACCAGGCCTAGGATTTTCATTATTTGGCCTAAGGATTTTATTCTTGCTTACAAATGAGCATTTCATGGAGCACATGGAAGGGGAGGGAAGGCCGATCATGGAGGAGGGAGGGGGTGTCCAACTCTTGCCTATAAATCGAGCTCCCATCCTTCATTTGTTCCTCACTAGCGGTGAGCATGGACCCGTTCAACCCGCCCTACCCGATCCGACCCGCAGAGGTTCGGGCGGATTCTATTGTTTTATAGGGTCGGGTTCAGGTTAAAAAATAAATAAATTTCGGGTTCCGGGTGGGTGTCGGGTGGAAAGTGCCAAAACCGAGTTAACACGACCCGACCCGAGTTGTTTGATATAGTACGCATGTATTATATATACACAATGGTCTTCCCAATGCTTCTTTTCTCTGATGACACGTTTCCTTTCCTTTTGGCTGCACTGCCAAAAACTTTTTCCCTTGTCATTTTCAAAAGTTCTCTCTCTATCCTTTTACTTCCACAGGTCTAAAAAAGAGTAAGTCTTCTCTCTCTCTCCTCTCACTCCCACAGATCTAATACACCAAAAAGAAAAAGATGAAGTGATACAACAAAGCATACCCGGCTGCACAAATCCTCTCTCTCTCTCTCTCTCTGAGTCTTAGTTGCCGTCGCACTTCAACCCTCAAGCCGCCGTTTCACCGCCTGTGTCTGTCCCGACTCCCGATCTCATCGTCTCTCTCCCTCTCTCTCTCTCTCTCTCTCTCTCTCTCTCTCTCTCTCTCTCGCTGTTTGTCACGATCTCGCCGTTCTCTCTCTCAATCCAAGAAATGGCGACGAAGATGGTGATGAAATCCATATTACACAGCAAAGATTATGTTCCATTCTTATCTCCTCTTCGATCTTTGCCTCTCTCTCTCACCACACTGTGATATTTTTTTTTCTTTTCCTAGCCCAAACTGACGAACTCGACTGCCCCAATCCGACTATCCGATGATGATGTTCGGACGGGTTTTTTCTAGTGTAGTCGGTCGGTCGGTTTCAGGTTCATAAAACTCTAACTCGATAGAATCAGGTCGGGTGTCGGTGAGTGCCAAACCTGACCCAACCCGAGCCGTGCTCACCCCTACCTCACACTATCTCACTCACCACCTTTGTAGTTCTAGTAAGAGAAACTCTCACGTTTTCTCGAGTTCTTTCTTGAAAACTCAACTTGTTCTTCTCATTCAACCTAAAGCCGCTACTCTCCACCAACAAAGACCACCCTCCAATCCATAAAAAGTAGAATTGTTAGTAGTCTAGTGTTCGTTCTTACAGAAGTCTAGTTGTTACGCCGTCCATGGAAATTCAACCAAGCTTTCACTTCTTCCAATTCTCCCTCAAAACTAAGGTAGTTTCTCAACCCTAATTACTTTAGTCGTACTTCATACTTATAGTAATTTGCATGGTCATTATAATGCTCGGGTTCGTACTTATAATTTTCTAGTTGTTATTAACTTGACTTGGTTTTCAGAAAAATTAGTCGTTAGATCCTAAAAACACTTTTTCAGTAATACGTAGTAATTATAATGACTGTTTAGTTATTCAAACTATCAATTTTTACATTTTTGAGAAACCACGTAGTCAACTAGTCTTTTTATGTGACTAAGTAGTTGTTCAATACTATTTTTTACTAACCCTAGACTAGTTTTTGACAAGAATCATGTAGGAAAAGCTATGATTTTATATGATGTGTTTTACAAGAAAGTTGCATTGATTTGAAACATGTTCTAATGAAAAGTTGCATATACACAAAACGAGTTGTACGAGACACGTTGCATAGCCACGAGACACATTACGAGAAACGACACGACACAGTTTTTGAGAAAATGAATGGTTGATCACGAGAAACGAGATGAGAATGAAAATGGATTGATTGAATAGAATTGAATTGGATACGTTAGTACAGCTTGAGCGCCACCCCATCATTACGGAGAGAACATGGTGGTAGCGTGTACAACACATGGTGAACATACCTTGTATCATGTTTGTCTGCCCCATGGTACAAGACGGGGATGACTATGGTCGTGTGTGTCGCATGGTGGATAGACCTTATATCATGTTAGTGTAGAGACCCGCAATTTCAAGTTATTTTCAGGAAATAAAGTTGGGAAAATGTGAGGAATTATTTAAAATGTTAGAATGTGGATTTATTAAGTGTTGAGAGTTAGTTTGGGCCTTTTTGCATTACACAAGCCAATACAAGGGCCGGAGGTGTAATTATTTGAAATATGTGTGTATATGTGGTGTGTGAGAGGAGAGAGAACCCATTCCCCCTCCCCTCACCAAGCTGGCCCACCTCTCTCTCTCTCTCTCTCTCTCTCCATTTTTCTTCTCTCTCCTTCACAAATCTCCCATAAATTCCACAATTCCTCTTAACCATTACACAAATCCTCTAGTCATGTTGGTGTTGGAAACATGCCATTATCTAGCCCCTATGTCATTCACCTCTTGATTTGGTAAGTTATCTTATCACATTATAGCTTGGTTTTATGGTAACACTTGTAATTTGTATGAAACCCATTTTTTAGGCATTATACCTTGAGAGATACCTTGATTCATGAAGATTAATGTTGCCTTAGTCAAATTGGTTGTTGAATCACCTTCCTCTAGCTTATTGCATTGATATTTGGCTTTAGAATCATTTGATTTGGAGTCCTAGAGCATTTTCTCCAAAAATAAAATTTTGAAGCAATTTTCGGCCCATTCTCTAGATTTTCCACCCAAGCAGGAATCGCGGCCGCCCGGGCGGTTTTGACAAATTCTCGGTGAAATCTTGTTTGTTGTTCCGGTCCTTTCCCACGCACTTGTCTGGTTCCTGAACGCGTTTTCCACTTGTATTATGTAATTTGCTACCTCGGTAACACCTAGATGTCAAATGATAACGAAAAATGATTAATGACACTCGTGTTTGATTATTAGTGGATTTAGTGAGGACATGGTCCGTGAATTGACACTTCGCGTTACATATGTGTTGAGTTGAGAGTCCGAGACACTTGTCAAAGGACGTTATGGCACATCGGTTATGTTTGACACGGGGTTGACATTGAAACTTGTCAAGAGTATAAATCGGGTTCTAGAGGTTGAACAAAATTTGAATCCAAAATTCCCCCTTTTTTTGTCAAGAGTATGAATCACTCCATTATGACTATTGTGTTTCTTCTAGTAAAGCCAAAAACTATTTCTACTGCCCAATTAGGTGTTGAGCATTGATTTTACATCCTTGTTTCTCTTATTGCAGAAACTTCCGAGGTCATTTTGTGATTTGCATAAGTCTAGATACGATGCTTCTGTTGTTTTGGTGCATACGATGCTTCTGCTATTTCGGTAGAGGATAGGATATTCCAGTTCACTAGACCATTCTCTGTCAATGTCGACCTCATCAGCTTAAGAGAACTTGTCTTGGCCATACGAAATGCAATCCAGTATTCTAATTATCCATTTCCTTATTGGGATTGTAATTTGTGTACTCCTAGTTATCTTTTGTATAATTTGTCCACAGCTCATGTACCATTACTTGTTCTAAATGGATTCTTTCCCATTTCTTTTGTATTATGTAACTTTTTAAGGAAGTTGAATGTTCTGCAGAAATGTATTGCTTGCGACCTTGGATTGTATCGTAAATGGTGTTGCCCCAAGCGTAGGGCTAGGTCGGCGGTAGCATAATAACCGGTAAGACCGGGTCGAATCCACCGGGACCGAACGCACCCGGCGTGAGAGTTGTCTTGCAAGTGTAGGTTTTAGCCTTAAAGCGGCAACTTGGCGTTTGGAGTTTGTTTGGTGGAATTCTCTCGACTTCGAGAATGACGCGGAATTTGAAAAGACTAATTAAAAGAAGGCAAGGTTTAGGGGATTTTAACAACCATAACTTAGGCTAATTCGTTCCTCTCTCAATGAGACTAGGATTCTTGTAACCATTTGGCAAACATCTAGGTTGACATCGCTCTAAGCATCACACGTGAAAAGGAGAATCAACCCTTAACTACGAGAGATAAAAAAGATTAACAAACCTAGACTTTGGTACCTAAAATTGATCCTAACTCTTTGAACTAAAAATGATGTTCGATAAAGTTTAGGGTTCTTGAGCCAATTAGACAAACTTTTAGATTGACATCGCCCAAAGCATCACCCGTACCTAGGTGAATTAACCCTTGGCCACGAGAGATCAATGAGATTAACAAACCCAAATTTCGATACATAAAGATGAACCCGTGACTTTATTAAACAAGAAGTGTTTGCAATTTGGCAAGAAGAACGAATTGAACCTAAGTCATGGAGTGCTAATCACCCCATGACCGAGCCTAAAATGACTACTCGATCATTATGCTAGAAATAAAGCCTAGGAATTTGTAGAAAACCAAAAACATGCTTAATAAACTTGAAAACTGATTTTTAATGAAGATTATAAGTGTACCTACAACAATAACTCTAGAGAAAATCACAAACAACAATTACTAACTTGAGTTTAAGAAGGAAATGACTAGAAAAGCATGAACAAGATTTAACCGACGAAAACGCAAATAAACTAGATTTATACGAAGATCCGAAGGGTAGCTACAACATTAAACAACGAGAAATTAAAATAAAATGAAGACTTACTTGGTAATCTAGAGAGAGAAAGCTTGAAAAACCATGGAAGTGAAAGAAAACTTAAAGTACCTAAAGCTAACTAATGGAGGAGAGAAAATAAGTAGGGAGAGAGAAGGGTGTATATAGTCTATCACTTATCTCTCTAGATAATATCTCCAAAAAGCTCTCACATGAGAGGCAAACTTACTAAAAAAGAAAAGTACAAAAAGTAGACAAAAATGCTCCTCGGGTGGATTTTGGATCGATCCACATAATTCCGGATCGATTCGGATTAGTCTGCTGAAGTTTGGAGCATTTTTGGATCGATCCAAAATAATCCGGATCGATCCGGATTGGTCTGTTCGGGCAGATTTTTGACCCAACTTCGCGGGCATGCCTCGGCTTCGTCCGAACTCGGAATGAGACGATTCTTGAACCGTTGGAAAGCTCTATGAGTCTACTTTCAAACCCAATTGATCTCATCTTCATAGCTTTTCTATCTTGAGAGAAATGAGCCTTTTTCTATCGATTGGTCAGATTTTCTCGAGGCTCATAACTCCAAATTTCTTGTTCCTTTGTTCCGGGCCTTCCTTGAACCTTCCAAAGCTTCTTGAATCGACTTCTAAGCTTCGGCAATTGTCCTCCACGGCATTGCGGGACCTTGGGTACTTCCGGATACAACCGGGGATTATTTGGAGCTTTGGACACACCTTTTAGCTTCGATTTTCTGAAACTCATCAAAAACACAACTCGCGCAAAATCAATCGTATAAAGGCACAAAATGCACATGTGTGTGGTCACAACGAGCAAGATAAGCCCGGATATATACAACATTGAAGGCTTATCATGTATACATTGAAAATCCCAGGTTTTCTAATTCCAATTCTGTGCAACGTTATGGTTAGAAATGTATCGAAATGGATCTTGTTAAGTGCCTCAGTTTGGGGCAATTAGTTTGCAATAACATTATGACAAGTTACTTCTAAGTTGATCAATAGCTTAGGCTTGATCAATGTCTTTATAAGCCACCACAATCAGGTAGCAACTAATTTGTTTTTGTCCCACTTTGAGATGACAAATTACAAATACACTTGCACTCATACAACCTGGAGTTGGGAAAGTGTATTAGGTGAAGTTTGTAATGTATTTTCAACCTGGAAATGTGACAATTGCAAATACTTCATGCTGAAAAATCTAAGCAAACAAGCAGTATAATTGCAAATGTGACAATATTAGTGTGTAGGTGCCCTGTTGTACAAAGAAGTTACCATCCAAGATAAGTCGATCTGTTTGATATGATTGCAAATGATATTATCATGACAAAACTAGGTTAAATGTCATACTTCTTATACAATGGTGAAAAATCCAAATAAAAGGGAAACAATCCTTTTAGATTCTTAGAACAAGAATAGGCAGTAATATACATAAGTAGCAGCGGCGGCACTGTCCAAAACAAGCTTTCGCAATTGTTAATTGGCTCCAAAACAGACTTCAAATTACAGTACTGTTTACCAGTACTTCACACCTTATTTCACTAATAAGAATTCGACAATTGATACATCGAGAGATGAAAATGGAGAGATCCCTAGAAAAACATGAAATTACCATGAATCTAGAGATCAAATTAAGCAAACAAAGGAGGAGAAAACATCCAATAAGCTGTTGGATGATAAAAGAGACAAATGAAATTACAACTAAACAAAACAATAGCCCTGGAGATAATCCTCAGCCTTCACGAACTAGCTTACACAAGATCAATCAGCAACTCAAACTATAAACATGATGGGAAACCAGTAAGTCCATTCAGTAGCCAACTCATTTGGATATATAGATCTTCAAATTACACCCAATCAGTAAGCCCAAACATCCATCAGCATTCAGTCAGTCAAGCAAAAATCTCTGCAATCACATGGATAGAATTGTCTACCCATAATATAACCATGAACTTTATATCCCAACTGAAGTGAGCTAACAGTTAATAGAAAGAATGAAAATTTGGTTAGACATGGATAAGGGAAAACGTGTTATGTACTTTAGCTATCACTACAGCAGTAAACTTATTGTTGAAGTACACCAAGACAGCATATGTAAAGAAAAATCAACTCAAAGGCTAACTTAAGCTAGTTCCTAGTACTAGTTTGTGATATTTGGTGAACTTAATATTAAGTTAATATTGAGATGAAGTATTGGAGTCTGCTAATCTCTATTCTTTTATTGATCCAAAACCAGGTTCAAGTAGAAGCAGGGGATGGGTTCTTCAAAACAAGAGGAGTGCAATTTGTATTGAACGGTAGTCCATACTATGCAAATGGGTTCAATGTGTATTGGTTAATGTATGTGGGCGTTGACCCATCTCAGAGAAACAAAGTGTCCACTGAGTTAAGTTAGTATTGAGTTTGGTGAATAATTATGAGAATTTGGGAGGGAAAAAGCAGTATGTGGACAACATATGTTATTTCCTTCCTCGACAACCAAAAAGGGTAAAGATAGTAGCCATCAGAACCAAGCTCAAGTATAACTTTATATGTAGTGAAAGAATCAATTTCTAGAATTTCCCAACATCTCAATACTTGACTGCTTCTAAATTCCAAGTTCATAACATGAAGCACTTTAGTGAAGAATCGAAAATCATTGTACATTTGCAAGATTGCAGCAATAACAATTCTCAACACTGAATTCATAAGGAAAACTTAACACAAGTTCAAGAGTTTTGCTTTTCTCAGTGTTTTGAATAAATTAATCCAAATTAAAGCATCCATTAGGGGGACACAAAGAAACATTGACACAAACCGGAAACCAAAATCAAGGTTCGGCTAGTCCATATCGAAACATTTTGTAGAGTTTGAATGCAAATGGTAGGGTGTCGATGTTACAAATTGAAGAAGAGAAAGACTTATGTTCACACAATAACAACTGGGAAAACAGAGTCTTTTTACTAATCTACACACACTTTATTGATAAATCAAACAACCTTTAAATAGGCTCATAAACAGAAGGATAAGACCAAGAAAATACGAACTGTTGCAGCATGAAAATAGGATCATGCATACACTACCCACTAAGTCCTAAGAAAGTGCTCAACTACTAACAAACCTGAGACTTAATAACAAAATGCAACAGACTCAAACTTACTCCTAAAGACTAGGCCAAAGTAGGCCATGTACAACAACAAAATAGAACAGCAGAAAACAACTTTCCTAAAGTTTAGGACAACTACTGGAGACTAGAACCACTTGACTTTTCCAACAATCCCTCCCTTAAACTAATGTTTCAACATTCAGTTTAGTGAAGGTTAGTTTTGAAGCTCCCTCCCTCAAATTGGATTATCCAAAGTGCAAACACCAAGCATCCTTCTCAGCTTTTGATACGCAACCAACTTGAGGGACTTTGTTAAAATATCAACAACCTGGTCTTCACTCCTGCAATAAATAAGATCAATGACTCCATCACTTGAGAGATCCCTCAAGAAATGATACTTCACATCTATATGTTTGCTTCGACCATGTAGAACAGGATTTTTTTAGAGCTTTATTGCTGAATTGCTATCACAATAAATGAGAGTAGGCCCGTCTTCCATGAACTGCAGCTCTTTGAGAATTTTCTTTAGCCAAATAGCTTGAGAAGCACATGCTGTTGCAACAACAAATTCAGCTTCAATTGTTTACAATGTGACAATTGGTTGCTTCTTTGATGACCATGAAATAGCTCTTGTCCCCATCATGAAAACATAGCCAGATGTGCTTTTCCGATCGTCTAAATCTCTTGCATAATTAATTTATGTGAAGCCATACAAATTTGATTTTCTCCCTTCTTGTAGAACAGCCCAAACTCCTTAATACCTTGTAAGTACCGAAAAATTCTTTTTGCAGGCAAGAGATGAATCTCTGTAGGACACTCCATGTACCTACTAATGACACTTACAGCATGCATTACATCAGGCCTTGTTGCAGTCAAATACATTAAACTCCCTACAATCTGCTTGTAAAGAGTGTTATCAACCTTCTTTCCTTCACTATCTTTGTTTAGCTTCAAACCAAACTCAGATGGTGTACTCATAGGATTGCAATCCTTTATTTGAAACCTGTCCATGATTTCTCCTACATACTTCTTTTGAGAAATAAAAATTCCAATAGAGGACTGCACCACTTCAATGCCAAGATAGTAATGCATCATGCCAAGATCAGACATCTCAAATTCAACCATCATGGACTTCTTAAAACTTTCAAACATGGCACTATCATTTCCAGTGTAAATCAAGTCATCCACATATAAACAGACAATGAGCATTTTACCCCCATCTTCAATTTTTATGAAAAGTGTATGTTCATAAGGACATTTGTGAAATCCTTCCTTCAAAAAATAGGTTTCTATATGATTATACCAAGCCCGTGAAGCTTGTTTTAATCCATATAGAGCCTTTTTTAACTTATACACTTTATGCTCATTGCCAAATGTCACACAACCAAGAGGTTGATCAATGAATACCTCTTCTCTCAAATCTTCATGGAGGAATGCTAATTTCACATCCAACTAGAAGACAGGCCATGAGTTTTGAGCTACCAATGCAATCACCAATCTGATTGTGTCATGCCTTGCAACCGGAGCTTCTTTGTAATCAATGCCAAACTCTTGCTTATAGCCCTTGGACACCAAGTGCGCCTTGTACTTGTCAACTTCACCATTCTCCTTTAGCTTTGTCTTGTAGATCCACTTTACGCCAATTGTTTTTTTGACAGCACTTTCAAAAGTTGTAGGGCCACAATTTGAAAATAGAGCAAAGTGAGTGAGTGGATCTTCAGGTTGATCAATTCCGATTACCTCATAGTCAAACATCCATGCAAGTCTTCTTCTAGCACGTTGAGGTCATTCCTCTCCTTGTGTTGTTGTTGGAACTAGCTGTTGTTTATCCTCCACCAACTGCTGCCTTCCATCTTCATTCTCTCCATTCAAAATCAGCAGGAATTTGTTGTCCAACACCAGCATTGTTCCACGGCCAAAACTTCTCTTCGTAAAAAACATCTCGACTGATAATGATTTTCTTAGTGATAGGATTGTATAGCTTATAAGCTTTTGATTGATCACTAACACCGAGAAAAACATATTTTTCTCCCTTATCGTCAATCTTTTTCCTCTTCGAATGTGGAATATGAGCATATGCAATACACCCAAAAATTCTGAAATGATCTACCGCCGGTCTTCATTTGCTCCATGCTTCCTCTGGTGTCATGTTTTGAACAACAAGTGTGGGACTTCTATTCAAAACATGAATGCCCCAGTTAACTGCTTCAGGCCAGAAAGTCTTCGGAATACCACTCCTCATCAAAAGACTTCCATGGGAGAGTAGGGGCTATCGCCACCTGATAGAGGCAGAAGCGGGGGCCACCGGAGCTATCTATGTCGAGTGTGTCGATTGAAAGAGAAGGGGAGACAACTCAAATGCCAGCACAGAAGGAGAAAGAGTCGTGCTGTAAGACCTTGTTCGTTTCTACTTGACGTTATTTTTCGAACAGTCTCAATGTCCTCATTGAGAGTCGCTTTGTGAGACGTTCATAGTCCATCACATTCATAATAGTGCGATTCTTTCTTTTGCAAACACCATTTTGCTGGGGCGTATAAGTTGCTGTAAGTTGCCTCTTGATGCCATGGATCTCACGGAAATTTACAAATTTCTCACGGAAATTTACAAATTCATGTGAGATATATTCACCGCCACGACTCGTGTGTAAAACTTTGATTGGGCTGTCAACTTCTTTCTCAACAAGGGCTTTATATTGTTTAAAGGCTGTAAAGGCTTCAGATTTTTCTTGCAAAAAATAAACCCAGGTTTTACGACTATAATCGTCAATGAAAGTAATTATATATCTGCTACCTCCATTAGAATATGGCGTTATTGGTCTGCACAAGTCAGAGTGCACCAGCTCCAACACCCGATGTGCCCTTGAAGACTTTCCTTTTGGAAAAGCATCTCGGTGTTGTCTGCTAACAACACATTCTTCACAGATCTCGAAAGGAGACTCAAATTTTGGAAGGCTTTCCACCATATGTTTCTGCTGCAAGGTCTTCAATCCACCATAGCGAAAAGTGCCATAACCATGCTAGATCTTTCAGTGTTGCAGCAAAACATGAATGAGTGGTGTTGTGGAGATAAAGAGGGAACATACGATTCACCGTCATGTAAACTTGAGCAATTAAGCCCAACTTTGCATCTTGAATTTGACAAACTCCACCTTTGATAGAAAATCTTGTATCCGTTTCCTTGCAACTGACCCACACTAAGCAAGTTGGTTTTTAAGTTTGGCACAAAAAGAACATTAGAGATAGTGTGAGTGGAATTTCCTTTGGTCTCGATACTTACACTCCCTTTTCCCATAACAGAAACCGTGGAATTGTCATCGAACTTAACAGTGTTGTGGAAAGATTCGTCCAAGTCAGAGAACAACTTCTTATCCCCACACATGTGATTACTACAGCCAGTGTCTAAATATCACATGTTCTGTTGAGTTTCTTCCTTCACGTGACACACCATTAAAAGAGACACATCTTCTTCCTTTTCTGCAAAGTTAGTTCTTTCTCCACTTAGTCTATTCAAATTAGTTCGACAATCTGATTGATAATGGTCATACCTATGACATCTGTAGCATTCAACATTGGACTTGTTTGTTGCCTTTGGTCTATAAATTGTTGAGTGGTGGCCTCCACATCCTCTTCATCTTCCTTGAAATTGACTCTCTTGATGCTGATGGTGGTGTTCTTGGTTTCCACAATCATTGTTGACTCTGCCTCCTCTACTATGACCTCTGCCTCGACCTTTGCCTCGTCCTCTATCAGCTCCACTTGGTGTAAAGTGATTTTCTAATAAGGCATTCAATGCTTGTTCTTCTTTCTCCTGTTGGTTAATTTTTTGCTCATGAACCAACAAAGAACTTTGCGATTCATCAATTGAAAGTTCAACAACATCATTAGCTTCTTCTATAGAACAGACACCAAAATTAAATTTTGGTGTCATGGATCGAAAAATCTTCTCAACAATGGTGACATCCTCTATCTTGTCACCATGGATCCGCATCTTGTTGATGATTGCCATTGTTCTTGAAAAATAATCTATAACCGACTCTCCTGACTTCATTTGAAGCGTTTCAAACTCCGAACGAAGTGCTTGAAGCGGCTGCCTCTTTGCCCTTTTTTATCTGTGATTCTTTTTCTTCATGGAATCCCAAATATGCTTGGCGGTGTCCTTGCAAAGAATAGTTTCCAAGATTGAGCGATCAATAGCTTGGAAGAGGTAATTCTTTGCTTTGAAATCTTTCAACTTCAGCCCTTCAAGCTCCATCTTTTGCTCATCTGTCAGGGTAACACCTTCTGCTGGTTTTGCTACTCTAGAAACAACAATCGTCCAGTATTCTTTGTACCTCAAGAAGTTCTCCATGAGCATGCTCCAATGATCATAATGACCATCAAAACGTGGAATGGCTGGCTGCACAAAAGTTTCTGAAGCCATCATTTTCCTATGCTGCTGCGAAACGGAAAACAAGTAAAATAGATATAGAGCTACTGCTATACCCACTCTCTATCTCACTTGTCACTCGGTGGCTCTGATACCACTGTTACAAATTTAAGAAGAGAAAGACTTTTGTTCACACAATAACTACTGGAAAAACCAGAGTCTTTTTACTAATCTGCACACACTTTATTGATAAACCAAACAGCCTTTAAATAGGCTCATAAACAGAAGGATAAGACCAAGAAAATAGGAACTGATACAGCATGAAAATAGGATCATGCATACACTACCCACTAAGTCCTAAGAAAGTGCTCGACTAATAACAAACCTGAGACTTGATAACAAAATACAACAGACTTAAACTTACTCGAAAGACTAGGCCAAAGTAGGCCACGTACAACAACAAAATAGAACAGCAGAAAACAACTTTCCTAAAGTCTAGGACAACTACTGGAGACTAGAACCACTTGACTTTTTCCAACAGTTGAGTCAACAAAATCAAAATCTATACGGGAAGTATCAAAAAGCAAAATCATATCAAGTTACTATATAATCAAAACCCTATTTTTTCCTAGAACAAAAACAATCCATTTAAAAAGGTAGATTCCATAGGAGATCAACATCTTACCGAAGAGAGAGGGAGAGAGAGAGACCTTGGTATGTCTTGATAAGTCCCCAATATTGTAAATATCCGGGCTTATCTAACTCATTTATCTCACACACACACGTGATTTCGCGCCATATATGCTTGATATGCGCGTCGTAGTGTTTTTGTCAAGTTGCAGGTTGAAAGCGCAAAATAAGCGTGTTTTGGAGCACATTGAAAACCGTGCCGTGTTATTGAGGGCCACGTGCCCCATGGCACGCCAATACCGGGCCTCACAAGCCACGAAACGACGATTCGGTAGAGGCCCGGGAATGCGAAAAGTTGGTGCTTTGAAGCCGTTCTTCACGTGCAGAAAAACTCCCGGTGGGGTCCGGACTTGAACGAGCACTCACAAGACCGAGGTTCATCTCGCCCGAGGGTCACACGATCTATTTGAGTCTATTGGAAGAAATCCGGAAGCACGTAATTCAAATGGAGTGATCAAAGGAATGAAAGTCAAGCTTAGGAGAACTTGGATTGATCCAAAGAAACTTGGATTGATCCAAGTTTCATCATTTCCTCAGCAGAGCTCTTTGGATCGATCCAAAGAAGGCTTGGATCGATCCAAGTTCAAAAATTCTACATCAAACCTCTTTGGATCGATCCAAAGAAGGTTTGGATCAATCCAAGTTTCATCAGAGTTTTCCAGAGCCTTTTGGATCGATCCAACTTTACAAAATTTCCCAATAGCACTTTTGGATCGATCCAAAGCAAAGTTGGATCAATCCAACCTTGGACGAAACTTCACCAGAGCTGTTTGGATCGATCCAAAGTCATGTTGGATCGATCCAAACATCATCAGACAGCCACTTTAAAGCACTTTTTGGACTTGCCTTTTATGGAAAATTTTTGGTGGTTGTGAGAACTTTATAGATATTTTGTTAGAGAGAGAAATGGATGATATAGACACTCTCCTCTCTCCTTCTCTCTCACTTCTTACACTTTAATTTAGGCTAGCTTTTTGCTCTTCCCTCTCTCCTCCATTAGAGAGTTTTGGAAGCTCTCTCTCTCTCTAATTTTTCCCATGTAAGTGTTGGTCTTATGTTAATTTCATGTTTATTAATCTTGCTACTCTTGATTAGCTCTTTCAATATATGTAGTTTATTTTCAATTCTCTTAAGTATTTAATGTTTATGTTGTTCTAGCTTCATCCTTAGAAAATACTTGGTTTTAGTGGTTGTTAGTTAATTTCCCAAGTATTAAAGTGGTAGGCTAACTTAGGATCTTCATTAAAAATAAGCTTTTAATGTCACTTGTTATGTTCTTTATTTCCTTCATAAAAATAGTCATGTTCTACGTAGTAATGATCGAGTAGTCGTTATAGGCTCGGTCATGGGGTGATTAGCACCCCGTGACTTAGGCTCATTCACTCTCCTCGCCTTAATGCAAACATTGCTTGTTTATTAAAGAGTACGGATTGATTTTATGTATCAAAATTTAGATTTATTAATCCCGTTGATCACGCGTAGCCAAGGGCTTGACCGCTTGACACGTGTGATGCTTAGGGCTATGTCAATCAAAATGTTTGTATAAATGGCACAAGAATCCTACTCTTTGGGAAACACCATTTCTAGACAAACGAGTTTAAATACCAAATCTTCCGTTCGGGGTCGTTTAACGACGCCCCGAGCCGGTTATTTTAGAGGAGAACGAATTGGCCTAAGGCATGGGTGTTGTGAACCCCATGACTTAGCCTTGCTTGAATTAGTCTTTTTAATCTTCCGAGTCATTCACGAAGTTAAGTGAATTCCACCCCCAAACTACATAAGCCAAGTTTGCCGCTTTAAGGCTAAACCATCATTCGCGACTCAACCATCACGCGCTGCACATTCGGTCTCTGTGGAATCGACCCGGACTTCCGGCTATCATACTTCGCGACACCTAAACCCTATGTTTGGGGAAACATCATTTGAAATACAATCCAAGGACGCAAGCATGTCTTCACTGGGGTTTTCGTGCGTTGAGGTTGAATCGGACGATTTCTTCGATTGGGCGGCGTCGTGGTGGGGTCGCTCGCTAGGTTGAGTCTCTGGTGGTGGACTGCAGTTGAGCGAAAGCGTTCGATTCGTCGGGTGGTTCGACCCTCGTCGAAATCGTGTACTCCTCTTCCTCTCTTCTCTTTCTCTAGCTTTGCAGATCTTAAGAGCAAATGAAACCCGCGAGAGAGTAAAACCCAGATTTCACGATTTCAAAAATTTTTGTTTTTGTTTTTGTTTTTGTTTTGTTTAAGTGGGCGGGGCCCACATGACACGTAGGCAGGGTGTGGGTGGGTGTGAGAGCTGGGGTGTGTATGTAGCATTATTATAAAATAAATTTGGCAAAAAAAATGGGTAGTGATAATGTCACAACTGTTTTGATTGTGTCAAAACTCCAATACATAAAGAATTTGTACTTTATACTCCCTCCGTCTGAATTTGTTAGTCCATTTTGGGAGTTCGTGCCACTTTTCAAATAATTATATCTTGTAATTTATAATATTTTATATAAATTTTAAAACATTGTCTTACAGGATTAATCGAGATCTATCAAATAAGATCCATTTTGGATATAAAATTTATTACTAATTTAAAGATATCGCTAATTTTTTATCCGGTTACAATAAAACGAGACAAACAAATCCGGACGGAGGGAGTACATGAATACAAGCATTTCATGCAATTGAGTTTTGACAAAATCAAAAATAATTCCGGCGTTGGCACCACTCAAAAGCGGCTGCTCCGTTAAAACTCGTAAGACGCTCTTCAACGGCGATTTCCCTTTCCAAACCCTAACGAGCAAACATTTTCCCCAATCTCTCTCTCTCTCTCTCTCTCTCTCTCCGTAATGGACAGTCTCCTCGCTACTTACGGAGACGATGACGACAATGATTCCTCCAACACCACCAAAACCAACGAAACCCTAGACGCCACTTTTCCCGTCACCACCTCCGCCCCACCTCCTGACACAGAAACCCAAACCCTTACCAAACATGAACCCACCCCCTTCGATGACCTATCCGACTCTCCGAAATTCACTAAGGTCTCTGAAGAAGACGACGAAGACGAGGTAGAAGAAGACGACGACGAAGACCCTCCGCCGAAGAAACAGAAACCGCTTTCCTCATTGCCGATTGATGAAGAAGAAGCAGTGCCAATGGGACCCGAAACGAAACGAATGAAAACAACAAGTACAGCAACGACAGTAGCTAAGAAGTCGAAGAAGAAGGGCAACAACGTGTGGGGGTATTCCTCATCTCGAAAAGGTAAAAAGAAAACCAAAAACAATAACAATAACCACCAAAATGCCCAAACAGAGGACAACAATAAAACGGTATTAGTCACGCCTGCCCCTCGATTCCCTGATAAAACCGACGATACCCCGGATGTTGAAATTAGGTTATCAAAAGTCTACAAAGCAGAGAAAGTCGAATTGAGTGAGGATAGATTGAGTGCAGGCAGCAGTAAAGGTTATAGAATGGTTAGGGCTACTAGAGGGGTAGTGGAGGGCGCTTGGTATTTTGAAATTAAGGTTGTTAATTTGGGATCAACGGGACATACTAGACTCGGGTGGTCGATGGAGAAGGGGGATTTACAGGCGCCAGTTGGGTATGATGGGAATAGTTTCGGCTACAGGGATATTGATGGGAGTAAGGTGCATAAGGCTTTGAGGAAGAAGTATGGGGAGGAAGGGTATGTGGAAGGTGATGTGATTGGATGCTATATTAGTTTGCCGGAAGGGAGTTTGTATGCGCCAAAGCCGCCTCATTTGGTTTTGCATAAAGGGCAGAGGTATGTTTGTGCTGCGCCGGATGGGAAAGAGGATTCTCCTAAAGTGGTACCTGGTAAGTGAAATGGTTCTTTGAATTTGCTCTTGTTAATCGGATTTTTTTTTTAATGACCGTGTGTTTATCTGTTTGCTTGGTTTGCTTCTTATTGTCATTTTTATTGTTGCTTAGTTGCTGCGTTTGTGGTGAACTTTCAGTTATATGTGTGTTGGAGGATTATACTTTCTTGCACTCTAATGGTTATCTCATTATTATGCGTCTCTTTTGCCATAATTATGGTTTTCCCTAATTTTTCACTTTTTGGTTTTGAGTATCACTTTCAAGTACTTAAGGAGTTGTGTTTCCAGTTATCTTTCCTCTTTTAGGTCCAAAGTTTTATTAGTAAGATTGTAGGTATTCATTGTCATTCTATGGTCTAGTAGCCATGGGCTATGTGAGCATTTATTTCTGCTTCTGCATCACCCTGTTTTTATTTTGCTAGATTCAAAGGTTTCTTTTAGTTAGGTTTCTGCAAAGGTTTTGTTTGTATCGGGTTTCTCCTTGGCACGGTCTCCCTCCCACGAAGTAATGTAAATTGTAAACGGGATGCAATCCATGTATTAGGCTAACCTCAGATAACCTAAAAAAAAATATAAATAAATAAATAAAAATAAAAAATAAAAAATAAATTTTTTTAAAAAAAATCAACAAACAGATAACCAGAATAATCAACAATTTGTTCAGGCTTGCGAAACGTCCCCTCTATCCCAAATGTAAAATAGACCAAAAAAAAAACGTTCTGCAACCCTTGATCAGGTTCCTCAACACCTTGGATGGTCCTGTTGTTGCACTCTCTCCAAAGAAGCCTCATCAAGGATACTAACATTCCTCATCTTTTGACTGTATGCCTTAACTCCTAAGCCATACCGTAGCCTATGTTATGTTGATTGGGGTTTGAGTGTTGGCTGCACGCAAGTGATCAACAACTTTCGCTTAACTCTTACGAAGGCAGGGCTGGGTAACATGTAATCTGACGCTTCTTGACAAGGTTTTTAGGCATCAAAATTTTGCCAATGGCGAAGAGCGCCATGTTGTGGAAATGGGGCTACTTTGAACAATTCTCAAGAGGATCAAGATGTCTAAGGTGAGTGGAGGTGAACCCTCAGCACCAAAAGATTCTTGAACCCTGAGGCAAGGTCCTTGTGCCTTTGGCGCTTGCTTCAAACTAGGTATGAGCTACTCAAGGCTGGTTCCTTTAGTTTTTGCCTTTTTGGTTTGATTATGTTGACTGCTAATGAATTACCACTCATTGTGATGGGCTCCCGATCATCATTTTATGATGTCATAGCAGTATAGCACCTTTGTATTTCTGGTCCCTGTGGAAAACCCTAATTGAAGTCTAATTGGACTTTGAATTCCAAGACCTAATTGCACCACCCAAGTTGAGTCGGTTTGTATCAATTATTATGTTAAGGACCTTAGGACTAATTATTTGGTTGACGTGGCCTTTTCTCATCTCACCTGTAATCTCGTTTGTTTTTCTTGGATGCCTAGCCGCTCTGTTACGCTTACACACTGGTGAATTACGTATTGGATGGCAGGTTCCAAAATATCGTCACAATGTTTCAAAACGGTAAATTTAGCAATCCAAAACGATCTCAATGTTTTCCTACTTATTTCCTTACATTCCTCTTAAAAGACCAAAACAAAATGTAACCACCAAAATAATAAAGCATTAATAGGATAATGTAAAGAATATTTGTCAATATGCTTCAAAAATGTGTGTTGCATCAAGAATTCAAAAAACAAACATTCGACTTATGCAATTTTTATCTCCTAAAATATGCTAAATTCCACTGAGACCCCCTCATCTATTGATTTTCTACTTATGCAATTTTTATCTCCTAAAATATGCTAAATTCCACTGAGACCCTCTCATCTATTAATTTCTCTCACCACAGCCCCCCAATTTTTTTATCTCCGGTGTCTATTGAAAATGACATTCTGTTGACGGAATTAACAAGTTGACGATCCTCCATTCTTTTATTATCTTTCTAAGTCCTCTTTCTCCTCACTTTCTTTATCTCTCATCAACACCAACACCAACACCTACTGTTCTACTAGTTCCAGATGGATCTAATAGACCAGAGAAAAAAGGTTCCAGGCCTCCCCACAAGAAAAAAGAAAATAGTGAAAACTAAATTAATTCAAAACATTAGAACAGTAATACTTTTCTTCAGTTTGGTAGGGAAAGCTTCAAAAATGCCTCTGAACTTTCACTGCAATGCTTCATTGGCCTACAAACTTAACGAAATTTCAATTAGACCTCCAGACTTTACACATTTTAATCAATTACACCCACGCCGTTACTTCCTGTCAATTTCCTAACGGGAAATGCTAACATGGCGTGTTGGCCCTCGTTTTGGAGGGAAATGCAATATTCAGTGGGTCACCTCCCACCTTTTCACTCCCTCCTTCATTTTATCCCTATATATACACCGACCCCACACCAAATAACCATAAAATCCGACTTCCCTTCTTCATTTTCTCTCTCCCATCTTAAAACCCAACTTCCATCTTCTCTCTCTCACATCTGAAAAATGAGAAATGCAGGTGACATTGCCAACTTCATGGAAGACAATCCTTGCAAAGTTTGTGGCAATCAGAGAGAGATGCACACCTCTTGGAGAACAGTGAACCCATGAAGAAGGTCGGTCCAAATAATTCTAGGGCTACCAAGGAGGGGAAAGAATGGACTCAATGGAGGCTGAGATCGCAAGGCTGAAGGCTAGGGAGAAGAAGTTGTGTGTTGCATTAGCAATGATTTGGGTTGCCAAAACCCTAGGTGAAAGAAAATACCCATTAAACAATATTATTTCACTAAGCGGAAGCAAAAACCCATTAAAAACCTAGGTGAAAGAAAAACCCCATCAAACAACAATATTTTACTAAGTGGAAGAAAAAACCATAAAGATTATCGATCCATAGGCAGGCACGTTCCATATGTGGGAGGATCACCACCAGATTCTCGCATCATCCAACCCATTTTCGTCTTCCTCACGATCGATGAAGGATTAAACGACCATATATTTGTGATTCGAATGAAGTGTTAAGAATTTTTTTCGGTTTAAAGGAGGGGGAAGTGTGTTTCTTGGGATGTTTAGTGCATATTTACGTCCTCTCTCTTGTCAAGCGAGGGTCACGTGTTCTCATTACCCTCCAAAACGAGTTCATTTCCCTCCAAAAGCGCCATGTCAGCATTTCCCATTAGGAAATTTACGAGAAGTAACGGCGTGGGTGTAATTGAGTAAAATGTGTGAAGTTCGGAGCTCTAATTGAAATTTCCTTAAGTTTGGAGGCCTATGAAGGATTGAGGTGAAAGTTTGGAGGCTTTTTTGAAGTTTTCCCGGTATGGTATATGAATGGGAATGATGGTCAACAGTACTACTTGTTGTCTCGCTTCATAATATTGTGCTATTTTCTTGTAGTATTCTGCTCAACGATGAAGCCATGATATTTTTCACTGACATAATAAAGCCTACATACACTTCATTGCACGAAAAAACGATGAAAATAAATACTCCCTCCATTTTTGAAATATGTGCCATTTTTTTGTTGCTTATATCTTTCAATATGGATTTCAAACATATGCAATATGGATCTTGTTGTATAGATCTCAATTATTATTTCTATTATGTGAAGTATGCAAAATCATGAAAACTGGATGTGAGCAATAAAAAATGGCACAGATTTCAAAAATGGACCAACAAAGTCAGATGGAGGGAGCACAGTGAAGAGAGAGAGAGAGAGAGAGAGAGAGAGAGAGAGAGAGAGAGAGATTACTGTTGGTCCGTTTGCAGCAGCAGAGAAGATGAGGTTTAGATCGTTTGTACTAGTGTTTATGAATAAATTGTATTTGAACTTCCCTAAAACCCTTATAGTATATTACCACAGCATTTAACACCTTAGATTTGGAAAATTACGTACTTGACCCCTCGAGTAATCCTGCTGAGCCACCTAATTCTCTGATTAATTCTGTCCAACCATTTAATCCTGCCTAGCTGCCTAATCTCAACCAGCCGCCTTGCTGACTAATCCTGCCAAACCATCGACTAATTGTCCTGCCACCTAATTCGGTTAGGCCCTGCAGCCCTAGTTGAGGCAGTGTTTTTTTGGGTAAACTAGTTGAGGCAGTTGACCACTGCCTAGTGCTTAGGCTGATTTTAATAACAGTGGAACTAAATTTTGTATTTACTATTGCAGTTCCTTGAGAATTTTTCCCATGCTTGATGTGGAACTGTTGGTTTTAATTTAGTTGTAAAGATTTTTTTTGGTTACTGTTTAAGTATTTGATGTGATTTTCTGTTAGTTACTGTTTGCCTCACTAGAGATGTAATGCTGGATAGCCAATTGTTTTTCCTTTGCAGGAAGTGAAATATCTTTCTTCAAAAATGGGAGATGCCAAGGGGTTGCTTTTCCTGATCTCTATGGTGGCCGATACTACCCTGCAGCTTCAATGTATACACTTCCCAATCAACCAAATTGTGTTGTCAAGTTCAACTTTGGCCCTGATTTTGACTTCTTTCCAGAAGACTTTGGTGGGCGCCCCATCCCAAGACCCATGATTGAAGTTCCTTATCATGAATATGATGGGAAAGTTGAGAATAGTGTGTCCAGTGAGAAGAAGCATTAGCTATGCATCATCATTTTGATGAGTTCAGAACATAGCGGAAGTTGGGGATAGATTCATGTTTGATTTCTGTTGTAATCTTTGGATTTATTTCTGATACAGTTGAGTGTTGTAACCTCAATTTTCCTTTGAAAAAGTAGAACGGCCTTGGTGGACTGGAATGTCAGGAAAGATGTTGCGTGAGCTCCACTGACTATGTTGTCTAAGGTTAATGTAGGAAAGGCACATATGTAAACATTTTGATCTGTATTTGATACAGTAAACATGAAGTTTCTTTGAGTTGATTGGCAATGGTCGCATTAATTTAGCTTATTCCTATGCACATTATCCCTCTTTTCCACCCTTGATTTTTCCTGTTTAGGGTTGATTTTTCGTGTTATCTGTTTCGAGGAATATGAGTGAGAGAATTGACATTTCTTTCTCAATGCCTGAGAGAAGCCACTAGTATCTTTTTGGAGCTCTTGTTGCTAGTTTGACAAGAATGATTTGACATAGTAGTATGTATTGTTAAAGTTCATTATTTTGTTCAAGGATCGAATCTCTTCTTGAACATGTTCTCCGCGTCTTTTAATTGATTTTATGCTATTATCTTTGGGCATAAACTGTTTCCATGCTTTTGACGTACCCTCCGGTTAAGGTGATTGAGGGAAAGTTTATTGCTGTTGTCCTTTGTGATCAAAAGGGATTAACGTGCTTGCCTAAGAAGAAGGAAAGTTGAACTTCTCATTATGCAGCCTGTGCCCAAAAATCCCAGCGCCATTATGCGTTTCCCTTTCCTTGTTGTCTTGGTTTCTATTGGTTTTGTTTATTTATTTATTCATTGAAATATGAGGTTTCTTTCTTTGGCATAGTGGCCATTTGCTGTGTAGCCTTGACTTAAATCGCCGTGGCAGGTAATGTGGCCTATGCTTGAAGAGCACAGTACTGCAGTTGTGGAGCTGCAGATATGGCACATTAAGTGAAATGAAACTGCTCAGGTGGGTTGATTTTAATCCATATAGAAACATGTCCAAAGATGGTTATCTTTTTATTGTGGTTACACATTTGCAATGCATGGACTTGATTTCTTGGTTAAGATGCAGATAAGTGTACTGTATTGCTAATATTGTACAATAGAGATAAATTATTAACACTGTTTTCCTTGTTTCAGCATCCTTGAGTAATCATGGGTAATGCAGCATTTGCATGTCCGTAGAATTGTCCTAGCCGGCTAGGAAAGAATGGTGAAGAAGGTCCTTTGATTTATATCTTATACAGGTTTTATGGTCTAAATGTGTAGGTTGGTAGCCATTGTCATACATGAATCCACATACTTCCAATTCATTGCCTGAGCTTTTAATGTTGCACCAATTAATGGCCTTTTGATAGCCATCGCATTGTTTATACTCAGTTTTTACTGTTGCACATTTTGTATGATCTCATGGTCTATACACTTGGATCTTTCTTTTGAGGGCAATATCTTATGGAAAATAACCTCACATAATCCCTTGATACCATCTAATTTCAAGTACATTCGTATTTGCAATGGAAAAAAAAAATACTGCTACTTTTAACGCATTGGAGAGGTAAGTCCCTCTTGAGAAGATAAGGAGTGCATAACTTGGTGCCTCTGTGAAGGAAACGGTGGTGTCTTCCTAAAAGAAGGCCTCTTGCTGAGATAATGCAGAGTTCGCTTTGTATAAATTGTACGAAACAGTGGTGAAGCTCTTTCCTTGAACTTGAGAATGGTGAAGAAGAGGAGTCTGTAAACTATAAGAATAATTATGACAACAGCTAAGTCCCACCACTTGGAATGGTCCAGCGAAACACCAAGCACAGTGTTGATGATAAACTCGCCCTTCAGTTTCGGATCTCCTGGCTGTGAAGGATCAAACTCGAGCCCAATCATGTCGTTCTTGTATTCTCCCTGTAATTGCAAAACGTTTTATCAAATGTACCTCTACCCAACACCAATTAATGGTTAGTGAATACCAACTGTGTTGTTAGTATGATGAGCATAAACTGCATAATTTTCGCCTTCTTGCTTTGTTAAACCTGTCAGATACGAAGTTAGTGTAGTTTTTTTACTTGTTGAATTCTCATGAAAAAAAGTTGGCTTCTGCTGAAAATATGTAAAGCTAATCTTTTCTCCTTTCTATTTTGGTGTTCTATTCCAGTCATCAGACCTGTTGATTTTACCTCTAACGCCCACCCCATATAGTTGATATATGAGATCGGGTAGCGCCAAAATGGCTTCGGAAGATCCTGAAAGAATCGAAAGAATCCAGCTGTCATCATCATGACTCCCTGTACACAAAGGTAAGATATGAAAGCTCTGAGAATGATGAGCTTAAACTTCTGAGAACGATGAAAAAGGAGAAGGGAAAGCAACATTGCCTTGAACCTTTTTGGTGGGTCCAATTTCCAGAATCATTTTCAAAGAAAAACTTGTTGGGTTGGTCTTTTTCAAATGGGTTCTTTTGAAAAAATGTCAAATCCTCAAGAACAACGTCATGTACAAATGGATGTGAAATTGATGAGTGTATACTTTTAAAAGTAATTTCTTTGAAGTACTATGCAAAATTGATTCTGGAAATTCTCTATGAACATTACAGGTCCAAAGAACAAGCCACCTAAAGGGCACAAAATGCTCACACTCTATCAAGTGTGTTTTGTAGGCCTTTTAGTATTTTGGTTTCTTTGTTAAAATGTTTAGGAAGGAGACTTTTCTTACAATGATTCCAGCTCCTGTTATGAGTCCCATTATGAAGTTGGGAACGAGTGAAGCAACAACCATCATGCAGCTCTCTACGACTGCAATGGAGCTTAAAAGGTCAAGGTAGGAGTACATATAGTGCGAGAAGCCAGGACGAAGTTTCACCATGTAGTACGTAATGGTTACTGTACTCAGCGCCATGATAGCCAAGAATGGAAATGAAGAGAGGAAGTTTGAAAGAATAAATACGCCAGCTCCATAATGCCTTTTGAGCCTCTCCTTGTTGAAGATCTGGTTCAAGGGATGAAAACAAAGAATTGAAAGCTCAAGATCACCAAACACCTAATATCCAAGAGCAATGTTTATGTTACATGAACTCTTCTACAACTATCGGGCCCAGGTACAAATCTAAGTTTTGAATTCATTTCATATTTTGCTTTTTAGGAAGTACATTTGATATTCAAGTCAAGAATACTGGACATCTATGTAGAACCGACACTTCTAGAGTTCGCCGTGTCCCCGTATGGGACACGGGGACACTTATTGGACACGACACGTGACGTTTCCCGTAAATTAAACTATTTTTTGGAGGGGGACACTCGGGGAACACGGCATGGACACGCGTGTCCCATATCTACAAACTTGACTCTCACGATCTCACTCTGTCTCTTGATGTATATACATATACTTTTGTATATATATGTATGTATTGGTATATATTCGATGTATCTATCTCCGCAGATGTGTGTATATCTTACATGTATATATGTGCATATATACCAGCGCATAACAATGTAAATATCTTACATATCAAAAACAAAGTGTATATATTTATGTATATAAACTGTTACTACGTACATATATAATTGTTAATTAATTAAATTTTTTTTTCCGTGTCTGTGTCCATTTTTTTAGATTTCCTGTGTCCGTGTCTGTATCCGTGTCCGTGCTACGTAGCTGGACATAGAGTTCATACTTTTTAAATATTGCTTTAATTTGTCCTCGCTCTATCCATCTTTCTTTGTCCATTTTCAGTATGCTGCACATCTCAATAATACTTCATACTATGTTTATATAGATATAATTTAGATGGATTTGAAAACTTTATCTGCAAGAATTAATTAATGAGATCTCTTGATTGGTAAAAGAAAATTAATTTTTTTCTAACAAAAAACACAGTTTGTCAATTTATTGAAAGGGCACGATTTTCAAAAGTGGACAAACGAAATGAAAAAAGGGAAGTACTTTTTTAGGATAAAATAGTAGCTACAGTCGAACATAGCATTTTATTCTAAGTACTGCTATCGTGATGTAGTAAAAATTGACTATTTAGGCAACACTTAATGGGTGCATGTCTCAGTTAAAAAAAAAATAGTGGCTCTCTAGTTTTGGACATACATATTGACCTTTCTTACTGCCGAGGGCCTGAAACATGCTCTAATTTTTCTTTTGAACACACACTTCACAATTTTAAGGAGTCTACATGCGTTACATCTACATGACATTTCTAATTTTTTAATGCTTGACTTGACTCTATTTACCTTCATTTCTTCGATGAAGGAAGGGAATCCTCCTATGGACATGAATATCATGTATCCTGATACGAATCCACCACAAGCTCCGTGTGCCAGAATAGCGGAGTAGCTGGCGCCAACATCAAAGAAGACAGTGCCAACGCAGATAGATACAGCTATATAGGTCATTATCCTCAGCCAGTAGTACCCCATATCCCTTGACATGTTCACGAATGATCTTCTTGTTAATGTTGAAAGTTGCTTGCACCAAGTTGCTTGGCTACCTGTTTCTGTCTCCGCTACAAGTCCTTTCTGCAATAATTGGTTAGTTGAGCCACTGCTTTCTGGTATGATTCCACGAATCCGTTTAACTGCATTGTGAAAATGTTCTCCCCGATATTGGTGTCATTTTAAATTTTAGTCTCTACATTCTCCGTTTCTCTTTTTTGTGCTTTTTATGTTTTCTGAAGGAAGAAAAAAGAATGAATGTTGGGAAAGTGGAAACATCCATCTTTTTATTTTGTGTAAACGTGGATTTCTACAATTTAGAAAACATCTCAGGCATTAGCTAAGATTCAGTGTTCTCAAAACCAGTTTTGCGAACAAGTTTCTATATCACTTCCTGTTTTCTAAATGATTTGAGATCAGAAAATTTCTGGAAACGTTTTGAACTGTTTTACTAATTGTTTCCTTCATGATGCTAATGTTTACAAGTGAGTACTCATAGCAACAACAAATATGTAAGATTGGTTGGTTTTAGAAGAACAAGTTGAATACGAAAATTTTACCATGTTTGCGATTTCTTGAATCCTTGCTTTAGCTCTCTTTGCATATGTTGAGTACTTGCAATTCTCAACTAGCTTGCCTTTGATCTCTATTGTTGCCATATTCATCAGTGTTGATGGCTTTTGAGAATCCTGTGACTAGTAAACCGTAAATGATACGGATATATAGTGAAACTAACTAATCCTTGAAAGTGAATTTTAGACAGATATCTGACAAAAGTGAATTCAAGGAGTAAGGCAAAGGGTATTGAAGGAGGAAATAGGGTTGTAAACGAACTAACTTGACCCATGCTTAGGTTGATTCGTCCATTTTGCAAATAACCTAAGGTTGAAGTTGAACCATTTGTTGCTCTTTAAACTTTATAAAGTCAGCTCAGTAACCTTATCTGCATACTAGGACTGCAAAAATATTGAAAACGTGAAGCGCTGATGGAGCCCGACTCTTAATTGTTCCAATTGGAGCTCATTTGAAATTGACTTGAAAGGCATGGCATGTTCAGGACTTGCCTCCCAGTCGGGCAGTCATACAATCGGTTTGCAGTTATGATAAACTATCGTCTTCCTCCCTGTAGTAGGTAGTACGCCCTTCATTTTCTGTCCTCTTCCATCCAACAACCAAAATTGTGTCTTCTTTAATTATTTATCCCATTGTAACTATAGTATTACAATCTTACGGTATCCATAAAACGATAAATGTCATATGATAAATAAGGATGCGTGGATCCCCTCGGTATTTTTATTCCTAGCAAACTGTACGTGGCCTTTGCGTCCCATAGTCACCTTAGTTTGTAATTGATAGGAAAGTAAGGAGAGTAAAGCTGTAACAAGCACACGTACTAGTCTATGAGACTCCATGAGAGAGGCTGTGACATTGTCGAAGTCTGAGTTTATACACCGGAGGAAGTGATCCGAAGGGTTTCGTCTGGTAGGGCATGGAAAACCCACTTCAGCAAAGAACTGCAAAAAAATCACCACCAAAAACATGTAGGGCTTATATGTTTTGGGACTATTGTACTAAAGATATATTGAGTACTCGAGAAACATTTTACATGCATACGTTCAAATTAAGTGTATGGTTTGTGGTGGTGTGGATTGTGCCTGTAATGAATCGGGTTCATGTATTTTGCTTTGTGGAAAATATTTTGGAGAACGTTTCTTGACATGGTAGTCTCGTGTATTGTGTTAATTGCACTGTTAGTGATTTTTCAGACTCCTTCCATATGCTTAGGAGTAAACGTGGTATGATTTCATTCTTTTCTCATGGGGAAGATTGAAGTTGGTGTCCCATGATTTCTATCCCTTTTAAATTTTCATGTATAGTTGCAGCTTTGTTTACCATCGATTTTTATGTTTCTCTTGTTTGAATTGTTGTTTGGATTGAGTCCATTTTACTGTAAAAAATGTTTTACTTCTGCATGTTTTCTCAATGTATGTGCATGACTCTGTTATGTGACCAGATGAGAAGTAAAGCTGCCATAACGTTATGTGTCATTTGGATTTTTTTGTCATTCCTCCATATCACCTTGTCTTATGCACAGACACACACACACATGTTGATCTATTAGAGATGTATAATGGTAAAATAAACCATAGTTTGTTGACTTACCTCCACAGCCATATTTGCTTCTCCAAAGTAAACAGTCTCACCTCCAGATATCAAGAAAAGGTCATCAAACAACGCAAACACCTCACTGCTCGGCTGGTGAATCGAGCAAATGACTGTCTTGCTGCCACGTGAGATGTTTCTTAGGGTTTGAGTGACAAAGAAAGCTGAGGCACTGTCGAGGCCGGTGGTGGGTTCGTCGAGGAAGAGGAGCCGGGGCCGAGTGAGGAGTTCTAGTGCAATGCTGAGTCTCTTCTTCTCCCCACCACTTATGCCTCTCAAATGCCAGTTTCCTATAAGGTGATCACTACATTCTTGAAGGCCCATTTCAATTATTGCTCCTTCTATGATGCCATTGAGCTCATCTTTTGTTATGGTGGTTGGAAGCCTCAAATGAGCCGAGTATGTGATTGTTTCTTTGACTGTTAAGGTTCCCATGAGTACATCCTCTTGGGTTACATAAGCCTGAATTTTCAAAGTTAAAACAAAGAAAACCATAATGGATGTGAAATTGTAATAACCTAACCAAATTTGAGCTGTTGCGGTTTCTTTTTTGTCATTCCACTAAGGGTGACTTATTAGCTTTTTGGCTTTTCACCGTTTTTTATATGATGTATTGTGAGAGAATGATCTGTCTCGAAAACCGCAATAAGTTGACTTTTTGGCTTTTTAAGTTGTGGAATGGGGCCTAGTAATCCTTGCGGATTATTTTGTCTTTATTCAAAGTTTTGCATCAATTTTGAATTATTGGTTCATCTTGATGGTGCTTAGTAATACTTAGCGGATTATTTTTTGTCTTTATTCAAAAAAAAATTTATTTGTAAGTTTTGCGTCAATTTTGAATTATTGGTTCGTTTCGATGGGAGAAATCTAAAAAGCAAAGGGGCACTTAAATAATGATCCTTTTAGTCACTTGAAATTAGAAAGTCATCCTGAACCTATTTAGAACTTATGTTTCCATCTCGAGATTCAAAAAAGTCCTAAAATGCCCTTTATCTATATATAATTATATAATTGTAACAAATTAAGGGATTGAGGACTAAATTTAAAGTTGCATATATGGGAGGTGGGAAGTGGACCATTTTCAAATTTATGAGGTCCTATACTGTAGTTACACAAGACCTTAGCTACAATTTCGAGATTAGAGGATAAATACCAATCCCACAAATCACGCCAACTCTTCTCCTTCCCTTTAAAACCTAGTAGGAAAAAAATTACGTGCCAATTCCCCATCAACATCCCATTTTGATTGCCATCCACACGCCTCTCATCCGCCATCGTCCTCCTCTGCCGACCATCATCCTCCTCCGGACTTGCTTGATTCTATCGTCCTCTGGAAAAGCGGTCTGACATCCTCCTCTGCCAATCACCGCCCATCATCGCTCAACACAGAGGATCATTGTTGAAAACAGAGGATCATCGTGGTCGACGATGGAACAAAATTGTTGCATACCCCAGTCAACTGTTTCAACTTCACAATCCATTGGAAAGCCTATTTTCTATTAGAATTTTTTCTAGGCGCGTGTCAAATCTGACAAACCACCTTCGGTGGATTCAAAAAACAAAGAGTACTTTATTCATGGCTGCCTACCAGTGGTTTCGATCCCATGTCGTCTTCTCCTCCGCCGTCGCCGGTGATTCTAACCCCACACGAACTCATGGCCGCCTACTAGAAGATCGACAATGAAATCGAATTGGAATCGAAATCCAGGTGTGGGTCCAAATTCGAAAACAACAACTCAATCGGATTCATATTCGGAGCATTGACATCGGGTAGTTTGTGAGTCCGGTTGAGGATGACCCAAGAAGGTGGATCGAGTTCAAGGCAAGTGTAGTGGGGGCTCTAATCGTCGGTGGTTTCAAGGAAATTGGTGGCGGCGGTGGACTTGTCGACAGACTAGGCTGAAGAGTTAAATGCACAAAGATTACCATGTTTATTAGTATGTTTACCATGATTACTGGAAGACATTGTGGACATACAATTTTTACCATGATAAAAGTTACAAAAAAAATTGCCATGTTAAATGCACTATTCAGTTTGGTGGGTATTCCGACCGTCGGGAAATTGGTAGCGGCGGCAACGGATTTGATGACAGACTCGGCTAAAGAGTTAAATGCACAAAGATTACCATGTTTATTAGTAGTAGGTTTACCATGATTATTGGAAGATGTTCTGGACATACAATTTTTACCATGATCAAAGTTCCGAAAATATTTACCATGATAATTTTTCGGGAATTTTAGTGACTTTTACAATGTATTTTACCTTGAAAATGTTTACCATGATTACTAATAAAAAATGGCTTGAGTCTACATTTTTTTATCATGACCGTTCGTAAAACACCCTGTAACTATTCAAATTTTACCATGATACTTACATATTACATATTTTTACCATGATTACTGTGACCGTTCGTAAGACACCTTCTAACTTATATATTATTTGGTTTTTACCATGATACTTACATATTTTAAAGTTTTTTACCATGATTAGTGTGTAATGATCTCTACCATTTTGATACGTTATAACAATATCCCATATATTAGTGATGTGTTTAAAATTCATAATTTTCAAATTTCATCCGTTTGAGTTAGGATGGCTTTTTGAAATTTTTTTTTTGTTTCAAATTTCATTTGTTTGAGATGGAAACCAAATCAATGAGATTTTGATTGCTTTGAATGTCTAAATTTTTTGAAGATATATCCAATCCCACTAATTTAAGATGACAATATACACATACATATAAATATCTCATTAAAAGGGTAAGATAGAGAATTTACACTTTGAGAGGATGAAAACATAACTCCGTAAAACAAGGGGGATGAAAATCTAAATAGTATCCAAAAAACGGATGATTATTTAATTACCTCAAAAGCAAAAGATTATGTTCAACACTAATTTTTTAATAAGGACAAAAATACTCCGAAACATAATTCAAGACAGAAATAATCCAAGACAAATTTTTGGATTATTTGTCTTTATTCAAAATTTTAGTTTTGAACAGTCTTTAATGTTTTAAATTTCTCTCGTCGAGAGGAACCAATAAAAAAAGAAAAAAAAATTGATGTAAAACTTATAAATGTGTTTTTTTTTATAGAAAAACTCAAAATAATCTAAACAGATTATTAATAATCTAAATTCTAAACAGATTATTTAGCCAAACTAAAATAGAAAACTACATCTTTTTTTTTTGTGTGTGTGCAAACTGGATGGTTTAAACCATAAAATGAAACTGTAATGTGTCTCCTTTTGAAACCCCTTATAAAATAATCCTCTCTAGTCATATCCACCCTTATATCCCCTCTTATTATATCCTTCTTTTCTCCTCCAAAATATATTCCGCTAACAAATAGGCCGTTGGTGTCAGGAGAAATCTAGGGTCTGATTCTATGAAAAGACTTCGAATTCTATTTTGTTGTTAATACACTAATTTTCTCGCTAACCTTAGTTGATGTATATCGTATGACAAAATAAAAAAATCATCACACGGGGATCTTTTTCACTCATCTTGTAGTTTTCGCTATTGACTAAAGAGGCTAAAACACAAAAAATCGTACCCACATGCATCAAATTAAAACTCCATCTTTGTTTAAAAAAAACGAAGAGCTCATTTGGCAGAACTTCTTATCTAAAGTCTATAAGCTAGAGACACTTTTTAAGGGACATTCATCTTGAATCCCAAACATATGTTCGGATACGAATTTATATACAAATGGGTTCAGAATCGTCATTGCACATGGGTCTCAAACGATTTTTTTATGAAACTTTACAAACACACAATGATTTAATGAGCTACGTTGGACATATTTGTTCGAACAATTTGCCATGTTTGTATACATGAAATTAGGTTACTTACAGACACACCATAGTGGAGCCTCCTCTTGCTTCCATTAAGGAGAGCATTGCCAGTCATCACAACATTTCCTGAGAGTCTACCTGTACGTTGAATTAAAGTTTTTACCTTAATTGGTTATTCCATTTTTTAACTCACAATGAATGAATCAATAACTATACAACTTAGCCTTCAACAACCCAGATGATAGAAAGTAAATTTAAAACTGAAAATGGGACCCACGCAGAGGGAGAAACTTACCCGGTGCTTTGGCAAAAAAGCGTAGAACTGGTTTTTTGGTTTTTTCATTTTGTCTTTATTCAATTTTTTTTTTTGCATTTGTTAGTTTTGTATCAAGTTTTCGTGGTTTATTGATTTATCTCGACGAGAAAAATCCATAAAGTATGAAATTATGGTCAAAAGGTCTATTTTTTTTTAATAAAGTCGAAAATAAACCAAAATAAATTGGATTAATTTTGGCTTTATTAAAAAAAATTATTTTCGACCATAATTTTATACTTTTTGGATTCGTCTCGTCTCGACAAATCAATAAACCACAAAAATTTAACACTAAAGTAACAAATGCGGGAAAAAAAAATTGAATAAAGACAATGAAAAAACCAAAAAATCAGTTTCGCTTTTTTGTCAAAGCAGTTCTTAACAACCCAGACAATAGAAAGTAAGTAGTAACAAGATAGAAAACGTGGTAGAGTACTAGATTGGACCTATTTTTTTTTTTTTTTTGTCAACTGTTATACATCAGCGGGGGTAGGGGAGTTGGTAGGGTTAGCGAGTGAGTCCACAGCGGAGACCAGAAGCTGTCCATAGCCCTGGCCCCAATACCGCCCCTCGTGGGGCTCGAACTCATGCCTCCAAGGGGGAGGACATGAGCCTTGCCAACTGAGCTAAAGCTCATCAGCAGATTGGACCTATTAGATATGTAATGAATGTTGGTTAGCCTTTTCCCTTTCTTATTATTATTTTTTTTTTACTTATTTTATGTCAAAACAAAGACATTAAATAATCAAAAAAAGTTAGAAGTAAGATAAGTAAACAAGATAAGATTCATCGGACATCGATATGCTTTTGATGGAATTATATTTTCTTGGAAATTAAAATGTTGTGTGGTCAACGCTTGCAGTTTAAGAATTTACTCTATTTTAGGTCTCGGGTTCAAGAGTTCCTAGTTACGTACTATCAACTCTTTGGAGAGAATTTACACCAAGTTTTGTCCTCACTTCAATCAAGCCTCCCGAATGTGGATGATAGAATTAATCGAGTTACACCTGACTTGACCTGAATAGTTTAGGTTATCGAAAATAAGGCCAAAATAAAAAAAAATAGAAAAAAGGAGAAAAACATAAATAGTATGTCAGCATGATGAGCAATGCTACGTACCCAAAAAAATTGCCAGAAAATAATAATGAGTAGCTCAGATTCACTTGGGAGTGAATCTCAGCCACTCATTGCTGTTTTCTGATAAATTATGTTCAACATAATTATGTTCAACATTTCTAGGTACTTAGCATTAATGGTCTTTCTTTTGGTCTCTATCTATGTTGATGGTATTCATGGCTCATGTACTCCAGCGGCCTTTTGCCCTTAGAGGTGTTCATTTGTTTCGTAACACTTGTTAAGAAGATCAATCATGTAAAAAATTATGTTGACTGGTTGACTGGTGTTCCGTATCCGATCAACATGATTTGAGAATCCATTCATTTTTGGAAAAAATTGACAGGCTAAATCTAAACTTGTGACTCAGAGTTAAGCCAAAACACCCCAGAACAAGACCCCACAAGTTTAAGTAGAATATGCAGGTAACCCTAGGAGTAGGCCCCGTGGTCAAGATCCGAACTCAGGAGTTGTCTCCCTCGTAGGTTTTGGATTCAAAATCTTCTAAATGGTATTAAGTCATGTATGGCTAGTCCATACGAAATTTTATCTCAATCAGGTCTTCCATTATTTTGTAGTGGATTGGCCTCGGAGGATTAGTCGGGAGGAAAATGTAGAGAATAGGCACATTGCCTTGACCAGGCCCTACCATTTGAGCACCACCACCTTCTGAGCTTTTGCGTGCAACTATGTCATGCATGTAAGCATAACTGCATAAGAATCAACAGGAGATATTAAGAGAGAGAGAGAGAGAGAGAGTGCCTGATAAGGAGTCAAGAAGGGTAGACTTGCCAGAACCAGAAGGACCCATAATGGCCATGATCTTACCAGGCTCAGCAACTCCACTAACCCCATTGATCAACCTCTTTGTGGGTCCCTTCCCAAAGCTTGGAATCACCACCGTTAGATCTTCCCACACCAAGTGCATCTCTCCTTGACCATGATCACTATGACTTGATAATGCCACTCCGTTCTCGAGATCATAAATTGTTGCTCCATCTTCTATCTCCATTTAGTTACTGTAATTTGGAGAGAGAGAGAGAGAGAGAGAGAGAGAAGAATACAAAGAGTAATGAAGAACAAAGGCTGTTATACTATTTATAGAGAATGGTGCAGAGAGAAGATGACTGTACAAGTAGGATAGTGTTCACACCAAGGATTTAAATATCGATCAATACGTCGAATATCAGCCGATACGGTCCCGTATCGACTAATACGTATCGGTTTTTCAAGGGACTGTTACCGATGTTGAGCGATATACGGTCCGATACAGGCCAATATCAGTCGATACTTGAACGTGTCACCAATACCGTTACGTATCCCGATATCGCTATTTAAAACCTTGGCTCACACCAAACCTAGCCCCTGCTTCAATGTTGTTTGCCAAATAGAAAGCTGCATGCACTGGACAGGGGGAGAGAGAGACTTCAATACTCCTGTATATAATAATATATTCATAGGAAAAATTATTCAATGCCACTGGTGGTGCTCTGGACTTTTTTCACCACACATTTTGTTAAGGGGCCTTCGACAAGTATGTAGACCCCGCCCAATGTGAGAGAATTGCTTCAGTTTGATATCGGAAACAATTTTCTTAGCATTAATATGTTTGGAAATTAATAAACCAATCGATATCTGATTCGTACGATTTTTGTCATGGTTTAGTATGAATCATATTTTTCATCCATTTTTAATATAGTAGATGCTGCCAGATGATGTCGTTTTGATTCTTTTGAATATCGGATAAATATTAATTCTTTAAAAGAAAAACTTTCAGCAATTTCTGAAAACTGAACAATTCAAACGAACAGTTCTGCTTACAATCAAAATCCACTTCTGTAGCATTGTGCATTTAGTACAGTAGAGTTCTTCCTGTTCCTCGGTTGGTTAAATGCAGCCCATATCTCAACCACTATCTTGGAAGTGTATACTTAAATTTATCCGCTTTCATTGGGTTGTGTGACAGAATTTACTCAAATCTTTGTTTTTTGGCTACCGTGGAATGAGCATGACTCGTGCTACCAACATTTATGTTACAATTTACGACGGTGTAAGATTCAGACATTTTCACAATAGTGGTTGAGATTGAATTGATCCGAGAGTTAAAGTTCTTATTTCTCCTTTGCGGATCCGGGTTGAGATCGTACCGATCTCCTTGTTCTCCTTATTTTTGGGTTGCCCCCACCAATCCGTGGTGGATCTGAGCTCTTGCTTGCATCAGTCTCTTGAAGGCGGAGGCGGTTGGATCTGACTTCAGTCCCTACGGCGGGACCAGTATTTCAGCTTCTTGTGGATCTACCCATACAAAACCCAATCTTGAGTGGACTTGGTTTTTCACTACTGTTGATGGTTTTTTGCAGTTTTTTCTTTCTTTTTTGCTGTTTTTTTGTTGGTTTTTTTTTTTTGTTAAGTAGTGTCCTTTCAATGTGCCGTGTATGTGGCGTTTATATCAATGGAACATTTTATTCACTTTCTGTATGAGAAAAATATTAACCGACTTTTGATTTCCTTCAAAGATGTTTTGAAGTCTCAACTAGGACTTCGAAGGAACTTTCCTTCAAGTCTTCCATCTTATCATAGAGCTTAGTGACCTGCGTATGTATAAGTTCATAGTCATGGAGGTCTTGATTAAACTCAAAAGTAGCAAATTAAAAGAATAAAATGCTTTTGTTCATAATTTTTAATAATTTTTCGACACCTAATTAAAGAGCTCATCAAAAAAATAAAACAAAAATTACAGATAGAAGTAATTTATTTTTTATCTGAAACTTATGCGTCTTGTCGTAGTTGACCAACGTTTGGGGACCGAGAGAATATTCTTTTTCCTTGAACTTTGAGCACCCGTTTCACATGGTTTGCACACCCAGTTCAGATCCAGAAGTGGCTCCAAGATGACACTTTGTAATATGTTGTCTTGTTTCTTATTGAAAAATTGTCAACCTACAATTCTTGTCTAGACAATTTGCTTGTGAAATTATCAGTGGCATGTGGAAAATTCGTCTGTAAAATTAATTGGCAATTAGTAGAGATGTACCAACATTATATTAAGTGATCACTAATTCCATCTCCAAACAATGTGTGACTATATTACTTCATGCCAACGTACCTAGGCTCAAAAAAATAAATAAGATTGACTATAAAACCTATGAAGAGCAAACAGAGTATTATCTAATAAGAGACCAATGGACCATCTATTTCTGGATTATGCACGTTTGAAAACATTGGTAATAAAATTTTTACGCAATGATTGATTCGAAATACCTCTAATTTATTGATCAAAACAAAATAAAAATATTTTCTTGTACATGCAACAAGTCCTTTTCATCCCTAAAATAACTTGTCATTTTTCATTCTCTCGCACAACTTTACAGCATAAAGAAAAATATAGAGTCCTATAAAGCTCCACCAAAATGAAGGGGAAGAAATGATGAAATTCATCGTGACGGAGTGAGAATTTCTCTAATAATAATCTGTAAAAACGTTTTCCTCGTCATAAGATGCAGACAGGAGCTATAAAAGTAGTTACTTAAAGTGTTGCCATAAGTGTCAGATTCGTGCCAATCTTATGTATGTTCTTCCTCTGTCTAATCTGCACATAACTTCACCGTGGATGTTCTCAGCCTGGGGCATAGACATCATAGGCAACGTACCGTGTATTTTAGGGAATAGGAGAGCTTAGGCCTTCTTGAGAAGACAACGAACGGAGAGGTTGATGCCTCTTGGAAGCAAAAGAGGGCCTTTTCCGGAGCGAAGGCCCCTTGTTGAGACGGTGAAGAGTTCTCTTGGCGTAAAGAGACCAAAACCACGGTGAAGCTCTCTCCTTGGTCTTGAGAACAATGAAGAAGGTAATTCTATACGAAATGAGGATGATTAGCACGGCAAATAAGTCCCACCACTTGTTGTGATTTAGCGGGATCTTGAACATGTGTTCAATCACATATGAACCCTTCAGTTTTGGCTCACCGGGAACCATAGGATCAAAATCAAGCCCTAGCAAGTCATTCTTGTATGCACCCTGCATTTTGCATTCAAACACACCAATTCATTCAACTAATTTTTAATTTCATTTTTTGGCAGGAAACATCTGCAGAATATTGAGAGAACCGAAATGAAGTGAAGACAATGGTTTTGGACTTATTTTCTCATCACTAAAAAAATTTCAGTGTGAATCCATGGTTCAAATCTTGTAGGCATTGAGAAAACAAATTGATCAAATGACAAATTGATCTTCTCATATGCCTCTTCCCTATCACCAAGTAGTCGTATAAAATTATTGTTAGCCCGATGCATATCGCAGTAATCAAGTTCAATGCTCTAAGATAATACTGTACAATCTTAAGTAAGGCCATAAATATGGCCACATGTTGACAGAATTTGGTGTAAATCTAATGGTAGACTTGCATATTTACAGCATGTCCATTGTTCCAAAAATCCAACAAATTGTCAATTGACGATCATCTTGTTTCGGTAGAAACATTCTCTTGTCGAATTTGTTAGAATTCCTTTTTCCTGGATTGACTATACATATAAATATCCAATATCCATGATTTATGTAAATACCTGTAGTGCCCATGACCCATAACTGATGTATGAAATCGGGTAGCGCCAAAATGGTTTGGGAAGTTCCTCGAGCAAACGGAAAAACCCAGAGGTCATCATCATTATTCCCTGCACACAAAACTCTTGATCATGTCAAAACATGATGAAAGAAGAAAATTGAAAACAATTTTAGACTCTGTTTGGATCATGATCAAAGGAAGGAATTACGGACGAGAAGAAAAAGTAATGCAAAAGGTTCCTTTATTAGATTTTCCATTTTCCTGGCCTTTGCTAAATTACTCTGCAAATCTGTGATCCAAACACAGCCTTAAGGATTAAGTAGGGTTTCTTACAATAATTCCAGCTCCTGTTATAATTCCCATCAAGAAGTTGGGAACTAATGAAGCCACAACCATCATGCAGCTCTCTATAACAGAAATGCAGAGGTAAATGTTGGCGCAGAAGTATGCATAGTAAGAAAACCCTGGCCGGAATTTGACCAAGGAATAAGTAATACTCCCAGTAATGACAGATATAGCGAACAAAAACGGGAACGAGGATATGAAATTTGAGAGAATAAAGACCGCAACTCCATAGTATCCATTGAGCCTTTCTCGATAAAATACCTGTTTACAAGAATGAAACATCAAAATTCTTAAATCCACCATAACCATGAATACGGTCCTTAGACCAACTACGCTAAACATACTAACATATTTTGGCGACTTCAAAGATTTACGATCATAAATTGTACAGAAAACTCACGGCATCCATGGGCTATTTCTAGTAAATTGACAAACTCTTCAAACTTCACAACTCACAAGTAAAAGAAATTTTCTCTGCATAAACATGATTCTTTTAAAGAAAAACATGGTAGTTATGAACTTTTACAATAGGTGTTCTGGAGTTTTCATTGCCTGAAATTGTGATAACCACACGCAAATACTGTCAAAAGCACACGTCTGCAATGGCAAATCTGAAAGGGAGCGAAAGAAGTAAAACCCCCAAAATTTTAACCCAAAATAAAACAGACAAACGAAAATAGTGGCGACAAACGAAAATAATTTAGTGTTCCTGAAACATAAATATTGCCATCACCCCTGCTTAAACATGAGTAAAGCACTATTATCCGCTATTGCACTGACATAAAAATGGAATTGTTACCTTCATTTCTTCTATGAAGGACGGGAAGCCTCCAATGGACATGAATGTCATAAAACCAGATATAAACGCGCCACAAGCTCCCCGAGCTAAGATCGCTGTATAGCTCGTGCCAACATCAAAATAGATCGTGCCGACACAAAAAGAAACGATGATGTAGATGATTATCCTTAACCAATAATACCCCACATCTCGAGACATGTTCAAAGAAGATCTCCTTATCAAAGTTGAAAGTTGCTTCCACCATCCAGCTTGGCTTCCGGATTTGGTTTCAAACTCATGTGCTTGCTGCAATAAAAGGAATTTGAATGAGAGACTTAAATAGATGTAAATCTTTCCTTCAGTACGCATTAAAATTCTAACTTCAATCAGTGAACCATAGTGTCGTACTAACAAGAACATATCAGGCTAATAACAACATATCAGGTAGCATAATGATAAATGTTTTACCATATAAAGGAAAATGAACTAAAGAGAGAAAAAAGGACAGAAATCCTACAAATTGAGAAGGAAAAACTAAATATCCAGGAGCATTAAATCACAAACCACTATCCAGTGACTAGAAATGATGCAAGATATAGGTCTCCGTCCTATTACAGACGGAGAAACTGAAGCCCCCAGTGAAGAAACAAAATTTCTCTTCTAAACTTCTAAAATATTCCAACTACTCCTCCCAAACCATTTTTTACTTTCCGAGTTTTGCATGTGCTACGTATTAGAAGTATCGTACAGCAAAGTTCATGTACATCACTTAAACTTAGCAACAAAAGAAAATCAATTTTCTTGAAGATCTCTAACTACTACAACTGTGTTTGATTGTGTTATATTATGCAAGCAGTTGAGGATGCTGACTGATAGGTCAACTGGGTACTCCCAATTGTGAGATGCACTGGATGCAGAGGATCACACCCAAAGTGTCGGCGCCTACTTTCCATCCGTTTTAACACGTAAAGCCTTTAAGGATTTGATTGAGTCTCTATCTATAAATGTACGGATTAAGAGAGGGAGAGGATAGCGATGTAGTCAACTGGAGAGGGTGAGGTCGTGAGTGGGAGCCGGAAGTTCTCCCCTGGTGTGAGTTTTTGTATCTCTGTCTGTGGATGATTTTTATAGAGTGAAATTTTCTCTTTTTCGATACTTGTGTTGTGTGCGTGAGTGGCCCAGATACCCAAAAGAGGAATGCTATTTTCATGGCGGGCATAATGATAATGGCTATGAATGGTTGTGGAGTCGTGGACAAAGCAGGTGTCATTTTGAAAAGGTAAATTACACATACAGATCCTATTATAATCTAGCAATTTGGAGTAAATTACCTATAATCTAGCAGGTGTCATTTTGAAAAGGTAAACTACATGTATGAGAACAAATATGAGCGGATGAGAAGATTAGTGAAATGAAAAGTTCTAAGTTTCTTTTTCCAAATTGTTTGTGAGTGATCGTATAGCACTCCTCTCTTCAACACTCTGAAAGCAAGTTTATGCAATGAAAATTCCAAATTAGATAACAATTTTCTTACTAGTTTTGCTTTCGGAAGAATGCCTAGACCAGCATGTTGAAATGACGAAAACTGAGAGATACAAGAATTCTATTCGAATTGTAATCATGAAAAGGTTTGACTTTGGAATGCTTACGATGGTAGATAGTTCTCGGATCCTGGCTCTAGCCTTCACCGCATACTGTGATCGCCTGTACTTCTCAATAAGCGTTCCTTTGATCTCCACCGTTGCAAAGTTCATGAAAGGATCTGATGTTTTATTAACGTCCTGTTATAAAATAAGAAAGGTGAGCGAGTGAACAAAGAACTAGAAACATATCGTAATGTATAAGCCATTGGTAGTATAAATGAATTTATTAATTGAGTACATGACTATTGTGGCAGATGGCGACATTTTTTTTTTTTTTGGTCACAATAATCCAACAATTAAGTTCTGGATATTTTGTATATTTGGAGAAATGCTTCAAAGAACAGTAAAATAAGTGGATGAAACAAGAAAAAGAGATACTAAGGCATACGTACGCGAAGCCTCTGTGATCCTTTCAATGTGGCTGTTACAACATCGAAGTCTGAATTAATACAACGTAAGAAATGATCAGAAGGATTTCTCCTACTTGGACATGGAAATCCTGCCTCGGCAAAGAACTGTGGAGAAGAAAAATATCAAAAGGTCACAGTTGTCAAACCACCAAATGGTGAATCATTCCAATTCGGTCATGATTTATAGAATTTGTTGAAGTACACATTTAGGTATTTGGGTTAGAAAGATATCCTAAAACTGACAGTAAGAAGCTTATCTGAAGTGATGAATTGAGTTTCACATGGCCTAATAGGGAAGATCCTTAATTTTATTGCAAGATATGCAGGTTCCATGTATTTGATTTTTTCAGTTCATGTAATTCCAATACTCACCTTATAAGGCTTTCAACAGTCAAATAGCCACTCTATGAAACAAATCACTTGATGATTTCAATTTACCTTTTCCAAGCAAAATATGTTGGTAAAGTGAATCCGTTTTTGGTGCATTCAACCAAATCGTGAGACAAGTCATATGATTTTTGTGTTCCAGCAATTTGCCCCATAGACACCAATCGGTGGCTCAGTGTAGCATATTGAACCGTATGATATAAATCGTGAATTGTGCAGTTCTCATAACAGAGAGCCTCATACTACCCAGAAAAAGGGGACTCATCATTGTGTGGAGGAAAGTAGGAAACACATTAATGGGTTTATGCTCTAACTAGAACCTAGAGCTGTAAAGGAACCAAGCTATTCAATCATCAACGCATTCTGAAACTAGTCAGCTTTTAAGGCAAGCTTGAACAATTTAATACTTGCCTAGACTTGACTCCTTTACAAACCTAGTCCTCACCGCATTTTTACGAGATTCATCTTTTTAGAAAAGAAATTTTCTCATAGAAACGAAAAGATGACAGGATTAGAAATCGAACGATTCGTGAGATGGTAGGTGTTGTACCTATAGAAGAGCCTAAGTGATTAAGTGGCCCTAGACAGAATTTAATGAAAAAAAAGGATTTATACATCCGATTCTTATTGATTGGGACATAAGACTCGGTTCAGTTTGGTAAACAATAAGATGACAAAAGTCATGAAACTCCACTCGCTTTGAATTTCAACATGAACAAAAACAGATACTTCTTTGTTTTTAGTTTACAAAAACAAAGAATTTCAAAACCAGCATTCGAAGTTTAACCTTGGCTTTGTAATGACTCAAATGTTTTCATACCTGTACAGCCCTATTTGCTTCTCCAAAGTATATACTTTCACCCCCAGAGAGTAAAAAAAGATCATCGAAGAGTGCAAAAACTTCACTACTGGGCTGATGAATAGAAGAGATGACTGTCCTTCCATCACGAGCGAGGTTTCTAAGGGTTTGGATCACAAAGAAGGCCGAAGCACTGTCAAGGCCGCTAGTGGGTTCGTCTAGAAATAACAGATTGGGCCGTGTAAGAATTTCGAGAGCAATGCTCACTCTCTTCTTCTCCCCACCACTTATGCCTCTCAAATGCCAGTTTCCAATCAGCCGGTCAGAGCATTCTTGAAGGCCCATTTCCATGATTGTTCCTTCAACTATTTCATGGACTTCTTCTTTGGACATGGTATTTGGAAGCCTTAAGTGTGCTGAATATGTGATGGTTTCTCTGACTGTGAGAGTTCCCAATAATACGTCATCTTGTGTGACATAAGCCTGAAATTTCCAACAAAGAAAACAATGTTATTTGGTAACAGAATGCTATATATGCAGAATTGGGACATGAGAAGGGAAAGTGATTGTCCATTATGTGTTCGCCTCAAGACGAATTGGGAATAAAACAATGCATAAAATGTATGCTGTCTGTCCGTGTGGCCCACACAGTGCACATTTTGTGCACTGTGCTATTCCCAATTTTTCTTCAGGCTCTCTCAGTTGGAGACCGAAGTGAGCAAGACATGCTTTTTCCACAAATTGCACTAATCTACTGCTCAAAGTTTCAGAACATTGCCTATGCTTTTTTTTTTTTTTTTAACGGGGAAAGTGTTTTCAAATTGCTTACCACAGCACCGTAACCTAGTCTTCTCTTCTTTCCATTAAGAAAAATGTTTCCAGTCATGACAACATTTGTTGATAGTCTACCTGCAGCATCACGAGGCATTCGTAACACAGATACAAATGACAAAAAAGATCATATTCTGTGTATTTACAATTTTATCGTGTACTCTGTGCATAGTTTGTCAACACATCGTAGCACAAAGTTGAGGTTCCATTAACAATGTAATTCGCAACCTCTTGAAAAAAGCAAGCAACGGGAAGAATCAAAGCATGGAAACTTGGAATTCATAGTCTTCCTAGAGACGTCACCTAGCTACATACAATTTACAAATTAGAGATTCGACTCTCTTTTTTTCTTTTCTTTTCTTGAGAAGGGAAAAGGTAGTTTTGACTTTATGATTAAATGAGAGAAGCCCAAATCTAGGTTCAACTGCTAGGATTTTGCACACTTTCAGAATGCAAACAAAAGCATACCCACAACAAACCAAAGGGAAATCCAACAAAGATTTACATGTTTTGGTACCAACTTCCTTATGTCCAAGAGCGAGAGATCATCCACCATAAGTTGTAAAGATTACAATCATGAGTTCAAAAAAACACCCAAAAACACAACAGCCATACCCGAGGTAAGAAACAATCTCATCCCGGTGCATCTTTACACCATGATCTAGTACCCATACTGTTGTTTTAGTCCCAAGAAATTCTAGTGGATGTAGCTCTCACCCAAACCCAAATACATGTAAAAGCCCCACAATTCCAAGGGTTTTACATTATACAAGACAAACAAAGATACCTCCAATCAATTAATCGATGAATATCATATTGATTTCAGAGTGTTTTCATAATGAATTTGAAAGGGCTATTGTATTCTACCTCAAATTGTCTTCCTCCTTTTTTATGCTATTTGTGAAATTTGACAGAAAGATATATGCACCCAAAAGGACCCTAAATCTGGTAACTCAATAATGGAATTGAACATTGGAATTCTAAATGTTCCTTCAAAGAAACCTTTTATAGGGGTCACTATACACTGCTTTATCTCATGATCGCTTCCTGGAAAGAACCTTGGGCTTCGCTCAGGTGGTTGTACCAGCAGATTTTCAAGGAGGTTCGAGGTTTACTTTACACAGAAGCATTTAACAACACTAGTAAATTTAACTCTCTAACCTGCTAAGAGTTACTACTTTCTAGCAATTGCTATTGCATACCTAAACTGGCTCACTTCAATCTATCAGCTTATCCAACAACTTAGTCGTCTATGAACTTTGACATTTGGGGGTTGTCAAGTATATTAATTTGACAAAGAGAATCTTACTTTAAGCTGCAGGGTTAGCTTGACCCTTTTGAGTTCCAAAGCTTTGACTTCCCTCAAGAAAATGTAAATTCTTTACAATGTCAAGCACAAAAACTACTTAACTGGGGAATTCTCTTTCAACTCAGAATTCTTCCGTCCAGGGGATGTCCATTGTTACAGTTCTGCTGTGAACATAGGATGAAATTGATACCAGCCTTCCATATATTTGAAACCAAACCAAACTGAACAGTTCAGCATTTGAAAGGAACCACCACCAAACTGCGAAACCTCTGGTTACAGAGTCTAAGCTCTTTAGATTCATCGTTGTGACAACTAACTAGTTTGAAAAAACAATTCTAACAATACAAGCATTTCAAGGAATTAAGAAGCATTTAACTAAAATCTTCACATAATGTGTCAAGTCAAATTGTACTAGTTAATAACTTAATACATAAATGAAATGTTCAATTACGTGAAACGTATGCCACGCATGTCATGAATAGTGAACAGTTGAGTTGTATGCAATTTCGTAAGTGGGTTAATACTTGGTGGTTTTTCAGTTACTTGAAACAAAAACTGGTCTGAATCAGTTCAAAAACGGTTCGGCCTCTTTTCTCCAATACCCCTAATAAAAAAAGAGCGATTCTATAAAAACCCTAAAAAGATTCTCTCAAGCCCCATTTTTCTCTTCGCCTACTTACGAAACGTAATCCAATCCCAAAATGCCCTCATACTAAGGAACAGAAAACCTAATTTTTCTCCATGCTCACCCGCGAGCCATCACCATCACCTCTCTCCACCCCAGTACCCACTCAAAGCCATGCTAGAACAAAGATTTCAAAAACAGTCCAAACTAAAAAACCACAATTCCCATCATCACTCTCAACCGTTGTAACTAGGCATATATGCACCACCGCAAGGTGGCAATGTGAATCTTATCTACCCCATGGATAAGTGAAAAACACCAAAGGTTACGGAATTAGGTTTAGGGTTTGAGCGAGAAGAGCCCATATGAACATAACCAGGGAGAAAGTTAGGTTTAGGGTTTGTGGTGGGTATGGTGAGTGCCGAGATGCGCCAATGCACTATAGAATTCGTTGAATGCTGCATTTTTACCAAAAATCAAATTAACCGGAAACTGATAACAAAATGATAAAGTTAGATTTAATCATCGGAACACACAGCTTGGTGATTCATACCAGCCAAAATACCAGTCTACACCGGTCGTATCGGACTGTATGGACCTGTATTGGGCATATTCCAGAATATCGGCCGGCACAAAAATTCTAGAAACTAGATGTACTTTTTCCAAACGAATTGGCACCGTACACACCGGTACCGAAACCTCATGTTCCGATAGAAATAATGGTAATCTGGACCGATACGGAATTTAGATTTCATTCGGTAACCTAGATCCCATTTGGTACCGGCGGCGGTCGTCGGTGCGAAGCTGTTATTCTGGGTTGTGCTGCTGTGGCCTCCGGACGGGCCTATTAGATTAATCCGAATAATGTACATATTTGTTCCACTGCTCGTGAAAAAATACAGTTGAAGTTGAAGGATCTCCGTCACACAACAAGCGTGTTCTGGCGTTCTTTATTTTCCGGCATTTTTTTATTTATTTATTTTTATTGTTAGTTTTGTAAGTGATTTTGGCCGGCCATTAGTTTTGTAAGCGATTTTGCGACAATTAGTTTTGTAGGTAGTTTTGGCCAGCAATTTCGCGGCCGTGGTTTTGTTTGTCGGTTTTGGCCAGTGGTTTTGTTTAATACAATTCTTCTATCTCTTTACTCCACCAAAAAAAGAACAAGCGTGTTCGTGCACGAGTGAGAGTGCGAGCGAGGATCGAGAGCTCTGTGTATTGCGAAGAATTGTGGGAGTAAGAGTTGGATACTGACAGAGAAAAAAAATTGAGTTGGAAAATGGTTTTCAAATCGTGTTCATTAAATATTTCTTCCATAGAAACGTTTTCTTTGCAATGCTAACGAATTCTACATTTTTAAAGCATAACGTCCGACTATATCTAGCGAACGTTGGATGTATAAGTATAACGAACAGGGACACAATTCCATTCAAAATTTGTGTTCATACATCAAACAAATCCACACTCCGACCATTATGAGATGAGATAAGCGGTTCGGAACAAACTATTAAACCCGTGATGGAACTCATATGATGCTCACAAAAAATCCTCATCGGAACTCCCAATGTGCAAAGGAAACTTACGGTGGCACTTCCAACCATTTTTTGGGGGAATTTTTTTATTTTTGTTATTTTTCAAAAAATTTAATCATAAATTTCAGAATAAATCATTTATTTCGACTAGTTTATTTTTGCTTTTGATCATAATTTTAAATTTTTAGACTTTTCTCGTGAAACTAATAAAAGTTCAGGAAAAAAAAATACCTAGATAAAATTAAAGAGAACGGAGTGAACAACACAAATTTAATTTGTTAATTAATTTGTGTCTAGTGAATGTTTTTGAAATTGTTCACTATTATGGGAAGGTTCAAAGAACGTGGAATGTGTGGTAAGAGGAATTAAATGGACTACGCCTGATTTGGTTAAATTGAAAAAATTGGTTTTTTGGTTTTTTTCATTTTTTTTTATTCAAATTTTTTTTGTATTTGTTAGTTTTGCGTCAAACTTTTGTGATTTCTGGATTTATCTCGTCGAAACGAATCGAAAGTGTATAAAATTATGGTAAAAAATAATAATTTTTTAATAAAGCCGAAAATAACCCAAAATAGACCAGTTTTTTAGATTATTTTTCGTCTTTATTCACAAAACTTTAAGTTTGACTAATAATTTTATACTTTTTAGATTCTTCTCGTCGAGACAAGCCAAGAAACCACAAAAAAATCTACCGAAAACTAACAAATGCAAATTTATTTAAATAAAGACAAAACAAAAAAAACCAAAAAATTTATTTTTTCAAATTAGCCAAATCAGGCTGGGTTGGCCAAATGGCTACTATTAAATGGTAGTAGTAAATGAGACTCTCTTTCTTCCACCATTTCCTCAACAACAGCCATTTGCTGTCCAATTAATGAAGGGACTATTCACACGTACTGTCTGTCGGTGCTCAACATACACCTCCCAAGACCCCTTTAGCATTTCAATTTTTTTTCCAAAACATAATTATTACTAATTGTTTTTATAAAAGTCTTTCCCATTTTGTAATTTTTTATTGGAATATTCTTTCGGTATCAAAAAAATGAAGGGTCAAAATTGAAAATTCATCAAATAAAGTACATAAATATTTGTAAAGAGACCAACATTTCGAGCCAGTCCAAAATGAAATACTGGATCAATATTTCGACTAGACGTATATGAAGTTATGAACCCACTGCTTCAATCATATATAGTCAACTATCACCTTTTGGACCACACAAAAAAAAGTGAGAATTATACAGATTGAAAATTGATATATAATCGGATGTTTGAGCCAACTTGTACGCACCTCATCAAATTTTAAAGTCCTGAATTTAACAACCAATTGTCTCAAGCTTTGAAATATTTAGCCTTCATGAAATTCGAACATTCGAACCTCATGAAGAAAAAATATTTATTACTTTATCATGCTCTCTAAAATTGACCCATCAGTTGTAAAAGACTATCCCCTTTGGGATTGCTTATCTGGTTAGTTGCTGGATAGGTGGAAACTGTTTCAACTACTCCTGTAATGGACATGGACGTGCTATTCCACACTAAGGATAAGTCCGATTCGGATGGGATACAAAATTTCCCAAAATACACAAAAAATGCTATGGTAGGAGCCAAATTCTAGGCAATTGTAGAGACCTCCTAAATTCGGATGCAAGGATATGTTACACTGGAATAAGGTCTTGACTTTTTGACTTTTTAATTTTTTTTAGATCTTTTATTTGATACGATGCGAGGGGATTTATCTCGAAAAACGGGAGACAGATTTTAGTGTTAAAAGTACTTTTAGCCAACTTATTTTCTTTAAAAAAAAAAAATTCCAAAGTTGATGTATGTAAAGAAAATAACATATCTCAAAATCTGTATTTTTTTTTTTTTAACTTTAAGCCCGTTTAGCAAAATGAGAAAATATCGCCCTAGACTCATGGCACCTAAAAATTACAGTCATAACTCACGTTTACTTTTTACATTATGTAAAATGAACCAAATCTATTAACATATAATTGGATGGAGAGGGGGAGAGAGAGAGAGACCTGCCAAGCAATCAAGGAGGGTAGATTTGCCGGATCCAGAAGGACCCATAATAGCCATGATCCGACCCGGTTCAGCATACCCAGTGATCCCATTAAGCAACCTCTTGGTGGGTACATTCTTGAAAATCGGAAGCACAACCGTTAGATCTTCCCACACCAAAAATGCTCCACTCTTGAACACCACTCCCTTCTCCACATCACCACCACCAAAACCACCATGACTACTGCCGCTGCCGCCGTAGCCGCCACCACCACCACCAAAACTAGCACTTCCGACCTCTATCTCCATGCAATTACTTCAGTTCCAGTGGGAGGACTCAACTAGGAGAGAGAGATAGAGATAGAGAGAGAGAGAGAGAGAGAATTATTAGTCAAAGTGGCAAGTAAAAGATAAGGTGAAGGGGAGGCGAGCACATTTAGGTGTGGGTATCATGAGTTCTCAATGAATGAACGAGCGATTGATTAACACTCTCTAAATATTAATAAGTCACCAAACAACCAACCTTTTTTATGTCATGATTTAAAAGATATTTTGAAATTTGGGGAAGCATTCCATCCATATGGGTGGCAAGTAGACGTACTAAGGAGAGAGAGAGAGAGAGAGAGAATTAAATGAAGGCAGCTACTAGCTAGTATGGTTAACGGGTGCATTAAAAAGAGGGTTGGCCCATGTAGGCACAGTCCCATTCAGACTAATAGGAGACCACAAGCATTGTTCACAAACTCACATCACTTGTTAATTTTGCTTGTGGTCACAAACGCTTAATGGGGCATTTACGGGCCGGTACAACCCGGTCTCGCAAATGACATCCAGGTACAATTAGTAATAGAGCCGTGGGACTTTAGGACTTAGTTTCCGTTAGAAGTGGCAATTGGCAACCTAACCCAATCTGTCCACTTATAAAACCCAATTCACCCATATTGTATTATGGGTTGATTTGGGTTGAACTCATATTAATCCATATTTATATGGGTTGAAAATGGGTTCAATATGGGTTGAATCACTACAACATCGTCGGTCACTCTTCTCGATAATTGTTTGAAAAAACAATTCCTGTCCTTTTCAATCATGTATTCTAAATCAACCACACCTTGAAATCTTTTTTATTGGTAACCCTCGTCTTCTTTATTTGTCGAGTTCTATGAATCCACCTTGCACGCGGATAAAATTTGTTTATTCAAGATATAAGTGATTCAAATGGTTAATCATGGTCTCCGATGACATAATTTTTTGTGCAATTGTAGCTCTGAATGAGTTTTACAAAATAAACGATTCTGATCATTTATTAATTTAGACCCAAAATAATCCAAAAATTAAGAAATTGGATGAGTCCAGTCCCTGCATAGTACTGGAGAAGGGTCCAAAATATGAAAAGATTTTGGGTGCCAAAGGGGCATGCACCACGTGGTAGTGCCAGAGCACCCAATGCGATCGCCCGAAAATGTTTTGGATGGTTCAGATTTACTCTCTCTCTCTCTCTCTCTCTCTCTCTCTCTCTCTCTACTCTTTTTCTCTTTTACATCTAGACCATCTAAAAGTGTTTTGAATAGTCGAGATGGGTGCTCGGACACAGTCACATGGTGCCCGCCCGGCACCCAAAAATTGATCGCAAAATACCCTTTACACCATGTAGTAAAATTTTCACCGGAATTTCCTCTAGTGTCACTGTGACAACGAAGAAAGAGAGAGAGAGAGAGAGAGAGAGAGAGAGCAAACATTACAAATTTACTAGGAAAACTTGTATACACGGCTTCTGAAACACGACATGCTGTAATGTTGTTCTCGTAGTTGGGTAAGCTTTTTATTTTTTGAGCAAAGGAAGATCATAAACCGAGCATACTCTTTTTAAAAAAACCAAAATTGGGTTGGGTCGGGTTGGATTGGATTGGATTGGATTGGATTTGGCTTCACCCATATTCAACCCACTTATATTGAACCCATTCGCTTTCAACCCATATTTAACCCACCCATATTCAACCCATAATCCACACAAACCCAACCCAACCCACCTATTTGCCACCTCTAGCTTCTGTCAACCCACATCTCTCTCTCTCTCTCTCTCTCCTCAACTCCCAAATCGTATGAAAGGGCCTAAATGTTAGGGTACCCTATGAAAGTGCCTAAACCACTAAAACCCTATAATACAAATGTGCACCCTAAAACCTAAACCATAGGGTACCCCGTGAAAATGCCTAAACCTAAACCACAGGGTACCCTATGAAAGTGCCTAAAACCTTAATGTACCCTATGAAAGTGTCTAAGCCACTAAACCCTATAATAGGAAATTGCACCATGAACCTAAACCCTAGGGTAACCTATGACTAAGGTACCCTATGAAAGTGCCTAAAATCCTAAGGTACCCTATGAAAGTGCCTAAACTACTAAAACCCTATAATAAGAAAGAGCACCCTAAACCTAAACCCCAAAAAAGAATGACTTACCTTAATGGTTTACCTTAAGGGTAATTAAAAAAATGACTTTAATGGTAATTAAATACCTTTTTCCTAGACCTAGAGGTAAAAATTTGTCACTTAGTTACTTTTGGAAATCCGGTCTTCATATTGTGTTAACGGCGTCGTCTCTACAGGAAAAATCTGGTACAATAAATCACATTTGAGGCACGTTGTAACCATGCTTTCCTAAAGACAGTATTTGCCCCCACCATAAGGTATGCACCGGATTAACAGCAAATCCGCCTTCAAGATACAACGAAACCGAACTCAAGGTTCTTTTTTACTGTCACTACTACAAAAATAGATAAAGATCTCAGTTATTTGGTGTGGCCTTTTACTTTTAATCTCGCTTGCAAAACCGTGGTTATCAAGGTGTAACCAAAAGTCTTGTTTTTACAATCATGTTTTTTAACCGTGACAAAAGGCCCTTAAAACTGAGATTATTTCTATAAAAGCGTGATCAATATGGTAGCCGTGATTGTTTGTTCAAAAAGATCTCATTGTTAGTAAAAAACCGTGATCTTTAACAATAAAACATCACAGTTTCACTTAAAACCATGATTGTTTTGACAAAAATAATCTAAGGGCTAAGTTTTCCATTTGCTAAAATCAAGTGGAAGATTTTAGCAAATGAAGTGGGGAGGAGATTTTAGCAACAATGAATCTGGACATAAATTCCCATTTTAGCAAATGGAAAACTACCCCTTAGTTTTTCATAAAACCATGATTGAAGAGAACTTTAGATCTCGGTTTTTAAAAAAAGAAAAAAGAAAAACTGAGGTCTATTATTAAGCCAATTCGTGATTGTAGTTCCTTTCACACACACTTGATATATTTTCCAATTATAAACCCAAACTCATACAAATTTACAATACAATAAAAGATAACACAACTAAATCAAATTCATGTATTAGCCCAGAAATTGGTTGCACACATTGAACTACAGCACGTTCACTAAAGTAACAAAAAAATGGTACAACTCTGAGAACTGAAAATTACAAACAAAAAAATCACCCTAGCAAGTAATCTAATCCCAATAACAGATGTACATGAACAATTGCTCCAAAGAGATCAATCCTTAGAACTAGCTTCCCTCCATTGATCATTCGCCCTCGTCATTCATGATGGCCTCGATCAAAACTGCTAGTGTCATTCAAAACAAAGAACCACTACTATTGTCATGCTTCCCCAAACCATCCAAACTGCCGGGAAAAGTCGAATATTTTATTAGGGAAAAAATGCCACGTGGCACCCATGTGGGGGCCACGTGGCAGCCGCTTGGTGCCCGCATGGCGCATACGTGGCAAGCAAAATTGGGGACAAATTGCTTGCCCCAGGAATTGAACCCGTGACCTTCACCCCCACGCGCGCAAGCACTACCAACTGTGCTAGCACACATTTGGTTCCTCAAGGTCAAACAAAAATATTTATAGTGTAAAATAAAGAATTTTCGAAAATTTAACTATTACTGGCATTTTTTGGACAATGCTGGGAATAGTACTTTTTCCAGCACTTTTTTTCCCGGCATTTCAACAAATGCCGAGAAAAGTCACTTTTCCCGGCATTTGTTGAAATGCCAGAAAAAGTCACTTTTCCTGGCATTTATTGAAATGCCGGAAATAAATGCCGGGAAAAAAATGCCGGAAATGTGGATGGATTAAATGATTTCAGTGATGGATCAAATGATTTTTGGTGGGTGGAAAGATAATTTTTATGCCTCTTGTGCCAATGTTTGTGTGAGCGGCAAACAATTGTGAGGTTTGCCAGTAAGCTTTTGCTTACCTTTGTGGAGCCAAAAAGTTGCAAGGTTGGCATCTTGCAGCGTGGGCTGTGCCAATATTTGTGTGAGATGGCAAGCAATTTGTGAGGCTTGTCGGTGAGCTTTGCTTACCCTGTGGGTTGCACCTACCATTGGTGATAAAGAATGGCCCTCGTCACCGCCACTATATGTGAGCCTGTGAGCGAGGTCACGGTACCGTCATAACTCCCGGTCGTGAGGTTAACGACTCGTTGGCACATTGGGTAAATTGATAGGATATTATTTTATATTGTGAAAGGAAATGTGAAATATTTTGCAAAACTTGCAGAGGTGTGTTGTTTATGCTTCGATCCATCTAAATACTTAACATTTCCATTTATTATGTTGCTAAGGTACATTCTCCTGTAACCTTTTTGGTTGCAGATTTTTCAGTTGAGCTAGACGTCAGTCCACTACAGTGCCAGAGTGTCAGACAGGTGTTCATAGAGGTTGATGTTTTGTATTTATGTGGTTTAGAGGGTGTTGTAGAATGACAATATATTTGAGTGATTGGTGTGGTTCAGTACAAGTCTAATATTGTTGACTGTACAATTGTTGAGGAGGTGTGAACGCCTGTATATATTTTTATTTGGTTCTGCTGCGAGCTGTAGTTTATTTTTGAGTATTTATTTTTGTGAGAGGCCGGAAAGGCGTACAGGTGGTGACAGGTGTCCTGTCACTTTGAGCAAGTTATATCTTGTCAGAGTAGGGTGTGACATGCTCTCTCTCTCTCCACACGCTATTAATAGATTCTCAGGCATACTGATATTCAGTTATTCTCGAGAAATTGAATATCAGTTCTTGGTTCTCTTATTCTCATTTAGCGGATATTCTGTCTATCTTTGTTTGTGCAAACACACTGCGACTACAAATATAGATAAAGTTCATGCTCAAAACATCTCAATTTCTAAGAAACTTTAATTAATCTATTACATTGACTTTTTAATCACAGTTTTTCAAATAAACCGAGATGGTATAGTTTTTTCATCTCAAGTAGAATAAAACCGTGATTGATGAATAGTTCTTTCATCTCGGTTATAATAAAACCGTGATAGATTGTAAAACTTTTTGTCTCGCTCACGTGTAACTGAGACTAATACTAATTCTTCTATACTTCAAAAAAAAAAAATTCCAACCTGATATTTTCCCCCAAACCCTCTGCATCTTTGCTATCTCAACAGAGCCACCCCTCGCTCTTCTTCCCCATCCCCCTTCCGCCTTCTATATCTCTCCCTCCCTCCCTCTTCCTCTTACTCTCCTCTATTTGTGTGTATTTATCGTCACGGGCGAACGAGCATCCACGTACGATAGGTGTCTCCATCCTTTGCGAGCAATAGATCGATCTCATGACTATCGACATGGTGCGACAGATACGGCTAATAGATATATTTTTGCCTCTCTCTCTCTCTCTCTCTCTCTCTCTATCTCTCTCGCTGATTTCTTCCTCTCTCCTCTCTCTGACTCACTCATTCTACAATTTCTAAACCCTAGTTTCTTTCATCTAGTCCTAAAAATTTCCTTCTGATTTTGTGTGTCTAATGTTAACAGGTTAACGAATTCCTCATAGCCATCTCTTAATTTGTTAATAGTTTTTAGACAAGGGGTTTTTTAGTTAATTTACAAGGTTCCCTCTAACAAGATATACTTGATTCGTTGTTGGTTCTTGTGAATTCCCTTAAGTGATCTGAATATAGATACAACCAAACATTTTGTATTTGTTTATCTTATATAATCTGTTTTCACCATGTATGTTTTCCCTAGGTTATGCCAGATTTATGGCCATGTGTGCTTAATACACAGAAATCTCTTGGTAGGTTCCATATTTCTTTGACGATTGAATGTTGTAAGGAGTTATTTAATTATTTAATGTTTTCCATCTTCAATGATATGGCAGCAGTTTGGATGCTTCGAAGTCAGTACTCTCACCAAATGCTAAAGTCGTTTCAGATGAACGACCTTTACAAAATGTAAATTACCCATGTTTTTCCATTTTTTGTGCTTTATTTTTAGCTGTGTGTTTTGATGGTATGTGTAATTTTCTTTTTGGTTTGCAGGAAAAAGTTTTGACGGCGTGTTTTGTCTTTAGGTCAAGGTTCTCTCCATAAGGTTAGTAATTGATTCTCCAAGAACAAGTTTCACGTGCTTCCCCATAAGGTTATTATTGAAAAACATCAATTTGTAGTGTTTGGTAGTTGAGTTATCATTTGGTTGCCATTTTTGTAAGTTCCTTATTTGTAATTGGCTAATTCCGTGACGTTTCCATGTAATTGAAATCCTATGTATATGGTAGTTAGTTGATTGATTGGTGAAAAGTCAAGGACAACAATCAGTGCCTCATTCTATGCTAGCAATCATTGCCAAAAGTCATTGGATTGAAGATTGTTGACACGGAAGGTATTATGGAAAGATTGTGACTCGTAACGAAATATGGGAAGATTGTGACTTGAAGAAATATGGACATATTGCGTTTTGAAAAAGCAAGGATCATGGGGGAAAGGAAACTGAGAATAAGGAAACAACATAATTGGAGATGAGCATTTTGTTTAAGGAAACAAAATGTTTGGAGATGTGCATTTCGCTTAAGGAAACAAAATATTTAGAGATGTGCAATTTCGCCCAAGAAGCAACAGGTTCGCTTGAGCGAGTTAGTTGGGCGACTGCATTTGGATTGGTTCTGCTCGAGCGAGTTGGTCGAGCAACAGTGGCTTTTTTCATTTGTCTATAAATACAACCTCATTATGGTTCAGAAAATTAACTCTAGCACCTACAACGTGAATAGAGAGAAAAAGTTCGTGAGAGCAATAAAAAAACTTGTGGGTTATTTTCTTGAGAGATTTGATGAGGTTTGAAGATCTATAAGCTTAGAGAATATCTCTCAAGGTATTTTGGTTCATCTTCTACAACACTTGGAGTTTTTTGATGGAGTTCAAAGGCGATTGGAGATTGGTCTAAAGGAGGAGTCTTGCGTAGATCAAGGATTTGAGGAGTCGAATCCAAAGGAGCATCTATTAGAGTGGTTCATGAGGAATCAACATAGAAGTTCTTAGGCAATAATGAAGGAGTTTATAGCGTGGTTGTAAGAAACTTTGTTTCCGCGTTTTGCGTATAGTGCTCTCTTCTCTCCCGTGGTTTTTTCCCCGCCTTGGGGTTTTCCACGTATATCTGTGTGTTATGCTTGCTGTTTATTTGTTACGTTCATAATCTTGCATAATCACATAGATTAGGGTTTAATTATATATTAATCAGTTTAATTAATTTATTCTTCCTAACAGTAAATCAAGAGGTGATCCGATTTCGGTTCTTTCAATTTTCTGTTTTTATTCCTTCACATCATAGTGTCTGATAAACACACTGTAAATTCAGTGGCTAATTTTTATAATTCTAGTTCGAGCTTTCAAGGTTATTGTAGAGTTATTGTAATGTGGTTCCCATTTTTTCCTTTTTGTTTGTTGAATCTTATACTCTTTTGTTGCTCTGCATAGTTATTCAATGTGTACTCCTAGCTTTTCGTCATTGGAGAATTCTTTGCGTAAGATGCATTCTCCAACATAGTTTCTCAGTTTGAAAGTGCTTTTCAACCCATACATCATTTCGAAGGTATACGAGTCTAGTTTCAGAATCAGAAAACGGTGTACCAATCGGATACCCGAGCTAAAAGTTATAACCATTTGCCCAGGACATGTCAGTGCTGTCTGCCCAAACACGCACCTGACCACAGTCCGCTCAAACATTTTTCATATTTTCTGTACTTCTCATAAAATCACGAAAATTTAACACAAGGTCTGGAACTCATATGGGTACCTACAATTAATTTTCCAGAAAATCACGAACTTAGAAACCCCATCTAAAAATTCGGTCAAAGCCATGGCAGATTTGATTTCCTCAAAATCAGTCAGTGAAATCCCCACCTTTCTTCCACGAATTTTTGTAAAAACAAACCCCAAACCACTCATATGAGATACAAAATACTCGATCAATTTGTAAATAAACAACATAACCCAAGTATTTTGGAAATTAAACTCCAATCCGTACCTTAATTTGGGTTTCCCCCAATTTTTCGGTCTCTCTTCCTTCTCCTTCCTCTATTTTCTTCTTCTTCTTCTTCTCCTTCTTCTCCTTCTCTGGTCTCCCTCTTTCTCTCCCTCTCTCTCTTCTCTGATTACTATCTCCCTTTCTCAAATCAAAAAAAAACAAAAGAAAGAGAAGAAACGAGAAAGAAAGAAGAAAAGAAAGAAAGAGATAAGACTTATGGGGGTGGGGTGGGACCCACTCCCAAATTAAGAAAATTCCACTTCCAGCAGGCGGCTGGAACCTTCGATCCCGAAAACAAGCCCTGTTCTGACCGTGCAGTCCAGATACTACCTCAGAAAATTCTAAAAATTTTACCATGGCTCCAATAAATTACCTTGAGACTAACCGCGGTCTCGGTTTATCCAATAACATTCTCATAAGTACTCCAAAATATGTATCAAATATTTTTGAAATAATCCGGGGTGTTACAGAGCAATTCGCTATGGAATTTTTGGTGCAATGAATGACTTTACAAAGTGTCTATTTATAGACTTATAGACACCCTTTCATGAAAGATTGTCTTTAGTAGACACTCACTAGGAATAGTCATGTCTTTTGAAGACACTAATGAGGAAGAGTCATGTCTTTTTTTTTCTATTTATAGACTTATAGACACCCTTTCATGAAAGATTGTCTTTAGTAGACACTCACTAGGAATAGTCATGTCTTTTGAAGACACTAATGAGGAAGAGTCATGTTTTTTTAAAGACAATTAATAAGGAAAAGTTGTGCCTCTTACTAGGCACTATTTCGTGAAAAGTTATGCCTCTTTCTAGGCACCATTTCATGAAAAGTCACGCCTCTTACTAGGCACCATTTCATGAAAAGTCGTGTCTCTAGTAGACATTAATTCTTAGAAAGAGTCATGCCTCTTGGAGGCACCCCATGTTTCACATCCCTTCCTAACAATCACATCTCTTCCTTATAAACACATCCCAAGATAATGGGTGTTATAACCATTCGGTAAAATCACTACTTATATGAAGATGTGTTCCAACCTTTCACATAAACTTCTCTCAATGTCTTTTCAAAAATTCTCAAACCAAAAAACAATTTAATATTTTGAAAATCTCCAACAATTACTCCTTTTGCTTTGTGGGGTCCACTTTTAGGTTTTACTTTTGAGTGTCCTTACAAAATAATTAGTTTAATCGGATAAGCGTAAATTCTTCATTCATGGTTCCATTACATGAAGTTGAAACATTAGATGAAGTACTTTTCGATTATCCAATTGTGAGATAATTTTTTACAAGACCACTCGAAAATTTATTTTAAAATTTTTAAATGTATAAAATCATTTGTATGAGACCTCGAAATGGACCTCAACCATCCCACACACTGATCTGTGCATCATCAGCATAATGCAAAAGGGGTCGGTACCCACTACTCATAGTGAAACTGGTAAAAAAATAAAATAAGAACACAAAGTAAGTGATGAATTTCAAGAAATAAGAAGGATAAATTATGCAAGTGTGGTGATAGCCGAGTTGGTAGACATCATATACCCCCATGTGTAAGACTAATGGTCAAATATCACTAACAACAATTAACACTCTTCTTGCATGACAAAAAAAAAAAAAGAATGATAAATTACTGTTTCTTTTTTAGGAAATAAAAAACTTATATTCATAACCAAACAGTACATAAGACCTAAATGGTCCGAACAACAACACAATTAAAATTTGTCAAAACTAAACACCCCAACTCCCCTTTGTCACACCGCAATCACTGCCACCAAAGGCACCACTAAAGACTTCCCCAACTCTGGCTTTCGCTAAGGCCCCGATTGGATGGTGCTAAAATTCTAGGGAGATAAGTTTTAGAAGGGGATAAGATAAGAGGGGGTATTATTTTTTGAGAGATGGCCCACAATGATGTGACATTTATGGATAGGGGATAAAAAGTAGTTGGTTTGGATGAGGTATTAAATAGGGGGATAACTCTTCACTTGGTTTGGATGACTTAAAAATAAGAGGGGGTGGATGATGGAAAAAGCAGTCAAATGACCGTTTTGCCCTTGTGTTCTACCAAACGTTATTATGCATTAATTTAATTATATAATTAGAAGAGTTAATTTATTTTATTCTTTTTGGACAATTTGAAGTTAATTTAATTCATTTCACCGAATAAATTTTTTTTTCTGTAATTTTTTTTTTAAAAAAAGTGTTTTGTTTTTAACACATTGAATGGTTGGTTGTCACCCAAATTTGTTACAATATGCATTTTTATTATTTGTTGGCCTATATCGTTTTTTTATAATTACCTCAACACAATGATTAATAAATGAACAAATTATCATATTTAATAAATCGTTGAGCATTCAGATAATTATACAAATTGAATTGACATACAATTAGAGGTCTTTAAAAAACGATTTATTGAAGTCTCAAATAAATATACTAATTTATTTGAGATTTATTACAAGGATAGGAAAGTGCACAACTACGAGTTTATTTAATAAACTTCCACAATTTTTCGAGCTATTGACATTCAAAGCAAAAGCTCCATCCATCGAACAAGGGAAATTGTTTATTCTTGATGTTCGTAGCCCGTGGATTAACCTACAAAGGAAATGTTCAAAATTAAATGAATATTACTAAAATTTTGCTCAAATTAACTATTAAAAATGATATAACTTACTTGGATATAATTAGTCCACACTACGTTTTGCCACAACAACTTTTTTTTCATTTGCATCCCAAGAAAACCCTTTATGCGTAAGGATTTGATGAACTATGGTGTAATACATAGACTTCCATGTCTTAATCTTACCTTCGATGTGAATTTCCGTAATACCACATTCGGGGTAAGACTCGGCCATTTGATTTTTCAACACTTGTAGGTAGCCGAGACTAAACCCGAGCTCTAATTGCCAAATTTCCATTTGTACAAGGCTCGTGAGGCATTGTACTAAAGTTTGCTCCTCATCGGAACTCCAAGTCCCGGCAGGGGTTGGGTCAAACTCCGGCGTGGCCTTGACATGATACACAACAAAATAGGCAGTGTTTGTAAAATAGGTTGCAATGAAGAATTGAGTCTGAGATAGGCCTATTTATTGGTCTTTTTGTTTACTTACCCTCCAAGTTGAAAGTTGAGTACTTGACGTTCAACAAAAACATGGGTACCTACCCTTTCACTTTGAATACACCAAAAAAGCATACTTTCAACATGTCACTTACCATTCATCATTCAGTGAAACAAACCAAAAGTTATATGTTCACTACAAGTCAAATATCCTAGTCATATAAATTCTTAAAAATCTCAATGTATGAAAGTGCCACCACTCATTACAAAACACATTGAAATTAAAGCACTTCCGTACATATGGGTACTAAAAACTAACATATTTAATCACCACAAACGCTATTATCGTTGCCATTGCTGCACCGAGTAAAAACCATATCATTTTCAAGCACCACGTTTTCTTCACAAGTCTTATTCCCTCCTGGTCATTAACGGCAGCTTCCATAGGGATAAGCAATGGTGCATGACCTTTGAAATGTTGATCCTCCACATTACCCCTCCTCCCAACCAGGCTTTCCAAAAACGCTTGGAGAGCGGAGTTGGCCTCCTCGAATAAAGCATACTTTGCATAAATCGCACCCGAAAACCCATTCACCTGTTGACTACAACTTGCCCAAGTATCATATATTCCGGGTGTCCTCCCAACACATACGACATAGTATGATTTTTTTCCTGCCATGACTACTAACAACAAACAAAAGATTAACGACAAACAACATGAAAATGCCAAAATTCTAGCATGTTCATCCGTGAATTAGGGAAACTAACAAGTTGGCTCAGATACTTGAGTGTATGTAACCATTTTTAAACACACAAGGTGGAGGCTGCAACATTAGTTGCCAACTGGCCATCTAATGTTGCCTCGCCTTCAAATCCCCGTCTTAACAATACAAATTTATCATCACAGCCCACTGAATTCTACGTACAAAGAAATTTCAGATGCACTGCACAGGATTCTACGTACAAAGAAACCATAATACTTGCGTAAATGGACCTAATTTTTTGTTTCTGTTTTTACCCACAAATAAATCCACAAACATGTTCTAACAGAAACCCAATCCACAATAAATCCACAAACATGTTACAAAAACATCTTACAAAATAACCTAGTTTTGTTTCTGTTTTTAACTACAAAATCCACAAACACACACAAATCGCAGACAAAACCCTACATCAAAATCAAATACATAAACCCATTACAAAAAAGAAAATACAAAACACACACCAGCAAGAGTAAAACATGCAGTACACAACCCATTTTACAATGACATAAACCCTAGATCGAATTCAACAAGATCTGTCAACCAGATCGACAATAGAGCAGTTCATAATTGATTGAAAGTTTGAAACGAAATCCCCATACCTGGTGGTCACAATAAATCGCAACGATATCACCACAAAACCCTTTCCGTTCGATCAGAACGATTTCCACCCAAAATCGCACATATCGCAGACAAAAACCCTCGTCTGCTCGATCTCGAGAACATCTACACAGATAGGGGGGTGTGAGGGTTGGTAAAGGGGTATAACGAGGGTTATTCTAGTCAAATTTGCCACCCTCTTAAGCCGGATAAGTTTTGGGTACCCCAGACCCTATGTGAAAATTATCAGGGAGAGGAAGCTTCACGTGTTGTAAGGACCCGCATGAAAAATCACTTTTTGGAGAAGTTTCGTTTTGACCGATAAAAAGTCCCGGTAATTGTTCCTTGGATTTTTCTAATCACAACGTATAATTGGAAGTTATTTTTTAGTAAAGTAAAGTCATCTTTCACCCATTTTCTTCAGAGAAAAATGTGTCGTTTTTCGATTTTGTACTAAAAGTGGGGGGATGAGATTTTGATGTGATTAGAATTTCAAAATTTTGGAAATGCCAGTGTTTCCAAATGAAGGTACTTCCTTATTTTCATAAATAAATTAAAGTAAAGAAAATTATAAATAAATTATAGTCTTTACTTAAGTTTGGTTTACGAAAATAAGTATTGTGCTAGAACATGCTTTGCTGACACAATGTATAAGGGCATCCTTATCAAGCTCTCCACTTTAAAAAGTTAAAGTGGAGAGCCAAACTCCCAAAAGCACACTAAAATCAGTCTCTCTATTTTTCCTCACCAAATTGTTTTTGCTACAGTACCGCACCAAATTTGGTGCGGTACTGTTCACACACCAAACCTTTTTTTAATGTTTCTTCCATTGCTGCGTCAGATGATAGAGACGAAGGGGAGCAGGAGGGGGGGAGCGGTGGGTGGTGTTCAGGGACACGTGGATAGCCTATATGGGTGGAAAATGTTTTAATGGTTGGGGGGACCACTATTGCACCCAAAATTCTTTTTCCGTTGGTTTTTTTTTTTTATATAGATTTGAGGGGAATAGTTTAATGTAGTAAAGTTAAAATAGAGAGTCTGATTTTGTGAGTTTTTGATAAAGTGACTTGCTAATTTATAAAAGGTGTTTTTGAGGTTAAATTTGGTGAAAATTTTGAGTAGGCTGATAAGGATGCTCTAAAGACCCAGAACATTTAATTACTTTTTGAAAATAAAGGTTGGGGTTTTGTGAGGAATGTTGAAAAACGTTAATTGGCTAAGTGCGGGAGTAAAATTAGTGAGGTGGGTCACATTTTATATACACAAGTGACTTTTGGATGTGAGGTGTAAATAGGGAGTTAAAATCTAAAGTGTATGGGAGAAGTTTTGCACAAAAAATCAAAACACACACTCTCTCCTCCCTCCCACCCGACCAACCCCTCTCTCCTCTCTCCCACCTCCATTGTTACACCTTCCAAGCTCAAATCTTCCACTCCTCACTCAACCACTTCAAGAACCAATGCCATTTTCACGTTCTACGCGCCGTGTGGAGTTTGGGTCATCTTGGATTCACACCGGAAGCTCATAATTCGGGATTAGGGGTTTCCACACCTAGGGTTTCACTTTTCTTCAATTTTCAAGCAAAATCTTGAGGTAGGGGAACAATGTCTACCCTCTCTAGTTGTATGCTTGTGATTTGTTGCATATAATTGGTTCTTGACCTCAATTTCCTTGAATTTCATGTTTTCCCCAATTTGTGTGGGTTTTCCCACTTTGATTCTTTGATCTATGAAATTGCTTGTTGTTTGGTGAAAGTGGGAGTGAAATTGAGCTCCCTCTATGCTTAATTGTTGCCTAGCATTTCCAATTTGAGCCTAAACTATCTAAATTGTGATTGGGTTGAAATTCCACACCGTAGCTGCACTGTTTACTGTTCATTTGCTGCTCCATATTTTCTAGCTGCTGCCCCTGTTTTTTAGGTGGCATTCGGCCACCCTTTGATGTCCGTTTGGTCCCCGATCACTTATCCCTTCACATATTCGACCTTTGATATCATTTTCAACCATGTTTTGACTCGAGAACTATGGTTTTATAAACAAATATGTCATCTTACGTCACATGAAAGTTTGAAGGTTTTTAGAAAGTGTGTGTGGGTGTGTGCATAACCCCTTTTTATCGAAAGATGTGAAATGGTGAAATGAACTTTGGGAAAAATGGACTTGTCATGGAATTTGGATAGAATGTTTGGAAAATGAGATGTTTAAAACCAATGTCATCATTTGGTGAAATTTTTATAAAGGCATGCGGAGCCTATGGAATCCGGTAGAGGTACGCAGAGCCTATAGAATCCGGCAGAGGCACGCGGAGCCTATGGAATCTGGCAGAAGGATTTAAATCCCTAGTATAAATGAAATGATGATTTTTCTTCAATGAATGAAGTGAGAAACAAGATTTTTGGACACTTAGAAAGGACTTTGAACACATGGGTTGTGGGTGGATACTTGGTAGTCACTTGGGTACTTCGGAACTTTCAAAAATCCCTTCTCTTTTACTAGGATACTTGGACTCGCACATGAACATCCTTTGGATATATATTGCCTCCATGTGCATGCATCATATTCATACACCTAGCGTTAGTAGAATAGTTCTCCTACGAGCGCGTGTGCTCACCCTATCCCTTTTCAGGTACCCAGCTTTGATCGTGCATGATTTGAAGTGCATGACTTGGATGATGAGCATACATGGCATGTAGTTATTTTATTCATCTTCTATTCATTAAATTTTCTTTTGGGGAGATGATAACGCAACTCTAGTTTTTCACTATCTTTTTTTACTATGGATTTGTAATAACCTATGGGATACTACTTTGATTTTCACCTTTGGGGCAAGGGTGTCCAAACATTACTTTTGACTTCACCTTTGGGGCAAGGGTGCCCGAATATTTGAATTATAGGAATTACAAGATATTGTTCGATTTCACCTTTGGGGCAAGAGTGCCTGAAACATTTGATAGCCAATAGGCTAATGATGTACTTCATTTTATGGAAATCTTATCACTTGACTTATTTGTTGTTGAAATTCTTTTATTTAAGTTTTAAGAAAATGAGGGCGTGACACGTGTGAAAGGGGAAAAGGGGTGAAAACGAAGAAGGGGAACGAAATAAGATTGCCAAACCATGCTAAAGTTATGGGCCCCACTCTTTTGACCGGGTATTATTTTTGGCCCCTCTTTTTAGCTGCAGCCAATCGGGGCATAAGACTTGATTTTTGTCTTTGCGTGGTCACTACTACTACTAATGATAATGAGAGTCATTCAGATTTTGGAACTGTAGACAATCTCCAACTAGCTTTTACCTTTATTTGTACAATTGTACTTGATTAACCCTCTAAAATGAAATACACAAAGTAAAAAACCTCAAACCTAGATTAGATTTTAGTAAAAATCTCAATCATGGCATAGTTATTACTAGTAGTATTTTAGAGATGGAGAGTGTAGCGGCCGAGTCCATGAAAGTCCATAGAGCTCAACCCTATCCCTTGGGAGGATCAAGGAAGAACGGGTCACCTTTACAGAAATGGTGAAAGTGAATGCAGATCTAATCAACTCTAGCTCGGTGATGATTATATGCCCTCGGCAGCGTACAACTCGAGCTTTGGCCCGTTTATCACATCAATACCTGAGCTTTTAAAAACGTCAAAAGTATTTTGGACGGTCTAGATTTCTCCCTCCCTCCATCCTCCTCTCTCTCTCTCTCTCTCTCTCTCTCTCTCTCACACACAACTTTCTCTTTCTAAAATCTAGACATTTAAAACACTTTTGGACGACCGAGATGCGTGCTGGATACTGCCACGTGTACCCAGCCTGCACTCAAGTTTTTCTTCCCGAATGAACTCTATTGATCCTGTTGTATGACAATTTCGTTTTGCTTTGTTTTTGGCTCTTTGGAATAAAGAAAGGGAAAAAAAAAAACTTGACCTTTGGCCCATTTCTCACATCAAAACCTAAGATTTCTCCCTCCCTCCCTCTCTCTCTCTCTCTCTCTCTCTCATCTTTCTCTTAAAACACTTTTGGACGGCCAAGATGCGTGTTGGATACCACCACATGTACCCAGCTTGCACCCAAGTTTTTCTTCCCGAAGGAACTCTATTGATCCTGTTGTATGACAATTTCGTTTTGCTTTGTTTTTGGCTCTTTGGAAAAAAAAAAAAAAAAAACCTGACCTTTGGCCCATTTATCACATCAAAACCTAAGCTTTTAAAAATGTCAACTAAACTCCCGAGATTGACACTCCGTTATCATCCAATTGATCCACTTAGAAATATCCAATGGGCATCATTTTTTCCATGACCACTCAAATAATTATTCTTAAAAGTATTGAACAATCCAGATCGTTTGTGTGGACCCTGAAATTGGCTCCACAAACGTCGTGTAACGAACAACTTTGGAAGCCCATGACAAACCCACAAAACAACATTGTTTTGGGAGTCTCCGTTAAGCATTGGACGAAAAATGGACTGAGGGGGGGGGGGGGGGGGGGGGGGGGGGGGGGAATTGATTACGGAGTGTCAAAGTGAGGGGTTTAATTGACGCTTTTTGTAGTTTAGGTGTTTATGAGACATTTAGTCCAAAGGTCAGGGGCATTTTAAAGTAGTGACATGTCCATGTAGGACTCGTCGTCGTTATCAATAAGAACACAAAGTGATAAATTTCAAGCAATAAGAAGGATAAATTATGCAAGTTGGTAGGCATCATATACCCCCATGTATAAGACTAATGGTCAACTCTCACTAACAACAACTAGCACTCTTCTTGCATGACCAAAAAGAAAAAAGAAAGAATGGCAAATTACTGTTTCTTTTTTAGGAAATCAAAAACTTATATTCATAACCAAACAGTACAGTATAGTCTTGGAATTTGAGCAAAAAATTTGAGTCTCTTTTAATTTGAATAAAATTTAGAGAAAACCAGTCTGGTGCGCTTTTGAGTTAACGAGGTCGAGTGAATCGTGAAGGGAAAAGCTTTTACCCGAGATCTAGATTTGAATGAACCAAAATAATTCGGGATGAAGATGTGTTCTTAGAGCATGTGCAGTTGGCCACCGAAATTGGCATTCCTATATTTATTCCAGAGAGCCGAAAACGAAGCAAAACGAAATTGTCATACAACAGCATCCATAGAGTTCCTTTAGGGAGAAAAACTTCGGTGCTGGCTGGGTACCACGTGGCGGTACTCAGCACATATCTCGGCCGTCAAAATTGATTTAAATGTTCAGATTTTAAAAAGAGAAAGATGAGAGAGAGAGAGAGAGGGAGAGAACTAGACCTTCCAAAAGTCGGAGGGAGAAATCTAGACCGTCCAAACTTCTGGACGGACCCAATGCACACCCGGACACCACGTGTGTGGTACCCTATTTGCACCCAAAATTCTCTCCCCTGCCTATCCGATAAAATTGAAACAAAACAGGATCAATAGAGTTCCTTCGGAAACATCCGATAAAAGTGAAATGATGATACAGAACAAGATCAATAGAGGCTTGATAAAATGTCTTCAGCTACAATGCCTCATTGAATCCGATGATAAAATGCCTCCAGCTACCCTGTTTTGCGCGTTCAATTTTCCATTTATTCCCTGGTTCTTCACAGTGTTTTGCGCGTTCAATTTTCCCTCTTTTTGTGTCTACTGTCTACTACCAACATGCATGAATCCTAGTAATTGGATTTTAGGCCGGGAAGCTGCTGCTCGTACAGAGAAAAAAGGACAGAAAACGTATAGATCAGATTGGGGACCTATTTTTGAGTCCCACATGAATAATCCAAGCTATTCATTCATCTTAGAATAATTTTTCAAGGGGCCCCGCGAGAAATCACGTCAATCGAACATGCGTAAGTGCTCAATCTAAAGCCCACCCCATTTCCTTCAAAAAAATTCGAAGGAAACGGAATGGGCTTTAGATCGAGCACTTACGCACATCCTATTGAGGTGATTTCTCGCGAGGCCGCTCGAAAAATTATTCAAATATGAATGAACGGCTCGGATCGTTTGTATGGGATCTAAAAGTGAGTCTCCAAGCTAATCTGTAAGTTGTCTTTTCATTTTCCTTCTGTCCCCTTAGAATTATCGTTTTAGGCCTTGAAAAGGATACGGTAAGGCATCCAATGGTCATTACATTCTTTGAGCAAAAAAATTGATCCTTCCCACTTTATTTGCATACCTTTCTATTTTGGAATGTTTCAAAAGTTTGCATTGCTTCATCTCAACTTCGAAGAAAAATTATTTAAGAAAACAAACACTTTCTCAAAAGTTTTGAACAAAAAGACCAGATACCCAGAATGTATCCAGAATTTGAAATTTAACGGTCCAGATTATGGGAGGTACTTTCTGGACCATTGAATTTCAAATTATGGGTACTTTCTGAACATATTTTCTACATATGTAGCACTGCTGAGTTTTAAATCGCCTCATGGGCCCACGCAGCACGGTCTGGTCCGCTGCCTGCATCCGAATCATATGTTTCTTGATACAAAAAAACAGCAATGGCGTAAAGAGCTTTCCCAAACCTCGTATAACCAACGAAAGACAATATGCTCACGAAATAGAAAACAAAAAACACAGCAGAAACTGATTTTGCAAGGGATCATAATGTGATTCTAATCTCTATCTTCGTCTGTCAATCAGTGGGCCAGCAAATGCAGAAAATATATATGCAATGCCCATAATCCTCATCAGCGCATGAGCTGGTTTCAGAATATAGTGAGATAGTTCGGGCCCTATCTGGTGTCGGCGTTCGAGCATTCAGATTCTGCAGGGTAGGCACAGTTGTAGTCATTAACAACCAGGGCCTCAGGAATCCTTCGGTTTGGACCAACAAATTTTGCTCAGCTAACTCACACCAATATTGGAGGATGACTTCATTTTTCTTTTGTGCTTGGGTTTCACTGCATCTTTTAACGTCTTCCCTCTGATAGTTTCTCCTCCGGTTCCAACTGTCCTGTCATCCGGTGTAGGAGCCAACTTAATATCGGTAAGAACTTGGTCTTTTTCAGTTTGAGAGGGCTTCTCATGTCTCGATTCTTCCATCTTCTGATGGGATGTTGAAACTCCTGCAAGTCCTGTCAAATCACATCTTAATATCCTCACCACTGTTTGTTCCACTGCTTGTTTAATCAGCAGAACATTGCAATAAATATAATTTCAATAACTCATCATCATAGGTTTCATAATGCATAAAAAATATTTAACGATAACTAAACAATACTCCGACTTTCTATTCTTCCCAAATTGACTCGGCATATTAGGCATACCGATCATAGTTGCCAAATCGGTACAGGAATTGTATCATTTTCCTCAAAATAAGAAAAACCTAAATGTCTTGTAAGGTATTCCAAATTGAGTATAAGCATGCATTAAAACTTCGCACACCTAAAACGAAACATCATCATTTTCTGAATTACTTATATCCTCTAAATATTTCTCATTCTTAACAACTGTATAACATGATCCTCAATATTGTATTAACGCACTGTTTACATCTTGACTGTTAATGAAAATTTTTTAAGTTTTCAAATGGTTTGACCATGCAAGAAAACTGAAGTTCTTTATCAAGATACAAGTGGCCAAAAATCAATCACATAAGATTAACAGTACAGATACCGGGGAATTGGATAGCAAGTTACATATCAACATAAAACAAGAATAGACCTAAGGTCTGAATCTGTTGGCATCAAGATAAGGAAAAAAAGATGAAAACATAATAGTTTGTTAAACCTTCAATAACATAATAGCATTGGACAGTGCTGAATAGTGGTGGTGGAAGGGGAAAGGGATGCCAGAGATCTATTTATCTGTTTGGCTACAAGATTTCATGGTTGAAAAGAAGTTGCTAAGGGTTTCATGCGAGTCAACCAAGTCAGGGTTCTTAAGGAGCCTTTGTAGGGATTGTAGAGCCCTCTCGATGGAATGTCAATTGAATCAATGCTGTATGTTGTCAAGTGAACCCGGTGATTGGTAAGCATAAAGAGATCATTTGTGTTCAAGGGACTTTCCAATGAGACAGGTCATTTGGATTCACAGTTTTTTTTTTTTTTTTTGAAACTGATAATCTGCCCTAAAGGGCTACAAACCCCCATCCAGAGCCCTTTGGGAAAAACCGTCAACAACTTTCGGGTTATCCATATGGATTGAGAAGAATCTCACTAAGTACAGGAAAGCATTACCCACAAAGGGTAGAGAAAGTTCCACGCAGGGAACAGAAATCTCCATAAACGGAGATAAACAAGAACCAACTAAAATGAAAAAACAATAGAACTTCGATCACCAGACACAAAACAAACTCCTAAGCAAGCAAACTAAAGGAGTAACTCACCACCGTCACAAACAGCCCGCCTCCTGCTCAGCCACCAACAGTCGTGATCTTGAAGGAGCGGCGATGGTAGAGGCTTGTGGCTAGCGGTTAGGAGAGAATAGGGAAGGAGAGTGGTGGAGGGAGAGATGATGTCAGATATGGTTCAAGGGGATCGATCCTACGGGAGAGGAGGATATGGAGGAGTTAAGCCTCATCTTTGTTAAGGGTGTGAGATGCCTGTTTGCCCTTGTTGATTGACAACAACAATATAGATGAGGGTGAAGTACTTTCTGGCCGCTAAGGAGGATGAATAGGACTAATGGATTTAAAGAAAACATCAGCAGCATCTGCGATGTGCTAGGAGCTTCTTTCAGTGGTAACGGAAAAGAAGGAATTAATCTGTTGACATGGAAAAAAAAATGGAAAAAAGGAAGAAAGTCACATCTAATATGCCAGGGGTATCTTTCATCACTAAGAAACAAAAGAAATAATGTATCTATTGGTAGGACACTCAAAATAGGAGGAGAAAGGAAGCTAGGGAAACCAAGTCAGTCGAAAGATGGGGGTGTTTCAGCTAACACGAACAACAAGCATAAGAGATTGCAAAGCTTGCTCAACGACGATGGCAGGATAGATGAACAAAAAGTAGTTTACAACAGAAGGTTTTTGCTTGGTGTGATTGGTAGGATTCCTGGCTTCTCGTGTCCTTTGCTTATCCCATTTCCTCCTTGTGAGGTTGGTGCTCCCTTGGCACCTTCTCTAATACTGGTTTTTAGTGCCATTTACGAATTACCAATATGGATTTCTCATAGTAAGTTCACAATTCCTTCCAAATCGCTCAAAAAAAGTTATGCACTCTTGTATCATATCATTATGGCATGTCACCGATCGTATCTTAAGGTATATCACCATTATGGAAATTCAAATCCAATCCAATTTAAAACAACCCTTTACTGGGCCAATAACCTCTACACTAAGCCTCACAACACAATCCCAAATGTCAAGCTTGGAAGTAATTGGTGACCATTCATTTATATATCAGTTCACATAGTTTAACCACCAACCTTGAACATGGGAAGTGGGTACTACAGTTTGGATGCCGGTCGACAGTCACAGTGGACTAAATTGACCTGTTATTTCAAGTTCCCCAGGGATATAGGTATACCAAACCCTTAAGCAGAAATGCAGTGAATTTGCTCCATTATCATGTAAAGCAACTAGTTACATGTGTGCATATCATTCTAACCTACCCGATGGAAAATGTTTGGTGGCAACTTCAATTAATACTGAGTCTTCCAAATCGGTTGCCAATCAACAAAGAAAAAAAGTGTTACGGTTGAGCATGATATACATAGCCCGCGAATCCCATTCCGAAAAGAACACTAAGGAAAATGCTAAACATACTCCAGAGACGCAACATACAACCCAGGGCCCTCAACAAGCTCAGCACCATGGAAATGAAAGCCTATGAGCTCGAATTTGAAAGAGAGACAACCAGTGTACATTTTTTATACACATCATTAATAAAGAAAAGCTTTCTGAGTTACCAAAATAAAAGGGCCGGGAAAGGAGGAAGAGAAAGGGAACTTAACTTGAAGAAGAAAACATGGTGCAAAGACATGTTGACAAGATTGATAAAAGGATGCAATACATAGAAAGGAGGAAGGATAAGAAACAACTGCGATCAGTGGGAAATTGCGAACTAGTTTTGTTTCACCTAATCACCAGGAAAATTTAGAGAAAGGCAGAAAACAATAGTTTAACTTACATGCAATACCAAGCCATCAAATGCATCTCAAGCAACAAGACAGATTAAATCCAGGCATATACCTAGATCAAAGAAATCGTGTATGCGAGCAGGAGTGGGTGCACGAGAGCGCCAATGTCAAAAACATTATGAGAGCAGGAGGGTCTTACGGAGACTAATGACATATGAAACGTAATTCATCCGTTTATTTTCTAATCTTCTGTCCAGTATTTCAATTACGTAAATAATATGTTCATATGCCATCAGAGCGATTAATATGTTTTCTAGTTTTTCAATCATTTCATATCCACCGTCTAAAATACTTCTACGGAAGGTGATAATGCTCAATTCTAAAAGCATGACAAAACCATTACTAACACTTTGGCTTGTGATGTAAGCATTGAAAACCCTTATGTGGGAGCTGATAGGTTGGGAACAGAGACGTGAGAAGTCCAAGGAGTATGGGCCAATGTTTAAAGCTGAACTATGCAGGTTTCTCTATGTGATCGTCTTCCATTTGCATAAGGGAAAAAAAAAAAAAAACCTTCGATTTGTTTTGCACAATTTTGTACCCTCCTTTGACCAATTTGGGACTTAGGGCATAAGAACAACCAACCAAACCAAAGAACTAAAGCAAAAGATCGTCAAGAAGCAGCAGTTACAGATGGAATGGAAGCCACTTATAATTCAAGGAATTATCATAAAACTTAGGTACCATGTGATGCTAGAGAAACTTTCAATGCATCAGCATCAACGCCCTTTGAGTACGGATCCCTGAAAAGACAACCATCATGTCATGCATTTTTGAGATGAAAGAAAAATGTTAGTAAGGGGATCAAATGCATGAAAGACTATATAAAATTGGGATTATTTTGAAATTTCATCAAATGTGATGAAAAAGTTAAAAGCCAATAGACTAAATTGCATGAGTCATGGGACACATCTATGCTATATACTAGCAAAAGGGTCTACTCACGAGAAGATCTCCTAAGGTGGTAAGTGGCATAAGATAATTAAGTATTTAAAATTTTCTAGTGACTTTGCACATTTACTAACCAAAATTTCAACTAAAAAATAAAGAGGGAAGTTGAAGGAAATCCACATTTATAACAATTATGTCTTCTTTACTTCACAATTCAAAATATTAAATCTTTTAATTGTTATCCTCTCTTCAAATTCTAATTCATATCAACAATCAACCCTCAAAATAAATATTAAAGTAAATAACATGATCTCTCAGCCAAATGTTGTACTGCATGGTCCTATTAAACTCAACTTACTCCACTCTCTCAATGCTTCGAGCAAACGCTCTCATTGTGTGCTTAAAAAAATGGTAGGAAGAGTCTTCTAAACTTTATTTATTTTTATGGTTTTGTTTCGAGCTGAAATTCTTTTAGTATGCACATCATCGCTACTCAAAATGAAATTTCTTGATCTTCTCACTGTATATTCAGACTATGTTCTTTTTTCTTTATCTTCTCATTATAAATTCTGAGCTCCGCGAAAGTCAGTACTGTTTTAAACCCAGTCAAATGCCATGGAGTACATGCATGGTACCAACTACTCGACAACCACTCTACTAGTGATTATGTACTGTTACACCCAACTCTCTTTAAGATTTCTCTTATGCATGTAAAAATCTTCTGTCCTTAGAATTCTAACAAAATTTGGCTCTTATACAGGCAATTATAACAAGCTAAAAACGGACAGGAAGAACAGTTGAAGAGGACAATATCATATCATCGACCACTTGTGGATGCAAATAGAAATGTAAAACCACAAAAAGTGCATCCATATATATGATCCAACATCATCATTAGCAACAAGTATGTTTTCGTTGTTCTCTCAAGTTAGTAGACCATCACATTCATAATCATTTTCTACGTCCGTCGTTTTTTAAATCAAATTGAGCAGACCACTAGAGTTGTTGAGTCCGCATTTGCTATAAAGTTGCAAATTGTATGTGTGAGGATATTGATCTCGAATATAGGCTACCTTTGGCTTCGATACTTCTATATTTTTCCTGCTTTTGAAATGTATCGACCACAAGCAACAACTTATTGCATGCTTTTTCCGAGGTGTTGATTTCCATATGGTGGATACACGGGATATGATTCCCTTTTTGGGCATCGTATTATTATGTGAATTTTTTTTCTTTTATTAAATCAATTACAAGAATAGAAAATGTTGGCTTGGTTAACAATTTGAAGCCTTAATTTACTTTTTGATGTTGTTGAACTCTTCTTTCAAGATTGGGTTAATGGTATTCCAATATTTTTTATTTGGTATTCTTTCCAAGAAAAAAGTACTTATTCGAACAACATATTACTACCAACACTTTCTTTTTTGTGTGTGCTTAGAAAACAATTTAATGCAGGACAGATTCCTGGGCTCGCCACTAGTGTCATTTTATCTCTAAGTCAAAAACAAAAGGCAAGAGTACTTGGATAAAGATATATAGTAACACGGTGTGGTGTAGTCAACTATTTATGCAAGCTTAAGTGAATGATAGTCTTCTTAGTCCAATGCTTATGCTAGGAATGGTTACTGGGATTGACACCTAACGTGTCCGGTTCATGGATTTAGTCAGGAGACCTCTTCTCCTTCAAATAATAACTTTGGCCTTTTACTTTTATTCAACTTTGGCCTCTGACTTCTATTCACTTCTGGCCTTAGAAAAACAAATAGTCATCTATAAGGATTACCTGGTAACAAACCTAATGAAATCATTGAATACCATGGAAATCCAAGATTTCCCTAGTTCATTTGTTGTTGCACAAATTAATATGACGTTCCCACGATTTTCAAAAGGGTATTTCAATAAAACTTTACGCAAAGGAGCTGATACAAAACAAACATTTCAGACAAGATTTTAAAGTTTTGTTATAAAATGACTAGTACCAGCTTGAGGGCCAACCAATGAAACTCCTAGCATGGCCATCTTTCTTGTTGGTTCCAACTTGTTCAGATAGTTGGCTTTCACATTCCATATCATTGATCTGGCAAACCACACTTTCCTCTGACGTCAACTTTAACCTCTCCATATGATGCCCTGACAAATCATCGACTCCCTTCTGGTCAACAGATTTTTTCCGAGTCTCCCACTTCGCACAAGGTTCACTAACATCCAAAGCAGGAGAAGATGAGTGACGCTTGATCTTACGCAATGCTCTTTCTGTGTTGTACGATTCAACCTGCAGAACTTAAAAAAGGAATTTAGGAGTGCAACATCCAGCAATTCAATGAAAGATGGATATAAGAAATGATCACTCCCACAAAAAAGTACAAGAGAAATCTCATCAATATGACTCTTCTCCACCTCACACGAAATGACCTGCTGGGTGATAAACTACAGTAAGCTCATATTGAAAATGATCCATAATATTATTACTTACAAATTATAATGGGGAAAAAAAAAAGTCGCGCAGGTATCATAACCACGACTAGAAAGAAAAGGCTGGGTCAAGCATGGTTCAATCGAATGGCATTCAGAATTCAGAAGGATATCCTTCCCCTAACGGAGCTCAAATGATCTTGACCATTATTGGGCTATTTTCAAGCTATTTGTCAACTGCTTCCAGTCCATGAAGAAGAGTGAGGGCACAAGAAAAAGCAAAGGCCAAATACAATCGCCTTGAGAAAAAAACCACGTTTCATATCAGGCTTTATTAGCTTACCATGCTATCTACCAACCAGTTGGCATCAAGTCCCCAATGTGCACCCCAAAAGAGGAAACAAGGAACTGAGGGAAAACAAAAAAAAAGGTTGAGACTCCCTTCAGGCAAAATCCTTCATCTCTACACAAAAGTGAAATTCTAATCAACCAAATGTTGGGTCGAACTCTAGAGTTGTTCGCAACGCTCTGGGCCCTGAGGAAGCAGGCCCTATGCCTTACGGGTGTGACCCCGTTGGCTGTTTCAGCGTTATATTCCCCGCATCTCCACTATGCCCATGAACCTTGGGATAAGGTGGGCCCCGACCTGGAAGGCTCTCCCGAACGCAGCATTCATGAAAGCCTGGAAGGATTAAAAGTAAGGATGGAACGAGCCCACTCCTGCTTCTTGTCACACGCCCAAGAGTGAGTGTAAAGATGAAATTGTACGACAACTAGAGAAAGACTCATCATTACTCCCTAAACCAACATTTGGCATGAAGGAGTTGACTGGAATCGAGGTGTCCATGTAGCCTCTCATTCCCATACTCAAGTTTGGTATGACAAAAAGAAATAGAAGATGGCGTTCCAATGGAACAATCATCTCCCCACCAAATAGGGGAATGATCATTCCAAGGGTATGCATCTCCATTCCACCACAATACACCACCACCACCAGTTGTATAGCTTCACAATCAAGTTCAATTAGCATAAACTGCTCATTCCATTCAAAGCTTAAAGTATCCAACTACAAGAATGAGAATGGATGGTCCAACTCCACTCTTCATTAACAACCAAATAACCATGCCAGAGTGTGTATCATAGTCCATTCACTTTACAGAATATTCACCCTGTCAAATTTGATTCCATTCCTGCATACATACCAAACATTGCCTTAGTGTTTGGAAAATTGCACAGGAGTCATTTTACCTAAAATGGTGCACAAAAGAAAGCCAAGTAACCATGTTCATACATCTACTTCACAAATCAACTAATGCTCTTCACCAATTTATTCTACTAGAGAACAATCTTGAACAAAGATACACATACGTGTCTGATAAAGCAAATGCCCTAAGGCATATGCAAATGTTGCCATTTCCAAATAAGGAGGCATCTGTGTCCGCAAAGTATAAAACTTGAGTCCATGCCCTATGTGTCATAGATGCTGTATAATTGTTGAATGATTACTCTGAAACAGTTATCATTGTAAAATATTTGCACACTACAAGTAGGTATCATTGATTCTTTAAGCATCAGTACTTGAGCCTTACAAACCTTATCTAGCATCAAGTATGACAGAGAGGTCATGCGCAGCTAGACAAATTAGCCTACGGTTTCACAAGATATAGATACAAAAATAAGAGCATTAGAGTAGCCACGAAAGGTAACTCAGTATCTGCAAATGATTTCACAAGGAAAAGTAACTCAGTATCTGTAAATGATTTCACAAGGAAAAGCTCACAGAATTCTTAATCTTGCTTGTTATATCAGCAGCCTTCACAGAAGCAATTCTCAGACACTGCATGATAAGACTCTGCTTGACGCCCACTTCTCCAGGTTTTTGAATAGCACAAATATCACCACTCGTATTGAGTGTAGCCGTCATTCTCCCCCTCATAACAGCCTCTTCATAATGGGTTGGGTCAATTACCTAGGCATGATAGAAAATGGACTTGATACCTGAAACTTGGCAATTTCCTTTAATAAACAGAGAGCAAAAATATCATTTTGGGACTTGGTTTGCATACCACTATATTATCATCACCAAAAAACCCAAAGGTCACTGCGATAGGGAGATGATGTATTATCAGAGGAAGTGGCTCCCTCACCTGTCAAAGACACCAACTGATAAGCCACGACCAAGTTGAAAATAATCAGTTAACAATTTTAAGAAGAAAATTTCATAAAAGTACCAAAAATGATTCAACAGCTACTAGGGGAGATATATTGTCCGTTACCTAAATGTAAATATTTTCCATCCTACTAAAGCATGCCAATGATTAAGCACCCAACAAAAGAAAACCAACAAATGGTGCAACTGCATAAGAATATCAGGTAGGTCGAAATGCAATTATCTTTCATTGGCGTTAACGGAAGTTACGACATAACACACAATGCGAATTACCTACACCAGGAAACACAGCAGAGAGAAAAGAAGGTTGACGAGACAAAATGACTATTCCATCTGAGTAATCCCAGACACTGGCACAAAAATAGTGAACAAGACAGTAAAGACATATATATTTCTCTAGTGACAGAATCTACGATATGTGCATATCATACAACACGGATATCGAACATTGAGAAAACTTCGAGCATTCACAAATAATCTAGCACGAAACATGAAATTCTATATGATGAACAAATAACTATCTTTTCTACAGAATGTTTTCCTCTAACATAGAAAGTTAGAAACTACAATAAATGTTTGGAATAAGTGTCCACAGTGAACTCCAAAAGTTTTAAAAAGTACTCTAATTAACAGATTACACCTAAAAGTCCAATAACGTTCGAACGTGTCCCAAACAAATTTGATATGTAGAAGTATTATATATAACTCCCTTGATCCCATTTTGTAAGTCCCTTTTAGGAGTTCTACCAGTACCAATCAACATTCTTGAATTCAAGTTTCAAAGCATTATTTCAACCATAGACTTTTCTTGTAATTTGCAAGTATACATAGATAACCGCTTAAGAGGGCTTGTTTTTTGAAAAACTAAACACTTTTTTCTTTGATTTTTTAAGGCAAGTATTTTGGAACATCCGAAAAAATGGAATAGATAACTAACATTAAGGGACAAAAGGAATATTAAGGGTAGGAACCTTGCAAGAACTGTCAAACATCTAAAAAACTATCCAATAGTTTCCATATCCAACACCTCTACAACTGTGAAAAGTAGCCTGAGAATCGGATTGCATAAACCACTGAGAGGAAGAAAGAAGTGCTACACCCTCAAGGGCTAGCCAAACACACAAACACAATCTCAGAACAAGATAACCACATACAACAACAACAACAACAATAACAGAACCTATCTAGTTCCCAATCATTGGGGGTATGGGCGAGGGATGATTGAAGACAGACCTAACCTTTGGCAATATGCACAAAGTGGCTGCTCTCAGAATACCACTAAAATAGTGGCCCCCTAAACCTCTAAGAATCGAGGAGCTACGGGGACGTTTTGCCAAATCAAAGCCGAAAGGCATCAGGGAGGGGAGGCCTAGAGACCCAAATCAATTTTTGTACTCATTACTGTGCTTCCTTCAAAACAAGATAACCACATGATGTTCAAAACAAAAAGATTAAGATAACCACATAATGGAAGAGATCAACGATATCTACTCAATATTGTGGTTCATTCCTAGAATACCTTTGACCTAATCATAGCTTGACAAATAGAAACCACAAGCAAAAAAACAACCACATTACCATTAACGTGGCTCTTTTAAAACCTAATAAAATGGATAAATCAGACAAGAAACTCAATAAAGTATGAAACAATAAATAATACCCAAATTAAAGGCAGGGTCTTGTCCAATATTGTTTGTGAAAGGAAGAGAGATCCATCTACCATCTTACATCCGTTTTAATAGGCTAAAGTGATGACTTGTTTTAAGCCGCACTCTAACATGAAAAAACTCAATGAAGCTCTAGTAAAGTTCTATTGGGCGAGTAAAGAACGGGAAAGAAAGGTCCGTTGGATGAAAATAGTGGAACTTAAGAAAGCTCAAGGGACAAGGGGACCTTGGCATTTGGGAATTGCAGGCTTGCAACCTCTGGCTACTAGCAAAGGAGGGATGATGGCTGATCAGAGAGAAACCCTCATTGTTCAAGAGTGCTTACAAAGGGAAATACTCTCAATTCTTCATTTTTTATGGCTCAAGACAAGCAAGGAGGGAACTCCTTGAGAGGGTTGGAGATGTTAACTTTGCAATAATAACAAAGCAAGGATGACAAACGACCCACGGCTACTAGGAGAGACTACATTCCATGTCCGACCCCCCAAACACCGCAATTGCACTATTTCTCGAGTTTCAGAACCCAATGACTCTGTCACAAGAAGGTGGAATCTTGACCTTGTGACTTCTATTTTCAAGAAGGATGAGGCATCCGTCGTTATGAGTGTGCCAATTAGTATAGTTGTTGGTGGTGATAACCGCATTAAGCACCATATGGCTAATGATAAATACCCGTAAAGTCAGCGTATAGGCAAGCCACAAATTTAGCCGCAAAAGGAGAGTATCCATGTCTCAATAGGGACATCGAAATGCTCAGAACATGCAGGGACACGTATGGGACGCGCTAAGTGGTGTGCGGCTTATGCCTGATCATTTACAATAAAACTCAAGCTAGGAGACAGGTCTTGGACAAGCTTGGGACAACACATATCTCAATTGAAACGCCGCAGACCAATTAGGTGTCAATTTATTTTGTAAAAACTTAATTTTAACGGTCAAAAATGTATACCAAACTTGTCACATATACCTCGTGGTTCGTCTATTTCTATGGATCTATCTCCTATATATGTAGAAACAGTGTTAGTTTTACTTGTGCTAAGTTAGTGTTGATTTCTATTAGCTTGGGGTATTTGTGGATACAATAATTAGTCGCAACTAAAAACATATGAGATTTGTTTATTTCATTTTTGCCAGGTCCCTCGCCATGTTGGTGTCCCGATTAATTTCAAATTACCGAGTCACGTCTCTCAGTCTCTGTATCCGAGTCCGAGTTTCCTAGGAGCAAGTATCAATGTTCACAACAACTACATTTGAAACCTTCAATTCCGAAAACAAAGGTGAATAAGTACATAAAGCAGCTCACCTCAGGTAGATGTATTATCACTTCTTGACCATCTTCTCCACCTAATGTACATTCAGGCCGCCGGAATGTTGAGAGAGCAGCCAAAGCAGCAATATTGGCAGCATCAACAAGATTTCTGCTTTGATAAGATGAGAAAAGTTCACATCTGAAATATCATGAACAAAGCTGGAGAAAAAATAAAAAAAAAGGAACTAAAGTAGACTTGTCTTTAAGTACATTACAATTTACCCCCCATTGTCTACAATTTGAAGATCAATGCGAATTGCCCATACTAACTTCCCAGCAATGACACACAATGATTCCATGTCTACTGCCCGGCTTTCCCTGCAGCATTTATAATATGATATCATTGCAATCCTGCACATTATTTGTTTGTAATTCTTTAAAAAAGAACTAGTGTTCATGTCATAAGTTATGACATAAAGTGACGACATGTAATAATTCTTCTGTGAGAATAGCCATGATAAGAAGTCTTGCTTAAAAGCAAGAAGTTTTTCATTTCTACCACAGTAATTAGTAATTACAATCATCACTGTTAAAGCATCAAACGCAAAACCATTGGCAATGAATCGAGAGGCCACCCAAGCTCATATACTAGTTTTGAAGGTTATAATTAACCAATGTGGGACAAGCTCTAACACTCGCCTGCACGTGCGACCCCTGACCCGCGCGTGTAGAGGTAAACAAAGGATCTCTAACATAGGGATCCAACGAAACAAGGTGCGCTTAAGGTTCAAACAACGGGGCAACAAGAAAGAGTGTCTTGTCCAAAAGCCTCCGAAAGTCTAGATTTGATCCCATACTAACCCATTCACCTCAAAACCAATTGGCAATGAGTAGAGAGGCCGCCCAGGCTCATATACTAGTTTTGGTGGTCATAGTTAACCAATATGGGACAAGCTCTAACAGTCACAATCATAATATCTTCTAAGAACTTGCTAGAGATTCATAAGTGCAATTTGTGGAAGGAAAACGTAACACCCGTAATATAAAACTTTGAATGTTCTTAGAGTAAAGCATGAACAAAATGAAGAGAATTCTGTTAAATATAAAATCTGCTATTATTGGATTACACTAACAACTAAGGCATTGAAGTTTATACAATTCTGAGGTTTCACTAAACCAATATCCGTTTGATAAGCTTCCACATTCAAACCATTATAATTAAAAGTTTTCCCACTGAAGAGTAAGCAATTCTGCTTCTATGTGATAAGCACAAAAGACCAAAATACCTTAAACCACGGTCTATTATGCGTCCCAACTCCACAGAAGATTCTCCAGGAGGACCTACTTCATACGAAGGATCAGCCATTGGAGAGAACTCGGTATAGATCGAAAGAGACCCTTCATTTGGCCTGTCGCGATAAGGTTGAACTAGTTGGGAAGTTACAAAACCCATAACATGAGTCTGACCAAGCTGCACTTCTGATGAACCATCTTCTCTGCACATTGTACCAAGAGCTAAAGTCTTTTTGTTCCAAAAATGAATTCATCTAGAAAACATACGACTACAGCAATACCAAATGTGATGAAGATGAACATAAAGTCTTTAACCACAGCATCATAAGGATTTTATATCAGAACATATCTAAGATCCATGAAAGCAACTTGTTATACTTGCACCGATGCCAACAAGCAGATAATAGTATTACTTAACAAAATAACTGGGTTTCTAATAGACACAGCTTCATCACTGAAAAAAAAAAAAGATAATAAACAAATTACGAGACAACATTGAAGGCCGACCTCAGGTTGACTCAACTAAAATCATGAGCACATGTTTTACTAGGTCAATTTATGTGCACAAACAGAAGAATCTTACGATATCTGAAATATCTTAAAAGGTAAACGATTATAATCTAGATAAGTGAGGGAGAAATAAGTTTTAAGTGGCAAAAGAGGAAAAAATATGTGTAGAAAAGAAGATTGTTACCCGCTTTAGTATTAACAAACTATTCATGTCATGATGCTGGGCAAAGAAAAAAAAGACAATTCATGTCATGATATCAATTACAAGAGATGGTATGAGGACTGGATTTGAATCCAATAAAAGTATTTTTTTAAATCCAAAAAGAACAAGCCTGTTCCTTTTTTCCTGGAAATACTATTTAATTTCAAGGTTTTCATGTGCATCCTTGCATAACTAGATCTTCATACACCAAGATGGAAATTCAAATGTGTGTCCATACTTTTTTATAATAATAAATAATAATAAATAATAAAATAAAAAAAAACAATGTTCTAAAAATCGGTCAAGTAGGCGGAATAGTCGGCCCCAAGCCGCTAGTCAGAGGTCCCCCGACTTGATTGAAACCTGACTATTCGGGAAAAAGTTGGCGATTAGTTGGCCAAGTCGGCAACCGACCGACCTTGGACCGACTAGCGTCTTTTACAACCTTGAAAAAAAAAACTATAATTTATCTCAATACACCTCCTTGGACCCATACCCAAGTTTTGGATAACATTTTACACAAAATCATTTCATTATTAAATTTGCGGCTCAAAGGGTTGAAGATCAGGAGAACTGTTGGTCATTCATGTTAATTAACATGGACTATAACATTAAGACTTCTTACCCACCAAACTTGATAGTTACTCGTCTATAATCAAATGGACGTCGTCCATCAACTCGGAGGTCCGATAGTAGGGCAGTCTCAATGAATTTCTTCTCATTCACAGTCATCCTCCAGGTATTAGCCAACCTCTGCTCCATTTTATTCTGCAGAAGCACCTAAACAAAGGTATACAACATTTAGAACAATGGAGATGGGATACATTGCTAACACTTTTGCACTCACATTTCCCTTTCATGATTTAATCAGTCAATTACACCATTAAAAACAGAATCTAATAAACAGTCACGCAGATATAAGATAGATATATAAACTTCAAAGCAAAGAGTGCACACAAATGATTCAAGAAAATTTCAGAAATACTCCTCGAAAAACCTTATCACCGCTGTGGCCCCACCTCACCAGCTCAACCGCTTGTCAGCAAGAAAAAATCAAAGTAAAATATGTACCTAAAAATTTATGTTTGCCACTGGATAGATAGACAAATGCATATAAGCATGGTAAATTAAAAAAGATGACTTCAGGAAGAGAGGTGGTACTTGGGATTGAATTGTTGTTAGATTTCCTTTTTTCAGAGCCAAGCAGATAAATGAAGTTGGAGAAAATACAACCATTAAACATTTCCTCTGACATTTCCCTTTCCGGTACACACTAACAAGAACATTTATAGATATCACTAGAACATTATCTACCCTTACAAAATTACTAGGACTACTCAATATGTAGTTAAATACTAGAAAGAGGAGAATCAAAGCAAACCAACTAAAATTATTAACCCTTGTATTATAGGGTAATAAACATTTATACTGTATAAACATCTGAAGCAACCAATTGATGCCAATGGAGGTCAATTCACAAAACAGCTTATTTTCAATTGTTATGCCACTTATAGGTTAACTTGGTCTAGCATTGCTGACTTCACTTCAGAACACTTTTATGCGGGACGGTACAACAAAGCACCCCAAAACCACCCATGATGCCCTCCCATTAAAAACATGAATACATTGCACACATCAACAAAAATTATGCACATGCTAATGCTCTGTATTTTGTATGAAGGAAGCAAGGTAATGAGCACATAAATTGATTGGGTCTCTAGGCATGTCTTTGATTTGGGGGCATGTTTCCATATCATAACATCCCTTGAGTTCATCAGGCAAGGGGATGCTATTTAGTGTAAAGCTTCGTAAGAGCATCCACATTTTCTATATATTGCCAAGGGTCAGGTTTGTCTTCAAGACTCCCTGCCCATACCCTCATTAAGTGGGGATTACATAGGTATTGTTATTGTTCTATTCATCATCAAAATGTAGTACCATAAAACCTCCACCGATAGAATTCTTCTTCTGTTCCCAAATCTAGTTGGAAAGATTAAGATTTGTTGGCTTAGTTTCTAATGTCCTAATACTGCCCATAACCTTTTAAGTGTACCATCAAACTGAAGATGTACAAAAATCAATCATAAATACACAACACAAAAATAAATCTAAACACCTCCTCCACATTAGAACTCGACAGTCCAGATTAAACGACAATTTCCATTTTCTCCATCCTTATTCCCACACTTATCAATCATAAATTTCCTTGTTAGCATAATATTAGTACAACACTGTGTTGCTAAATTATTTACATTTCTAACATGGTATCAAAGCTTTTAACAATCCTTACCGCTGATTTTTTTGCTAAAATTAGTTCTCTGCAATTTACACCACAGTAACCAGGAGACAGAGTTGTGATACAGCTTTAAATATGAACATATACAGTGTTTGTGTGTGTGTGTGTAGAGAGAGAGACAGAGAGACCTGAGGAATGAGAGTAATAGTCAACACAGTCGAAAAAGTGTTTTTGGAAACCCTAATAACAAGAGGAACCTGGGGAGGGAGAATGATTGTCGAACAATTCGGAACGTGAACTTTGAAACCCTAGAACTAGTTCAGGACTTTGCCGTTGGTAATAAGGACAAGCACCCGGTTCCCACGGGGTTGTTAATCCCGTACCGTACCGGTCGGTACCGGCCGGTACGTACCGTTTTAGGAAGAAACCGGTATAATGGAGGTCTGATTCCGTCCCGTTCAACTTTCCGGCGGATTCAGTCTGTTCCGGCCGGTACCGGCGGATTCCTCTAAGTTCCGGCCTTCCCACTGAGTACCGGCCAACGGTACTGGTCAACGAAAAAATAAAAAAGAAAATGTAAGAAAGAGAGAGAGAAGAAGAATATCTGAGGTTGAACTGTGCGTGTCTAATCCCTCCTTTTCCCTTGTTTGGTTCTCAAAAAGGTGTTGGGATTACCAATACCAGGACAAAAATAATCCTTCTATGTGGGGTATTATATTATCCCATGGGGGGTGTGGGATTCACAATCCCGGATTAAAAACACACGGAACTTGAACCCCCATATTACAAAATTGCCACGGAAATATCATCGACTTCTTCTTCTCTTCTTCTCCATTCACTTCTCTCTCTCTCTCTCTCTCTCTCTCTCTCGCAAATCGGACCAAACCCTATCTTTTCTCTACCACCGATCAGCCAAACCCCAACTCCTAAACCAGTTATTTGTAGCCGTTCAACCTCGTTTCTACGATTTTAGGGGCTCGCCACTGATCGATTTGACAAGATCAACTTGTGTTTAGCGGGTTTCCAATCGGTTTCAGCAGAGGGCCAAAACCTGTGTTCACCAGGTTCAAATCGCAGTAGTTCACCATGGGAGCATATTCCACAAGCTGGTTCACGATCGGAGTACGGTTCAAACCTGCCAGATTTTGGCAACTTATGCACGTTCCGGCCATTTTCCGGTCATTTTAAGGTAATCTCCGGTAGAAGAACTGAAATAGCATTTGGGAATTGATGATAGGAGTTGGTTCATTCCAGTTAAAATAGCAGTTGGCCAAAATAGGAATTGATGAAATAGCAGTTGGGAATTAATGAAATAGTGAACTTGAAGGCTTTCTGGATTCTGTGAAATCGTGAAATCTCCAGACTGGGTTCGATTCTATGAAATTGTTTCTGGGTTCGATCTTTCTTGGTTTTCTGGTTTTGATCTTTCTTGGGTTTTCTGGGTTTGATCTTCACTGGTTTAAGAGATTGAGAGAGATCAGTTCTAAAATTAATCTCAAAATTTAGTTTGGGGAACCAAACATGGGATTGACTGAAACACAGGATATCCCGATGTTAATCCTACATGAATCAAACAAAGGATTGAGTGAGATTCAGTATTAAATTAGTCCCAAGACAAATAATCCCGGACTATTAATCCCAGGACTATCAATCCCACTTATTTTAGTGTGCAAATCAAACGAGGCCTAAAGGGATTGGTTGTGGTTTCTTTCCCGCACTCTCAAAAATCAACAAAATTAAACACATTTACAAAAAATTTAGTCTAAACATGTAAATTCACGGGTTAAATATCTACTTGCCCCTCAAACTGTCAATTTTATTTTTACTTCCCCCTTGAACTACCAATTGAACTATCTTCCCCCTTCAACTATCATTTTTTCCTTTAATAAGACAAATCACATTTTTCATCCAATTGATAGACGGAAAAGTAAGTCCCATGCCTAACATGAACAAGGCCCTCTGTCCCTTAAACTATTATTTTTCCTTTAAATATCTACTTCACTTGCCCCTTAAACTATTAATTTTATTTTTTTTTACTTCCCCTTCAACTACCAATTGAACTCTCTTCCCCCTTCAACTATCATTTTCTTCTTTACAGTATAAAATAACTCAATTCCAACATCTTCAATCCCGAAAAGTGAGTTTTTTTTGAAATAAAAATGTATTGCTTACAGGTCGGTTTTCTTTTGGTGAGAGCCGTTAAGATCCATGTCATCCTTAAAACCCTAGCTTTATTGATGAAAACCGTTCAGATCCACAGTGGAGTTGAAAAATGGTGACTGAACATAAAAAGCCCAATGGATTTAAAAGCAAAAAAGTCCCCTAAATTGGCAAACCAACTAGAAGGTTATCTAGTTTATTGCTGCCAACAGTGCTGCTCTCCTATCCTAACTTTATTGATGCCATCAAGATCGACAATGGATTGAAAAGTGAAAACCCTTCGGCAAATCTTTGGTTTGATTAATAGATTGAAAACCCTTAGTCGCTTATATTGTTTTAAGTGTATGAAATGCCCATATTACCCTCTCTCCTTTTTCATTAGTTTAGAAAATAAAATAAAAAAAAGTTAACGGTTTCCGTCGCAAATTTTGGATGGAAAACATGATTTGTCATTAGTAAAGAAGAAAATGATAGTTGGAGGGGGAAGGAAGTTCAATTAGTAATTGAAGGGGGAAGTAAAAAAAATTGATAGTTTAAAGGGTAAGTAGATATTTTTAATCCTAAATTCACATAAGAAGTTAGGGGCCGAAACCGAGAACACACATTTTGCACACTCATTTTAACACTCCATCTCAGCCATTGAGATGGAGGGTTGAGATTAAAAATTAAATGGAGCTCTTCCCACACGTTTAATCCCTCAAACATGAACAAGGCCCTCTGTCTCCCCCCAAAACGACGCCATTGTCCTATCTCTCTCTCTCTCTACCTCTCCCTCAAGTCCCGACAATGAGTCAACGCCGCTACCGCCGACGCTGATGAAGCGTTCCAACGACAGCCCACGGCCCCCAACTCCCTCACGTGTTCTACCTCTCTCTATCTGGTTTCAGGTAGTTAACTCTCTCTCTCTCTCTCTCGGCCAAGTTTGAAGTTCCAAGATTTGTGATATCAGTCGCAGTTCCATTTGATTATGTCAGTATTAAATGGAACAATTCCAAATGTGAAGTTCACGGTAACCATTTAATGTCTTGATTAAACTAACCATTTGATTCTCAAACCCACCCATCTGATTGACCCAATCAGAAAACCCAACCATGGAATCTGGTTTCAGTTGTTTAAGGACGGCTTTTCCTTTCACGATGGAGGCGTGGCCTAAGAGTTTAACAAGGTGGAGGATAATTAGATTTACAGGGCTCACTCGGTATTGAAGGAATTTGGGTTCCAGGTAGTTAGATTTTCAAAGCTTTCTCGGTCGTCGGTGGTGGCTTCTCGTCGTCGGGAGTAAGGGGACTCGAGGGGTGAGTTAGAGAGCTCAGAGTTCAGCCTTTTGGGGAGAGGTTCATTTGTGAGGGAGAAAACGCGTGGGAGGAGCTCCATTTAATTTTTAATCTCATCCCTCCATCTCAATGGCTGAGATGGAGTGTCAAAATGTGTGTCCGCGGATCCGGCCCTAAGAAGTTATCAATTGATATATGGAAAATTCTAAAATCAACCCATAAGGATGTCGATAAGGTTTAAAAATTATAGTTATATATGTAAAAAGTATGTAAGTATGTGTAAAAGTGTATTAAAATGTGTAAAAAGCCACTAGATTGTGTGTTTTTTGCCTTTTTGTTTACTTTATTGTCAGCCAAGTGAGCTCACAATAGAAGAACCCTTGATATATTATCGAAAAATATTTACGTTGACAAATAAAGACTTAGGCAAAAACCCATTTTTCTAACACTGATATTTTCTGTGAACATATTCGATTAACCTGATTTTTGACATGCTTAATGTTTCTCGACAAATGTGTACTGGGACAGAGATATGGACACTGATGGGTGTTTACTAGGACTTGTTTGTATTGAAGTATTCGTGGATAGTTACAGAAAAGGAGATACATGTTTCATATGATTAATATAGATTCCCATATTTGAACTTCGTACTTGTTGACTTGTGATACTAGGGTAGTGTTTGTACCCCTTCTGTGGTTGTTGTTGTCTAATTCGATAAATCATGGTATGTAAAATTTAGAGGATGAAATTTTTGTAAGGGGTAGGATGTAAAGACCCATAATTTCGCGTAAATTTTTGAAATATAATTTGGGGATTTGTTGTAAATGCATTTTGGTGTTGGTTTTGGTGAATGTGAAAGGGTTCTTTGTTTGAGGACTTGAGAGTAGCACCTTGGTAAGTGGAGGGGTGTTTTGAGCAATTTGCATTGTATATATAGCAAGTAGGGAGAGAGGAATCTTATTTTTCCTCCCTCTCCCCAATCGCTCTCTCTCTCTCTCTCTCTCTCTCTCCCACCAAAACTCATCCCCAATCACTCAAACCTCCATGGATCTAACTTGAATACTTCACCCTCACATCATTTGAGCTTGGGTTTTTTGCATAGTCGCTCAGAGGTCCATTTTTCGGTGGGATTCAAGCTTGAAAAGATAGGGTTTTGGATTCAAAGCTTGGCGGAGGTTAGATCCACTTGAGGTAGGGATTTCTTCCATTGTTTATATGTGTTTATGGATGTCTATGTCGTATGAACCCCATTTGATCGTGCCCCCTTTGAATTTTTATTGAAATCAATTTTCTAGGGTTTGATTTGAGATCTAGCAGAATTCTTGTAGTGATGGTTCAATCTCCCTTGTTAGGGTGAAATTTATTTTCTCCTTATTGTATTGTGAGTGTTGATATCATTAATCTCAGAGTTTGGACTTCAATGTTGAGTTAGGAAAAGACCCACTAAAAATCTGCAGAATTCGATGCGTAGTCTGGCTGTTTGGAATTTTCGTCCGAACGGGACAGCCCAACCGTCCGAACAATTTTGGCAAAATTGTTCGTGTTTTGTTTTGTAACTTCGGCCCTCCCTTGATGCTCATTTAGCTCCGTTTGCACAGTCCGTCATGAAATGTGTGATTTTCCACTTTGGAACTTGTTAAATGCACCATGAACTTGAAATCTTGAATGTTGGTGTAGTACGATGAAATTGTCGTGGCCAAGATCTTGACCAAGGGGTTTTGGAAACAAGTTTATGGTCGAGTGATCCAAGGAATATTCAAGCGACGTGGTTTTATAAACCACGGTTTTACAACTGTGACTGAGCCAAAATAAATTTGATAAAAATAACTCAGAGTCGTCACTTGACATGATTTTAGGTGTGTCAAGTCACCTTATGAATAAATATTTTGGAAAATGAGAAATAAATATCTTGAGACGAAAGACCTGATTTTATTTGATATAAATGACTCAGTTTATTATTTGGTTTGCGATTTTAAAGAAGAAAATTTTCAGTAATTCACTGTTATGTGTAGGGAAGCCGGAGCACCCAACCCCGCACTTTCGGCACTCGGAACAAACTTTTCTAAAACAGAATAAGTGATTGAAGACTTGTGAGGATAGTAAATGAAGACATATATAGAATGAGAAGAAGAAAACTAATATTCTGTCTGAAAATATATTTCATTGAATGATATGTTTGAAATACAGGAGAAATATATACAAAATAAGGATTTGGACCGTGTCCGGTCTCAGGGCTGCCTACGTATCTTCGGTCTTAGAAAAAAATAGTTCCAACCTTGAACATCATTTTATTTCGTAATTTGGAGGACAAAAATATCCCAACTTTTAGCCACATAACAACAATTCTGGATAACAAATTCGATTTGAGAAGACTAAACTTTTGGTACCGTTGTTCAATTTTGGGTCATTGGATTGAGTAGAATTCGAACATTGATAGAAAAGACAATTGTGATATGACACTTCCATATCTGTAGAACTTGAGATTAGCAGGTCAGTTGGCGTGGGTCGTTACAGTTTTGGCTTGAACACAAATTGCATTTTCTTTGAACCATAACTTGTCGTTATGCCCTTGAATTCCTAAAAATCCGAACCAGTCTCAACGGTACACAACGCTAACTCTTGTCCCTATGGCTTCCCAACCATTCTAGCACCCACGACACGTGCTAAGTCGCAATAGTACATATACACTTCGTAAATATCGCGATTTTATCGAAAATTGCTCGGATGAAGCTCTTTCCAGTCATTTTTTTTTTTTTGGCGAATCCTCGCGTAGGCCCTTGAAAACACATTTTAAACACATCCAACAGTTCAGATCCCGACCATTTGGCTAGGAGAGGGGAGGTGTGGACGGTAAGGCCAGTCAGGAAGTCCTGACTGGATCCTCTTTGTATATATATACTAGGGATTGCCTGTGCCTAAAGGCACGGCACGCTGTAATTTAACCTCAATTTTATGAACTATCGTTATACTACCGTGAATAGCTCAATACTCTCGTACAAATTTTCGCCCAAAAGCAAAACCAAGGGTCAACAAAAGAATCCTAATATTTTTGGAAAAAAATTTCCCAATAACTAAACCAAGGGACAATATAAAAATTTGTAATATTTTTTAATCTCATATGTATAAAAGATGAATTTTAAAACAAATGTCATGCATGCCTAAAGCACGAACGAGCATACTATAGTCTCAACTTATATGACCCATCAAGTTCTACATATTGAATCAAACTAAACTCCACCAAATTCCCTTTAAAGAAACGCAAAATGCAAATAAAAATGAACAATATAATCATGAACAATACAAACTCCAGCTTGTGGTGAGTTCTGCTAACCTCAAATTTCCTGTACACATCCACTAAACCCATTTAAAGCAATTATAGACAAAGCAATATACATCTCAAGTCTACACAGAGAGAGGGAAAGGGGAAATGAACATCCAAACTTGCTATTCCACAACAAAAAGCTAAACCTAAATGCATGTCGCTTCTATATGATAATGGCCAAAGCACTCTCAATTTCAAGTTGGACCACATTATGCAATCAACTGCAGAAGGCAATGTTTGAAATCTGGAATAAACAGCTTTTAAGTGAGCAAATCTTAAGTGCCATTGAAAAGACCTGAAATGAAAGATGCCTATCTACATACCTATAAGGAGATTATTTACCTTTCCAAATTCTAAAAAAGGCTTCAAGGAAGAAAAAATTGCAGCAGCCCATTTGGTGTTGTTGCGTCACCAACTCGACCTTCTCTTTTATTCGGTTTCACTTTTGGTCCCCCTCATTGCCTACAACAAAAGAGGTATAGAGGTGGGAATAACATCAGAAGAAACCACACTCAAGAATTTGAATTCAAAAGACCTAGCTAAAAACATGTCTCAAGAATTTGAATTGTCAAGCATGAATGTCCTAAACTACTAAAAGCGAAAAAAAAGTGAATGTCCCAGACTTTCAAAAAATTAAAAGGAAGAAGTTTTCAATACTACTATTATTTTGCTCAAACATATATCAAATCTATAGTTGGTCAGGGTGGGTGTGGGGCTATTGTTGCAAAATGGTAGGAGTGCAACCATGGATACTCGCAACGGACCATTGTTTCACTGGCTCATCACCACATGGTTGCCGAAGAGAATCAAACGCTAGATCTGAAGATTGCATGTCAGCATGTCCAGTCGTGTCCATCTAGAAATTCTCCATGCCTAAAGGCACTGAGCATATAAACTGTTGCACAATATAAAACATTCCATACTAACCCAAAAAATATACTAAAGTTAATGAAACTTAAAGAGAAATCAACAAGGGGCCTATCCTCTATGGGGCCTAATGCTCGTATATTTGAAAAGCATGTATTCATGCTTCATTAGCACCAGAACAGGGTCCATTAGGCCTTCTGTTCCAAGTTTAATAACGTTTCATAGTCTTTGTATTTAACAACAAAAGCAGATCTAACAATCGGTGGATTAACATAGAGCTCATGGTTGTGCTTAAGACATAGATGGGTATGAAGCAGAACTATCTATCAGGTGAAAGCTGCTTTTTCATGTTAATTGCACCACCATAGGGTTGATTGGCCTTTTAGTTCCCAAGTCCAAATGCACATTAGGTCTTAGACTCATAGCATAGGGTATGCATTCCTTACTAAGCCAAAAAAATGCTAAACTAACTAATGCAGGCAGTAGACTATATTTGTGTTAGAACCTGTGCAGCCTATACTCAGTTTTATCAATTGAACAACCAAGTATATAAAAATAAGAATTGAGTGACTACCTCAATGACATCGATGAAAATTGGCCATGCTTGTCTTTTCTGAGTTTATACCCTTTTTCTTCTTTGCACCATATAACCTACAACAACATTAACAAAACAAACAAAAGGATTCATATTGCTTGTGAAATTGGCAGCAGTATGGACAATGAACTTGAAGGCTACCCACCGAAATTCAAGGCTACCATGGATAACCCATGCTTAAGGCACTTAGCAACGAAGCATAACGCCAATCATTAACTTACACAGGCTAATCTAGTATCGACAAAGCTAAAAAATAGAGCAATGGCTATTTATCAATGGACACTTAAAATGTCATCCAATCATACAGGTTCTAGAGGTGGCCCCCACCGTGTAGACTGGGGTTGTGCTTTGATACCACCTGTAAAACCCACACCAGCTGACATGCTAACTCTTAGCCTAATCACGTGGCTCAAAAGGTTAACACCAAGTTATATAATAGCTGCATGGGTTTCTTTATATATCGAATTCACCTTTGTTGCATACATGATGTGGGATTGGGTTGCCGCAATATGACCTAACCACGTGGCTCAAAAGGTTAACCTCAAATTATATAGTAGCTGCGTGGGTTTCCTTATATATCAAATTCACCTTCTTTGTACACACGATGTGGGATTGGGTTGCCACAAAAAGTCCTAAGATTCAGTTCCAAACAAACGTGAGTCACGCTTCAATTTCGACTTCTACACACGTTTCACATGTTAATTCCACATTCCTGATAGTGTAATAAACTCATTCCGAACTAAGAGCACCTCCAGTGAACTCCCTAAAATTGGTCCCTAAAATAACTCCTAAAGTTGACACCTAAGCCAAAGTGGGGTCTAATTTTTATGTGCTAAGGATTTGCTAATGTAGGAGTGGAATAATACTCCAACATGCTCTCTAGAAATGGCTCCTATAGTATGTCCTAGATTTTATTAATGCACAATAAGTATAAGTGGGTCGCCTATTTCCTCCTCTCTCTTCTCCTTCTCTCTTTCTCTCTCTTCTCCTCACTCGCAACTCCATCCCTAAACTTAGCAAATAACTAGGAGCCAACCTTGGGAGCCTACATTAGGAGCTACTATAGAGAGTCCATTAGAGCACGGAAATGAAGAAATGTTTATTAGCCTTGTTCATGTCACATTAGAGCCTTACTAGGAGTCATTATAGGAGCCCACTAGAGATGATCTAATTCTCAATAATGTAGCAAACCCATTCTTCAATCCTAATATTGCAGCAAATAGAAACTAAAAATGTAACGCCCCGATTTTCGGAAGCATTAATTTAAATCATTTATTAAACGATTAATATAAATAAAAAGGATCTCATTAATAGTAAGCAGCGGAAATAACATAAGTGTCTTAGTTTGAGTACAAATAAACATAGTACTTTTCTTGGGAAAATTAAATTACATTTGTCCCACAAAATAAAGGAGGTGCTGGATCTCTAGAGATTCAGGTTTAGATCCCACTCTTCTGCTATTATTTGCTTAGTAGGGAACTCCTCCGTCTGATAGTACGCTCCTCTTTCTCCTTCAATACCTGGCGTAAAATGACAGGACCATAACAACACCATAAGTGACAAATCACCCAATAGATAACTCCTACCCACCAACCCTTACATTACCATTAACCACCGTTCATGCATTTTTGAAAGAAAGTACAGAATTAAATAACAAACAAATGATTTCATTAACTAGCCTTTAACTTATGTTTTCTTCTAAGTTCTCAACCTAGAGAACAACCTCCCGAATAACCACCAAGTCTATGGCCATTTCGTGATTCAACTCCTCCTTACTTGCCCTGACTGGGAGCCCAGATGAAAAGCCTAAGTTATCTACTTAGTCGGAATTCATCAAACGCCTCACAAGATGAATTTCCCAGGGACTGACTGTACGACTGAGCCCACGAGGATCTGACTGTAACCTCGGGAGTATATAGTCGCGACTCGGTCTATAATACAAACCACCCTTATATCACCAAATAATTCAATATGGAGTAATCACAAAATGCCACAACTTAGGGTCCGAATCTCTGTCAATCCATAATCACAATTTCTCCATTCCCAAAATCACTGGCTGACTGCCATCCATCTCATCAAATGTCAATCAAAATCATCATTCAATTTTTCCATTAACTTAACGTCTATGTGAATTCTACATACGAACACCAAACCCGGGAACCTATTTGTCCGTTCTAGCAATCAACATTTTCATCTAAGAGCTTGCAATTATAAAATAAAGAACAAAACAATTATGACAGTTGGTAACATGCATGCAATTCACAAAATTTGTTCGAGATTAGTCCAAACGACTTTTTTTTTTGTTTGTCGTGACTTAACACATAGTTTGATTTTTGTAACTACAACCCAAGGGGGTTAAATTTATATTCGCAAGCCTTTTGATAATTTCATCAATATGTAGCTAAAAATAAATAAATAAATAAGATATTTTATCTCAAAATGTTTACAGCATATAAATTCTAATAATAAAAAAAATGGATCCTTCTAAGGGTTGTCAAAATTTTTTTTTTTATAAAACTCTAAACTCTTTATAAGTCTTAATAATTCTAGAACTTTGGAGTAACTTCTAATAAACCTGCAAAGAAATTTTGAATCTATTTTCTTTTGTCAAACTATGAATTAAAGATAAGCATAAACTTATACTTCTATTTATAAAAAGTTTGACCTACACTTTATTCAAGTAGGTAAAAATTAAGAGAAGAGTTGTGTTACTATATTTTACATTTGAGATTGCATAAAAAAATTTATAACACCAGTACTTGGGAAATTTATAAATTACAAATCCTATATGAATAATATCGGGCTATTAACTACATAAGCATGGTTAATCAAAGTTGTGAACTAGATTTTAATGTATGATAAAAATATATACTTAACAGGTAAATAGATTAAGTCTATTATTAGCGTGTTCTATTTAATCAAAATTCTTAATCTAAACTAAACATGTAAAAAAAAATATAACATGACTACAGTATTACATATTTACATCTAAAGGAAGCCACGTAAGGTTAAAATAACATAATGGTAATGGGATTAATTTCTCAAGTCATGTAAATCAAGGGCGGTCTAGTGTAATAAAGGATATAAGCATTTCAAAAATGCTACTGGTCATGAGAAAAGAAAACAAAGCACTTCCTTGGTCATGGGATCTCACGTGGACAAGTCAGTGGGTCCAAAGTACTCCTATACACATGGAACAAAATAATACTGCTACGGGGCTAAGTTTTGGAGAAACTTTTGAAGTAGTTCCTTGCTACTGTACCAGTGTAAAACTGATTTTTTTCCCGAAAAATAGAGTATACTCGGTGGAGACTATTTTTACACATAGGTTCAATTTTTTTCACTATGAAACAATGGAGGCAACGTAAAAACATCAAAATATACTTAGGGAAGGTGGAGAAAAGTTATTCTACCTCTCCTCCGAAGATCAAAGCAAGGAAATGATATTTTTTGGCAAAACCGACACCGGTGAAGATGACCGGCAAGAAGGACTTCGGGGTGACTTTGAGGTGGTGATTTGGAGTGTTTTGAGGGTGCTTGAGAGTATAGGAGAAGATTTGGATGTGTGGAAATGTGTACACTAAAACCCAACTCTCTCTCTCTCTCCCCTAGAAACTCCATTAATGCTCTAAGTTTTAAGCTCTCTATTTCTCACTTGATTTTTCTGATTGGCAGAGTACCTGCAGGTGAAGGAGTGAAGAGAATGCTGTAAATTTTGGATTAGGGGAGGAAGAGTTATAGGGGAGTGGGTGTAGAGCATAAACTCATGGGTTTAGAGGTAAAATATGGTCCATTGGTTTGAGGAAACTCCCCCTTTGTGTTGTTGAGATGCTATAGGCTGATTTCAAATGGTAAACAAAAATGGTTAAACATGGATTGACAAGGAGGAGATGATGTATTAGATGGGTGAGGTTATCTCTAGTTGGGTTATAAGTATAGTTAGAGTATTTAGGTTAGGCTAATGGAATAATATATGTAGGAACATATTGATAGGCGCGCAATATTGTAAGTATAAGCACCTAAGTAGGGGGAGTTAGCGTGTTAGACATGCGGTTTAATGTTTATTTTCTATTTAATGCGTGCACAGTGGTGTTCTTGGTATTTCTGTGAGTTTTCCAGGTATAGTGATGCATGTCTTGAAGTGGAGGCGCGGGAAACGAGTCTTGGAAGTTGGATTTTTGAAAGTGCAAGCTGAAGGAGTTCGGTATCGATACCCCTCATGGCCGTATCGATACCAATCAGTTAAAAGGGTGCAATTTCGTTCCAGAACGTTTAGTATCGATACCTCTCAAAACTGTATCGATACCTTCGGCTTACGCGGTCAACGGTTCAGTCAAGGGATTTGGTATCGATACCATTGGTAGCTGTATCGATACTGAATGGTTACGGGCAAGGCTAAACGATGGCGTTTTGATGTGTTTTATGGGTGATTACTATAAAAATGTTTTTCTTATCATTCATGAGGGTTCAAACTTTTGATTAATTTTTCTGCAACTTTGGAGTTTTGGAAACCCTAGGCAAGTTATTCTTCCATTGCTTTTCGATTAAGATTTCTGTTCCAGATTCTGTTCAGATTTCAGTTCTTGTTCGAGATTTTGAGTATTAATCTAGCGTTCTTTTATCTTCAGTGATCGGTATAGTGAGTATTTTTCATCTGTTAATTCTATTTATGCATAGCTCTAGGGTTTATGTTTATGTGTTCATATTTATTACCATGCTAGCGTAAATCTTTAGACGTGGCCATGGGGTGAATAACACACCGTGGCCGGTACCGTATTCGTTTACCCATTTTTGCATGGTTATTTGAAAATCTTCATATTGGGATTTCTAAGAACGACCGAGCTCTGTCATTGTCGGAACCCACACGAACGGGGAATGGGTCAAGCAATTCATTCTTCGTGGCATGCGGGAGAACGCAAACGAGGTGTCGCCCCCGGGAGAGAAAATCCTAATGTAGAGCGATATCTTTAAGAAACGGAAGGGGTGAAAGGATTCGGGGCCGGTTACGTGTGTTAGGATCCCGATGGTCGCGTCTGCTTTTAACTACTTAATTAAAATCTAGAATTTAGTCTTCAGAGTACCGTAGTAAATCACTCAATTAACTGGATGGGTAGCTACCTAAGAGCCAATTCAAACTAGCGCCCGTTTTCTAGGATTGAACACCGACTCCGTCCCTGAGGATTCGACTCCGGACTTCCGGATATTGTGCTACGTCGGTTTATTAGTTCTGCGCTTGGGACTGTTATTTCCAATACTAAGAATCTGACAAGCACATATATGTAGACATACATGCAAGTATCTAGGAAGGTTAAAATGTGATATTCCAATAAATCTATTTAGGTTAAATGATTAACCTACAATAAGATGATTTATTAAAACAAAATTTTTATTTATGAAAATACCGGACCGTTACAAAAAAGCCCCCCACCCCCCACCCAAAAAAATAAATGTTATAACTTAACAATTTATTAAGTATAAATATCTCACGGTCCGGTTCGATTAACCCACGGTTTCAAAACAAATCATATCTCACAATTTTGTAATTTTTTAATCCGTGTCCAAATCATTAATCCATGGATCTAGACCAAAATGTACCGTTTAGTACGGTCCGATTTCATAGTTCACTAGATTATTTGTGCAGCTCTACTACCATTGCATTCTTTCACAGTCCATCCACAACCACAATTCATTAGCAGCTTAATATTATGTATATCATTTTTTTTATAAATTTTTAGTGGTGAAAGGTGTTGAAGTACGAAGAAGAAGTGCCACAAGATCATTATTAAAGCCAAGAGGGAAAATATGAGTTTGATAATTGAGATATTAGTAGTGCATGGCCACGGACGATCCATTGACGAAAAAAACAAAGAACAATAAATGGAAGTGGGAGAGAATTTCCACCTCTCACTGGATCCTCTGTGAGGATTTCCCTGTGAGGATCTTGTGAGATTTTATTATGAGTTTGACAACACACTAAAAAGGAGATCCAATGGCTCAGAGGCCCCTCCTTGTTTCTAAATCAAAATGGCGCTTTTAATAGGAAAAAAAATTGACGGAATAGCAAACCACCAAACGGCAGTTGTCTTCTTCCGTTAATGTTTATTCTTCTCTGTCAGTTTTAATTCAAATTTCAAAGTGGCTTAATTTTTTTCTTTGTTCACTTCTTTCCTAGATTTGTTTATCTCTATTACCTAAATTTCAATTAGCTTAATTTTTTCCTTTGGAAAGGCCTACAATACACAAACCCTTATTTGGGTGTGTATGACACACCCCTACAAAAGTTACAATTTTTTTTTTATAAAAGTATGAGACACACCAAAATGTTACGGATCATAGAAAATGTTACGAATCTTATTGTTGAAAAGTTCAAAAAACTAAAAATGTTACGATTGCGAATGAGGTGGCACAATCTGGACCATACAATAGGTGCATTTGGTACACACCTTTAATGGGTGTGCATTATAGCCATTTCATTTTTGTTTATTCAGTTTTTTTTCCCCAGATTGTTGGATTCTCTATTACCTCAATTTTTTGGGTCTTGTAAAAAATCATTTGAATTAGATAACTGTAACAATCGATCTAATTTTCTCAAAATTTTTCATTCAAAAAATAAACATTAACGGAAGAAGACAACTGCCATTTGGTGGTTTGCCATTCCGTCAATTTTTTACCTATTAAAGACGCCGTTTTGATTTAGAAACAAGGAAGCCGAAGGGGGCTGTGAGCCATTGGATCTCCTTTTTAGTGTGTTGTCAAGCCCAAAACAAAACCCTCACAAGATCCTCGCAGAGAAATTCTCATAGAGGGTCCGGATCCCACTTTTAGATAGTATAACTTTACACAAAATTGGTGTACCTACTTTGAAAAAAAAGGGTACTTTGTATATAAGTATGGTAGCATTTTTTTTTCTTTCTTATATTTTTTGATAGTATAAACATATAATGCACATTGTGGGGGTGCTTCTCGCCGGAATAGTCTCTTTGAACCTTCTGAGGTAAGGTGGGTGGTGAAAAGGGTGATCTCCGCTTGAGCCTTGTGCTTCCCGCCGGAGAGAGTAACCTGCACAGGTAGGCAACCACGTTAGTGCCTTGCCCGGACGGTGGTGGTCCGGGAAGGCACTCCGATGGTTAAGTCAGTCACCGGAGGAGAAAAATATGCCAGAGATCTAGAGAGGAGAATGGAGTTATGAGAGTAGTAAATGAGGAGAGAGTGAGAGATCCAACCCCTTTGCAGTAAATGCAGCGTGGTATTTATAGGCTGAGGGGCGTGCGTCCCACGCGTTTGGTGCCCCTCATGCGCCTGTCATTCGTTCTCGGAATGACAGGTGATGTGACCATAATCTCTGCCACAGACGCCATATCCCGGCCGACGTCAGGCACGTGGGTTCGAGTGGTCAAATCACCTCGAGACATTCCCCGTCGCCCACGTGCTCCTGCAGGCGGCGGTGGCAGAGTAGGTGACTGCCGCATTTAATGCTCCATCGTGGAATGTGAAGCGTACCTGGTACGCCTAATCCGAACGAAGTAAGGCCCGAACCCCTTCACATGACGAGGTCAATCGACTCGGCGAGTGAGGAATCGAACACCCAGGGTACTCGGCAGTCGCTCGGCTGAGGTTCCCGAGGGCATCAAGAAAGCCAGGCAGAGAAAGGCATATCCTCGGCCATTCTCGCTCGGCATGCATCACTCAAACCCATATTCGTTCAGGACCACCCATCCTCGTTCTCCGCCGAAGGAACCATCCCCTCGGCACTACAGAGACGGATTGAACTGCATTCAGTTTTGCTGATTCTGAGATAGTTGATCTTTTTGGCTTCCTCGCAGTTGAGGGGTGTGTGCTCTTTGTGGCCCCTATGAACCCGGCCGCTACAATAGCCCCATCTACTTCCCATGCCGAGGGACGATGAATGCGGGAGTGGATCAAGTTGGGAACGGCGGGCGGGGAAGTAGGCTCAGCGCTGCTTAGCCATGGGTCGAAGTATCGTGATCGGCGAGCCGCTCCGACGATCGGGCTGCCGGATCTCCGAGTCCCATTATCCGATCGCTTGAGAGAGATAAGCGTTCGGAACATCACATCGAACAGTGACGTGAAGGGACGTCTGACGCATCGGTTCAGAGATTAATGACGCGTGATGATGGCTGTGCCACGTGTCGTCGCGCGGTTGGCCCGTGCGCCGCCGTTTGGTTTTCGCGCCAAACGGTGTGAATAGGCAGGGACACGCGTCGAGGTCTGGAGGGGGTGACCCTTCCCCTTCCGAGCCGGTGCTCCTATAAATACAAGGTCAGAGGGAGAGAGAGTCACTGTTACTCTCTCTCTCTAGCGTCGAACCTCTGCGCCGCCGTCCACCGCCGTGCTTTTTGGTCAACAACCTTGCCAAAACTCGTTTTTCCGGCGGAGATCCTTACCAAAAACTCAGGTATTGTGTTCTTCCTCTGCTTTCTCTACGTTTTTTCTGTCATTTTTGTGCATTTTTGCTGTATTTTGAGTGGTTTGTCGAAGTCCTTCGCTTTTGCTTTTTCTTGCCTCTGTTTTTCTGTTTTCGTTTGAGTTTTCCGGCGGTTTGTGCGGCGGAGCACGGCCGCCGGATTTTGGGCTTCAAGGACATTCAACGTGTTCTTCCGAACGCCCATCAGTCGAGCGCGCTTACCTTCGCCGAGAGGTAGTGAGCTTCCGATCGCGTTTGTTCCGTTTTATTTCTTGCCGAGAGCTAATAGGTAGGTGTGGCTCTCGGATAGTAGACAGCATGCGGGGGGCGCGGCAGGGGCCGAAGCTCAACCCTTAGCATTTTTTCCTGAACTTAAACCTGTGCATATCGCTAATGGTTGTTTCACCCGTGCACTGTAGGTTCTCACCCGGATGAGCTCGACCTCTTCGGACTCATCTCAAGACAACGTCCTTGCCGACTCTCAGTTCAGCGACTTCGTCCGAGGCATACTCGTCCGAGAACAATTAAGAAGTCTCGGGAGGGATTATAGGTGCCAATCCCAACCGTTGAACATTGTCCCCCTTCAAGCCATAACACCCGAGCGCTGGATGGAGATAGAGGAGGAAGCCAGACGCGCCGAGAGCGGTGCTCAAGCCTCAACATCCGAGCAGAATCCGTCCTCAAACCCAGCCCCTGATACTGAGATGCCGAGCGCCGTCCCTTCATCCCCCACAGTCGACCCGTCCGGGCTCCCGAACTCTCCCGTCGACTGGTCCCCAGATCCGGAGGTGGTGGAGATAGATAGGGAGACTGCGGGGTTCCGAGAGCTCGAGCCCACGGTGCTAGTGGAGGTGGACGAGTTCCTGGCCAACAGGATGGATGTTGGGGACTCCGGGCCATTCTCCGAGGGAGAGGGCTCAAGGGAGGAACCCGTAGCCGAAGATGAACCCAAAGGCCGATCGGCCGAGACGGAGGAAGGTACATCCGAGGCCACCGCCGTGCCAGAAGGACAAAACCAGCAGTCCGCCGAGCCCGCAGCAGACGAAGACGTCTATACGGACGGGGGCGTGGAGTATGGCCCCACGTGGGAATCGATCCCGCCGCCGAATCCGAAGCACGGCGTCTGCAAGTACGTCAAGGACTACTTCGACGGGACCGCCGAGAAGCTAGCCCTGTTTCGGAGGGACTATCGGATCCCCGAGGACGTGGAGATCTCCCGGCCCTCTGACGGCCGAATCCACTACCAGCGGGGACAGATCACCGTGCCGCTTATGGCGATCTGCGAAGGCGGGCTGACCTTCCCCATGCCGAGGCTCCTCAGGCGGTTCCTAGACCTCTACCAACTGGCTCCGCACCAACTCGCCACCACCGTTTACCGAATCATCAACTCGGTGGTGAGGCTGTCGGAGCAGCACAACATTCCCTTTCGCCTGAATGACCTCATGGCCATCTACGTGGTCCAGCGTAGCCCCGCCTAGGGAGGTATTACTTCGCGAGGCGGATTGAATACCCTCCCCTCATCGGGATGCTATCCGATTCAGAAAGGCACGCCTGCGAACTGGTCGTCGTTCGGGGAAACTATTACAAAGCCCTCGGGGACGAATCCTCGTGGTCGATCCCTTGGCGCCGGGGGAAGCCTAGTAAGTCCGAGGGCGTATACTTGCACATTTTTTTTTTTCATATTCTTTCCTTTACGCTTATACTGTTGAACCACCGAGCACTCGCGCTAACTACTTTCTTGCTCTTTTTGCCGCAGAGTGCGGGGACGTGACTAAGTACCTTGCCAAGGACGCCGACGACGACGTCATCGACCGAATCTTCACAATCCCGAACCGCACGGCTCCTAGCATCCTCGGATACGCGCCCTCCTACAAGGGCTTCCTAAAGAAGGGGAAGGATCCGGTGCCGAGGGCAGGTCCACGGCGAGTGCGGCACTTCGACCCCGACATCCCACGATCAGGTCTCGTCGGTCGTGAGCGTGTTCCGAGGACATCCAGCCGCCTCCCTCAGTCGTTCATCGCGGGAAGCGGATCCGGAGATTCAATGGCTGGGGCCTCGGCACTGAAGGAAGCCCAGCGGAAGGAGCGGGCCGAGAGGAAGAGGAAGGAGGCAGAGAAGGCGGCCGGCAGTCAGCCGGGCAGTACCCCTGAGGCCGACGCCCTTCAGAAGAAGCCTCGTACCACCGAGCCTGACGCTGTCGGCACGGAGCCCCCGAAAAAGGCTCCAACGGGCCCGACACCTCCGCCTCGCGGTACACCTGCCGATGTTCCCCCGAAGGGGGCTGCTCAGAGGGACAAACAGGTGGTCTCTCCGCCGCAAGGTGAGACGCTTGCCGATGTTCCCCCGAGGGGGGATGTGCCGTGGGTCCCGGTCATTGAGACCTCTAGCGGCGAGCCGGTTAAGAAGAACGCCAGCGTTCGGGAGAACCGTAAAACGGCTATGACCCTGCTGAAGGCCCTCGCCTTGCCGAGGGATATGAAGGCCATCTCCAAGAACACGGCCGACAACTATTCCGAACTCTGCACCAGCATCGTGATGGTAAGGTTTTAACTTAACAGCTTATATTTCACCAAGTCCTCTCCTTCGGATTACTGCTTTCTAACACCGATTCTTCTTCCTTTCGCAGGCTGGTCAGGCGGCTCTGGCCCTCGGCGACAAGGTGTATAACCTTGGCGTCGAGAAGTCCTCGGTCGAGAAGAAACTCGAGGCGGAGCGGAAGGCCAGTGCCGAGCTCAAAAAGAAAGCTGAGACCCTCGCCGCTGACGGTCACACGCTTGAGAAGCTGCTCCTCGAGGCGAGCCGTGATCAGAAAGAGGCCGAGGATAAGGCCGCGATTGCCGAGAGTAAGCTCACGGCCGCCGAAGAAAGAGCCGCAAAGGCCGAGAGTGAGCTGAAACACGCCCAGGCCGATCACGAGGAGATGATGGCTGCCGCCGACAAGAACGGCTACGACAGGGGGGCGGAGCAGACGCTTCGGCAGTTTGCCAAGGAAGCAAATGACAACGAGGAGAAAGCCTTCAAGAAAGGGTATCTCCTCGGCCGTGCCGGCTGCTGGACCGAGGCCTTCTCCGCGGCCTATGACATCGTTTCCGTTCCCGCGGAGTCTACGCTGCGGACGTCCCTTCCGCCGGTCCCCGAGGCTGCAATCCCAGAGATGCCGTCCGACGATGAGGAGGATGCTCCCGAAGGCGGTGACGCCGAGGGGGCGCTAGCCACTGATCCTTCGGCGGGGAATTCTGCCGCCGAGCCGGACTCACCCGAGGCCTAGTCCTCTTGCAGTTTTTATTTTTGTCTTCCTGTTCGTTGTATTCGGGGCCGAGCCTCCCGTCTTTTGTAATGAACGACTGAATGTTCTTTCCTTTTCGTTTAATGGATGGATGTTTTCTTCTCTTTCTGGCTTAATGGTTCAATGTTTGAATAATTTCACAAGTAGTGGCTCTCGCGGGTAATAGAAATTGTAACCACTGGTAGCGAATGATAGCCCCTGCTTCGGCAGTGAGCCGAGGGGTAAATTCCTTTCTGGCATGCTGCCGAAGCGTCAGAATTGGAAAAGACTAAAACGTCAATTTCGCGCCGATTGATGACCATATTCAATAGCCCGTAGCTAGTATGATAGGCTGGTCCCGAGACCTGGGGCATTTCCCCGAACGCATATACGTATTAGCGCCGCTTCGTTCGACATAATCATACGTTCCACCGAACGGTAATGATTGTAGCGCCGAACGGGGATGGTTGTTTATCCGAACAGAGAGACGGCCCTTTAGCCGAGGATGAGAACTTACGAAAAAATGGGAACAAAAATCAATGACTGAAGGTAGGATCTTATCATTAACATCTCGATCCCTAGGCATTACAAAAGGCTGCCGAGGGTACTACAAAGTAAAAAAAAAAAAATGATAAACATAAGATCCTACCCATAGAATTTCCTTAACTTCGATGCGTTCCACGGGTTACTCACTGCCGTGCCGTCCATTTCGGCGAGTTTGTAAGCCCCACAGCCAGTCTTGGCCACAACACGGTAGGGGCCCTCCCAATTGGGCATGAACTTCTTCTTGTTCTTCTTCTGCACAACCGCTCGGAGGACCAGATCATCAATATTGAAAGGGCGGGTGCGAACGTGCTTGTTATAGCCCCGAGTGACCTCCTGTTGATACGCAGCATATTTGATGTTAGCCTCGTCTCGGAGGTCTTCGATCTGGTCAAGCTCGGAGGCAAGATGCTCGTCGTTCGTTGCCGGATGGAAGGCCTCGGTTCGGGCGGAAGGAGCGAGAGCAGCGAGTGGAAGGACAGCCTCCACCCCGTAAGCCATAGAGAAAGGGGTTCGGCCAGTCCCTCGCCGAGGGGTTGTTCAGTATCCCCAAAGAACCTTAGGGAGTTCCTCGACCCACTTCCCCCGTTTGTTGGACAGCCGACGCTTGAGGCCGGACGAGATCGACTTGTTCGAGGCCTCGGCTTGGCCGTTCCCTTGAGGGTAGGCCACAGTCGAATTGTAAACGCGAATGTTCTTCTTTTTGCAGAGCGTCTTGATTGCCTCGGCGACGAATTGAGTGCCGTTGTCGGAGATGATAGCGTAGGGCACGCCGAACAGAGAGATGATGTTCTTCCAGATGAACTGCTCGACCTCGGTTGCTGTAATGTGGATTAAAGGCTCGGCTTCTACCCACTTCGTGAAGTAGTCCGTGGCCGTGATCAGATGCCGAAACCCTCCGGGCGCCGTAGGAAGGACGCCAACAATGTCGAGCCCCCACTGAGCGAACGGCCATAGGCTGGTGACCGGTTGGAGGGACATAGCGGGCTGGTGCAGAATGGGGGAGTGTTTCTGGCATGCCTCACACATTTTGACGTAGTCTTCAGCGCTTTTCCTCATCTTCGGCCACCAGTAGCCCTGGGTAACGGCTCGCTCGGAGAGAGTCCGCCCGCCCGAATGACTGCCACAACTCCCCTCATGGAGCTCGCGAAGAACGTGGGGTACCTCGGCGTCATGCAACACTCGGAGGTCCGGCCCGATGTAAGTACGGCGATAAAGCTGGTCAGTCAGAGACAGAAAGTAGGACGCGGACTGGCATCGAATCCGATGCGCCTCCTTTCTATCCGAGGGGAGCGTTTGGTCTCGGAGAAAGGAGACCACAGGATCCATCCAGCTTGGACCATAGACGTTGATGGTCATGACGTCCTCGACGCCCTGCTCGAAACTCGGAACCGCTATCTCGCCGAGAGTGATTGATAAGCCCCAAATGTTGTATATATCCGGGCTTATCTCGCTCGATGTGATCACATACACGTGCATTTTGTGCCTTTATATGACTGATTTTGCGCGAGTTGTGTTTTTGATGAGTTTCAGGAAATCGGAGCTAAAAGGCGTGTCCAAAGCTCCAAATAATCCCCGGTTGTATCCGGAAGTACCCAAGGCCCCGCAATGCCGTGGAGGACAATCGCCGTAGCTTAGAAATCGATTCATGAAGCTTTGGAAGGTTCAAGGAAGGCCCGGAACAAAGGAACAACAAAGCTAGAGTTATGAGGCTATAGGAAATCTGACCAACCGATAGAAAAAGACTCATTTCTCTCAAGATACAAAGGCTATGAAGATGAGCTCAATTGGGTTTGAAAGTAGACTCATAGAGCTTTCCAACGGTTCAAGAATCGCCTCATTCCGAGTTCGGACGAAGCCGGGGCGTGCCCGCGAAGTTGGGTAAAAAATCTGCCTGAAGAAAGATACCGGTAGCTTGATTTTGGAGATACCGGTATCCCCGGAACAGAAAGAAAATTTGGAAAGATACCGGTAGCTTGATTTTGGAGATACCGGTAGCCCTGCAAATGTTCTGCAACTTTTTGTACCCGATCCAAAATATCTAATGGCACTTTTGTAATTATTTGGCACGACTTTTTGGGGCTTTATAAGCCAAAAACTCAGACTTTTAGGGGTTAGCTAGGGTTTTCACCTTCTCTCTCTACCTCCATTAATGTTCTTAGCCAAAGCTCTACCTTCTCTCTAGATTTCATGCTTTTCTACTTAGTTTCAAGGTAAATCCTCTTGTTTAATGTTGTAGTTCATGTTAAGACCTTCGTATTAATCCAGTTTATTTCCATTTCTCTCGGTTATTTCTTGTTCTTGTTTTTCTAGCTAAATGCTCCGAAATCTCTAGTTTGTAAGTGTTGTTTGGGATTTTCTCAAGTATTAATGTTGTAGGTAGACTTATAACCTTCCATAAAAATCAGTTTTTAAAGTCATATGTTATGTTCTTTACTTCCTTCATTAAATTAGTCATGTTTCCCGTAGTCATGATCGAGTAGTCGTTTTAGGCTCGGTCATGGGGTGATTAGCACCCCTTGACTTAGGTTGATTCACACTCCTCGCCATATTGCAAACATTGCTTGTTTATCAAAGAGTTAGGATCGATTTTACGTATCAAAATTGGGATTTGTTAATCTCTTTGATCACACGTGGCCAAGGGCTAGACCACTTGGCACGTGTGATGCTTAGGGTGATGTCAATCCAAATGTTTGTATAAATGGCACAAGAATCCTACTCTTTGAGAAACACCATTTCTAGTTAAACGAGTTTAAGCACCAAATCTTCCGTTCGGGGACGTTTAATGACGCCCCGAGCCGGTTATTTTAGAGGAGAATGAATCGGCCTAAGGCATGGGTGTTGTGAACCCCTTGACTTAGCCTTGTTTTAATTAGTCTTTTCAAATTCCGCGTCATTCACGAAGTTAAGTGAATTCCACCCCCAAACTATAAAGCCAAGTTTGCCGCTTTAAGGCTAAAACCAACAGTCGCGAATCAACACTCACGTGCTGCACATTTGGTCTCTGAGGACTCGACCCGTACTTCCGGTTAATATGCTTTGCGACACCTAAACCCTATGCTTGGGGAAACACCTTTTGCAATACAATCTAAGGTAGCAAGCAGTGATCGTCCGTGTGCCACCAAGCTCGTTGCGTGCTGAGGCGAGGGCAGCAAGCGCGTCGGCGTGGGCGTTCTTAGCCCGGCCGATGTGGGAGAAGTGGATTTGCTTGAAACCCTTTTGCAGTTCCAAGACATGGCTAAGGTATTTTAACATCCGAGCTTCCCCAGAGCCGTAATCGCTGTTCAGCTGATTCACCACAAGCAGGGAGTCATTGTACACCTGTAGCTCGTCCACCCCGAGAGCGAGGGCGAGGCGGAGTCCAGTGATTAAAGCCTCGTACTCGGCTTCGTTGTTAGTAGCTGGAAAGCCAATGCTCATGGCGCACTCATGGAGGGTCCCCTCGGGTGAGATGAGCACGATCCCAGCACCCGCCCCCCTGCTGTTCGACGCGCCGTCCACGTGCATGCGCCAAGACTCGCCCGTGTATATGGTAGCAGTTCGGGGAGGGGACCGCTTGAGGACGAACCCGGATTGCTCGGGAGTGGTGACGTCCTTATCCAACACGGCCCCGACATCTTCGGCGGCATTCTCGTGGAGTTCATTCTCCAACCGTGGAGTGAGCTCGGCGACGAAGTCAGCCAATGCCTGACCCTTGATTGCCGTGCGAGGTTCGTACCGGATGTCGAAGTTGGCCAATTCCAACGACCATTTGCAAATCCGATCCGAGAGATCCGCCTTACGCATCACAGTCTTTAAGGGGTATGCCGTGATCACCACGATCGTGTGGCTCTGAAAATAGGGTAGGAGCTTCCTTTTGGCCGTGACCAGCGAAAGTGCCAACTTCTCGATTGGTAAGTACCTGGTCTCGGCTGGGAGCATCGTTTTGCTCGAGTAGTAAATCGGGAACTGCTCCGGACCCTCCCGCCTAACCAATGCCGAGCTGACGGCGTGATCAGACACCGCCAGGTAGATGTATAGTTCTTCGTCTTCCCTCGGCATGACTAGCAGGGGCGCTCGGGACATGTAGCTTTTAAGCTTGGCAAGTGCTGCGTCGCACTCGGCGGTCCAGAGAAAGGCCCTGTTGCTGGTCTTAATGGACTGAAAAAACGGTCGGCAGGCGTCGGATGATCTACTTATAAAGCAATTGAGGGCAGCGGCCATCCCCGTTAGTCGTTGGACCTCTTTGATCGTTGACGGCGCTCGGAGCCTCTGGATGGCATCCAGCTGGTTGGGGTCGGCCTCGATCCCTCGGCGGGTGACGAGGTATCCCAGAAATCTCCCGAATCCAACCCCGAATGCACACTTCTCGGCGTTAAGCTTCAGATCATGTCTTCTGAGGATGGAGAAGATCCTGCCGAGGTGGGAAAGATGGTCTTCTGCAAATTTGCTCTTTACTACCATGTCGTCAATGTAGGCCTCCATGATGTCGCCGAGCTCTTTGGCGAACATCTTGGAGACCATCCTTTGGTAAGTAGCCCCGGCGTTCTTCAGGCCGAAGGGCATGACCCGGTAGCAATAAGTACCTCTCGGCGTGATGAACGCCGTCTTCTCCACGTCCATGACGCTCATTGCGATCTGGTGGTACCCCCGGTACGCATCCATGAAGCTGAGCCTAGCATGGCCAGCCGTGGCGTCGACCAGCTGATCTATCCGAGGGAGGGGAAAACAGTCCTTGGGGCATGCGTCGTTAAGGTTCGTGTAGTCCACGCACACCCTCCATTTCCCATTCTTCTTCTTGACTACCACGGTGTTTGCCAACCACGTGGGGTACATTACCTCTCGGATCGCCTCTGCCTCAATCAGGCGGTCTACCTCCTCCAGGACAGCGTCGGAGTGGATCGCCGAGGACCGTCTCGGCTTCTGCACTACTGGCCTCCTAGCCGGATCGACATTGAGGGCATGCGCGATGAAATCAGGGCTGACGCCCGGCATTTCATACGGAGTCCACGCAAAGACCTCAATGTTATCCTTGAGGAAAGAGACCAAGTCGTTCCGCTCGGGGTTAGAGAGATCCGAACCGAGCATGAAGTACCTGGTGCCCTCTTCGTTAATGGGCACCTTGACCAACTCTTCGATAGACTTGTCCTCAGCCTTTGAGCCGACGTCGTCGAGAACAGGAGTGCACTCGGGAACCTCAATCCAATGCACCTGCTTTGGCGGCCTGCCCTCCCTTCTGTCCTTTTGGCGAACGGCATTGACGAAGCACCTCTTCGAGGCCATCTGGTTGCCCCGGATAGTTTCCTGCTTCCCAGTCGTGCCGATAAACCGCGCATTGATGGAGGGTCGACGCGATGGCCCCCATCGCGTGGAGCCAGCCTCGTCCCAGAATGGCATTGTATGGGCTCGGGGAATCCACCACAGTGAACTCTACTTCCAAACGCATCGACCCCGCCCAGACCGGGAGGGTGATGCTGCCGAGGGGGTACACTGGGTACCCAGAGAACCCGACTAATGGTGTATCGGAGGGGGTAAGCTCATCACGCGTTCGTCCAATGGCTTTGAAGGCCGAGTAGTAAAGGACGTCAGCGGAGCTCCCCTGATCCACCAGGATTCGTCGGACGGATTCCACGTGGTCGATACTCACCTCGATTACCAGGGCGTCGTTGTGCGGAAGCTGCAGCCCATCCAGATCTTGTTCGGTGAAATAGATGGTGTATGGATCTAATGGGTCCTCGTACTTTCGCTTCGGCGCTCTACCGAGCGTCATGACTTGCATGGCCGCCTCCATCCTCTGCAGCTCCTCGTGCATCGAATCGGCTCGGGCCTTCCCGACCGGGCCGTGGATGGTGGCGACCACCCCCGGACGCACTCGATCTCCTTGCGCCTGTTGCCCCTGCGGCTGTGGGATGACAGCCTGCTGGTTCGGCTGGGGAGCTGCCCCCCTAAGCACAGTGGGCGTGCGCCCATGGTCTATCCACTCTCCCAAGCGACCCTCGGCGACTAGTCGCTCGAGGTGTGCCTTGAACGGTCGGCATCCAGTCATATAGTGGCCCACCTCATTGTGGTACGTGCACTTTCCTTTCTGGTTAGGATCCGAGCCCATCTTTTCCTCCGGCCAATAGAACCATCGCTTCCTGCCGATTTCTGCCAGCAGCCTGTAGATAGGCATAGTGAAGACGGTGGTTTCGGCAATGTAGTCATTGTCATTTCGGGGAGGCTTCTCCCATCCTCCTTCGCCCTTGTTGTTCCTGTCGGCGTTCCGGGGACCCCTGTTCCCGAACGCCCTGCCTTGGTCATTTCTCCCTTGCCTCAAACTGTTTACTTGTTTCTTCGCATCCCTTGGCGCGCTCTTGGTGGAATTACCTTTCGCCGCTCGGTCAAAAAGCAACTCTTCGAGCTCTCGGAAACGGTTCACCGTTTCCATCAATTCCACCATGTTCCTTGGGGGCCGCACCATGAGCTCTTTGAAGAGGTCGGAGTGGTCATCGAGTCTGTTTTTGAACGAAGTAGAAGCGATCTTCTGATCACAACCCTCCACGAGGCTGTATACCTCCCAGTATCGTGCAATGTACTCCTTCAGGGTCTCGTCCGAGCCCCTCTTCATGTTAACAAGCGCGTCGAGCGTCTTCGGCTGTGTGTTGCTAGTCACAAACCGAGACGTGAACGCGCGCTCCAGCTCATCGAAGTCGTTTATTGACCCCGGAGCGAGCTGGCTGTACCACAGGAGCGCCGCTGTCCCGAGGCTCATGGAAAACGTTCGGCACATTAAGGAATCGCTATGGCCGTAGAGCTCAGAGACTAGGCGATATTGCTGGACGTGGGTGATGGCATCCGTCGTTGGCTCATACTTGTCAAATTTTGGAATTTTGAACCCGCATGGTGGGGCGGCTTCCACAATGGCTCGGGAGAATGGAGACCGTTTTGCCTTCTCCAATCTTGAATCCGCAGGAGCTGAACGGTTCAGATCCACCGTTCGGTGTTCTTCATGGGCACGCTTTGCCGGCCCTGCGGTTTGGTTCCACCGGTCGGGTCCGTCCGCATGCTCGTTGCTCCTTTCGGAGGACAGCCTTTTGTTCCGGCCGCCGTGCCCCTCGGCCGCCTCTGACCGAGGGCGATGGCGCCGAGTATCGGGCTCGGCGTGGTAGACCATAGTCTGGCCAGTCTGAGCATTCACGAGCACGATGCTGCCACCATCGTTCCGAAGGGTGTACCTGTCTCCTGGCCTCAGACCGTCGTCCTCGTTGTGCTCTGGTCCTGCCGAAACCTCAATGGGGTCGGCGCCCCTGTTTCCGCGTGAACCTTCTCCTCGAACGTTCAGTGCAACGTCGTGGGCGCCGTGCCTGTCCACCGACCGGCGCTGGCGCTCGTCCCCTCCTCGGTCCACCGACCGGCTGTGGTTATGGTTGTCCCTGGGCTCCTCACGTGTTCGGCCGTCGTGAGTCCGTGGGACGTCCGCCGGGCCCTTTCCTTCGTTGATTTGCCTTTCTACTTCCCGGGCGTACGCTGCGTCTCCTCGGACGTCTGGTGTCCGAGCGCTGGATGCTGTGGCACTGTCCTCCATGCGGTCGGTCCGTTGGGACTGCCCACCGCGCCTGTGCTGCTGATGCGAACGCACCGTGTCTGTTGGGACGACAAGTGCTCCACCTCGGCGGTCTACTTCCACGATTTGCCCGAGTCGGGAGAAGACCGGAGCCCGCCCCCCGTCTTGAGCTCTCGTGTTCGGCTGTGGTCTCCAAGTCCTTGTCCGACCACCAGATCTCGACGTCGTAGGCTGATTTCTGGCTTGCTTCATGGCCAGTACTTCCTTTCTTAACAGTGCCAACTCTGCTTCCACGGTGAGGGGAGGTGGAGGGGGAAGAACTTCTGTGCGTACCGGAGCCGTGAGGTTGTCAAGAGAAAGGACGTTTCCATCCATGCTGAAGAGGATGTTGCTAGGACCAGCATTGCTGGGGCCAGCGCCGTTGGTGGCCGCGATAACTGTTCCGTCCCTGTTGACAGTGGGAGAAACGGTGAGGCCCAAGTCGCTTCTGACCCGGTGGTATCTGTGCCGGTCAGCGGAGCTGCGAAACCCACCGGCGGAGTCAAACGCATCCAGGCCCAGAGTTAGGTTGGCCATTCGAGCAGCTTTCGAAAAGGTTTTGGGGAGATGAGTCTCTTGGAGAGTGGGAAGAAACACCACCAATGTGTACTGAGAGGCTGGGAGGAGTGGCTTTTTACGTCCCCAGCGGAGTCGCCAATTGTGGGGGTGCTTCTCGCCGGAATAGTCTCTTTGAACCTTCTGAGGTAAGGTGGGTGGTGAAAAGGGTGATCTCCGCTTGAGCCTTGTGCTTCCCGCCGGAGAGAGTAACCTGCACAGGTAGGCAACCACGTTAGTGCCTTGCCCGGACGGTGGTGGTCCGGGAAGGCACTCCGATGGTTAAGTCAGTCACCGGAGGAGAAAAATATGCCAGAGATCTAGAGAGGAGAATGGAGTTATGAGAATAGTAAATGAGGAGAGAGTGAGAGATCCAACCCCTTTGCAGTAAATGCAGCGTGGTATTTATAGGCTGAGGGGCGTGCGTCCCACGCGTTTGGTGCCCCTCACGCGCCTGTCATTCGTTCTCGGAATGACAGGTGATGTGACCATAATCTCTGCCACAGACGCCATATCCCGGCCGACGTCAGGCACGTGGGTTCGAGTGGTCAAATCACCTCGAGACATTCCCCGTCGCCCACGTGCTCCTGCAGGCGGCGGTGGCAGAGTAGGTGACTGCCGCATTTAATGCTCCATCGTGGAATGTGAAGCGTACCTGGTACGCCTAATCCGAACGAAGTAAGGCCCGAACCCCTTCACATGACGAGGTCAATCGACTCGGCGAGTGAGGAATCGAACACCCAGGGTACTCGGCAGTCGCTCGGCTGAGGTTCCCGAGGGCATCAAGAAAGCCAGGCAGAGAAAGGCACATCCTCGGCCATTCTCGCTCGGCATGCATCACTCAAACCCATATTCGTTCAGGACCACCCATCCTCGTTCTCCGCCGAAGGAACCATCCCCTCGGCACTACAGAGACGGATTGAACTGCATTCAGTTTTGCTGATTCTGAGATAGTTGATCTTTTTGGCTTCCTCGCAGTTGAGGGGTGTGTGCTCTTTGTGGCCCCTATGAACCCGGCTGCTACACACATCATTATCATTATTTTAAACAGATTGAGCCTAATTTTAAGAGCTATTTTCAAACCCAATCCATTTACTAAACGGGCTTAAAAACTCAACCCAACCTAACTCAACCCTACCTAACTCAACGAGTTTAATATATATCCTGAATCCTAAAATAAAACGATCTGGATTGAGCAGCTAGGCAAGCCGATGTGAATCCCTAGAAACGATCAAGTTTTCCCCAATCTGTAAAAAGGTTCAAGAGAAATGATAATGAAAAAGTGATGAGAAATCCACGGATCTCTTGTGAACTGAAAAATATAACTTACATGTGCTGGTATCATGAACTCTGAAAATAAGTCAATAAAGTTTATTTTTACTTTAATAATCAAGGACAGATGCAAAATTCGAGTAGGAGTCGTGCGAAAACTACAATAACATTTAGTTGGGCAGGCAAACTTATATAGCTCTAAAACTTTTAGAAAAATCATTAGTATATTTATAAGAAAATTTTGAAATTTGAGAAGGGACGATAGCCTGAGCTAACCTGCCCTTGTATCCGTCCTTGACTATGATCAATTGTGTGGTGTGAGTTTCTAACTATTCTTCTAAAAACAAAAATAGTAAATCAAAAACTAAATATATAGCTTGTAAAATATGTTGTCAACTTATATTTTAGTGATCCAGGTGACAAATTCCATAAAAAAATTTGGGGTATCTGTAGATATCATCTTTCAAAGTAAAAATATGAATCATTAACTAGCTATGAAAGGCGGGGACTAAGAAATTACATTATTATGATGCCTCATTGAATTTTTAATATTTAATACAGTAAAAAAAAAAATATGGCTACAAGCATACGAAAGCCTCAAACCAGTCATTTTGGTTCCACATTTGATAATTTTGACACCACAAGATTCGAAAGCCACAGTCTCTGTCTTATCCAAAATATCTTCTTTCATGGAATATAACCCCAAGGGCCAGTCAGAATGCCGGAGACGGCACTCGGATTTGAATTTTCCTCGGATATGTAATCATGGCCCCACTTATATCCAGCGTTTATGGTCTCCTCCCTGTCGTTAGCACCCATTGTCGTCGTCAGACCATTGTCATCCCGACATCCCATCTTGTGCAGGTGAAAATTCTTGATTTGGAAATTTTTCTGGCCTGACACGTTGGTGGTGGTGGTGGTGGTGGTGGTGGTGGTGGTGGTGGGTGGGTGGGTGGGTATAGATCTAGAAATTTTTCTGGCCTAACCGGGGCAAAACCATCGGCCGAAATTGATGGCAGATGGAGATGCTGGTGGTGGCGGTGAGTGCTGATTTTCTGTTCGTGATAGGTGGAGGTGGTGGTTTGCCGAAAATGGGAAAGAAGAAAATGGGTTTTGTTTGCAGAGGTGTGGCGGTGACTGTTTGCAGAGAGGTGTATGGGTCTGGTTTTTAGGATTAACAAAAATGAGGTTATGTTTTCCTTTTTTACTTTTTTTAAACAAAAATTTCTTTTTTCACATAACATAAAAAGCCACATAACATAAATTTTGAGCTACAATTCAGCATCAGATAAATAAATAAATAAATAAATAAAGCTACAATTCAGCAATAAAATATTTATAATAAAAAATGGGGTGTCAACATTTGTAATTTTTTAGTTTTCTAACTTTTCATTACATTAGTAAATTGGGGGCAATTAAGTTATTTGACAATTTATTCTATCATATCCACCTTCCAAATCCCTCTTCTCAAAATACCATCCAAACCATCCAAATAATAGATTACAAATTCACCTTCTTAGGAGGTGGGCCTACCCTCGTTACAGATCCACGCTCAAATCCACCCTCAGTACAAATCCACCCAAAATCATCACCTGTATCCAAACGGTCGCAAGGGACTTGGCTGTTAGCTGAGACTTTGGACTTTGGGATTTGTTTCATCTTGAGGTCTCAAGTTCGAACTTTAATTTTAAATTGGAAGATGCCAATTTTTTTGAAAACTGATGTGACAATCTGACACTTTCAAATTTGACACCAACAAATCATCAATTTGAACCTTGATGACAAATTTCAATTACTTAAAAAGCATAAAACACATTATTTTTGAATTTCAAAATGAATATTCGCAACATTAAAGTGGAGTATCAAGGTAAAGAGACCGAGAGCTTCTCTCTCTAAGAAGAAAACTCTAGCCGCCTTATATCTTCCTTCCCCTCAGTGAGGGGGTGGGAGGGGAGAGCTTTACCCTTGATGGGTATTTTCTTTCCTCTCATGTGAGAGCTGTTTTTCTCATCTTCAATATACCCCCTCTTTCCTGTGAGGATTTTCACTCTCTATCGTAGATTTGAGAGTTTCTTTGTGTTTTTCCCTCTTTTTCCTTTCTTTCAATTTATCCTTCATCATCAAGGTGTCGTTTCAAGTTCGTGCAATGGTGGTGGTGGTGATGGTCCTTTGACGAAGTGCGGTGGCGGCTAGGGTTGCACAAATAAATCGGTGAACCGTGAATCCAGTTCAGACCGAACCAATCCGCATGTTTTGGATTTTAACCGTGGATTAATGGTCTAGACACGGATTCAAAAAAGAAAAGCCATGACTCGTGGTCCGGACACGGATTTTGATTTTGATTTTGATTTTGATTTTGAAACCGTGGATTAACCGATTCGGACTGTGAGACATTTATTATATATAAATAAATAATTTTAGCACTTTTATAATTTTACCATTATACTACCTTGCATTTCTTGTACTTTATCACTTAACTATTTGTAGACACCCCAAAATGAGCGTTCACGTACATTTTAATCCCCAATGATGAACGGAAATACCCGGAAGAACTCTCGGATTGAAATTATCCAAGTCAACTCAGTCAACAGTACCGCACGGTACTCATCTCTCAACACACGGGACAGCCAGAGTCACGTACGGCAGACTGTTGAATTTTGACGGCCAGTTGTACCGCACGGTACACAAGTTGTGCCGCACGGCACAGTTTGTGTACCGTACGGTACTGTTTACGGGTTCCCAGTTTTTGCGGATTCCCAGCAGCAGAGAATGTTGACGAGGTTGGTCCCCCCGCCCGGATGGTCGTGGCCGAAAGGAAGGAGCTATTCCCTACACCATTGTCCCCCTGGGCAAGAATCAAGAACGGCGTGCTTTGGCGTGCTTTGGCTTACCCATCCTCTATATAAACCGATTGAATCCAGTGAGAAGAGAGACAGAGAACCAAACCCAGAGCCCCATCCCAGAGAATTTCGGTGTAAAATCGATCACGAAACTCCACTCTTGAGTGCCATTTTTCATTGCCGAAACCTCTGAGCTACAATCTCCACCATAATCAATCCAAGATCATTCTCTCTGCCAAAGCCAAACCTGAGGCAGAGACTCATCCCCTGTTTTCTTGGTTCTAAAGCCATTCCAGGTTTGCCAAAGCTCAAGCCTTCAATCCTTCTTACCCCCATACCAGAGTGAAGTTGAGGTTGAGAGAGGTGTCCAGCAGCATTCGGAAGTTCAATCTGACGTTTAATCCGAGAGTTCGAAACCGAAGGTATAAACCCGTTTCGCCAAATTCCTTGAATTTGGTACCCTGAGGGGAGGGGTACTAAGGGTGGAATGATTCCTTGTATCATTTCCATGCTCGGTATGCCCAAATTACAGCAAATCCAGTTTCATTTCAAACCTCCTGGTCGCGTCGTACGGTGAAAACATCGCCTCGTACGGAGCGATTCAACAAGGAGGGACATCTCATACTCAATACAATGTTTTCTCCCTTTTAAGTAATTCATTTTGAATGCATTTCATACCTTGTATGTGCCTCTGATCAATCATTTCGAAAAGCCAAAGTTTCAAACTGTCTTGCAGCCAGATGTGCCGCACGGCACTCCTACTGTGCCGCACGGTACACCTTGAGTGCCGTACGGCACCCATTTGAAAATTTGACCGTTAATCTGAAGAACAGTGCAGCACGGCTCACCGTTTGTGCCGCACGGTACATCCAGTGTGTCGCACGGCACACTTTTCTGGTAAAATGTGAAATTTGAACCTCCCTCCTGCAGGAACAGTTTGAAGTTTGGATTTTCGTTTGATTTCTGTTAATTACAATATCAGTCATCTGTTTTTCTCATTATTATCATCTGTTTTGTTTAATTTAAATGTTTATATGTTAATGTTCAGCAATAAAATTGTTTTCTAATAAAATCTCACAAATATTTAGTAAAGACCGATTTTAATCGGGCGAACGGGGTGCATTAAAACCCTTCCCTGTTCGTAACCTGGCTCCCGGATCCAAAACGAATCTCTGGTTTTCAATTGGTTTTATAAGTCATTCTCTCAAATCATCATTTCCAAATTGGTTTCTCGGGTCCCAAACTACTTTCCCAAAACCCGGGTGGCGACTCTAAAATCCTTGTTTTTCGAACCGTTTCGAAAACCATTGCCTGAACCGCGTGGGGGCCGACCGTCCACACTATTACTCTATTACATCAGGCTAGGAGTTGAACGATATTCTTTTTTAGCCAGATCCAGTTGCTATGTAAACTAACTAAGTTGGTTACCATTCGCTGAAACATTTGATGATTAGTTTGCCATGGATATTTTATAAGCAGTGGAGCAACTATTTTGGTTTTTGTTTTTTGGTTATCTATTTTGATTCCATAATGTTCAAATTTAGATTTGTTCAATTAATTTGTTGGAATGTTTAATAAGCTTTCATTATTTGTTACAATGTTGAGTTTGGGTTTTGAATGAGTTGATGATTTTTTTTTTATAGAAAAAATTGAAAATCCGTGGACAAATCCAGAACCGATCCGTCACTCGCGGATCGGATTGGAACCGAACCGTGAGACTTTTGGATCGGATACGGATTTTCTTTTCAAAAAAACCGTGACTCGCGGATCAGGATTGGATTCATGCCAATCCGGACCAATCCGGACCGTGAGCACCCCTAGTGGCGGCAATCCTAGTGGTTCAGTGATAAATCAACTTAGTTGGACTGGCTTGCCATCAATGTGTAGACGTGATTATTGAGGATACAGAATACCTCAAGTTTGTGTTTGAAAAGTGTGAGTTTTTCTTTTGTGTGTAGTGGCCCTTTGACGAAACAAGGCGGCAGCGATAGTGGTACAATGAAGAATCAACTCAATTGGACTGGCATGCCAATGTATGGACGTAACAATTAAGGATACCCAACGCCACCTCAATTTTGTTTTTAATTAGTGTGTTTTTTTCTTTTGTGTGTAGTGGATCCATTTTATGGCTAAGAGAGGTAGTCCTCTATTAAGGACGGATGCTAAGACTCCTTTGTGGCTTTCTTTTGTGTCTAGGTGTCCAAACCTAAGACTCCTTTGTGGCTTTCTAGTCCTCTATTAAGGACGGATGCTATTTCTAGATGATTATCTCATCTATCTTTGTTCTCTATCAATGAGGCTTCCACCATTTTGACAAAAAAAATAAAAAAGAATTTCAAAATGCCAAAAATAGATTTGGTATAAGGAGTCAAATTTGAAGCAAATTGTGTGAAGCCAAATCCACGTAGTATTTGACACTCCATTTGGCATAAAGGTTGGATCAAATGAGGATGCCAAAAGTAACAGTTTCTAGGTCACCTAGGATTTGAAGCCATGGGTTCGAAAGAGAGAAGTAGCTATAAGTGTGAAGCCGCCATGACTGAGAGAGAGAGAGAGAGAGAGAGAGAGAGGTGGAAAACTTATACACAATTGCCGCAGACTAAGGGCATCTACATTTGAGCCATTTAGGCCCAATTTAGAGTTAGATTTTCTGACTCAGTTAGAAAACAACCAAAAGTCTTCATTTTTCCTCTCCATTTGATCGGGTTAAGGAGTGGGCTAGGGGAACCAATTTTGTGTCGTAGGCTATATGGTTGCTACCTGCCGCTTGTACAATGGAGAACTCTAAGTTGGGTCCACGTGAATGAAACAAGAGAGAGTGAGAGAGAGAGGTGGATTTGTCAGGTGAGAGAAAAAAGAGAGGGGAAAAGGTACCCATGTGAGAGGGAGGTAGTGATACTTGGGTCCCATTTTTAACACTTAACCAACACTCTAAAATATCAAATGGATTACTTTTTTATACTCTACCTAACAACCCCCTAACACATAATTTTTGGGACCTACTTTTTATACTTTTTGTCATATAACCAACAATTTTAGAAACCTTCAAATGCGGATGCTCTAAAAGATGCTTAAGTTAGAGAATGGTTATGTGATGATTGATAAGAGCCCTAAAATGACACAATGACAAAATTACCCTTGTTATTTTAATTTCAAAAAAAATTGTCCTTCTTTCTCACGTTCTTGTACTATTAGAATTATTATCAGAATGAACAATAATTAGAAATACTAGATCAAAAAATAATATGGATAAATTAGTATTTCAATTAAACGCTGAACCCAAAATACAACTTATGCCCAATATTTGATATTTTGTTGTATAATGAAATTCATGCTATGACAAATCAGAGGAAAATATGGGAAAATTATTGATTTATAACAAGTGGTGGTGGTGGTAGCACTAAATTCGAAATGGTACTAGTACGTACCATTCCAGTAAGACAACTAGTATCCAAGCCGGTATGGTATTCAAAACCTTGATCCATACAGAGTTTTGCTCTAACTTTAACTGAGACCTTGCTAGTGAATTGTAGAATTGATTACCCATGATCAATTGAGGTATGCGCAAGCTCGTCCAAACACCTTGTTAAAAAAATATATAGAGAGAGAGGACTAGATGCATAAATTAAAAAATTAGAATACATCAACATCAAGGTCAATTTTACTTCTCCATCATATAATTTTTTTGGGTGAAATACTCCATTATATAATTAAAAAACAAAACTAGAATCTTATTAGATATAATAAAGAACCTAGAATCTTATTAGAATCTAGATATTTTTCTCTGAACTTATTGAAATACCATATTCCAACCCAGCCAGGATTCCAAGGATCGTCATAGAACTGGGCCCCACCGTATGTGCAACCCCAAGGCCTCATTAACCACGGTGGACCCTCACTTTTGGAAAATCTGAATCTCCTAGAAAAATCTCCACATTAAAACCCTGATGTAGCGAAGTAGGGCCCATACAATCACACATTATTTCCTCCATCTCATAATTTGATTTTAAATTATTTGATTTTAAATTATTTTGTTTGTCGTTTTTGAATAAAAATAAAATAATTTTCTCTGTAGTTTTTACAACAAATTTGCACCCGTTTAAATAATTATTAGTTTTTTATTTTAACTTGAAAAATAATACGAATATGATTATAAAATATATAAATTGATAATTTTATGATTGGATTTCAATGTCATGAAGCCTAAATTTCCGTTGGAGAGGTTTCAAGTTGAAATAGGTGAAGCTACGATTGGTTAGCTCTTGCAATCTGATTTACTAACCATTTTATCGTAAAAAAATTATTCCACTACGAATATACTTGGAAGTTTTAGATAAAAAATAAAATAAAATGTTTTTTATGTAGTTTCGAATTTTTTATAATAGCCCAAAGAATTAATGGGGCCATTTAAATATCTGATCTCGTCTAAATAAATTAAAAAGAAATTACATACTAAAGTACTTTGTTTTTTATGCAAAAAATGTACTCCCCACGTTCATTTTAAGTGTAGAGTTTCGTAATTTCAAGTTATTAAAAAAATATCATCATTACACATTTCACGTCAACTTTTACATTCATTTTCCACTATTGTCCTTGATGGAGACATCATCATTAAACTTTACTCATTAATTTTTCAAACAGAACCTACTTTTAAGGGCAAAATAGGAAATGTATCAACTTCTTCTCATTAACTTTTCAACATCACACTTATTTAGGAACAACTCAACATGGAATACACTACTCTTTTTAAGGAACAGAGGGAGTATATCTGTTTGTAGTGAACTAAAAGGGATTTGTTTACTTCATATTTTACCACTTGTCGATGTGGACGGAGAGGTGGCAATTACGGGAATGGTACCTATTTTATTTTTATTATAATTCCATAGTTGTATTAATATTATAATTATTATTAGTACTTTTATCATTTGTGCATGACACTTGGCTTAACCCTATTCCTTTTCTTTTCTTTTTTTGCAACGGAAACTTCAATTAACAATAGAAAAGAAAGGATAAGTGTCGATTACAACTAACATACAAACAAAATTGCTTGTCCGATTTTAGTATTAAAAATAACACGTCCCAAGCGCAGAACTAAACAAAACCGACGTAGCACAATATCCGGAAGCCCGGAGTCGAATCCTCAGGGACGGAGTCGGTGTTCAACCTAGAAGACGGGGCGCTAGTTTGAATTGGCTCTTAGGTAGCCACCCTTCCAGTTAGTTGAGTGATTAACTACGCTAAACTAAGGAAAAGTTCTGGATTTTATCAAGTAATTAAAAGCAGACGCGACCATCGGGATCCTAGCACCCATAACCAGCCCTGAATCCTTTCACCCTTTCTGTTCCTTAAAAATATATCTTCAAATTAGGATTTTCTCTCCCAGGTGCGAAACCCTGTTTGCGTTCCCCCACGCGCCACGAAGAATGAATTGCTTGACCCATTCCCCGTTCGTGTGGGTTTCGACAATGACAGAGCACGACCGTTCTCAGAAACCCCAATATGAAGATCTTAAAAATAACCGTGCGGAAATAGGCGAACGAATCCGGTTCTGGCCACGGCGTGCTATTCACCCCATGACCTCGTCTATAGAAATTTACGCTAGCATGATGATAACTTTCAACGCAGAAATAGAAATCCTAGTACTATGCATAATTAAAGACAATAAATAAATAATGTTTCGATTGTACCAACCACTGAAAACCAAGAACCGATGAATTAAAACTCGAAATCTTAAACAAGAATTGAAATCTGCAAAGAAACTAGAACAAGAATCGTTAATCAAAGCAATGTCAAGAGCGGAAAAAGAAATATTTGCCTAGGGTTTTTAGAACTCCAAGAATACAGAAAGTTAACAGAAAAATCCCTCACTAATGAATGATAACAAAACGTATTTATAGTGATCGCCCAATAAACATATCAAGACAGCATCGTTTAGCTTCGCACGTAACCATTCAGTATCGATACAGCTGATAGTGGTAGCAATACCGAACCCCTTTGACTTCTTCGTTGACTGCTAAGCCGTAGGTATCGCTACAGCTATGACCCGTATCGATACCAAACCTTCTGGACAGAATTTTGCACCCTTCTAACCAATTGGTATCGATACGGCTATGGATAGTATCGATACCGAGCCCCTCCAGCCGATTCTTTCAAAATCCAAGCTCCAATCCTCGACTCTCGCGCCTAACTCCACTTCAAGACATGCACAACACACGCCAAGAGTCATTTTACCTGGAAAACTCATAAAGACACCAAAAACACAACCGTGCACGCATTAAACGGAAAATAAATATTAAACCGCACGTCTAACGCGCTAAATCCCCCTACTTAGGCGCTTATATTTACAATATCGCGCGCCTATCAAAAATCTAAACTCTAATCCTACCGACACATAGTCCATCTTCCAGCACAAATTGTCGGATGGATTGGGGTGATTCGTCAACAACAACAAGATCCTCTGATTGTTCGGCTCCCATGTGGGCAAGGTGATCGGCGCTTTGATTAGCCCTCCTGAAGATGTGAGAGATAGTGGAAGAAGTGCGAGCAAGCAGAGTCTATTCATTTGGAGGTTGAAAAGACATATAGCATCATCCTAGGCATTTAAAAGTTGAAAAGAAGTTATTTGGACAAGTGGAAGCAAATGATTGAAGAAAAAGAAATGTAGTTAATGGAAGTTATTCCTTTCACTTATTGGTTTCCTATAAATAGCCTATTTGGGCTTCATTGTATTCTCTCCAACAAACCAAAGAATCTATCTTTATTTGTCATTAACTTTTTGTCTTAATAATCCAATTTTGGGTTATAATTATGTTTGTACCATATTTGGACCGCTCCTATAAAGGAGATCCGTCCAAATAGTAAGGAGACATCATCGATATCTTCTGACATATCAGCATGATATCTCCTGACACGTGGCGACGATATCACCTCACATGAATATCTTCTGATAAGTTGCGGCAATATCTCCTAACACGTGGCAATATGTGAGTGCATCTGTAATTCTTTCAAATACATGAAGCTTAAATCTAAGAAAGTGGGTGGTTGTTGCCACGTGCGATAAAGCCCTCCAAGGAATTAGTTACCACTTTTTGTGGAAGTGGTTAGTAAACTGATTCCTATTTCTAAGGAGATACGACTGAAGCTATGGAAAGTGGTCCCACTTTTTGCACATGTTGTAGTAGTTATGGAAGTAGTGGGACACTTGGCGGGCTAGGATTTAATTTCAGTACCAAATAAAAGGGGATGACTGAGTCCAAAGGATACATGGCAGCTTGTGAAGACTTTTGAAGAAAGTGGGCAGGAGATGTGCTTAGTGGAGTCCAAAATCTCCTGAGCCACTCATAGGCAAATGACGCCTATAAATACAAGTCATTGTGCAACATTACAAAGGTCCATGCACCAAAAGCTCACAGCAGCATGTAGTTTTGTTATTAGTATCATCTCCTAGCTATCTAGTTAGTCGATTTCCCTTTTCTTTCTTTCTTTCTCAACCATGTGTATCCCTGCTCATCTCCTATCTTCTTCTATGTAATTTTATATTTTCTTTTGTTGTTGAAGTCCTTGTTCAAGGCATCCGAACCATATTACTTTAGTTCAGATCAGGCTCATTTATCATTTTTATAGTTGGAGATCTCGTATCTCCTGGTATGCCCTCGCACTCTCACAACACTACTTAGTGTTGGCTCTACAATTTCTCCTGAACCCGGTGGAACCTTTTAAGGGAACAAAGGTTAACAAGATGGTAGGATGTGGTGCTAGAAGAGGAACAAAGAATACGCCGAGGGTTGAGGCTTCGCTTGAAGAAGACTTCACCTGGAGGAGGAGGCATTAGAGAGATCAAATTGCTCCAGCCTCTCAAGAAGATCTCCAGGAGATGGTTGTTGGAACACGGGATATTATTCTTGAATCCAATTCCAGTTTGTCTTTAGGGCCGCTTAGTTCCATTATCGGCCCATTTTGGGAGATAACATAGCCTCAACAAAGTTTGACGAAGGCCATCAAGGAGATGATGGCCCTGATTGGAGAGAATATGATATCTCCTGGCCCTTCATGAGATTTTCAACCGCCGATCCGTCAAAAATACCAGCCGTTCTAATTCATCCCTCAGGAGATTTTTCATAGATTATTTCTTAGGGGGAAGCAGCTAGAGTCTGCAAGAATTTTGCTCCGGATTAGGCCGAGCGAGACAAAGGAGAGAAATGGTCCTGACCGACAATCTCCTATCCCTCATAACGGTCATTTTCCAGGAGCATGAAGAGATCCAATTTGCTTTTCAACAATACCTTTCTTTGGGAGGTCAAAGAATTTTAGGAGAGTTTGACGACGACCATAAAGGAGATGCTGGCCATGATCAGATAACATCTCCTGGACTTCTATGAGGTGTGAATTCAATTGTTGAGCCGCTCTGGTTTGAACCTTAGGAGATTTCAGGTGCATCTTGACTCAAGAATATCTCCTAAGGGGCAACAATCTAAACTGGCAGAAGTTTTTTTGCTTTGGAATAAGCCGAAAGAGGTGAAAGATGGTGTTGGTCCTGACCAAAGACCTTCTCCTCCTCGCAACAGTCAACCTCATGGAGCATGGAGCAATTTTGATCTTCCTTTCAACAATCTCCTTTACAAGATAAATGAGTCAACAAACAGCTTGGCTAAGGTCATTTAGGAGAGAATGGCTTTCTTCAGCTTGGATGAAGAAGATAATTCGTCCTTTGTGGCCAAATTAGTTTTAAAGGGGGAAACATACCTCCGGACGATGTCATCCAGATAGAAGACTTGGAAGCTCCATCAGCAAAGCTAGAAGATTTGACAACAGATGTTCAAGATCCTTTGGAGGAGGATTGTTTTGCTTGAGAATCTGGAGAAATACCAAACTCCTGTTCAATTCTCCTTAAGGAGAAATATGGGGGCATAAAGGAGATTTTTGTCCCAATGTTGTCGCTCAAACAACCTACGGGCCACAATTTTCGGTAACCACCAAGCTTTCTTCTCAACAAGGGGATCAGGGGGTATCAAAGTTTTTTATAACCTGATTCTCAAGAGGACAAAGAGGAGCTCAACAAGTTTCTTCAAATTCCAAAACCGTTGAGCTTTAAATGAAGGCTATTTCCAGAAAATACTGGCTCACTGCTAGAGGAAAATCAGAAGGGACAGTTTGCAACACCATTCTAAGCCTTCCAAGGGAGTTTTTCAAGTTTTCTCCTGTCAACAACTCAATTTTGCGAGGCATGAGAATGTGCAAATTGAAATTCCTCTTCACCTTAGGCCAAATAAGGTCAGAGCCAACAAAAATGGCAGGAGATCTTGTAACAGCCATGGGTTTCAGGAGATAACAGAGCCCTTTATTTGCTTCACTTTCTATTGAGCAAGGGGGTAGGGGTAATTCGTTTATCCTACATATTTACAGCTTCTAAAAGAATGCATGAGCAGAAAACCTCTTGTAACATAAGGAGATGGCAGATCTCCTAGATGGGCGTAGAAGATATTAACTGGTGGCCCAAGGGCCATTCTCTCAGAAGCAACAATCTCATGTCCTTACATTCAAAGAACTGGTCATGGAGTTTGTTCAAGACTAGTTTATATCTGCTTTTAGGAGGGAATTTACGAAGCTCAAGGATCCTTGGTTTCTCCTAGGCTGTTCAAAGCTTATACATTTAATGTTGTTAAAGCATAGGAGAATTTTTTATCTTTTCAGGGCCGACAAGATGTTTTGTCAACTCAACTATAAGATATCTACTTCAGAAGAAAAGATTGAGGATTCTGACACCAACTCCTTAGGAGATAAAAAGATTTGGTAGGATCTGGAAGCTATTTACAACAGAAGAGGTTTTCCCTACAAAAAGACTCAAAGTTGCACCGAACTTGGGCAATGAGTACCCAAGAAGATTGCTAGATTTAAAGAATTGTGGTTAAGAAACAAAGAGAAGATTTTCTCCAGCCAACACACATGGCAAGAGAAAAAACTCTTCAGTCTTTACACACATTTAGCTTGCCATGGCCGAAGTGTAGAAAGAATTCGAGAACTAGATGATTAAAAAACCTCCTACTTTTTACCAATAATTCAAAGTCAAGCATTCAAAACTCCTATAGCCAAAGAATGTTTCATTGACTCCCAAGAAAATGAGCTTCAAAGGACTAGACAAGCAACGAAATTGGCTAAGGAGGGATAAAGTCAAGGGAAATCAGAAAGTTCTTCGACTGCTTAAGGAGAAATTAAGGCTAAAGTACCGGCATGTCCAGAAGAAATCTAGATCTCTACCCCCTAAGGTATCATGGAAAGACCTCCTTAAGCCCAAAGTTCTCCAAGTATAAACTTCAAACAATGGGGGGCAAGGAGGTCAAGGGAGGCAAGGACGCGAAGGAGATATCCCACCACAGTGGGAGTTTTTCCTATTTAGCCGAATTTTCTTGAGTCCATTCTTAGAGAAGGAGGGACAGCCTTCTTATATGCAATGAGATGTTGAAGTAGTAGGAGATACTTCTATCATCATTCAGGAGTTCCCTAAATTGACTAGAAGACATTCTTTCAATATTATCATCTTGAAGGAGAAATCATCAAGCAGTGGAGGCCTCTTCTATTTTGCAATGGTGAGATTGGTCTATCAAGATAGGAGGGATGGACAAACATGGATGGCTTATGACAGTGACTTTTTCCAACAAAACCTCTTTGGAAGAGTTAAGGAAGATTACAACAAGATCATCAAATACATACCATGAATTCATACGTGTACCTCCTATTACGCTCCTTGACGGAAAGTTCTTTGGCAACATTATTGTATTTCCTTCATATTCAAGCTCTCATTTTTTGCTCAAAAAGAGATCTTGAGGGGGGTAATGTTTGTACCATATTTGGACTGCTCCTATCAATGAGATCCGTCCAAATAGTAAGGAGACATCATTGATATCTTCTGACATATCAGCACGATATCTCCTAGGAGATATAAGGATAAATATCTCCTGACACGTGGCGACGATATCTCCTGACATGAATATCTTCTGATAAGTTGCGGCAATATCTCCTAGTACAGATATCTCCTAACACGTGGCGATATGTGAGTGCATATGCAATTCTTTCAAATACATGAAGCTTAAATCAAGGAAAGTGGGTGGTTGTTGCCACGTGGGATAAATCCCTCCAAGGAATTAGTTACCACTTTTTGTGGATGTGGTTAGTAAACTGATTCCTATTTCTAAGGAGATACGTGAAGCTATGGAAAGTGGTCCCACTTTTTACACATGTTGTAGTAGTTATGGAAGTAGTGGGACACTTGGCGGGCTAGGATTTAATTTCAGTGCCAAATAAAAGGGGATGATTGAGTCAAAAGGATACATGGCAACTTGTGAAGACTTTTGAAGAAAGTGGGCAGGAGATGTGCTTAGTGGAGTCCAAAATCTCCTGAGCCACTCATAGGCAAATGACGCCTATAAATACAAGTCATTGTGCAACATTACAAAGGTCCATGCACCAAAAGCTCACAGCAGCATGTAGTTTTGTTATTAGTATCATCTCCTAACTATCTAGTTAGTCGATTTCCCTTTTCTTTCTTTCTTTTTCAACCATGTCTATCCCTTCTCATCTCCTATCTTTTTCTACGTAATTTTAGGTTTTCTTTTGTTGTTGAAGTCCTTGTTCAAGGCATCCGAACCATATTACTTTAGTTCCTCTTTATAAAGTATCACAACGCTTGAAGGTGGTTTTCAGATCAGGCGCATTTATCATCTTTACAGTTGGAGATCTCATATCTCCTGGCACGCCCTCACACTCTCACAACATTACTTAGTGTTGGCTCTACAATTTCTCCTGTCCCTGGAGAAATTCGTGTCAACAAATTACGAGGAGGAGTAGAAGTAATTTAGATCCTATGTATCGGTTTCGTTCTTGAAGATTGGTGTTTGTCTCGTAGCACCGATTTTCTTTTACGTGTCGATTTGTACTTGAAGATTAATGGAAGTCTCTTTCGTTTGTTTTCAATTCTTTCCATCAATTTTGTCTTTGATTCGTTTGCCATTTCACATTCGGTGAAGTCCTGAAATACAACGAAAAACTACGGATTCACAATCACATTGCTCTTGTTTTGTATTGTCAACTTAGTTTCCCGAAATATCTGTCGATGTCGATTGTGAGAGAACATAGGTAAACAGGGACTAAGGAACATGAACACTAAATTGATAAATGGACCCTTGATTTTATGGATTTGCTTGGGGCCTTTGATCGCATTGTATTAGATGTGCCGACCTACATGCACAAATGCAAATTGCACTGTTTTCCTTTTATAGTTAATTTTTCAATTCTGTATCATATTAAAAAATTCCAAATGTTTGAAGAAAAAGGGGCGTCAGGGGTGCTACTTATTTTCGAACTGTGTACTTGTAACTTTATTTTGTTAAGTTTGCTTGCTTTAGAGCAATTCCAATGGTCAACAAATGACATGAGCTATTTCCATTTTTGGGTGTAAATTGCAAAAAAAATCCCTAAACTAATGGTGTGCCATTTTCCCAGATCCGGGGTGGGTGCTATGCGGTAGGTGCTATGCGTCGTGTTGTGCGGCAAAACTATGTTGTTTTGCTTGATTTTTGTACACAACTCCAAAGCTTCCAAGGGCCTTGTTTGGGGGAAGAAAAAACTACTACAAAGTGCCTAAACCCTAAACACGAAGTACTTAAACCTGAAGTGCCTAAATCCAAGTGCCTAAACCTACTATACCCTACTCCAAAGAGCCTAAATCCCCTACAATTGAACCTCAAAATTAACTCTCCAAACAGGGCCCTTGTGTACCAAGAAAATGAGCAAAACGACGTAGTTTTGCCGCACAACATGGTGCACAACACATACCGCGTAGTGCCTCCCCCGGATTCCATTTTCCCAGCCATTTGTGTGTCACCTCACCAAAATAACCACCAAATCCTTCCCACCAAGCTTCCAACTTAAATGTATTTATTTACGAGTATTGTCTTTTTTCTTTTTTTTTTTTATGAGTAATAGTATCCAACGGCCCACAACTGTTTTCCCGCACTTTATATATATATATATATATATATATATATATATATATATATATATATATATACTCCCTCCCAAAAAGTTTAGCCTACTTATAAATTTTCAAATTTTATGTTCAATACATAATGTTACCCAAAACTTAATAAATTTTCAAAAGTTTGCCCTTCATTACTGACTCTAATAAAATAGGATTTAATCAAGTTTTGAATTTAAATTGTTTTTTGGAAAGTAGAAAATCTTGTTGCCAATGTAATTAGAGCACTTTTTCAAAATTTTAAAACGCACTTTACCGGCTTTAAAATTTCCAATTATTCTTCTTTTGGTCTCATTATTTTGATTGTTAAAAGCATCTCAAGGGCAAAAATTAAATTTACCGGCTTTTCTTTGTTGAAAATTTTAAATTGGTCCTATATTTTGGGCAGCCAAAAAAGGAAAGTAGGCCTAACTTTTTGGGACGAGGGAGTATATGTTAATTTCAAATGCAATGAAGTGTAGTTTATTTAACTTAAATACTAAAATTCATCAAGAAGTGCAGTTTATTTAACTTAAATAAGTTACAAGTACTTAAATAGAAGAGATAATAGTGCCTACCAAACAAGTTACAAGTACCGATTGACAAAAATAAATAAATAAATAAGTTACAAGTACTTAAATAAAGATAGTAGTGCTTAAATAAAATAAAATAAAAAACAAATTACCACCTGAATAAAAAAGAATAGTATAGTACCTTAAAAAGAATGACACTCCAAATAACAATGCACCATTGCAGTGCCATTGCTATTTTAACAGGTTTATCCGTTTCTTCTGAAGGCATTGACAAGTTTCACTAGATACGGCTCATGCTACTTGGTCAATAAACAAGATTTTGCGTGAAAATTGTTTGGGGGATGATAATAAAGTCATAAGTAGGTTTTCTGATGAAAGCCAATGACATCAATGCGATCATTTTTCAGGATTCCCAGCTTCTTGTTTGATCCTTATTCTTTTCAAAAGTTGTGGTTCGATCTTTAGGCTTTGGTTGGTCTTTGTTGGAGGCGTTTGGTTGATTTTTGTTTTGAGGCCTTTTTTTCGTGTTAGAGGTTTTGGTTGGTTTATTGCCAGCCTTGAATTGTTATTTTCCATTTGGTTCCTAGGCAAGTGTTTATCGGAGTGAGAGGTACCTTCTCTGTGGGTCGGTTTTCTCTCTGTCCTAATGCCTTGTGTCTACGATCCTTTTAATCTTTCTAATTTGTTTTGACAGATTAATGAATCTTTTTTGCTACTCAAAAAAAAAAAAAAAAAAAACTATTACTATTACTATTTTTTGAGTAAATAACCCTATTCACACCCATTTTTGACAAATGACCACGACCATCGAAATTGCTCTTACATGCCTACGTATTTGTCTCAGCCCTCGTGATCCTTTAAACTCGTGATCGTTTAAAAGTGAAAAAAAGGTTGAACATATATGCATGTACATCTCAAACCCCACTTGTGTTTGTCACTTTCCAATGTAATGACTTTTCGAAGGAAATTAGTGATATCTTACCTCAGCCGATAATTACCAATCTCTTGCAAATAGTTCAACCAACCACGTTTGTGCTTTCCTAATGTCTTAAATTCCAAACCTTTCAAGTGTTATAAATTTGCTGGGACCAAAATCTTTGTGGAGCTTTGCTCTAATTTTAAATGAAGCTTCTAAGCAAGTGCACGGTAAAATTGTTCTCTCAAAATAATACTTCCTCCGTTAGGATTTGTTGGTCCACAGGCATACTTTTTCAAATCCGAAAATATTTATCCATTTTCAAAAGTCAAATGATAAAGTAGTGAACAGTTACTTTTGATGATGTGAAAACAACAAACACAAAAAGTAATGGAAAAAAAGTTTGAATTTCCAAAACGGACCAACAAATCCAGACGGAGGGAGAAGTTGAGATGTGCGTAAGCTGACTCGAATATCTAGTTAGTTTATAAAAGAAAAGGACAAATTAGGACTCTCCGGTCCCACAATTGCTACACCTCTGAAACCAACCTTCTGTAAAGACTAACTGAAAGTGGGTCCCACCAAATTAGATCTGATGGTTCCAATTCAATTACTTTTTGATTTTGGGGATGGGATGTGGGGTTTCAGCAAGCTGGGCCCCAGGAGGACAATGAATCCATTCCTTGTGTTGGTGCTTGAATTTAATAAAGGAATACTTTACAAAAAGTAGAAGGAACAATACTCACAAATACTTCAATTATTTTGAAAAAAATCCTTTCAGAAAAATGGACACGAAGTCAAGAAAAGTAGGCAAGAAAAGATATGCAACCTCCTGAGAAGTACCATGAGAATCAATTTCAAGCAATTCAATGGAGAAGTTAATGACTACCCCGTCAAGAGGGGAAATTGTTCCATAGAGTAGTAGTATTAATGAGGTGAAGTTTGGCCTACAAAAGTAGGGGTGCTCATAGTCCGGCTTGGTCCGAATTAGCATGAATCCAATCCTAATCCACGAGTCATAGTTTTTTGAAAATAAAATTCATGTGCGATCCAAAAGTCTCACGGTTTGGTTCTAATCCGATCAGCGAGTCATGGATCGGTTCCGGATTTGTCCACAGATTTTCAATTTATTCTAAAAAAAAATTGTCAACTCCTTCGAAACCCAAACTCAACATTAAAACAAATAATGAAAGCTCAGTAAACATTCCAACAAATTAATTGAACAAATCTAAACTTGAACACTATGGAATCAAAATAGATAACCAAAAAACAAAATCCAAAATAGTTGTTCCACTTCTTATGAAATATCCATAGCAAACCAATCATCAAATGTTTGAGCGAATGGTTGCCAGCTTTGTTGGTTTACATAGCAACTGATCCAGGTAAAAAAGAATCTCCTTCAACTCCTAAAATGATTTAATAATAGTTAACTGATAAAGTCTAAGAAATGCAAGGTAATATAGTGGTAAAATTATTTATCTGTACACATATTTATTTTTTTTAAATTATATATAATAAAAATCTCACGGTCCGGATCGGTTAATCCACGGTTTCAAAATCAAAATCTGTGTCCGGACCGCGAATCACGGTTTTTTATTTTTTGAATCCGTGTCTGGACCATTAATCCACGGTTAAAATCCAAAACGTGCGGATCGGTTTAGTCCGGACCGGATTCACGGTTCACCGGTTTTTTTTTTTAGTATTATTGGTTCGTTGGGGATTCCAAAAGGCAAAAGATTATGACTACAACTCTCAATTTTTTGAATAAGATCGAAAAAAATGTAAAAAGTTGTCTTTTTGACTTATTTTTGTCTTTATTCAAAAAAAATTATGATTCAATCAGAATTTTTTATTTTTTTGATTACTCTCGCCGAGACGAACCAATAAAACACAAAAAAAATTGATGCAAAACTAAAAAACACAAAAAAATCAAATAAGAACGAAAAAATAAGCCAACTAACTTTTTGGTTCAAAACACACCTGACTACCCCTGTCATGTAGCTTTGGACAAAATAGCACCATAGTGCCGTCTTAGTACGATCAATAACATTCTTTCAGCAATGAAATGCCCCATCAAGAAGGCGAATCGTCGACTCTCACGTTTCTGAAGGGATCAATCACGGATTTACAATAAAAATGGCTTACGGCATGATTTGTGGCCTTTCATCTCCACCATGCTTGATAGGGGTGCGCACGGTTTGAATCAAATCGAATTGACATGAATCCAATATTAATCCACGAGTCCCGGATTTTTAAAAATAAAATTTGTGTTCGATCCAAAAGTCTCACAGATTAGTTCCAATCCGCGAGTCACGGATCGGACATGGATTTGTCCGAGAATTTTCAACTTATTCTAAAAATAAATTCATCCAACTCATCCAGTGAGACAGTGAGTTCACAATTAGACCTCTAAAACAAATTGAAACGGCCCAGGAAATAATTTATACAACAATATTGGCTGTGTTTGGTTAGATAATTTAGTTTAGTTTTGATGATGTCATAAGATGTAATGAGTGGAGAGAGATAGAGAGAGAAATGAGGAAAATGATGATGTCATCAAAACTAAAACTAAACTGGAAAACGAACAGGGACATTACAGTTTACCCCAGAGTTTTGTTGGGAGATACTCTATTACACTAAATCATATTAAACATATTTGAGAAAATGATAAGTTTAATTACGAGTCACGGATTCCAAATGAGAATCAGTGTATGAATCACGAGTCACGGATTTTTATTTTTTGAATCCGTGTCCGAATCATTAATCCACACGTAATGTCCAAAAAGCACGGATCGGTTCGGTCTGGAAAAAAAAAAACCTGGTTTTGAGAACCAAGTTTTAAAAAGAAAAAAGTACTCTAAAACTCAAAACAAACGAGGTGCGTTTTTCGCGCTTCCCGCACTGGAGATTTGTCCAAACTGGTAGCTTTAGTTACTATAATTTTGTCTTAGGGATGCACAAATGCACAGAATAATTAATCCATGGGAGTTTACTTCAATGCCAAAGTTACCAAATGAGAGTTGACTAAAATTGTGTTGGCTCAACTAGAGAGGTAGTTATCATGACTTGTGTGATCTTTTAACCTGTACCAGCTATAACTACTAACTACCACTCCTCCCCTTGTACTGTACCTAGAGATTGTTCGATGTCCCCGAGCACCGCTGCATGGTATTCATCGCCTCTTATTCACCGCACGTTGGTGTAGACCCGACACATTTGTCATGAACCAGCAAATATGTGCCGGACAACAGGTTTGGGATAAAAACATTGAATATTTTTTCCTAACATGGACCCCACTAGGCAGTGGCGGAGCCAGGATTGAGAATCCGGGGGGGCCGAGTTCAAGGGCGGCTCTAAGATTTTCATCTAACGCTGACAAAAATGCACAACATATTTATGATGAAAGCTGTATGCAAAGAGGTCGTCTAATTCTTTTCAATTTTTCAGTGTTTCCACATTGAACCTAATGTCAGACAACTATTATCCTTATATGTTTATTATATATGGGCTTTTATAAGTGTGCCATACTTGTTTTGTTTTGTTAGGGCTATAACAATTTGGTTCAAATTTTGTTGGAAACAATTATTTTAATTTCAAACATGTAACCCTGCACTGAAAATAGCAAAAAAAAATTTAATTTATATCAAAATTTTAATTTTTTTTCAGTGCATTTTTCACTAGGGCAGCCTACCTTCCTCTCTCTCTCTTTCTCTCTCTCTCTCACTCTCTCATTCACACATCGATAGAGTTCGCACTTCACAGAGCAACTTCACCCGGGAGCCATTGAGCCGTCCAAGAGTGTGTTCTTCAACAGATTTTTGGGACATAAAATCTCATATTTTATGACACTCCAATCTCAACACATAAAATATAAAAGTGATTTTATGAGATTTTCATAAAATCTTCCTAAAATCTATAGGAAAACCACTACATTTTATCAGTTGAGAAAACAACTCAATTTTATCACCCCTCCATAAAATGTTCATTTTATGAGATTTTCATGAAATGCACCTAAAATCTATAGGAGATCGAACAAGGCCCAAGTCATAATTTGGCCTACTTTTTTTGGTTTGTTGATTAATTTCAAGTCCGTCCGTTGCTGTCTATTGCTGGAAAAAAAATGACAAATTTATCTTTTTTGAGGTCATTTTTTAAATTAACTTCGACTTTGTCAAATATCTCATGCATCCAAGTAAACTTAATTTCTTAACAAAATATCAGATGAGTTTAACTAAATGTACTGAATTTGAGTCGTTAAAAATGACACCAAATTAGCGCACAAGATACTATTTTTTGATCTGTTGACAATTCGAACTTGCTTTACTTCTCTCTTTGTTTTGGGTGGAAATCGTTTTTTCTTTGAAAATTTTTTTCTGTATAGAATAATTTATGGCATTTGATATGACGAAAACAATTATGAATGATATATATTTTTGGTAATCAATATAAACTAATTGATTTGGCAGATAAACTTTGAAAAATGTTTTTCACGTCATGATTACTTAGAGTGTCTCTGGTCCTCACTCTTTATTTCACTCAAATTTGACTCAAAAGTTGTATAAAAAACCAATTTGGGTAGGATCATCTCCAATGGCAAAAGTCATTTTTCACTCCAATTTTATTTTCTTAAATAACCAAGGGCATAGATGTAAATAAGAGAGATGATAGAATCAGCTTCGGCGAAAGTCCGATGAGGTTCAGCAGCCCCAGCTAAGGTCCGCTAACGCTAACTTACAACGCTCCTGCAACTACTCCGGCGAAGCTCCTGCATCAAAATCGAAAGCATTGGCAAGGCTACAGCATCATGCATGCCGAGAAGGCCAACAAAGCTCCAGCGAAGCAAAGTAGCCGTTGAAAACATTAGTTAGGGACTTACGGTTTGCGTTGTCTCCAAAATGGAAAAACAAATGGGTAAAATCCCAAAACGGATTAGAATTTAGGTAAGCATAGGAAATAAGATTTTGTTGATTTTGCCAAAATTTTTAAGTTTTCGCTCTTAAAATGGATTTGGAAAATGATATAGGTACATCATTTGTGCACCCCAAATGCACACCACCCTGAAGTGACAAATGAGGAGAGGCCCAATGTGGTGCTCATCTAAAAAATGGGTCTCTTCTCATTTGCCAGCTCGGGATAGTTTACATTTAGGGTGCACAATTGGTATACTCATAGCATTGTTGGATGGAATTTAGGATCGGAGATGGCTCAAAGTCACCCTCATGCATGTCAACCAAATGACAGTTTGTACTGTAGAGTACCTCAAAGTAGTAGTAGGTCTTTTTCTACCGGGGCCCCCTGTGACATCACTGGAAATAAACAATTCAAACCCCCCAAACTTGTCCACGACGGATCAAGCTCTCTTCCACTTCGTATATTATCCAGTGCTCTATAGCTTAGGCCTTTTTGGGCCCTTAAGTGGCTCACAACAATGATCAGAAACATTGGTTTTTTAGATCTCGTTGAGTAGAATTTGCATTTTAAAAACTAGCTTGATCAAACATCAATAACTATATGATTAGAAACGTATTTGTGCAAAGAAAAATGGGAAACAAAAGTTTCAAATCATATTTTTTGTCCATTTTTTCCCTTACAAATCTAGTTTGTTTATACGGCTATCGATGCTCAATCAAGTTAATATTTTGCATGCATATTCTACTCGACGAGCTCTACAAAATTAACATTTCCGATCATTGTTGTAGGCCACGTAAAGCTCCACAAAGGCCCAAATTGGACCGGACTAGACCATATGCAAACTGGATGGCAGCTTGAACTGTCCACACCCCCACCACCCCCATATCTTCCCAAGTAATATTCAGTGGTTTTGGGCACGGCCAGATAACACCCTTGTTTACCGCACATTTTTGTAGGAACTCGTAAACTTAGTGATGAGCTCCTAGTAAATACACAGAGGATAAAGGTTTTGGGCAATGGAGCACCACGGAGCAGTGTCCCAAGACCACCAAATAAATTTTTATATCTTATTCCCAACAAGTGAAGCCTTTTATATAAATATATACAAGTACATGAATTTATATATTTTGTGGTGGCCTGTCCCATTTTTTCTGGTTCTCTCCCCCACCATGTCCATATTCAATCCAATATTTCCCATCTGGGTTTTCTCAGTTTTGATCCCTTTCGTTATTTCCAACTCTGTTTCACTCTGCCCTCACCATCTTCCTCCCGGAATCGGCGACCGTAAATTCGAGCAGAAAACAGACAGATTCTGGGAGTTTGAAGAGCAATCCAACAGTTGGGTTGAAGTGAAATTACCATATGATCTAATCTCTTGTCTCAATGATAACTGTACTAAAGTTGGTTCAATTGGTAAATATGATGATGATCAGGGGTCAAAGCAGGGGAAGGAAGAGAAAGTGGAGAGAGAAAGAAAGAAGGATATTGATGTTTTGGCTATGAGGAGGGGATTTTGTTTGGTAAAAATGTCAGAGAATTCAGTTTGGGTGGTAGGGGTAAGTGGGTCAATTTATGAGAGGTATTGGAATGGAGTTCAGTGGGTGATTGCTCCTCATGATTTGCCTGTTTCAGCTGCTCCTGCAAATTCTGTTTTTATGATCAATCAGACCATTTTTGCCCTATCTGAAGCTGGGAATCTCTTTCAGGTACTTGTAATTCCCATATTTTTGTTCCATCAATTTTTTTTTAGTCTTTTACTTCAAAAATTGCATAAAAAAGAGACCAAAAATAAACCTTTGTGGCTATTCAAAATTTCGGAATCGATTCATATTAATCTGAAAAAGAAAAGAAACTTTTTTGGGTGGTATTTTGGAATCCATCATGCCAACCACAACCTTAGATCGCTTGGCTGTATCGTAATCTGAAATCGCTTTCGATAGCTATTCCGCATACGCTTTTGCTTGTGGGAAGGGAGTCCGTCTACTATGGTACATCAAAATGATTTTCGTGTATGGTATATTGGTATCGCAAAAGTAAATATTACAGGTGTTGTGGCAAGTATTTCGCATAGGCTTTTAAGGTTTATGACCTTACAAGAAGAAGATGCACAAAAATTTTAATGCAAAGAAGCACCTTTATGTGTGTTCTCAGTTTTAAACCTTAGCAATTCATCTTTTTTCATATTACATTTTGAATGTTAAGCATAAATCATAAACTATTTTTTTAATCGAACCTATGTGTTATCCCTGATTTTATTTTTATTTTTTTGCCTTGTAATTTTTTTATCTACAGCATATATTTAAAGATTAATCATAGTTTTGTATACAGAAACCTCATTCAGAACGAGGCCATGTGTACATCTATTCATTGGAAGTTTAAAGTCAATGACTTTGATGATCAGGATTACAATACAGAAAAGGTCTAATTATTCGGTGCTTCGGAGCACGGTCACGTGGTATTCCGAGACACCGGACTTGGGGTTGCTGCTGTGCTGTGCAGCCTATGGCGCCACCGCGCCGGCATCTTTCCGACAATTGGAGACGTTCGCTACGTAGATCTCATCGAGTACTATAAGTGTACCCAAAAACCAACTCGATCGGATATCGTTAAGTGCCTCGTCGGAACACAAATAACTTGAAAAGGCATGGGTTTAGTGGTTTTGATCCAGTGTTTGTGTTCATTTGTGTTCCATTTTTTTTCAAGGTATTTGTGTTCTGATGAGACACTTAACAATATCCGATCGAGTTGATTTTTAATATAAATGTAGTAATTGACGAGCTCTACGCAGTGAACGTTTCCGATTGTCAGAAAGATGCCGGCGCGGCGGCGCCATAGGCTGCACAACAGCAACCCCATATCCATTCCCGAGACACCCAACCCCACATATTCTTGTGGCGTCCACAACTAAGTGAGTGGATCCCAAGTAAATATTTGGTGATAGAGTGTTCCGAAGCACCAAGTGGCTATGTTCCAGAACTACTGAATAAATATTACTCGAAAAAAAAAGGGTCTAGTCATTTTTGGTATAGTTCATTTTTAAATATTCGTTTTTTCAAATTTTCCTTCCTTTAATTCAAGTTCGTGAGTCTAATGCCCTTATTTTCAGATAAGCAAGTTTTTATTTTCCAAAGAGAACTGATATAGGCACTCCTTTTTTCTCTATTGACGCTCCTTTTTTTTGTCTTTTGACAAAAATAAGAACTGATAATTTTAATTGGGTTATAATAGGAGATGAACCAAATTTGGATCGATCTTGCGGATTGATTCTAGCCAAGTTCTATATTTATATTTGATCAGGTGTTGGGTTCTCAACTTTTCAGAATTGTTTGGAATGGTCTAAAGACTAATTTGGACACTATTCACAAGAATTAAATGAAGACACTAAGCATTGACTGACCTAGAGGTCCTGATCCTTTTTCCACTTGCACCAAGGGACAATTTGTTCCAGCCTCGCTAACCACTGCTCCACGTGCATCTGTGCTGCACGAGAGGATAACAGTTAGACTTTATTTTCCATCTCTTATTTAGGCTAACTAAGTTTGGTTAATGTAATCTGGAGGCCACGATTAATTTTAGATTGAAACCTTTCAACAAATCCGAACACACTAAACGGCGGATTTGCTTGCAAATGATGGCTAGCTCGTGCGGTAGAGTTCTTAGATGCACATACTGCATCTCGGGATCGAGTCTTATTCTCCCCTCCTCCATGTAATAAATTAGGAATGACGAATGACAAAAAAAAACCCAGTGAATTTGCTTTCACGGGCCACAACAAGTCTTTGAAGTTTGAAAAATGGTGAGCGTTGACTGACTTTGAGGTCTGGAGCTTTTTCCACTTGCATTAAGGGAGGATTTGTTTTCTCGAGCCTCGAAGCCTTTGAAGTTTGAAGTTCAGTCGGTCTAAACCCGGTCCTGGTCGGTTTTGGTTTTGAAGTTCGAAGTTTGGTCTCGGTTACCTGAAAATATGTTAGACTAAACCAAACTGAACCGAACCAAAATATCGTAATATTAGACCGAATAGGGGTTTTATAGAGTATATTTAATTAGGGTTTTATTACGGGCCAATACAAAAAACAAATATTTATTACCACTAACTCCAATCATTCTTTTTAATTACCACTAACTCCATTAAGGTCAATCACTCTTTTTGGGGCTTAGACACTTAGGGTGCACTTTTCTATTATAGGGTTTTTAGTGGTTTAGACACTTTCATAGAGTACCCTAGGATGTTAGGCACTTTCATAAGGTACCTTAAAGTTTTAGGTTTAGACAACTTCATAGGGTACCCTAAAGTTTAGGGTACCCTAAATTTAGAATGTACATTTTAGAATTTAGACCATACATTTAGAATTTAGACCGTACATTTAGAATTGAGACTGTACATTTAGAATTTAGACCGTACATTTAGAATGTACATTTTAGAATTTAGACCGTACATTTAGAATTTAGACTGTACATTTAGAATTTAGACCGTACATTTAGAATGTACATTTTAGAATTTAGACCGTACATTTGAAATTTAGACTGTACATTTAGAATTTAGATCGTACATTTAAAATTTAGACCATACATTAAAGAATTTAAAATTTACGGTCTAAACTCTAAATGTACGGTCCTAATTCTAAATGTACTGTCTAATTTCTAAATGTATGGTCCAAAGTGCCTAAAAGTACAGTCCTCCGAATAGGGCCGTAAATTTAGAATTTAGACCGTACATTTAGAATTTAGAATGTACATTTAGAATTTAAAAATAGGACCGTACATTTAGATTTTAGACCGTAAGACCATACGTTTAGAGTTTAGACTGTACATTTAAAATTTAGACTGTACATGTAGAATTTAGACCGTACACTTAGAATTTAGAAATAGAACTGTACATTTAGAAGTTTATGCACTTTTATATGATTTTGGGATTTTGGAACTTTTATACGGTTTGAAATGTAGACACTTACGGTTTGGGATTTTAAAATTTAAAATGTAAGAGAGAGAGAGAGAGAATTAAGAGAATATAGGAGTATACTGGGGAAGCCTAATTTGGAAGATACCTAAAGTCATTGGGCAGTGATTGGCAAAATTGACGTGTTAAACATGCACCACTAGACCACCGATTCATTTGTTAGGTGTCACCTCCTTCCGTGAGGTAGGGATAGAATTGTTAGAAATATTAGTACGGGGCTTAGGTTTGAGTTAGATGTACATTGTAGCTTCCGCATGGAGCGCACGGGAATTATATTCGGAAAAGTGGACCGGCTGGGAAATTCCCCTTTAATTAGAGTTGGACTCTTGGCCCAAGTTTGACTCGTGGTCTTTATTTGTGGCCAAGCTATGAGTTTTGGGCCTAACTGCATTTTTGATAGAAACGTTATTTACATGGAATGTGAAATATGCTTGTTTTTTTTTACTTTTGGTTGTGGCCCAAACTTGTATTTTTATTGTTCCAAATTCTTTTGAAGCTTCAGAAAAACCCGAAAATCCTGACCAAACCGAACCACCCTGAACGGATTTCATTCCGTTGAATATTCCAGCCGGAATCGGTTTGCAGCAATTCTAGACTGAACCAATCCATTCAGGTCGGCACACCTGGAACCTCGACCGGCACAAACTAATTTCACCCCTAGTTTGAACAACGGAAGTGTTAAACCTTTAATTGTAGGCATTTTATTACCAAAAATGATACAGACACATCCTTTCAGCCACACTCTACTACACCCTCACTCACATATGGGTGTGGAGACCACATGTGGGGACCACCCACATGTGAGTAAGAGTATGGTAGAGTGTGGCTGAAAGGGTGTGTCTGTATCATTATTCATTACTTACCGGGCAATTTAAATTTCTAATCACCGCTCAATAGGAGTAAATAGTACACATGAAATCTAAAGTTTAACATTTTAATATATATTCGTATTCATGTACCTTTTATATTTTTATTTAGTTTTACATAGACTTATCCATTAGAGTAGTTTACTCCCTACTAAATACATCAAGTTTCAATTTCGTCTTTACAAAATATTTTGTGTCAATTTCGTCCTTATAGTTTCAGACAAATTTCAATTTTTCCCTTCCGTCATACGGAAAATGCTTATGTGACAAATGAAAAATGCTTAAAGTACCAGAAAAATGCTTAAAATTCCGGGAAAATGGTTAATCAACAAAACAAAAAATGAAAAAAAATTACAAAAATATAAAAATATGGGTTTTTATATTTTTATATTTTATGAAATTTTTCTACTGACTTTTTTTGGAGATCAATCATTCGTATCAACGAGAGGAATCAGAAAAGTATAAAAATATGGGTTGAAATTTAAAAAAAAAAAATCTTATAAGATGACACTTTATATAAAATAAAATAAAAAAGTAATTCCTTTCGTCGATAAAGTATGGGCTGAATTAGACAAAAAGATTTTTCAAAGGCGAAAGAATATACCAAACAGTTATTCTTTTGGCTATAAAGTGTCGGCTTTGGCCCAAGGGGTGTTTTAATTTCTTCAACCTTGGTTGAAGTCCTCTCTTTTTTCCCTCCAACTTGATGTACTCATTGTCAAGTTTTCTTCAATAAATTTCATTGCCATTTCAAAACAAAAAAAAAAAGTGTCACCTTATAGTATGAACTTTTTTTAACTTCAGCCCATATTTTTATACTTTTCTTATTCTCTCATCGATATGAATGATCAATCTCCAAAAAAAGTCATTAGACAAATTTCATGAACTTTTTGTCTAATGACTGTTTTCTGGTATTTTAAAATTTTCGTCATTTTTTTGGAAATTAATCATTTTTTTTTGGTATTTTAAGCATTTTCCGTCATTAATTTGACGGAAGGGAAAAATTGAAATTCATTTGAAACTACAAGGACAAAATTGACACAAAATATTTTGTAAGGACAAAATTGAAACTTGGTGTATTTTGTAGGGACTAAAATAGTAGATATATATACTCCTATATACATTGATGTACTTTTTTAATATTGATGTCATTGTACGTACTATTTTAAAAAGAGTATAAAAGTTTATAATGGGAATGGGAATTGATTTTCACATTTCCTCTTTGATGGCTGCACATTTTTTTTTAGTCCTTTAGCAGGTGAGTTACATATTATAGTTCATCTTTAATGCATGCACTCTTTAGTGAAGGACTCTCATATACAAAAAAGAAACGCATTCATAATAGAAGAGTGTGAAAATCTTTTTTTTCTTTTTTCTTTTTTAAAAAAAATGGGGGTATCTGATGAAAAAAAAGAATGACGATATTGTGTCACTCCATTGACTAAGAATTGGATTTCCTGGAATTACCTGTAGTGTATATCCACTCACTTGTGTAATTTGGTATCCAATGAGATTTTTATATAATCATGGATTGTTATTTTTTTTCTTTTCTTTTTCATTGAGACAATTTCTTAAATTTTGTTTACTTATTTTCAGTAGGTAAGACCAGATTGTTATTTTGTATAATTGTTACAAATCTTTGTAATTTTAATTGTCACTATAATTGATGTAAAAAAAGTGGGTCTTTTAGAGACTACAGATTGTCTTTTGAGTTCATTTTTTTTTTTTTTAAATAGTCAAGGTCTTTTGAGTTCACTTTAATAATCGAAATTGTTCACGTGTTTTAACTCATTAGGAATATCACTTGCATGAAAAATCATGTTCATCGGTACCAAACTACCAATTGATATTTTTTGAACACATTTATGTTAAAGAAATAGATTTTGATCTAGTGTTCCAAAACCAGTATTTTCCATACACATGCGTTCCCAAAACATTTCACTCAATGAATATGATTTTTGCATTCATTGAGTGATATGTTTTGGACAAGTTCTAAGAAATGAACATTTTCCGATCATTAATGCAAACCTTATAATAAGGTAAAAAAATAATAATAAATAAAAACAAGAGGGTGGTCCTCTTTCATACAAAAGGGGAAAATTACAGTAATAGTCCTTGTAGTTTTGATGTTTGTCAATTTGGTCTCTCTAATTTCAATTGGCTCGATTTTTACTCTCAAGTTACGATTTTGAACCAGCACAGACCATCATTGGGTGCTCGAGTAAACAATGCTCTTCCCTTCCACAAAGTTGTTTAAAACCAGAAAATGTAGTTAACTGTTATTCCTAATGCAGATGCAGCTGAGTGAAAATTTGCAGCCGGTTTGGGTAGATTTCACCCCTAAAGAAGAAGCTCAACACAATTCTTCTATCCTGTTAAAGTCAGGAGGAGTTCTTTCAGATGATGGGCTGTGAGTAAAGTTTGGAATTAATATCTGTAATGTATATCTCGTAAAGTTCATTTTGATGATCGAAAATGTTTATCTTTTAAAAACTCTTCAAGAACCTCAAGCACGCCAAAAATCGCGTTGATCAAGTATCGACCAACACCTGATTGCAACATATTTATCTTGACATAAATGAGTTCCGATTCAGTGTGTAAGTGCGTTGCTATGTTTTTCTACAAGCTCAATGTGGTTGGAAAGTGAACGTTTACGATCAACGAGAAGGACCCAAAAAAGATAACAGGACCGTCCTGCTCCTTTTGGAACCGAATCAAAATAGACCTGGAAAAAGTCTAAAAAAGGGCTGCAAGAGCATGTCCAACCAACCCTTCATTTTTTCGAAGTCATTCTTTGAATCTTCAAAATGAAAATTTTTGTTTTTATTCTTCAAATTGAAGAATTAACATTGATTCTTAATTTATCTATGGAGAACTCTCTCTTAAATGAAGAACATTCTTCAAATACAATTTATACTTTAGAATACACAAAAGTTGTGATTTTTAAAAAAAGTAGTACCATTAGAAATGTATTAGCTGTATCTTCAAAATGAGATCAATGTTAATACATTAAGACAATATTTAAAAAGTAAAAACTTAAATTTTGGAGGGAATGTTTAAAGAGAAATGAATGAATTTTTGAAAAGTAAAGATGAATATGAAGAACTGTGATTGGAGTATGTATGAATAGTAATAGTCTTTTATATACACTTTTTGAGTAAAAAAATTATTTTGATTCTTCAAAATGAAGAATTTGGTTGGAGATGCTCTAACTTGTCCATCCAGTCTGGACCGGAGAGGATCCTCCTCCTCAGTCAAAAACTTACTTTAGTTTTCAATTTCTGCTAACCAAACAGGAGATTTTATTTCTGCACAAAGGATGGATCACTTTTAGAACTTACTGAGATTGAGCCTACAAGGTAAGACTTCAACATGCCATTGTGTTCTATACTGGTTTTCAACTTTTCTTTTTTTAGTTGTAAATTCTTAACAAAAAAAACATAAAATGCTTGATTGCCAAACTGTTATGGGAAAATATTTTTTGTTTGAATTCTCGAAAACTGTTTCTGCATGAAAATAAAGGAATTAGTAAACAAACAAGGGGCCTAAAAGCCAAGGGACATATAATCTCATCGGACTAATAGTGATGGTACTAATATTATCCAACGTATACTTGTTCCGGCCCTTGAACGTTTTAACGTACATTGGATATGTGGTACCTTGGAAATATAGTCTAAGAGTGCAATGTTTACATCCAACTAAACAAATGGCCCTGATTGTTTTATAACAAGGTCATTGTTTGTGTTTGTAGAAACAAGTAGAAAAAGAATACAAAGAAGATAGTGTAACACTACCACCATTTTAGTTTTAGGAAGATACCTAATGTTCCCTTGGACGTTTCTGTTTCTGCAAATGCAGGTGGGTAACTCACGGGCGACCTCCTGGCGCCAATGTTGCCGCAATAGCTGACGCTGGTACTGTTAGACCTGAAGTAATCTTTACCATAAGGTGTACTACCTCTTTCAAGAATTCAAGTATGAAGCTCTCAAAACAGCACTAGTGTAGTATATACTTTTTTCCATTCGTATCGTAAGATGCCTTAGCAAGAGTAAGTTGAAACAATAAGTGATATCCACAACAAAAGTTATTGTGTGTGTTACAACAACATTCCTACAGAATTTCAGATCTTCAACCATATATCATGTTCTAGTAAAAAGACATTTTGCTTATCGCCTCATAAATAGTCTGAGTATCACAAAAAAATATTTCCTTAAGATAAGTTTAGATATACGTACAACGTACATGTTTTACCTTTAAACCTATCGAGTTGTAAGATGCGTGTTCCTCTTTTACGCGTATTGTAGGATTTTTATCTAGACATAAAAAAGGTTTAGTGATGCACTTAACGATTTCACCTCTCAATGTGCTGCAGCTTACGGTAAGTGTCCCTAGTTCTTTTTTCCTTTGTTAGTGTTTTAGCTCAAGCATGGAACTGTTTGTTGCAGTTCAAATGGGGATCTCTATGAATATGACAGAAACTCAAAACCATCATGGAAGAAGCATATATGGACAGAAGGAACAGCACAAAACACTTCTCTGATACCATCAAGTGGGTGTCCTTTACATGGCCTCAGTGGAGCACATTCTGTTTCCCTATTTCTTTTAACTAAGGTACCATGTTTTAACTGGTTATTACTCGTTGTTTCATTAACCTGTGTAAATGGTCTGGGGAAGGTAATCGCAGTCAATTGTAAATGAATTTCTAGAAAGAAACTAAAAACCATGTGAGTAATACAAGGCTAAGAAGCACGGACATGTCGCCTTCTTTGAAGTGTCCAGTTCTGACACTTTCCGGACACCACACTTCTCGGATTCGTGTTCAGTTTTATAGAAATGGGACACCAATGTTCTTCACCATCATAATTTGCTTCATAATTGTCGTCCATTTTACTCTCACAAAATTGGTAGATATGCAGGGTGGGAACTTGGTTGAGAGACGATTACACCAAAGGAAGTGGAAATGGATAGTACATGGAAGTCCACAAGATCACTTATTGTCTTCTATCACCCCAGTTTCGCAAGACGAACCAAATGAAAAAACCTCCTCTTTGTTTCTCTCAACAACTTCTGGAACGGTTTTCGAATGTAGACTTGCAAAACATGCAGGTAAGTTAGATGACATATTATGGTTCCAACAATGATTTGTTCTTCTTAGTCGAAAACTTCATATCTGCCTTACTTTAAGGGTGTGTCTGGATGATGGATTTGTGGGAGGATTTATCCAGGAAAATGAAAACGATAAAGGACAAGATACGAAGTCACTGAAGTGAAGAGGCTTGTGAAAGAGAAAACATGAAAATCAACAAAATTTGCTGGAATCTAGTTATACCTCTGTAGAAGACTTCTTCCGAATGGCATAATTGTCTGATTTCTTCCTCGATCTTCAAAGAATACTGACTCCTCCTCCTTTAGGATAGTATCGTTGTTGGTCCTTCTTTCACTAATGATCTCACCATTATGTATTCAGATATTATGGGATGGTTATCGACGAAAAGTACATTTAGGCAGTGCAATTTATATGCTTGATTGTGTTGCTATATATTTGCAACCTAGGATTATTCCTTGTCAATGTGAGGAAATAAACTTCTTGCTTGAAAGTGAATAACTTCTCTTCTAAATGCAAGTTTGTTTCGTGAAGACAGGTTCTGCTCAAGACAACCAAATTCAAGAGAATTGGGTGAGTCATATGCATCCCCCACAAGCAAAAGTTGCAAGAGGTGTTTCGGGACGACAATTTCAAGTTGGAAGAATAATTTTCCCTCTGGATGATGGTAGGCTCGCAGAACTGCATGTCCCAGGCCTTGGTGGTGAAACTGTGGGCCCCACTTATCCAATTAATGTTCGAAGAAAAGCCTCATTCAAGTACGTATGGTCGATTTTAGATGCCCCAGAGAGTGAAGGATGGAATGCAGAGTATTGCACTGAAGAGCGCGGCCCTTCAAACTGTATCATGGGAATAAAAGATGAACTAAATGACGCGGAGATTGCAAGATCAAGAGGGCGGAAGGGAAGCAAAGCACAACAAAACTACTTATCTCCTGATGCATCAGGTACAAGAAAACTGAAATGAAACGCTATTGGAGCATTGAAAAGTCCATTGTTCGTGCTGGAAGAACAGGAAACATATAACAATAACATTTTTTGCCGACATCTAGAACCTATATCCAACAATGGTCATTCCTACCCTATTTCAAAGGATACAATGCGAGGATGATAAAACCATCAAGATTTGGGAGAAGATGTGAAACTAGAAAGGATAAGATGGAGAAAAATAGAGAAGAAGATAAAACAAGCATGATTAAGTCATTTATTGTCTTTCTTCATTACTGCAAAGTGCTACTCGATGAATTCTGCATTTTGTTACCCTTTTTTCCTCTTAAAATGGCAAACCCTCGTTCCCTAACTCAGCCATTAACCTTTTGTTTAAAAGCTTAATAATAGCAGGGACTTCATCCTGTCCAGCTATGTAATTATGGAAAATGTCCCCTTATTATGGATGAAAACCTTCATTTCAAAACATGTTTCCTAACATTCAAAGTTCTTTTGGCATTTCCAGAAATATTCCCATACAGTTTTCTAAATTTTACAGTTAGAATACTAGTTGAAGCACCATATCGAGCTGAAATTTTGATCTTTGATCAGGTAGTAGTCCAACCATGCCTTCAGAAGATAAATATTATATGCCAGACAATTGGATCAATACAAACTTCCATCTACGAGTGATGCATGGTGGCAGATCATTTTTCCTCATCACCGAAAGCGGTTTGACTTTCGAATACCTAAATACTGAAAATGTATGGCTTTGGCTGAGGCATGAGCACTCAACAGCAATGAGAGGTGCAGTGGGACACTACAATGGCAGTTTGTTCTTGGTTGATGAGCATGGTAGTCTGCTCATTAGAGAAAGAAGCAACAATGAATTAGCATGGATCAATTGCACTGGTATGAGGAAAGGAAGGCAGATTATTGGAGGCCCGCCATGGGATAAAGTTCCCGGAAAAGCCTTTAAAGTGACGGCAGAAGATGCAATGTTCTTTGTGAGCAAAACTGGAAGACTGCTGCAGTTCACGGTAAGTTGTGAAACCAAGCTAACTGTACTTCAATTAGCGTCATCCTGCTTGTCGACCATGCATTTGAAGGGTTGATGGAGGGAAGGGGAAAGATAAGAAGATCGTGAAGTGAATCAGCAAAAAAAATTCTTTGATTTTTCTATTATATTCTCCTGCCCTGGTAATCTTTCGGCAAAACAGTATTTTCAACTCAGCCTCTTATGTACAATACAACTAATACAATAGATGTACAAGAAAGACTCCAGACAAACAAAATTTGGAATTTTCGAATAAGTATTTTTAAATTTCAAATATCAAACTTTATATCGACAGAACTAACAAGAAATTTGCAACTGAAGGCATTTCATGGGTAATCCGTCTTTTGACCTATGTTCAACCCTTTTTGTTGTTAAGTTTTTCACACGGCTTTCATTACCGTGGTAATGTTGTTATCGTCACTATTTGTACTCCACATTACTATTGCAATATGCCGATGGAAAGTTAAAGAGACTTTCTAGTTTTACATGAAAACTTCAATGTATTTTCTCAAGTGAAATAAGCCCTAGCACACAAAGGGTACTTTGTGTTTACAAATTGTTAACCTTTAGTTGATTTCTTCTCTCCCTTATCTCTGCATTTGGAGACATTCAAAAAATGCATAGTATTGAAAACCTTTTCTCCCATTTCTTTCAATGTCTCTCCTTTGTTAGTTATCCAAACAAGTGGTCAGGGCCAAAAGAGTCCACTTTCTTACTTTCTCTGAAAATCACCCGATCCAAATGGACTTAAAAAAAACCCTATTTGACTATTTGTGTAGGTTGCATTGAGGAAGTTCAAATGGAAAGACTGCCGGAACCCTGGAAACACCAAAATTGCCAGTATAGTGGATCAGGAAGGTTTTAGGGAAAATATAGTATTTGTCGTAGGAAGGAATGACCGTCTATATCAGTATAACAAAGTGACTGAAATATGGCATGAACACCACCAGTCTCAGCACTTGGTGCTATCAAGATTACCCGGAACTGCCATGAGGCAATCTTCACTATCCCTAACTGGATCTCTTTTCATGCTCTCTGGATATGGTGGACTTGTTGAGTATCTATGGAATGCATTGGATGGGTGGAATTGGGTGGAACACGGAACACCGCATCGCAGTGTGACCTTGGTCGGTTCCCCTGGACCGTGCTTTCATGGGAATCAACTTTTCTTGATTGGTTCAGATGGGAATGTGTATTTGAGGTACTTGGATCATACAACATGGAAATGGAAAAACTGTGGTTTCCCATATGAGGGTCAAACACAGGTTGGGGAAAATCTTGGGAATGAAGGAATTTGTACTGATGTGGATTTTGCTGCTGGATTCGAAAAAAGCGAAGAGGAGATTAATGATTTCAACAGAAACTGCGACTCAAAGGTTGGCATGTCAGTATATTAGCATCTTGGCAATGGTAGAATCAATGGTGATGGTGTTTTGCTTTATGCAGGTGGCTCCCATACGACCGATTCCCTTCACGGAGGATTCAGTGATTTTTGAGCTAAAAGATGGCAGGGTAAGTAATCATGGTTTTTAGTATTTCAAAGTATAACTTAAAGCACTTTTTGTTTTTGGGTAAAAAAAAATTAGGTGAGAAACTTAAAACACTTTATTGATATGCTAACTACATAAGTAGGACATATTGGCTGCAAAATCAAATGCTCAAGTTCAATCTCTGTAATGCCAAAATTTGTCTGCTGTCCCACACTCCCAACTGCATGATGTGGTTAGAATTTGAAACTCATCTCGTGATATGATCATGCACCTGAGAGTGGATTGGGATTTCGGACAGAGCAGGAGCTTGGGGGATGAGGGTCCGTTAGCAAGGAGCTTGAGGACTGTAAAACATAAACTCAAGCAGCGGACGTAAAACTGAAACTTGCCATAAGGACAAGGATCAGAAGAGTGCATCACTGTTTACTGCCAAACGTTGGTTAATAGGTTTTCCAATATATACCTTGAACAGTTGAACTGGCTTTCTAACTGCTAATTTCCCGACGCGTAGAGAGTGAAAAGGTACGAATTCAGCAGTATTAATGAGCTATGTTGCAGGGACCAACATAGTTGTGCAAGGTCCGGGTATGTGTCTTAGTATCGAATTCATCTAGTTCGGAGAATACAGAAATATTCATATGCCTTGACGTATATGTTGTGACTTTCTAGGGGGAAATGATGTTAACAAGGTGCTATAACACATTTGTCCCTAACATGCTCTACTTCTATGCCTAAATAATGGTAAACTCAAATTACGAAATATGTTTGTAAGGAAAAGATCGAACTACACCCGTAGCACAAATATCCGGTATGTCATGGAGTATCCGACACATGTTCTCTATGTAACATTGTCCTTGACAGTATATCAGAAGTGGATGTTTTGTGCAAGCTGAAACAGTAACGTAGTTGGAACTTTCAAAATTTATGTTGAAGGAAAAACAACGGTATTTGAACTTAAGAATTTAGAAAAAGCCAATGTGAATATAGAAGGACAGTATTACTGACATCATCATCTCATGGCAGTTGGCAGAAATGCAACAAAGAGAGGACATCGGTTGGGTTTGGCTACGGATCATTGGAACTCCAACGAGCTTATGCATAGCCCACTTTTGGACTGGTTTGGCATCTTGATACTAAACACAATCCCCCAAACACAAGGCAAGAACTTGAAGCAAAAGGTTGATACTGAAGCTGTACAGTATGAAAGATATACTTTTAAGTAGTTCTTCGGTAGTTCTGACCGCCAGCTCAGCATGTTGATACAGTGGGTGTACCGGAACCCATAAGAACAGTCACGGGTGGGTGGAGCCGACCAATAACCATATTAGTCGCATAGCATAAAGAGCAACTCAGCATGATGATATCGAGACAACCCATTGTCTGATGCCGGTGGGCTATGGGTTTTGTACATGGTATATGATCATCAGATGCCCACAAGCTATTATGAAACTGAGATTGAGCTTTGCGCCGTGTTTGAAGGACTCACTGGTGCAGGTTGGTGGGCCGGTTATAGATATGGTGGAGAGCTACGATGTTGCATGAGTTGGTGATGATTTGAAGAACAATACGGCAAAACATGAGCCATTAGCATAGCACACCATGTACAGGGTAGTTAATGTAAGAGATCAAATGACAAGTATACATGAATACATCAGCGTAATACAAAAAAAATGAACGTGAAATCAGATGTGATAGGGTGGATTCGGATCTTGTGAAATAAAAAGGAAAGGAAGGAAAGGTAAGTGAGAAAAATTAACCAGAAACTAGTTATTTTCCTTCATTTGGTTCTGCAAAGAAAAGAAGAGTAGAGTGTTGGCAAAAATAACTTCCCATCCTTGATTTTACAAATAGAAGGAAAATGACACTTAGAACTTAACTGATAGAGAAAAAGTGAGGAAAAGAGTAACGATTCGAAAAATGAAATACTTTTCGGTCCAAAGAAGGTTTCCTTTCGATTTTGTTTCTTTCCTTAAGTTCCAAAAACATACCCTTGAGAAAGCAAATGACACTATGATAATTGCATTTACACAATTCTATAAAACTCTGCAGAAGCCGTGTACTTCACTACATGTTTACATATGGTATTAGTAACCACAAACACACATTATTTGTAACATATGAGAATTATCGCACAATGATGACAATTCTACTTGATGTTCAGACCTAATATAGAGGGAAAAGTCAAAAAGAAAATGAAGTGGAAGAAGTCTCTCTCTCTCTCTCTCTCTCTCTCTCTCTCACTCACTGAGCGGGTGGTTTTTTTTTTGTTTTTTTAAGTATTTATCACTGCAGTATTTTCTTTTTTTTTTTTTTTTTTTTGCGTGAAGAACAAAAGAACATTAGTATAATATTATAAGACATTATTGTTAGCATCTCCAACCTTGGCTCAAATATGGGGATGGCAATTTTTTTTAAAGGCTATGGCAATTTGACTTGTTAGAATTTAGTATCACTAAAATTGCTACTCCATTAAATATGTCAAATTTCTAGTTAAGTATATTTATTAAGTTTGGGGAGGAAAGTAATTGAAGGAAAAAATTGATTTGAGAGGGAGACATCAAATAGTAACATCTAACAAATGACATCTAGGCCGGAGTTGATCCAAATACCAATTCCATTTCCTTCTCATTTTCTTTGGCTTGACAAATCTAACATTCGATACATCACACCAAAGTTCTAACTGTTCCAGATGCTAAACAACAACATTCAAAATACCAGTTCCGATAATTGAAAAAACCGATCATGATAAATCCAGCAAATAGCAACTATCGAGCGAAATAGAATATCGACAAAGTAGAGTCAAAACTCAAAAGTGAACATAGCAGCCTCGGCCCGATTTGGCTTAATATAAACCTTTGTAATCCGCACCCAAGGAACCATAAAAACTCCCAGCTAGGGGAAAAGTAACCGATACCGATGCCAAAGAGAAGTTCATTCCATACCATAAGCTATCCAAAACAAATTTGAAGAGTAGCTCTTCCAGATTATAACTACAAACATCGATATGATACCCAAATACCTGTTACCTTATGATTAAATCCTAAAATAACGAATAAAGGCACTCCAGATAAATATCCTCCTAGAAAAAATGCGAATAACCTAAATTGTTCCGGACCACTCTGCAAGGATACTTTACACGGAAAGGAGGTCATCAAGTGCGCCATCTCTATTGATGCTTTGTACAAGTCCTCAAAATGATTACAAAGAGTTCCTGTCTGGAAATATTTGCTCCAGCGCTTGAGGAAGATTCAACACTATCTCTGCATATGCTGGACAAACAAAGCAGGAAGTAACGTCAGTAAAGGCGCAAAGGCATAATCCCAAAGGGGGAGCTCAAGAAAAAGAAAAAAAATTGAACAAATCAGAGGGATAAACAGCTATTTTTAAAATTATTAGTGACGGGGAAAAAAAGACGAATGATAGAGAAACTGGGGGTGTATTTGGTTAATGATGTATGTAGGGAAAGGGGAAGGAAACTCCAACAGGAAAGATAAGAAGATATATGAAGTGAGTCATTTGATGCCATTTTAGAGTCTTCCATTTCTAGTCCTCTAGTGTTAGTGGGTCTACACATAGGTGAGCTTAGACTCTTTGTATCCCATTTTGGAATTTCTCTCTCTTAATCAATCTATACAAACGACCACAAACAGCAGCAAATCCCAATATCAAGGTCTTAAAAACACTGGGTCGAGCTCAAAAATTGCCAACTAAGCTCTGGAAATGGCAATCAACGACCCAAAACCTTGATTCAAGTGATGAAACAGACGATCGCAGGTAGAAAACACTGTTTCGGATGCTGAAATGGTGTTTGGCAAGCCTGAATAACTGATTTGAGGTCCGAAAATGGCAGATCGAACCATTTCGAATGCTGAAATGGTGTTTGGCAAGTTTGAATAACTGATTCGAGGTCCAAAAATGGCAGATCCAGGTTCAAAACTTTGGTTCAAGTGTCAAAATGGGTACCGGACCTCAGGAATGACAGATTCGGCTTCGAAACAAGGCTGGGAATCGACGAACCAGTATAAGGTCCAAAATGCGTATGGAAAGGCTTATCGAGGTTTGAATGGGCTGAAGAAGTGCAGATTAGGTCCGAAAATGGTTTTTCTCATTGAAAAACAGCAAACCCAATTTCGGAAGCGGTAGTTCTGTCGGTTTGAAAGGTCAAAATTCATGTTTGGGAGTGGTGGCTCCAGTGACATTAGCCTAAATCTGAGGAAAAGAGAATGGAATGGTGGCTCCAGTGAGATTTTCCGGCAACTCTAGGGTTCCAGAAAGGTTACGGATAGATATGAGCCTAGAAGTTCTAATATCAAATGATGCAATCAAAGGGGAATCAAGATCAAAAAGAGAGAAGAAAAACCAATTCGAGGGGATGAACCATGAGGGTAGAGAGACAAACTAAGTCTCAACCAATGCAGTTTGATATTCTTAATAATAAAATCATCAAATTGATCAAAAAATAATAATAAAATCATCAAAAGTTACCAAATGAAACACCAACTAACCTACCTATTTATAGAAGGCCCTTAATAGGTGTGTGAGTCTTTCATTTGATAGTTTTTTGATATATTTATAATAGATATCGAGAGCTTAGATTCTTTGTATGCCATTTTGGGAATTCTCTCTCTTAATCAATCTATCTCTTGATTTAACTGCATCATTTGGTATCAGAGCTCCCAGGCTCAGTCCCTAGCCTTTCATTGCGTTGGAGTCCTAACCTCACCAGAAAACGTCGCTGGAAATCTCACCTGAAACCTGAATACCTCATTCACTCTTTGTTTTCGCAGATCTAAACCAAATCAATCAGGTTAGATTGAACAAAGCAGAGCGATAAACAGGGATTTTATAGATCAAACATTTCATGATATACCAGTAGTCAAATGATAAACAATACTTCAAACATAAAAAGTAATTTCAGTTACATAAAATAAAATAAGAGTTCAAGCAACAGCTTGTGAGTTCTTCCTTCTTTCTTGTCAACTTTTCTGAACCGATCATTAGTAACACAGAAAAAAAAAGACAAATGATACAGAAACTAGGGTTGTGGCATGATGTATGTAGGAAAAGGGCAAAGAAATGGTAACTGGAAAGATAAGAAGCTAATGAAGTGAGTCAATTGATGCAGTCCATTTGAGAGTCTTTATTTCATTTCTAGTCCTCTAGTATTAGTGATACACAAGTGTGTGATTCTTTCATTTTAATAGCTTTTTGATATATTGATAATAGATATTTGAGAACTCACAATATTTATATCCCATTTTGGGATTTCTCCCTCTTAATCAATCTATACCAAAAACCCAAATAGCAACAAACCCACAACAAATCGCAACAAACCTCAACAAACAAGAAAACCCAACTACCCAAGAGAAATTGAACTTGAAATTGCAATATCGAGGTATGAAAAACACCTGGTCGAGCTCAAAAATCACCAATTAAGCTCTGAAAAGGGCAATCGATGACCCAAAACTTTGATTCGAGTGCATAAACACTAGATTGCTGGTAGAAAACTCTGTTTCAAGTGCCGAAATGGTGTTTGTCAAGTTTGAATCGCTGATTGACGTCTGGAAATGGCAGATCAGAGTTCAAAACTTCGATTCAAGTGCCAAAATGATTACTCGACCTCAGGAATGACAGATTCAAGTTCGAAGGCCCGGGTATCATTGAAGTCACCAGTATAAGGTTTGAAATAAGTGTAGAAAGGCTTATCAACGTTCAAATGGGCAGAAGAAGTGAGTCCGAAAATGGTGTTTCTCATCGAAAAACAGCAAACCCAAATTCAGAATTTGTAGATCTGTGGGTTTTAAAGGTCAAAATCGATGTTTGGGTGTCGGATTAGGATATATCTAGGGGCAAATGAGTGGAATGGTGGCTCCGACGAGATTTTTCAGCAACTCCAGGGTTCCGGGAGGTTAGATTTGAGCCTAGATGCTCTGATACTAAATGATGCAATCAAAATATCAAAGGAATCAAGATTCAAAAGAGAGAAGAAAATCCCATTTGGGGGGATGAATCCCCATGGATAGAGAGAGAAACTAAGTTCAATCAATGTACTTTAATATTCTTAATAATCTTTAATATTCTTAATAATCAAAAGCTACTAAATGAAAGACCAGTTCACCTATTAATAGACACAAGACCCTTTATACGTGAGTGAGTCTTCCATTTGGTAATTTTTTGATATATTGATAGTAGATGTTGCAGAAATTAGACTCTTTGTATCCCATTTTGGGATTTCACTCTCTTAATCAATCTATCTATTGATTTTAATTGCATCATTTGATATCAAAGCTTCTAGGCTCAGACCCTAGTCGTTCATTTCAACGGAAACCTAAAGAGTAAATACCTTATTCTCTTATTGTTTCCACAAATTCAACCCCAAAACGATCTGTTTCAAGCCAAGTCAAGAAAACTAACCCTATTCGTTGGTTTCTACACTTTTCGACCTTGGATCTAACTGGAAACGGTGGAGTCAAAAAAGAGTTGCTATTCGAGGCCCTAAACTGAAATTGAAGTCACCTGCATTCGCGACCTCAGTTGAACCTCGAAGATGATAGAACCCAATCGTCGGCACTCGAAACCTCTCAGATCTGTAAATTTCGAGAACTAATCAGTTATTTCGAACCCTTTTCCTGCTGATTTTGAGATCCTTCGAGAGTGAATCAAGTGTATTTTGAACCTAATCAACCAATTCCAAGTACAGAGTTGGGTGGAAGATTCAAAGCCTACTCGGACTACAGCAAACTTGTCCTGAGTAGATTTCGACTTGATTTGTTGATTTAGATCTATTTAGTGTTGAATCAAACATATGCGGCTGCTGCAACTTTGATCTACCTAGACCCATCCAAGTCGAGTTCGATAACATCATATCTGAATTCGCAAACTGTAACAGGTATGATTCGTCCTAGATTACTTCGATTTGTTGCGATTTACTAAGATTTCATGCGATTAGTGTCTATTTGTGTCCATTGCTTTTGATTTGAGCAGGTGCAAACGAACCGAGCCGCTTGAGGCTCAGCTCCATATTGGCTCGTTCGAACTTGACTTGCTAGGTAATGAATGAGCTATTGAGCTCGCTTTATAAACGAGCTGAGCCCGAGTTGCCTAAAGCTCGGCTCGAACCTCACAAGCCAAGCTATGCATTTAATTAGTAATTATCTAATTTTAATTCATGCATAGTGTTTTTTCTACAATACATAACTACTGCACCTGATTTATACGAGGTGGCAGTAGGATGTGAACAGCTCACATGGAGAAAAAAGAGCAGGTGGCAGAGAAGTTAGTCTAGGGAAGTTTTTGGCCTACCAACCCATCTTCTTCCAACGTGGGACAAGAGAAATTGTCGAAGGAAAACTCAATCTTCAGTCCCACATCGCCCACTCTAAGAAAATGAACACGAGGAATGTTATGTAAGTAGAGATCCCACCCATTGGTCCCCTTCTCTCACTCATGCCACAGCAAGCGTGTGTAACCGAGTTGACTCGATCCAAGCTCAAGACAAATAGTTTCTGTTCGTCTCGAGCTCTAGCTGACGCATTTTCGGCCGAGCCGAACCTGAACATTGCGAACATCAGCTCAGGTCATTAATAGCCCTAGATTTGAGGCTATTTTGGGTGTCCGTTGATTGGGTTTGGGGAGTTAATTTGATTATTTGGGTCTGAGATTTGATTTGTGACTTTGTTTACCGAGATGATAGATGACTGGGTTAGGTACTGAGTTAACCGGGTCTGTTTTGATGTAGTTGATCTAGTTGTTGATTTGAGGGAGTTGCTTGTTGAAATGACTATTGACTCATAGAGGAAGAATGGGAGTTATCAGGTAAAGGCTTTATCGTGACCAATCGTGAAAGACTGAAGGTTATTCCACAATGTGGAAGGCAAAACGATAACAATTTAAATTCAATGAATGAGATTGAAGAGTTGAGTCAACAAATTACTTGATTAACAAGGCGCAACAATTGTTGAAAAGAGATGTTACTACCTTGAAGGAGAAAGTGCAACATTCACTACCTCCAAATGAAGGCGGCGATGATTCTCAAAGTTTATTTGAGACTCCTTTTGCTATTCTAAGTTGGTGTGCTTCAAATTTAGAGAGATTTGACTACAACCAAGAGGAAACCTTTGATAATGACCTTTGTGAGTATATGGAAACTCCCTTCAATACGAGTGTGAGTTTGAGTTTGAGGAGCAAATGAACCTCGATTTGGCTGAGTTCAAGGAGGATACGTAACAAGGTATATTTGAAGAAGTTTTCGTCTTTATAAGTCCCCGAATGAAGACTTTAGAGGTGATTTCGAAGGACGTCCTGTCTATGATGAGTAGCCAAATGAGGATATTAGTTGAAATAACGAGGAAGGACTTGAGGACATTGGTGTCAAACTGTCAATCACGAAGAACAAGAAATGCTCATTCTTGTGAGCAATGAGCCTTGCTTGCATTAGAAAGATAGAGAACCAATACAAGAAGAAAGGAATGGAGTTGATGTTGCACTGTGTATGTTACCAAAGAGGATAAGATTGCTTTTGATGACCCCCTGTTTTAGAGGACTTCATAGAGCCAAACCTTGATGATTGCTCTCAAAATTTACCTCTCGAACTGTATTTGGTGCAAGATGTTCAAGTTTGTGGTGTTGGTATGCCCGAACAAGTTCCAAAGTTGCCAAAGAGGGTGAAGACAACTTGCTCCTCGAAGCTTCTTTGGGCATGGTCTTCACTAAGCAAGCGTTGGGTATGAAGGGGAGTTGGACGTTTGGCACTTCATGTTATGATTCTTGGTGTCGCATTGGGAAGAAGAGTCATTGCCAATTTTTTTGAAGTGTTTCTATACAAGAGGCATGCCAAGTGGGTGGTCTATTTGCACATAAGGATGGATGCGGTGTATGTGCACAAAAAGAAGCTCATATTGACGATGGATTATTACATGAGGGGATGTGATCCAGGAATCTGAAGCTGCATAATAAGGACTTATATGTTCTCTTTATTTATTTTCTTGAATTTTGTTGTCCAACTTGAGGACTAGAAGTTGTTTTTCTGGATGGTGAGTCCTTTTGCAGTCCATTTTAGAGTCTTCATTTCATTTCTAGTCCTCTAGTTTTAGTGGGTTTTATAAATAGTTGTGTAAGTTTTCATTTGGTAGTTTTTTGATAAAGAGGAATGCTAGAGGCACTAACTAGTACACCAACTATTACACTAAATGTGCATGTGCATTATTGGATACATGGATAGAGTCATCCACTAAGAGCTATGAAGCACGGATACTCTATTTTGGCCTCTGTATCACGTATCATATCCGGATACCGATACTCTTGGATACCATACATGATACTCTCCGGATACGTATCCGTCACGTTTTTTAAAGTATACAAAATTTAAATTTGTTTTTTTGGTAATCGGATACATTTTGGATAGCTAGGATACGTCTCGGATGCGCAGGGTAAATATGTTATTACTTGAAATATGGGTTAAAAGTGTAATTAGGGCTTTATATGTGTTCTCCCCCAAATTGATCGACATAGCTTCTGCTCTCTCTCTCTCTCCCTCATCTCTCTCATCCCTCATCTCACATTGTGTGTATATATATAATGGTGAACTTGTGTAATGGACTTTTAGGAATTAAAAATTAAATATATATAAGATATTTCATTTTATATTTTTATATTCAACGTATCCCCCAACGTATCGTATCCGACTTTTTAGAAAAATCACGTATCTATGTATCCGTATCCATATCTCGTATCCGTGTACATGCTTCATAGACTAAGAGAGTGACACATGCACATTAGTGTAATAGTTGGTACATTAGTTAGTGCTTCCAGCATTTCTCTTTGATAAATTGATAAAAGAAATTTGAGAGCTTAGATACTAAATCCCATTTTGGGATTTCTCTCTTAATCAATGAATTTCTTGATTCTAACTGCATCATCAATACACATCCCCATACACACTAAAGGATCTGTTTAAATCCAGAAGGAAAGCCAGATGCAGCATTACAAAAATAACAAAATACTTTATTGCTGAGACGAAGTTGGTGTTGTAAAACCATCTTGGTGAGTCAAATTGGTTAACCCAACAATTGTGAGATATTTTTCAGCACATAATCTGTCAGTCAACAAACCAAGAGAGCTTCATTTAGTATAAGCAGAGTACCTTCTGGTAAACTCATAGTTCGTAGTGCATCCTCAGCATAAGATAGACGTGCTGGAATGGACTGGCTTCCCGATGCTCCATTTCCCTTCCTGTTTATTGTTGCTGTACTCGTTGACAATTTCTTGGATTGGTGCATTGGCCATGCCAGCACACTGATTCTAGTTGGAAGCACAGAGATGAGTTCTGCATATCTAAGACTGACTGTTACCTTGCTGCAACAAGAAGTTTGACTCAGATAACGGGAAATTTCTCAACTTATAAGGCCATGACTATCGTTAAATAAATACATTTATTCTTTTTTTTTTTCTTTTGGTGGCAAAGAATTTCAATTCTTGTACTCCTTGAACAGTATATCACTAGGAGGTCAAGAGTTCGAATCTTCCCACTTACGTGTGGATGTTATTCCCTTTGTGGGCTTATAATGATTGTGGACTTTATTTCCAGTTTGTTGGGTATTCTCCCCTTAATGGCACTTTTGTTGGGTAGGGCATATAGCGATTGTGGACTTCGTTTCTAGTTTGATGTCATTCATAAATCATAATTGTATTCTGCATTTCTCCTAGCGTTTGAGGAAAAAGAAAAACAGTAAAGAACATCCATATTGGACAAGAAAACTCAAAAAAAAAATTACGGGGGTTAAATATGTTATCACCTTGTAAGTTCAAGTAAATATAAATTGCATGGGCATGCATTCAAGCAACATGCTTGATATCATGAGGACGCAAATGATAAACTGAAAAAAGGGCCAAAACTAAAATAGAAGTTATCTTTTGCTTTAAAAAGAACCAACTGCCCATGTCCTTGAAACTCTTTTGGTACAACGGAGATTATCATTAAATAATTTGTACAGTGCACTTTTCTATAAAAGCCATATACCAAGGTAAACTCAAGTGACTGATATTTATAGCCAGATAGGTAGGGATATGAACCATGGAAATGCCTAAAGTGTGACCTGTACCCTTTTGTTTCCAAGTTAGCATGCACTATTTAGGAACAAATACTAGCAGTATTTCAGCTACTCAGATTCTAACTTGGCAGGTCACAGAGATTATTTGGTTCTTGAATATCACATTCATTAATGTACTTTAATAACCAAGGAAATAGATAGGACTGAACATTTTACATGGTGATAGGAATTAGAATAGTCAGCCAACTCAATAAATCAAACCCATTTCATACGGAGTAAAGTGCTATAAATGCTATAACCTCACACAAGGCATTAAGGTTGGAAGACAACCTATAAAAGGACATCCACTAGCAGATATGAACTAAGGCTATTAGAAAAGGGGTTTCCCAAGGATCCAAAATCCCAATCCCTTTCAGAGGCCAAGTACCTCAGACCTTATCATGCCGATGGCAATGTCCACCTGTGCAGACCTTGAATTCTTCTGTTGTTCGTCACCCAGAACCAAAGGTGCCAACTTCTTTATTTCTTTATTTAAAGGGTCAGATGGGTCAAACCTCCTTATTACTTCTTTCTTTGTTAGTTTTCCACGTGCCTTTTGTCCTTCTGTAGCATACCATAACTCAACGAAGACACCAGAACAGCCATAGCATGAATTATCCACTTAAATCCACAATATTCAGGAGCAAAGGAACTACACAAATCCATCCCCAACTTGGTGGTTAAATTCTCCTATGCTGACGATACTGTGGGGGAGATCCAACCAACCCCACACATTAAAATAGACTAGCACTGTCCCATTGGTGAAGCATAGTATTAGAAATGATGAAATTATAATTTCTGTACAGAACTACATACATGATAAAGGGGCCTTTTATAGTCCCTTCATTTGAAGCAAAATACTAACCATTGTGGCTCCTGATTTCGGAAATGTCACTAAGAAAAACCTCTTCGTATACCAATTACTTCAAAAAATAAGCAAAATACAGCATCTTTGAAACGAAACTAATGAATCCGAAGTTGCCAAAGCTTCTACTAAAAGACATGCATTATTGCTTTTGAAAATGCAGAGGTTCATCCATTTTCTGTGCTTCCATTTATTCATTTAAGTTTCCAAATGTCGAACCAGAAAACTTGACAATGCATACAACCCTATTATGTGGATCAGTACAAAAGGATAATGACTAATCCAAGAGGGTCGTCTTAAATTTGAAAAGTGGTCACCCTCCATACAGAATATAAAGTCACGTACCCTAGTTGTATTGGACTCTCTTATCCTAAAAGAATCACTTCTGGAATTCATGTCCTCTACATTGTCCTATATGTTATGCCTATCAAAGGGGGATGCCCTGTGTGATTTCCATTTAACCTCCACCTGTTATAACGCTGCAGCATGTGAGTTTGATGTTTGTAATCTTATCCTCTGGGGGGGGGGGGGGGGGTTTGGTACTAAAATGTGTTGTGCCTAAATTGGTTGCATCAAGGATGCATGTTTAATTCACGGCTCCACATCTGAGGTCCTTGTGAAGACCTGTTTGAGTGAAGTCAAAGGTTGCAGTTGCCACATAGGATGCTGATATCCCAGTTGGATTGTTTTAGCACAAAATCAGTCCAATTTGCTTTCTCAGAGATCCAAGTTTTCTTCCACAGAAGGCCCGATCCGAACTGGGTTAAGTATAGTAGTGTTAACTTTTATTCCCCTTTTGTTTGTGTGTTTTCTATCCCTCTCTTAGATGGATTCGAAACACTCAAGTTGGGAACTGCTCCATATAATTAGTTGATTAGATAATGTCTGTACCCGCTTGGACATTCCCTTTTCTTTCCTTCCTGGGTTATGCCACTCGTAGGCTGGATAATATTCACTTAAGTCTTTTTTTTTTCAATTTCAAGCTGACTTACACAGAAAAATCAAAAAAATTAGTGTCACGTTCCTGTCCCATGTGAATCTAGACTATCCGGTACAAAAAGATATAATCTGTGATTTCACTTGCAATATGCAAAATATGAGAACTCTGTCATAACTATTTAACGAATAAACCAACATACAAATTCAGTTAGTTGTTTTGATCATTTCCAGTTCTACATCCCTTTATCTGTTTCGCACTCCAGTATCCAGATTAATTAATTCAATTCAACCATTGTTATGTCAATGTAAGCCTTCATATAAAAATTATTTTCCTCTCCAAAGATTATAAAGCAGGTACTTCAATTACATGCATTATTATGCAAGATATCGACAAGTTTTCACACATAAATATCGTCACGTGATAAGACTTGGTAATAGAACAAAAGGTCCAATGAAAGGAAGCAGAAACAAAAATTCAAGGCATCAAGAACTTCAAGCTAGATGGAACTTGGAAGTAATAATGAATAATTAAAACAGAAACATCAAAACAAGATAAATTCTGTAGTTTGTATAGAATAGTATAGACTAACCAAAATGCACGTACCAATCAAAATCATCTAACACAAATTCAATCATGTGGTGGGGAAGACTATGGTAAAGCTCCCCTATTTGGTTTCCATATATCTCCTTAATAATTCGAACCTGCATGGAAACAAGATGAGTGTCAAAAGTATGAAAATACCCATCGCTCTTGTATTTCCCTTTTAAAGCAGCCTATTTTACAAACACTAGCTTGTTTGGAAGCAAAAGGAAGTGTTTCGTGTTAAATAGGACGAGCTCAAATCGCCATACTAGCAGATTGGCTCCGTTCCCGCATATCATGTTTCATAGAACCTAACACATCAAAGAATGTCAAAAATCCATAGCAGGCGGCAGGCCCTCTTTCCGAGTGAAGTTCTTCAGAAATCAGAGATATTGATAAGAAAGTTTAGCAAACATAAATCTTATCTATCAATGTTTCAAGACATAAGAAACCCCCAAAATTTCCCGGAACGAAGAAAATTACAAATACAAAAATAAAATAAAGTTTCCCTAAGAACTGGAACATAATTGTCATGTAAAACTGAAAATCAAATAAACACATGGTTAAATAGGTGAACGTAATTCTGCTTAATACCACGCAGTGAATAATTAATGCAACTTGATTTTTATAATACTGTTTCTACGACTGTCGTTCATGAAAACTGACATCTCCAAAACATTTGAACAGAAATATTCTCTACTTTGGTTTCACGTAATTTCATAGAAAAAAACTCAAAAATTCATTAAATTTTAATATTGATTAAACAAATCATAAACCTACAGAAAAGATCCAAATATTGAGAAAAAAATAAGATGCACCCTTGATGGAAAGGTTAGTAATTAGTGTGATTGTCGGTTGCATGAACTTATCTACATCTGTGATTTCTGTAAAATGAACTTATAGTGATAGCATTTGAAATCCACAAAAACTTATACAAACTTTATAAAATAAAAACACAAGTCACTGCATGTGCAACAGCTCCCAAATGCCTATTCTCTACTGTTAGGACTTCCAGTAGTTCTTTTTTAGGACTCATGACCTCTTCAAAATGAGCTATTCGCAATGCATATCAAACTGATGCATAGATGAGGAAACTTTCATCATATATCTTTGTTCTCCTGACCTTAACTAATAGAAACCCAGAGGTTGGTCTGGAGGTAAAGGCCCTTCTTACCACATGCCATGACCAAGTTTGAGCCTCATCGAGATGCAGCTTCCTTCCTCTATTTTTTCCTGCTATTGATTTCTTTTTTAAGAGTTCACATTGAGGGATGTATTGACATCAATTTGTTGAATGGTTTGCATGAAAAATTAGATAGCTTTTCTATCTGAATTTTCACACGATTGCCATTTTAAGTTCTTTTTTCACTAAGTTGGCTTTTTTGCTGTTCATTAGTCTAGCACCACCAATTCACAAAAGCTAGGCATTTTAGCATAAATTACAACACAAAACCTAACAATCATAACAACCTGCTAAGATTTTCCACACCTCCTTTTTCGCTACCCTTATTCTTGTTATTCATTTTTTTCGAATCTTTCGGTATCTGAAGCAAATACTTCAATCTCCCTATTTATCTATCACCCTCAGCAAATTTTTCCAGCACAGATATAATCTCACTTTTTCATCTCATTTTGCAAGTCTTATGTCATGCACTGTTTCAAAAGATTTGTTAAAGGCATATATAAAAAGATATGAACTGTTCAAGCGGAAAAATTAATGCAACTGCATGGGAAGTGGCCTGCTGTCCAAAATAATGATATTAACGTACCTGCTCCCGCCTGTCAACATAAGCTTGCAACAGATCTCCCACGTGATCAATAAATTTCTGAAACAAATTATCAAGATTCTAGGTTGAGCACAATTCTGTTGTAAGCAGCTTGTAACAAAGAATGATGCTCCAAACAACCAACCACACCATTGCATTTGAGGAGAGAAGATCATTTTCTGCTTCACGTATTGGCAGAAAGAAAGGAACAGTGTGCTCAAGAACAGTCATCTTTTCAAGAAATGACTTGCTCTCAAGCACACAATGATACATCTCACAAGGTTCCCCTGCAAAATTAAATTACCAGATGCATCAACTTCAGGTAAAAGCGTTTTTATCATCTCAAAGTTCCAACTAAGAAAACAAAGGAAGGAGGATCGACCCTTGTAATCAACAGCAACAATTATAGTAGTTGTTTTGAGCACTTTCATTCTCAACCCTCACTTTTTGAAGTAGAAGCAAAAGCAAGAAAAATCACATATTGTATGCTGCTTCTGAATGAGGACAGTTTTGGAGATAAATGAGTTTCTCCTCAGAGGCTCAAACCCAGCTGAACAGCTAAAGGAACCTCTTCCATGGTTAAAGCAACTATGTTTTCCAAGCTTTTCCAATTTACTAAAGCAGCCAAATGGAAAAATTCACTAAATAATAGTATAGAATAAACAACTTCCGATTGATTATGCAAGAAAAGAGTCTCTTGAACTAACACTGCATACATCAATCATAACCTATCAACTTGGGAAAGTGTTTGCAACAGGAAAGCAAAAAATCGTAGTTTGTAATAGAAATATTGAAAGCCTAAGCAACGGGCAAAACTTATCATGACACATAAGGGCCGAGCATATTAAGTTGATATGATTGTTTGATAAATGTCACAAGCAGAATCACAATAAATACAAAAAAGTTCATCCCTTGAACTCACTTTTGTGGGCACCATTGAAGTCAAACCAAACCAAACCAAACTAAGCATTATGTCACAATTAATTGGGGTTGGCTAAATGAATCCTCTTTATTGTCGAGGGCTGAGTTACTCATATCCTTGCGCACTACAACATCTAATGTCAATTTGGGCCTTCCTCTCCTCGTAGTGTTACTACCAAATCCATCCTATCAACTCTCTTATCTACAGTAGATATGTCCAAACCACCTTAGTCTATTTTCTCTCGACTTCTCTTCTATAAGTGCCACACCCCCAACTCACGGATGGTTTCATTTCTAATCCCATCTTTTCTAGTCTTTCCACGCATCTATCTCAGAATTCTCATCTTAGCTACACCCCTCTTGCTCACTGGGCACCGTTGAAGCAAACCACCGAAAATGATTTGGAAGTGGGTCTCACTTTCCTCTCACCCATAACCATATCCTTGAAACCCCCATCTCTATAGTTCAAACTTCAAAGATACGAAATTACCTCTTAACTCCACCAAAGCTCCAAAACCTGGCACCACTATTTTGTTAGTCCCAGACCTACAACTAATGTTCCTTCCACGTAAATAATATGAAATTGCCTCTGAACTCCACCAAAGCTCCAAAATAGACCTGGCACCTCTGTTTTGTAGTCTCATACCTACAACTAATGTTCCTTCCTCTTCAACAATTGCTTAAATCCTACCACCCTCCTCTTTTCTCAGTCTGGGCTAACATGTCACAGACCCCTAACATCTCATCGTCCCCCAACGACATGCTTCACTTTTTTTGGATTTGGTAAGAGATAAGTATATTAGAAACAAGGCAGCAAGGGATTGCCACCCATGTACATAAAGAACTCAAAAGAAAAAAATACCTATCGCCACTTCGCATACCAAAAAGAATACAACTACTACAAAAAGCCTTTTGAGTCTATAATAGAAACTCTTAACACCATCAAGATTTTTCCTATTCTGCCATCAAGCACAGCAGAATCATAGGCTAAATCTTCGTCCTTTTCCTTATTCTAGCCCCATCCCAACAATGAAGTAACTCAGTCAAAACTACCAAAAATACCCACAGGATACTACACCAACATCAAAATTGATGTCCACAACTTCCTAGCCACTAGGTAATAAATGACCAAATGTTCCTCCGACTCCCATCTTTCAACCACATGCAACACTAATAAACAATATTCTTCAAGCAATTCAAATTATCCACAGCGAGGATCTTATTGAGCACCACATAATAAGAAGACATGCTTCTCCAAAGACACTTTCCTCGATGCGCAAGAACAAGCCCACATTGTTGTTGCAGGTTAAAGCTGACAGGTTTCCAGATCAATCTAAACAACGCGTCTACTTCTGCCGGTTCTCATCTTATGAAAAGCCTCATTCGTTGCGGTAAAAGAAGGCCATAATGTGCTTATTGTTTCATCTCTCTTCTTCTTACTGGTAGACCGACCGTCCTCACCCTACGTAAACATTCTAGCACATTTTAAGTTCCTAATAAATATAGGGTAGTGCGAATGCCAAAACACTTTTTTATTGTGCCAAAACTCAAGTGCATGAATGCCTTGTACTCATGTGTAAAGTACAAACTTTTTATGCATTGGAGTTTTGGCACAATCAAAAAGGGTTTTGGCATTATCACTACCCTAAATATATGGAGAATGGGTTAAAGATGCTCTTAAACATACCACATGTTGGGTAGAGGATGAAGACAAGGAATGAACGACTAACAAGTGTAACATTCCTTCGAAATAAAATAGGGGAAAAAGGGAAACAAGAAAAAGAAACAAAGATGTTGCTCAATTAAATCTTTAATGTTGTTGCAAATTACACAATATGTCCATGTTGTGAAATCTTGAAACGGAAAAAAATTCTACTTCTAATTTATTTATTTATTTTTGTTTTCCCCCGGTACGGAGAGGAGAGGACAACATGGACAAAAGGTCTTCCAACTTCAGTAAACACATAATAATAACTCACAAAGACACCTGGGACAATCTTGAAAAGACCACAATGGGCGGAGGGAGAAGGGGTCAAATATAAAATCTTGACCCCACAAAGCATTCCTTCATTTGCTAATCGAAATTTTATTCCATTTATTTGACCCCACTAATGTAGTGAAGTTTCCCCGAGAATGAAGCACTTTTACTTTTAAAAAAAACGCTATCAACTTTTGAATTTCTTCATTTATTAATGAAAATTTTGCTCCATTATAACAATTTGTTTGGAACTTATGGAAAGGAAGAGAAAAGAAAGGAAAATTAAAACATTTCCTCTTCCGTTGTTTGGTTTGGAGAGAAAGAGGAGAGAAAATAACAAATTTGAGTTTTGTGTATAGTACCACTTCCTTCTATTTTTGTCTCATTTTCTTTTTCTTTCTTTTCCCCCCTTTTCCTTAAGTTCCAAACTTCATGAGCTAGCTTTTGGGGTTGAGTACTACCCAAAACTGTGTAACATGGTATCAGAGCTGGGTACCAGAGATGGGTAGGGAGCGTGTGCGTGTCTCTGGCCTGCACGTGGCAGGTACTGCCAAATGAGCACGCTGCGTGTGAAGCGAAGTACCACATCACCTGGGTAAAAAAGTAATATGAAATATATAAGCGTGACGGCACTCTCACTTCATGAGCTAGCTTTTGGGGTTGAGTACTGCCTAAGACCGTGTAAGTTGCCCCAATAATGAAGCTCTTTTACTAATTTTATATTCTTTTCTCCTTTTAACTCAACCCTTATGCTAACTATGTCCAATATAAGTGGATAAGGCACACATGTTTTCAATACCATTAGACATTCAAAGATTTTAGGCACTTTTCATAGACATTGAACACTTTTTGCACATTAACCCCCACATCTAAGGGCAATCTTTTACTGATACTACAAATTAATTTTGTAATTAGCAAATAGGAAGAAGACCAAATTAGCTAAGTTTTGACCCACTACCCGAAATTCCTAGCTCCACCCCTCAAGACCTCTAAAAGTCAGAACTGCTCACATTTATGAGCAGCATCCATAATTTTTGCTCAGGACATAAAATGCACGAACAAAGTAGACACATACATGTTGAAGCCACATTCTGAAGTCTTAAGTGCGGAATATCTCCAAGTTCATAAGAAACGTCGAGAGAGTTAATGCTATACGCGAGGAAAATGATAACAGAGTTACAAGTACACATGAATGTAAGTAAAAAGGTGCAAGTTACTCATCATGTTCTTAAGCGGTCCCACACAACTCCAACTTTATTGGAAGACTCTACCTCATCTTTTCATTTCTTCAAATATTTCACAAATTGATTGCAATTCTTAAAGAAAAATGAGATAGGAACAAAGTAGCGTTACAAAATTCAAGAACGTTGAATTAGTAAACAAACAGAAGATAACTTTCTACGAGTTACCAGCAAAGGATGTCTCATACTGTATGCCAATCCGTGCTCCTTCCAGACAACAGATCACCTGCTCAAAAATAAATACAAGGGAAGCTCAAAGAAAGACTAATGCAACTCTATCATTTAAAAAGCTAATAGAAGATCTAACTTGAGAATCCTTGATGCAGTGGGAATTTTCATTTTTGTTTCTGTTATTTCAGAATTAGTACGGTAGGAATATCTCAGGTTTTAGTAGGAGTTGCCCAGATCATTGGTTTCCAAATTTGAGTTGATTTGATCTTTCTTTCCAGTCGTTGCTTGATCAACTAGAATTAGAGGTTGTTTCTAATTTCCAATTTTACTTATTTTTGGTGTTCTTAGGGTTGTTAGGAAACTTACTATAGATAAGGTTGGAAGCCTTAGCCCCTTAGGGATGATTAGTAAACTTTATTTTATATGACTGTAAAATTGAGAGAGTTTCTCTACATTTCTTTACAGAGAGTTTATCTAATTCAAACAAGTTCATGGAGTTCTTGTCGCCCAATATTTTTTGTTGTACATAATGCTTCCATTGGTGTCAGAGCTTGGGCTCAATTATGGATCATGGCACGATGGGTGATTACGGTGGTGTTATTGAAGATGTACAAAAGCGATGAGACTGCACAAGATGCCCAGGCAGAGAAAACATTTCGGGGGTAAAGGACAACAAGGCTGCTTCCATGGCTGTCATGTCTGAGAAGAGAGTCACCCTAATCGCTGCACTTCTACCTTGCAACGGTCAGCCAAACTGACTTCTTGTGAGGAGGGGCTTTCAAAGATGATTTCGCCGCAAATCCTTTGTTGGCCAACTTCTTGTGGGAGTTTGGTATGAAGGTTGAGATTGCAATGTTTGACGGATTTCTCACTCTAATGGAGTTCATTGATTCAGTAACCATTGGCATACTCTACTGTGGTGTTTCACGGAAGTATGGAGTCTCAACTGCCATAGAAGTGGCTCAATCTGCGACAAATAATCATCAGAAAATAAAAACACAACAGTTTGCTCCAACTCATAGTCATTGGCACGACCAATTTAAAACCCGACCTCCTTCTGATGTATGTAATTATATGCTGCAAGAAGCTTAAATGTTTTACACACTAGATGGTAGGGCCAGTACTCGAAAACATGTTTCTTGTTCTGTTAGCATGTACTTCTCGGGTTAAATATCAAGAGATGGATTAACCATCTGAATTTTTTTTTTTTACTATGGATGTTTGGCTATGCTCCTAAAAAATAGATCATCATTTGACGCAAAGAACAATCCGATGAAAGAGTAAAAAGTTATTTCAATATTAGATACCTTTGTTCCAACTTTATAGGTAATTTTCTCATGAAAATGAAGACCTGGTAGAATGTCTGTGTCCCCTGGCATTGCCTTTCTTTCGGCCTCCATGTGAACCTGATACAAACTCCAGCGAAACCATTTTAACTCTTTTGAAGTGAGAAAATGTAAATATGGCTCATTTTAACCAAGCAATAACATTGGAGGAAGACGCCTAATTCGGATAGTGAAATACATATAGGGCACACTGACAGCCAGATTACTTTTGAGAGGATTGGAAAAAATGGCATTATGGATCACGATAGAGAGGGCGAGTGGGATCAACCAGATAATAGATAGGATTATACTCCCTCCGTCCCATAATGTTGGTCCTCTATTCCATTTTGGGATGTCCCAAAATGTTAGTCCTATTTGAAAAGTCTTGTAAAAAAGTGTGGATTTCCAGATTTTACCCTTCTTGAATGTTTTAAAATAACTCCATAGGTGGGGTTCAAGGGGTAGTAGTGGAAATTAATGGTTATTTTCAAAGGAGACGTGCATTTAATGCTTGTCTCCTTAAAAAGCAACAGGATCAAAATTGTGGGACGGAGGGAGTACGTACAATGACAATAGTAATAGTTACTTTGGTTGGAGTGGGATGAAAAAATGGCATGAAGGGAAGGCAATTATCTTTTACCATTAGATGAGGAGGAAGGTAACCCAAAGGGAGGGAGAGGACTAGGGATGACAATAGAGAGGTCACATGGGATCAACCGGATTATAGATAGAACTATGTGTACATAGCATTGGCCATAGTAAATTTGAGTTGAGTGGGATAAAAATTGGCTTAAAGCGGAAGAATATAATCCTATGGTAGGGGGAGGACTAGCAAATAACCATATTTTTGAGCGACGAAGAAAGTTTCATCAATCATAAAGATCAAAAGATGAAAACAATCAATGGAAAATCAATACATTGAGAGAGCTTCAAAGAGTACAATGACTCTTCTACTCTTGCTACTCGCAGAAACTAAACCTACCTCCAAGCCACTCATTTTTTAAACAAAGCAACAAAAGAAAATAAACACAACAATGTTGGCAAGAAACACGAGGTCCATAAGTTCCCAAAGCCCGCTTCTCAGTCCCAGAATCAGACACGCCGAATGAATCAAATGGAAAGGAACTCATAGGATATCAGTCCTTATCCATTTCAATTACCTCAACAACACTCAAAGTAACAAGAGAGAGAGAGAGCATTAAAATAAAGCATGCAACAGAATATACCCGCTCCCTTATCGTCGCTAACAACCCATCATTCCATTGTTCACCATCTAAACAAATCTCTGCAAAACAAACAATTTCTTATTTAAAGCAGCAATGTGTCACATTTAAGTATTTAACTAATTGTATGCAACAGGATCCAAACTGAACAGTCAAAAATGAATATCTGAAAAGGACAAGAGAGGCAAGACACTGCATAATATACCAGATCAAGCGTATTAGCAGCACGAGGCATATATCAGCAACGCATGCAGGATAGGCATCAAGCACAATCCAAAAAGTGTGGCCATCCAACCTATTAGGATACTTTATGCATAGAGTTGTTTCTTTATAGCAGTGAACTAAACATTTTTAAAGATCAATGATTGAAATTCAGTGCTCGAACGGGCACATATGCTAACATGTCATAGTCAATGATTTTGAGCAAAAAACAAAAAGTGCATTAATTGGCTGGAGGAAGTAAACAGGACGCTACCGGAAAAAAGTTTCTTCGTTAGATGAAAAAGATTGTTTGTAAGAAAAATTAGGAAGAAGAAACAAAGAAATTGAATTGCCAACGTTGGCCATGTAAACAAAGATACTAATAATGACTTTAGTGGCAAGACACTGCACATTCATCAATTTCAAAACATATCTAAACACCACATTTCTTTAATACAAAAATATCTACAGGTCTCCACGAAAAGTGCCCACACATCAACAAATCAAAACGCAGAAACTCCACAATCTATCAGCATGCTCTGGATGGAAATGTCGTCGGGACCAATGGTTCGCATCAAGGCTTACCTGGTACGAGCGTCCCAGTATGAGGACCAGATATTGTGGTACAAGAGGGGTAGGCCTCTATAAATTATAACAAGAAATTGTACTCCTTTCAAACGATGCAAAACATAAAAAAAAAAAACATATTATTGTATACTGTTCCTGTAAAACACCTTTGTAGCAGTATTTTGACCAATGTTTTTAAATTTTGTGCACAAAGCTTTATCAATAGGTTCATTGAAGTACATAGGCAAAAGTGTGGGATCACTAAACTCAACATCTCAGAACAGAATTATACCATGTTTCCGAACATGCATTTAAACGTAAGAGTGTTAGCTTTTCTGGTAACATGAGTTAGCACTTCATACTTCAACCAATCATTCGGGATATGATAACAACTTTAAAACCAGAACGCAAACATGCACTGGGGGATAAAGGAGACATCGAATTATCTTCTTTCTTCTTCAAATTATCCCCGTACTACAGTAAATTGAATACCTTTTTCCTATTGTCTCTGAACCAGACATTCCCATTCTTTTTTTTAATTTGAAAGTTCAATAATTTAACGTCAATAACTGGCTCCTTCCTACATAGGACAGCCTACTGCTCTTGAATTCTAGTACTCTACCACAAGAAGACAATGATGGCTTTGAATAACAAAAACAATGTGAATCAAAAGTGACAGCAAGATTGCACGTAAATGATTAAAATACAGAGAGAGAGAGAAAGCACCTTTACACCATGAATGAATATCTGAGATTTACCCCCAAACTAACAACAGTTGATCTTTCACTCTTATTCATTTAACTCAAAGTAGCAAAAGTTTATCTTTCCCTAAGAAAAATCATTCATTGTGCTCGGAACTTGCTTTACAGCCAACAGCTTAAGTTCCAATGATATCTTCAGACCATTAAGAAAGGGAGGGCTAAATGAGTAGCAAAATTAATTCAGTTCCTTCTTGTTTTTTTTGTACATAACAAAATTACTAGAGTTCTACAAAGAAATCAGTCAAATGTGATGACAAATTAACAACACAAGCAGAACAGAAGCACAGTCACTCAAAATAGACATAAACTACCAAACACCATACTTGTCAAAAATGAACTCCAAAAGGTTATCTTGAAAGCTACCTTGAGTTTGAGCAGCACGTGCAGCTTCAAACTCCTTCTGTAGACGCTCAAATATCATCTTGTCAGAGTCCCTAAGAAATCCAATCATTTGCAAAAGCTTCACCCTCCAAGAGCATGATCATTCTTCTATCAATATGCACTCACTTCATAACATTTGCAATACCATTGCATATAACCCATTAAAAAATAGATTAAATGGCCAACTCATTGTCATAAGTCTTAGTATGTCTGGCTGTCAGCACGTTTTTAACTTCTCAATATATGAGATGCAAAGAAGAATGAGGGACAATTTAGATCACATAGAGCATGCCTTGCACACTCTGCAATCAGGTTTGCGGTTACATGATCTTCATTCTACGTTAATTAAGCTAGTTTGCTGGACAAATCAAAAGTTCTTACAAACATTTTGCATCATTTCCAATTAATATTAAGACTTAAGAGAAGCTTTGTAGCCCATAAATATCTATGTTTAATTATTTACAAGGGAGTCGCCCTACAAGAGTTTGATATCATCGTTCCATAAACTTGTGTAACCTCTGCAAAACGTTCTCATCTACTCCTTTTTCCTTTTGCAAAAACACTCAAATTGTTATTCTTCAAATTCCCTATTTAGAACCCAGAACAGCCTCTCTTTCAGTCACAGAACCCTAACATAAAGAGAGCTCTCATCAACCTTAAGCCCTTCCCAAACCTTGTGGCTTCACTCCAGGTTTACAAACTTTAGAACATAACAATTTCCAATGCTGTCCAGAGCTTTCATTATTGCCCTCTCTCCGATCCAGAAACCTTCCCTTTTTCAAATCAGGCCAAAACTCCCTAGACCACTAGGTTTTTAATAACCAGATTTATGAGAGGTACCAAATTATCTAAAAGGCCCACACCACAAGTTTAACCAGTTTTTTAGGGCAATCAAGAAGTACAAACTGCCCACACCTACTTATAATCAACCTACTGTACTCAATTGGTCTCTGCCTTCGGAAAAGAGCACTAAGCAATACATTTCGCACTAACAGAATTAACATACCTCAAATCAACAAGCCATCGTCCCTATGACAGAATCAACATTGTATAAAGTACAATAAAATTATATCATTTTATGTACGATATGGTGAGCTTTTGAGACATGGTGAGTTTTTGAGACATGGCTTCTAAAGTAAAGCTGTAGGCCGACAATAGTCTCTTAGTGAAAAAGAGCTAAAACAAATACAATAACCAACATTCGATATCTTTCTAGTCGCTGGCTAAACAAAGGCATGGATTTCAAAAACAACAAAGAGACATTTTAACCCTAGAAGGACACCTTTTACAAGACAATGACATGGTTCAGTCCGCAAGCATAAATTGTAATGAACTCTACACTCCATTATCTAAAGCAGCCAAACAGTTTTAGAAGGTAGGTTTAAAAAACATCATACCTGGATAGGCGCTCCGTCAATTGTCCATGCCTACGTAGGACATTTGAAACTGCAAAAAAAAAAAAAAGTTAAAACAGCGTCAATTTTACTGCCAGATTAAGGATTTCAGGATACAAATTCAATGGGGAAAAAGTATATAGACTGAGATCAGGTACATCTAGCCCGTGTAGTCTCCAATCGTACATCTTCTTGTATAAAATTCTGTCATAAAGCATGTTATAAGATCAGAACCACCAGATATTTAAGTACAATAACACCATAAAAAGTGTATGGTATGTGGTCATAATCAAAATCCATCCTGTTCTTTTCAAGAATGGGCAAAATACCAATGGAAAGAATATAAAGAAAAAGTAAAACACATTCTTTGACGAAATGCTTCGGGGAGTTGAAAATAAGCAAAGATCCGGAGATTCCTGAATAGGTCAACCTTTTGAACTGCTGTTGAATCCATGGGCAGACAAGAGACAACCTGGCGAACTACAACAACAACAACCTATTATTGAACAACCTATTTGTGTAGAATAATAAGTTGTTGAAATAGGTTGTTCAATAATACTCGATTCAGATGCGAGTCCATTTATAAAGGGAATGCAACTTAAGTCATAACGTATGCCTTAGTGGACCATTTACCAGAAGATCAGAAAATCTACTAAACTGATATTGTTAAAGCATCCCACAGAAAACTACAAGGCAATGAGTCGAGAAGCCATCCAGGATCATATACTAGTTTTGAGATTAAAAATCAAACCAATGTGGAATGACATCTAAAACTCTCCGCACCTGCAACTACTGTATCGGATGTGGAGAGGTAGACAAATAAGGTGCACTTACGACACAAACAACCGGACAATTAATCAAGAGCCCTAAGCAAAGAACTTTGAAAGCCTAACTCTGATACCATCTGAAAGCATTCAACTCAAAACTAATTAGCAATGAGTGGAAAGGTCGCAAAGCTCACATAACAGCATTGGAGAGTAGAATGAAAAATATGGGATAAGCTCTAACGATCCATTCCTATGTCGACTCGGCATATGTTGGTGACAAATTGTATCATATGAGGAGACTGGAGTGTGATTGTGTGACAAAGGAGACAACAAGGATTCAGGTGTTGCCATGTAGGAACTTAGCAGAGCAATACTGCATGCTTGTGATGCCTCAAAGGAGAAAGCTCAACAGTTGTTAACCAGAAAATGTGCTTTCGAGAATAGACAAATTCACTTGACTAGCGGTGAGCATCCAGGTTGTCATAGAGGTGGCAAAGCCATCTGAATTGCTGAATACCCAAACCAATCCGCACTGATCAAAACGGTTTTTAACAAATTTTTAATCACGGATTCGATTTCTGTTTTAAATTCTAAGAAAACAGAGGTTTTCTATTCGGTTTTGGTTTATACAACATAACCACAATATATTAACATAAATACCTCATAAAAGCAAATAGTCAAATACACACACACATAGTTAAATACATAAACACCCTTATATATACCCACGCACGCACACATAGTTAAATACATAAACACCCTCATATATACCCACATATACATAAAAATCGGATTCTGGGAAAACCAAAACCAAACCATTCCTGTTGGATTCAGTTACAGACTAGGTGATAGAAAACCCATGGAGATTCAGTTCAGGTTTGGTTTTAGTTGTCATATTTCGGGTTTGGTGCAGGTTTGGCCGTTTGGCCAAAAAAAAGAACACAGGCCGAACAGATCCTTTGCCAGACCTAGGTGGTTGTTGTAACCAAGTGTAGGGACCCCTAAGGTGTGGGTAAGAGTGATAAAGGTTCTAATCCATGTATGGGATGACGCAACCTTCACAGTTCCAAGCTATTGAAGAGTAATGCCATGGCTACATGATCTCCAAAGCAACGGTCACACCTCAGATGAGCTTATATCAAGTTGGGGAAAAGGATATAATTTCCGGTTACGTTGAAAGTCAGCATTGTGTCAAATCAAATAGAAAGTCGCTTTGGGAGTAGAGATTTGCATTGAATTAACATACAGATGATATAGACGACGAGCGAGAGAGAGAGAGAGAGAGCGGTACCTGCTCCATTTTCGACTGGTCCTGAACTTCTGATGCCCAGAAATTGGATACAAGTAGCGACGACAACGAAGTAAAACCCTAGAATTTGATTTTGGTCACAAATTTCTCCCGTTAATGAGACCTTTTTCAAATCAAAGCCGCACGACTTCTGATTTGTCAACCCTCAAAATATGCTACTCCCCTTCCCACACAATCCTCTCTCTCAAATTGTTAGCGCCCGTGGCACCACCCTTAATGCATTTTGTATCAATAATATCATTGTGATTTTATCTTATGATATTCGAATACTTATAATTTCATCCTGAAAATAAATAATCGGACCATTGTGCCCTTATTTAATACATTAATTTTCCTTTAATTAGTTATAATAAGTTGTAGTTACCTAAATCTCGGAGATTTATCACATCCTAATCAATTCTATACCTTAACTGTAAGGGAAGTTTGAATTTCAAGCATAAATACTTTCCAACTAAATTGCATAATTATAGGGATTTGATGGTCCCAATTCAATTATATCAACCCACTAATGTAAATTACTACAGAGATTAAATCAAAATGGAAGAAACACATCAGAGGCAAAATCAAATTTTCACATTGTACCCCAGTCCTAAACACCCAGATTCAGTGTGGACGCTGGGAAAGCATTTCGAAAATCAACTTGAGAGTAATAGCCGTTGGGAGAGCATTTTTTCATCCAAAGTTCAGTACACCGAATAAACTCAACGCCATAGTGCCTTTATCCGTCATGAACTGATCCAGATCCTCGATTACGATAATCGACTTGCTCGTCATCTGGAACAAAAGCATCTTCAAATCGGTATCATCGGATACTCTAAAGAGATCAACATTGTAAAACGTTGTACGAGTGGAATTTCGCCATCGTAAAACCTTTATCCTTTAATGGTGTTTTTTCCCCGACCATGTTCAAGATTTTAATAATGGTGTTTTTTTTTTTTTTTTTTTTATCCAATGTGGCTGGATCTTGTAAATGATGGTGGTTTTTTTTTTTTTTTCTCCCGATTCTTGGTTGATTATGGCTCTCTCTTTTTTCATGATTGAAAAACAACTATGTTTCGAACATGATTCATGATTTTCCACACAGAAGTTGGTTTTTTTTTCCCCGATCCAAGGCTAATGTTCTTTTTCAATACAGAAAAAATGGTAAATCACTAAACCGTGTTCACATGTCCTTTAAATAATAGTTATTTCATACAGTGATCATGGTTTATTGATTCGCCAATTTGTATTACTCATATATAGTAAACATGGTGAAAGGACATGATTAATAAATAATTCGTATTCCATGCATGGACATTAGGTTGCAGCAAATATGGGTTAACCAATAAACCATGTTCTTTGTGAAAACTCACCATTTTGCAATGAAATCTTCTACGTAAATAGGAAAAGTCTTCTACTTAAATGTGATAACGGGGTAATGGGTTATTCCAAAATGAGATGTTGGCTGCTTGATTTTCGGGATTATTGTCAGCATTAGTTTATGTTTTTTTTTTTTGCATAGTATATGAAAATCAATTAATTTATCATGTTTTATTTGTTTGCTGTCATAAGATTTTTTTTTTTTTTTTTTTTGAGATTTTAGTTATTAGAAGATTAGGAGAGAGAATTATAAAATTAGAAAAGAGATTTTTCAAGATAGGAGAGAGAGAGAGAGAGAGAGAGAGAGAGAGAGAAATGTTAAGAAATTAGGAGAGAGAATTATTAGGAAAATCAAGAGAGAAATATTAGGAAAATTAGGAGAGAGGAAAGGTGTTTTGAGGTTTATTTAAATTTTAGGATGAAATCATAAATATTCAAATCTCATAGGATAGAATCATAATGATCTTTTTTGTATAGGATGCCTAATTAACTCTCCCTTAATTTTTTGCGTATTATAGATTTGTCTAATCCAAAAAATAAAAATATTATGGTGTAAGTTCAATTTTTTAATAAAGACAGAAACAAGTTAAAAAGACAGATTTTTAACTTATTATCGGTGTTATTAAAAAAAAATAGAGTTCTAATCATAATTTTTTGCTTTCTCGATTCCTCTGGTCGAGGCAAACAAATAATACACACAAATTTGTCGCAAAACTACAAACGCGAAAAAAATCACATAAGAACGAAAAAATAAGCCAAAGTGACATATTAGGCCAAAAGAAGCCATATTCTGTAGTTTCATTGATTATTTACGTCCCCTCAAGAAATGTCTACTTTGTCTAATTAAATGTAATGTAATTAGTATATGACTAGATCATATTGCATATGAAATACACATACAATAAATTAAAAAATATAAATAAGACATCGTTTCCCATTTCCTAAAATGAGGTTTCCCATAAAAGGTGAGTTTAGTTTGGTACTCGAAGTAAAACCACTTTTGTCTTCCATTAGCTAAAAGATAAGTTGCTAAAAACCGATTTTCTCTCACATGCTCATTTTACTAAAAGCAAATTGCTAAAATACACCTTGATACTTTTAGAAAATGAGAGTTGGGTGAATAAATGGAAAACTCACCCTAAATTTATCAGAGATATGAATAGTAAAACTCGAAATTCATGTGGAACGGAGGAAGTACTTAACTTCTCCAACAAGACCGTATCTACCTGTTTATAAAAAATAGACTATATCTAACCATTTAAACTTGTTGGAAAATTTTAATTTCAATCAACACGCTATCTTATAATCGATCCGTTTTAATGCGGATTTAGTTTAAATCACACATCATAATATTTTGATGTAGTTATTAAAAGTATGAAACCAAATCCAACCGACTTTTTTTCAATTAGACATCACTTGTTCACTTGTAAATTCCAATTACCAATCGGTGCTAGTATCCCTCTCCTCTCTTTTTAAACAAAGCACTTTGATGAATACAGTAAATTATGGATGACAATATTGTTTGCACTGATTAAAATGCTTCGAAGTTTTGAGTTCCAATAACTAGGGAATGTTTGGTGAATTGATTCTAGAAATGAGTTAGTGATGGTTAAATGTTGTCTCTGTAGTTAGCAATAACGAAACTCGAACGATGATAGAAACACATGGCAATAAATAAGTGTTGAAAGGTTAGACGATGTGTGCATACAAAGACTACAAACGATGTATGGTCTAATTTAGTGGAATGATATCTTATGTTTGTGTTTGCTCAAAAAAAAAAAAAAACAAAGACTACAAGAAAAGTACATGGTGATTTGAGAGTGCGTACATTACGCGAGAGAGAGAGAGAGAGAGGTTGTCTAAACATTAAGGATATATTCGCTACAAAATCAATGAGACCGAAAATACAAAGTAAAACAAAATAGAGTGGTATAAATAATTTATGAAAACCTTTAATACATTGAAGTATTAAACTAATAAAAAGATCATTTAATGGCTAAATAAAAACTGAATGAGTCTGTATTGAGTTTGACTCTAAGGGGTTTTGGCAAAATAATTGAGCCATATTTTTTTTTTTTGTCATTACTAGAAAAAATTACATTTTTTAGTCTTGCGTCATTTTTTTTTTAATTATTGATTCATCTTGACAAGAGGAATCTATAAAGTAAAATATTATTATTAACATGAGGGTGTTTTTAAGATGATATGCTAATTATACATGAGGGCGTTTTTAAGATGATATGGTAATCATACATGAGGGTGTTTTATCTTAAAATCTGTTAGTTCTTTATGGGTTGTATTTAAGAAATTATGGGTTGCAAATAATTCTCGTTAGTTATGTCAAATTGGAATTTTTTTTAGGTCAAAGAGAGTTCCTGGGCACAGTATCTAATACAATGAACAGGTTTCTCACTCGACCCATTTCCTTTATTGAAGTTAAAACTGCATTTTTTGATATGGATCTTAGAAAAGCCCCAGGTCCAGATGGCATGGGTGCAGGTTTTCTACAAAAATATTGGGATATAGTTGGGTCAAGTATTGTGGGTGCCGTGCGTAGCTATTGCTATTCGGGGCACCTTCTTCGCAGCATCAATTATTATCGGAGAGCATGGGGAAGCTTATCAATTACCAGAAGTCTTCAATGTTTTTTAGCAAGAATACTGAGCAGGATTTAAGGTGTGAGCTAAGTGATTTGCTAGCTATTCCAGTTCAAGCTGATCTTGGGAAATATCTAGGGCTTCCAGCAGAGGTTGGAAAGACGAAAATGGAATTGTTTGGTCATATAAAGGAGCGAGCGTTGCAAAAGCTAGCTGGGTGGAAAGAGAAGTTGCTAAGTCAGGCAGGGAAAGAAGTTCTACTCAAATCCGTGGCTCTCGCTTTGCCAACTTATGCAATGTCTTGATTTAAGCTTCCGGAAGGGTTGCACCATTAGATTGAGTCGGCTATGGCCAGCTTTTGGTGGGGGCAAAAGGGTGACGAGAGGAAAATGCATTGATTCAAATGGAGCAGATTATGTAGCGACAATTTTAAGGGAGGTTTGGGTTTTAGAAGTCTCAGTGCTTATAATCTCTCGCTTTTAGCGAAGCAAGGATGGAGGATCATGATGTCGCCTGGATGTCATATGGCAAGGGTGCTTAAGAGTAAGTATTTTAATGAAGGATCTTTCACGGAGGCATAGCTAGGAAACAACCCATCATGGGTTTGGAGGAGTATTTGGGAGGGGAGGAAAATTTTAACAGTGGGTTTGTGACGGTCCATCGGGAACGGGGCTGCAGTTCGTATTGATGTTGACCCTTGGATTCCAAAACCTGGGGTTTTTATACCTCGGAGGATTGTAGATGATGGTGATTTTGTTACAGTGGACCAACTTATTAATCCAAACACAAAAGCAAGGAAAGAGGATGTGGTTAATCGTTTGTTCGAGAGTGATCAGGTTGGGTGTATTCTTCACATTCCTATATCATGGACAAATGAGTCTGATAAGATGGTTTGGCATTTTTCATGTACGGGGAATTATGCGGCTAACTCGGGTTATATGGTAGCAATGGATCTTAAAAGCCAGGGGTTGCCTAATTCTGAAGCTGGAGGGAGTACTAGTACAAAGGAAATTGCAGAGAAACGGTGGCGGCATCTGTGGCAGCTCAACATTCCAAGGAAAATTCAATTTTTCGTATGGAAGTGTTTTCATGAGATTTTACCTACAAGGGGGGAGCTTAATCGAAGAAAGATCTCTTTAGACCCAAGTTGTTCAGTTTGTGGGGAGGAACAGGAATCAATTGGTCATCTCTTTTGCTTCTGCCCACTGGCAAAACAGGTTTGGAGTCTCTCACGACTTAAAATGGACTTTGGGAACCACCATTTTAATTCCTTTACTGCTATTTGGGATTTTATGGTCTTGACGTGGCAAAATGCTACAAATAAAATGTGATGCTCCTCTTTAGTTGCTGTTATCTTGTGGTATATATGGAAATGTAGGAATGGGGCATGTTTTGAGGAAAAAATTTCACTTCCTGGGGTGGTAACCAAGTGAGCGATGGATTGTTTGAACGAGTACATTGCAGCGAATCAAGTGATTGCACAGTCAGATCCGAGAAGTGTGGGAGAGAATAGGACTTCGTGGCAACTACCGCAAGGGGTTTTTTTTGAAAATTAATGTGGATGGCGCATGGAAGGAGTCGTTGGTCGGAGGCTATGGGATAGTGATTAGAGGATGGGGTGAAGAATTTGTTGCTGCTGCTTTTGGAAGATTTCCGAGGTGTGGGAGTCCTGCACTTGCAGAAGCTATGGCCATTCAACGAGGGATCTAGCTTGGTCTCAAGTTAGGTTTGAGTGCAGTTATCCTAGAGAGTGACTCACAATTGGTTATAAACATGATTACTGATTAAGTCAAGATTAGCCAAGAGCTAAGAGTTATTGTTAACGATGTGAGGAATTTGGGTAGATGTTTTCACTCATGTATCTTCCGTTTTGCCCGTAGATCTCTCAATATGGTAACACATCTATTAGCTAGAAAAGGTGTAGTTGGTTCGGCGTGTAGTCTTTGGACCGAGTCCCCACCTTCGTGGTTACTTGATCCCTTATCAAGGGACGAGTGTTCATCTTGACCTCTTCTCTATGAAAAAAGACCTGTAACCGTCTTGAAAAAAAAAAGACCTGTAACCGTCTTGGAAAAAAAAAAGACCTGTAACCCATCAGCTCATAGATTCAAATTGTTCACTTTGGCCCATATCCAAACCCTTAAAATTAACCCATGACCCATATTAACTTGCTCAAATACAACCCAATCCGCCATTTGCCCCCTCTAATTGTAAGAAGCTTTTTCTGTCAGAAAAATGTACTGTTTACTATCCTATCCAATCTATATCAAGCGTACAATTCTTTTTCTATATGAAATCAACTTATCCATTTACTTGTCATTAAATTAACGCAGGAAATTTGTTACAGAGAAAAATTATAGTCTAGTGAGGCAAAGAAAGTGAAGGGTGTTTTCATTCATGTGTCCATTTGATATAAGAAATTAAAGATAGTAACACAACATAATTAAACTTGGGAGATGATAGGAACACATCTGAACACAACACCGAACAAAACCCCTCACATACATGTGGATCTCACGTAAATAAATGTGTGTGAGACCCATGCGTATGTGACGGATAGTTGTGTTCCTATCATGTTTGTTTGCAAGATATGCTAAGAGGAAAAACTAATCCTCCCAGTGGAAAAGTTACAAAGCAAATCCCACAACTTTCCTGCTAACCCTTCAAGTTACGACACGAATATGAAGTACATTCAGGGCGTAAAATTTCATTTTCTCCTTTAGAGTTGCTCAGAATTGCCTTCACAAATATAAGATCCAAATAGTTTAATAGGGCCACAAAATTCAAGACAACAGGTGAACTTCTAACCAACCTCGTTGCAAGGACCTGAAATCATGCAATGAATGCCGAAACAACCAAAATTACACATACACACACACACTGGCACATTGGCTCCGGCCAAATGCATCAAACTCCATCGTCAGAGAAAGCTAAAACAGTAGCTAGTCCAAAAGAAACACTAGAATATCAACGTTAAGATTGCGACATATTACACAGTTTGTTGGGCGAAAAAAACAGCCTATTAAGCATCCATTAAAGGGATTAAACGAGGATATATAAGGAGTAGAACATGGGGAAGGCAAAGGAGAGGGAGGGGTGCAAGAAATTCTCAGCAAACAGATTAATAATCCTACAGACGATAGGTCGCAAATACCTAAAAAACCTTCTGCCCAAACATATGGTTTTTCATCCTCAAACAGAAATCCACAAAGCCTCGCGCAATTAAAATCTCCTCCTAGGACTTCTTGAACGATGACCGCGTGGTGATCTGCAATAATAGAGAGAAGAAACGAAGACCACGCTTCAGAGAAAGAGAGAGAGAGAGAGGCAACCAAAGACATTATTCACTATCAACCGCGATATACTAATTATTAGTCATATCTACTTCCTATTGAGAATATTATCATATTCACAAGACATTCTTCTCTAAGTCTCATATTTCTTACTCGTGAGTTTAACGAGGTTCGCAATTAAAAAACACGTCCTCTGCCACTCAACTACATTTCAGTGATTCCACTGACCCAACAATCACGCCTCCAACAAAACTTTCGAGTAAAAAGTTTTCAAGGAACTTACCTCCTCCTCATATTCCTCCTCCTAAATGGGCCTTTGCTGAATGCCCAATCAACATTGATAGTTTGAGTGAGCAGTTCAGTTCCATCCATTTCATGTATAGCTTTCTGTGCTTCTTCGAAGGTCTCGTATTCAATCAATGCATATCCCTGTCAAACAATAATTCAAAAGCATGCAGTTAAGGAACACTGCACCTTTCAGAAAATTTCTTCCATTACGTGAACTACTATCGACAGGATGAAATATTCATCTCTCTTATTCTTAACTTCTTGAGTTCTCTTGATTTAACAACACCTTTAATAACATCTCAAACACTCAATATCAATTCCAAATTCAGGTTTCTTACAGTAACTTGTCAAAAAGATAAATAATTATCTATACGTTCCTACATACATAGATATTTTTTAATATCAAGTGTTAGAATGTTGCGTTTCACCTGGCCTCTAGTTAAGAAAGAACTAAGGACAGGACAAAATCAAACGGAAAAGCAAACAAGTGCTTCAGAAGGACGAGTGTAATGTGAAACCAAAGCAAACAAGTGCCCAGCAGTACGAGGCTACGAGCAATACTGATCACATGACAGTAGTGGGGAAAAAATAAAACCAAAATCAACAGGGGTCAAGATAGTACAGAAAGATATGGCAGTGAATCAGTGAATGTTCAACTGAGACTTAAGACCTTGATACAACACGAGCAAATACGATTCATGTAGTCAACTTCACATAATAAATCCATATATTGCAGAGTTGTGTTACAACATAATGAGAACCAGTAGTAAAAAATTCTGCAGAAATACCTATTGAGGTAAGTACTTTCCTCATTAAACCACGTAATATTTTTCAACTATACAACAAACAGTTTATCTCTATCTAATTCAAATATCCATGAATTTAAGTATTTAACAAGCCAAAATATAGTTCCATTCACGATACAGAAAAATAAGATTTCCACTGATGAAGCATGTCTCTACCAGACGAATATAAAATTTATTGTGCAAGATGGTTGGCAGGTTAAATGTCGAGATAAGAGAAACAAATGTGTCCTTCAACAAAAAAGTATAGCCTAGATTTTACTTCCATAGTGATTAAGATGTAGATATAAAAGGACAATGAAAGATATTAATCAAAACAAGTCAATATTTTATTATGCAGAAGACGCATAACTCACACATATTTGTGTATGTAAACATATATGATTGCTCATCCTGCCGTGTCAACGTAGCATATCACGAGATCGACGACATATTATGCCCATCACAATATTGTGCTACTTGAGTCTTCATATGGGCAATAACTCCTCGGAGGACAAAAGTTTCTAGTATGAAATATACACTGAACACCTGACAGGGTTATTGCAATAGAAGTTCCAGGGGACTTTTTCTTCAGAGTGAGCAATACATTGTGTCTTTTCATACGCACTCCAGTCCTTTGGTTGCACTGTCTCTGGTTATTTCGTTTATATATTTCTAAGCCCATCTATCCCCCAACCCACATATTTGACTAGCTTGTAGAGTTACCTAATGATAAGCTTCGATGTTTGCACATCGATATTAGCTTAAACAGCTGCTACTAATTGACTAAAACAGAAGCGTTAGATGAATTCCCATAATAAAAATATTGCAACTTTCTGCTTCAAAACATAAGGAACATTTTTAAGAGGAATAGAGAGCAATAAGCGTCAAATGACAGATGAAGCACCCTTCACTATGTAACCTGTACCTAAATGATACGATGCCATTACCCATCTATAAATATATGCTATTACCCATCTATATATATTCAACGAGCAACAATCAACATACAATTATAGAAGTGCGTCGAACGCTTTATTTTTCATGTTATCCACACAAACAATAATCTTACCTTGACAAATCCCGTTCGACGATCAAGATTCAGATGCAAATTCTTCATCTCCCCAAATTCACCAAATGCATTTTGCAGATCCTCTTCTTGGGCCTCTTCATGAACTCCAGTGACCAGAATTATCCATCCTTCAATGGCTGTGAAAAATCAATCTCATTAGGAATAACAAGCTGATTTCTAACCTTCTCTACAATATCAATGGTGAATCCCAAAAATCTAGCCTTAATTAAATCACCACACATCAAGACAAAGACATCAGAAGTTCTTTCTAATGAATTACTACATAAGAAATGGCATATGAAACTTGGAATAGAAGAATCACATGTCAGTAGAATCACAAAATGGAAGGACCAGAGATACATGTGAAATTTTCCACCCCAAAAAAATGGGGGAGTCGTGAAATTTAAAAAAAGAAAAAAAAAAAAAAAGAAGGTATGTCATGATTTGTGTGATTTGAGGCTAAACGGAAAAGAAGAGTGGCTTTATCTTCACCATCCACTGGAAAAAAATTCATATATAGCAAAATTCAAATATAGCAAAATTCAATTAACACCTTTCAGTGTTCTAAAAATGTATTTATGTGCCTATACAAAGAAAAGCACAAGCACACACCGTGTATGTACCACCATTAATAGCATAATCTGTATCGACCTCAAGGCCATCGTTTTTTGGACCTGAATGCTTAAAGTCATCTAGAAAATGTCAATCACAAGAGAAGTGCAAATGTGCAATGCAGTACTGGCAATCTTGCCACAACGCGACAAACCATGGGGCTCCCATCAAGGTTGTTATTCCCTTTCCGTACCGCCCGGTACGTACCAGATTTGAGAGAAACCGGTAACCTCACCCTCCAATACCGTCCCGGCTTAGATACCGGTGATTAACTGTGGATACAGGCGACCCCGGACAATCTCGGACGAGATGGCGAATACAGCGATTCCATCCGATACCTTTTTCAATGGAAAACCGCAAAAGAGACGAAGCCGTATGAGTACTTGGTGAAGATCAGCTCCCACAGCCGCTCATCATAGGCCATCTAGTGCCACTGCTTGCTTGCGCCAGTGGATTAAAAAGGGTTTAGTGAGAGAGGATTTTGTTTCGATCCAAGAGGAAAGCAAGAAAATGATTTTGGAGGGTTGATTAGGCCTGGGAGGAGAGACCTCCCTCTTGTAGAGGGGGGGGGGGGGGGGGGGGGGGGGGGGGGGGGGGGGGGGGGGGGGGGGGGGAAAATTAGGATCGGGCGCCAGAGAGAAAAGGATGAAGATAGTGGAAAGGTGGAATTAGGGTAAAGAGCAAGAGAGAAACACGTGGGCAGCAGCAATAGAAAATACTGTGGGTGGGAGTGAAATAGGCACTGCACCAGTTTTGAGGGGATTATTTGTGTGCAACATACAGTACAATAATAGCATACATGTTATCTTTTTTGAATTGTTATTTTTGTTTTGTCCTTTAATTTAAGTTGTCAAATATGCTGTCACAACTTTTTAGTATTGATATTGTTGAGTAATATAAATGAAAGGTCAATTTTATAAGTAACTATGTAATATATTTAGTGCATATTTATTTGTTCATAACAAGGAACACAAAAATTAGTATACCAGTTGGAAAAAATTTAGATTATATATATATATATATATATATATATATATATATATATATATATATATATATATATATATATATATGCTGTGCAACGCCAATGCTCTGGATGCTGAATGAAAGAAGCATGGTAATGTGCACATAAATCAAAATGATTCTTGGGTCTGCCCTCTCTGATGCTTTTTGGCTTTGATTTGAGGGCATGATTCCGCAGCAAACGCGACGGTATAGGGGGATCACTGTTTCAGTGGTATTCTGTGAGCAGCCACTTTGTGCATTTATTGCCAAAGGTTAGGTCTGTCTCCAATCCATCTGTTTCAGTGGTATTCTGGGAGCAGCCACTTTGTGCATTTATTGCCAAAGGTTAGGTCTGTCTCCTATCCTTCCCCCGCCCATACCCCCAATTATTGGGGACTAAATGGGTTATGTTATTGTTGTTGTTGTATATATATATATATATATATATATATATATATATATATATATATATATGCACACACACACACATGGGGCCGGAAACGTGGCCACACATTTTGCACACCTTTTGACACTCCATCTCAGCCATAGAGATGGAGGGCTGTGATTAAAAGATAAAAAGGACCCCCTTCTCCCACGTTTTCTCCCTCACAGCTGCTGAACCCTCTCTCTTCTCTCTCCCCAAAATGCTGAACCCACCTCCAGCCCCGACTCCCGACAACGAGCCACCGCCACCGCCGACGAAGCTGTCCTCCTTCTCCTCTGACAAATATGACTCCCTCCCGAAGGTGCCATTTTCCGGTTGAAAATCTGTCCAGCCAATATCACATGAAGCGGCACCAACTCCCCCTCGTGGTCGAAGAAATTGGTTTCCACAAATTGAATGAACAAATTCCTGGTGAAGGATTTCGGAATATTGATGGGAATCGTGGGATTCTTTGTTCTTCTCGAATTCCAGGAATTTAAATTCCCTTGAGAAACCACCTCGTCTTAAAAAATAACGAGATTTTGCTGGCGAATGACATTTGATTCAAGGAATTCCTTTTCCATTAGAGAGAGAGTGAGGGTGGGGTATGAAAGAATATTGAGGAATTTGAAAAAATATCACATTGACTTTCAATTCCTTGATTTAGAGGGCAAATATGAATCGAAAAACAAGGAAATGGTTTTGCGTTGTTGATTTGAAGCTAACAGGTTGTTGGATCTATTGGTTCAGCGTTTTGGGGGAGAGAGAAGGGAGAGAGTTCAGCAGCTGTGAGGGAGAAAATGTGGGAGAAGGAGTCATTTTTAACTTCTAATCTCAGCCCTCAATCTCTATGGCTAAGATTTGAGTGCCAAAATGTGTGTGCAAAATGTGTCTACAGATCCAGCCCTGTATATATAGAGATAGTACCGTTAAATCTGAAATGATACCCGGTACCGGTACCGCCACCGTACCATACCAATAGAAAACTGGTACCCAAGCTGGTACAGAATTCAAAACCTTGCTCCCAATCCCAATGCACTTTACTTTTTGATTAATGTGTGTCATCCTTGCACATGGGCCATGCTAATCTTCTATACTTTTAACTTTAAGAAGTGCATTTAATTAATTCCCAGATGATAATACGAGGTATTCTGTGTACATCAACATCTCTATTTCATTGTTGATTCTGCATTTCTTTTTCCGAAATCCAATCAGTTTTCATTCAATACCAACTAAGCTTCTCGAGCAAAAACACTTCAATTTCAAGAAGCTAACAGAAGTTACTGAACAAATGAAAGAAAAGGTGAACAAATGAAAGAAAAGGTTTATAGGCACAATTTAACTGAAAAGTAATTTCCTTCCTAACTCTGCTCTCTGCTCCGTTAAACAATAAAATTCAAATGCTTCAGCTTTTGCATCCTGTTCAATTGTATTTCTATCCTATACCAACGACCAGAAGTAACCCTCTCGTGAAACTCATAACTAAAGGCATCACCAGAAGTAAACAAAAACTAAAGCACGCATTAAGGTTTTTTTTCCCGCCTTTAGATAGTTAGGAGAAAACAAGAAGAGCAGGAATTCAATCTCATTGCCTTGTCTATTTTCTCTTATATTTTCTCCTGACTCCAGCATCGAAGTTGGTCCAATAAGAATACAACCATAAACATGAAACCAATTTTCAGAGACTACACAACGCCCTCCTAAAATCTACAGAGAGAGCTGATATCATTAAGGCCTTCAGCCCAGACCGCCGACAAGATTTATAGGCACAATCGTAGATGTAGCGTGATTGCTTTTCCAACTCTACTCTTTGTTTAGACAAACAATAAAATCCTCAATGCTTTGGCTTTTGTATTCCCTTCAGTTATACGTATATCCAATATCAATGACCAATAATACCGCCGTGAACCCCTCCTCAACTTATAACTAAAGACACCGATAACTAAAGTCTAACCCCATCCTAAGGAGAAAAAAAATATCAACCGAAGTCTACAGGCATCACCAAAAGTCAGCCAAAAAAAAAAAAAAAAACACATCGTTTTCTTTCCCTTCAGACAGCTAGGAGAAACCAAGAAAGCTTAAACACTATACGCATTACCAGCAGGAAGACATAAAGAGTAAGAACTCTTCTTTCATAAGTTTCTCAAATTTCCTTCTATTTTTCTGGCTTTTCAGCATAGAAATTAAGAATATGAAACAATATATAAGGGACCGCAACTAAGGAACTGACAAAAAAACCCTAATTCACAGAGAGAGAGAGAGAGAGAGAGAGCTGACATCGTTCAGGGCCTGGGCCGCCATCGGAGTCGAGGGAGTCGAAGCGACCGGCGAGGCGATTGTTGCGATCGGCTTCAGCCGCTTCTTCACGGAATCCACGGCCTTTAGTCCTCTTGGGAGCAGCGGCGGCACCTCCTCCGGTGATGGCGGACTTGAGTTTGGGAAGAGGAGCCGAGTCGACGTCGATGGCGCCGTCCTCGTCCATCAGATCATCGTCCTCTGGCTCGAAATCTACTGCTTCCACATCTGCTGCGTTCGCCATTCTCTCTCTCTCGCTATCGAATATGGGGCAAGGGTTTTATGTTTCACAGGAGGATTCGAAGGTCGTAAGCACAGAGGGTTGAAGGGTTAGGGTTGGGTCCTCCTTTATCTAGGTCGAGTTTTTTAATCTATGGATATTTTCTTTTTAAGTAAATTACGCTGATCTTCCCTGAGTTTCCTAAGAAATACAAATACAGTAACTAATAACTTCTTCATGACCGATTGACCTCTATTACTATATTACTTTTGTATTATTCTTGAAAGCAAGGTTGTGAATATCGTACCGAACATGGTACAATTTCTGTTATTGGTACTGTACATATCGATATACTAGTACGTTACTGGGTACCATTTCAGATTCCTCATTATAATATTTTTATTAAAATTTTAGGGTATATATATTCTTGAAAACTTTTTTTTTTTTATTTTAAGATTTTAATTTCTGGCTCAATTTTAAGATTTTATTAAAAAATAGTATGCCTATGCAGTCCAAACAGCGGGTTGAATATATTGTACTCCATGGAAGGGGACCAATCATGGAATAATACCCATACGCCCTGATTGGCTGGGGGTTAAGGAGGGGGTATAACTTATACCCCCTATTTTTATCCCGGTCCCACCGATATATCCATGGTTTGGGAACCAAAATACAACCCGGATAAAATTATACCCCTATCGAAATAATACCCCTCCCCCTCACAAATTTATAACACCCCCCCCCCCCCCAGTTATAAAATTATACTGGTTTATACCCCCTGTCTATTTACGCAATTAACCCTCCTTATACCCCCTCGTCTTTTTACTGGGAAACCCTACCACTTTCGACTGCTGTGTTTACTCTCTCTCTGGTGTGGCGATTTGTGCGATCGTTGCTCTCTCTCTCTTTCTCGACCGATGAACTCCGGCAACGTGCGATCGTTGCTGTCCATCGGCGGCTCAGGTAACTGCTCCTACTACGTTCGCGTTTCTGTGGCCTCTCTCTCTCTCTCTCTCTCTCGCTCTCTCTCTCTCTCTCTCCCTATTATTATCGATTAGTCTGTGGTTGGATCTCGTGATGTTCGATTTCCTTGTTTTGAGGAAGTGACTGTTGGGAGGTTCGTCTGTGTTGGATCCTGTGATTTTTTATTTCGTTGTTTTGAGGAAGTGACTGTTGAATAATCAGTTCGTCCGTGTTGGATCTTGTTATCTTCGATATTCATTTGTGTTTATGGTTGAATAATCAGTGTTGTATGTGTTTGTGGCAATGATGTATACCCTGAGCCGATACACTGTGGTAATAATCAGGGTGTTGTTTGTGGCAATAATCACTGTGTCTCCTTATCTTCAATATTCATTTCTGTTTGTAGCAATAAACTGACCCAGTTGTTTGTGTTTCTGGCAATGATGTATACCTGAGCCCATACACTGTGGTAACAATCAGTGTGTTGTTTGTGTTTGTGGCAATAATCACTGTGATCTCCTTATGTTCGATATTCATTTCTGTTTGTAGCAATAAACTGACCCACTTGTTTGTGTTTGTGGCAATGATGCATACCCTGAGCCCATACACTGTCGTAATAATCAGTGTGTTGTTTGTGTTTGTGGCAATAATCACTGTGATCTCCTTATCTACGATATTCATTTCTGTTTGAGCCTGTTACATGATGAAATATGTGCACATTCTTTGAACAGCCGTACCTATTCTTGTCAATGTGGGTGTCTCTTGTTATAACAAAATTATGATTGAGTGAAGTTCTGAATTATGCATCAAAATTTCTATTTTCCAAACACATTTTAGGATGGCAAGACTAAATCGAACACAATTGAGGAGGATAGAAGATGAAGAGGCATTTCTGGCTTTACATGCATTTATTACAACTGCTTTGAGTGTGTTTCGGTTGTACTTCTTCCTTGCAAATCTAATTGTGGAGCCCCGTCCACAATTGGCCCCTAATCCGAACCTTTACCAGCGTCAAGTGGATAGAATCAATAGGCTTGTTAAAGGCAATGACTTAGATTGCCACGAACAACTGAGGGTAAATAGGCATACGTTTCTGAGGCTGTGTTGTTTAGTCCGAGGTGTTGGGTTAGGGGACTCACGAAGCGTATGCCTTGAGGAGAGAGTAGCCATTTTCTTGTGGATCCTCTCGCACCATACAAAGCAAAGGCGTACGAAGTTTGAGTTTTGGAGATCAGGTGAAACCATTAGCAGGCATTTCAATGCTGTACTAGTAGCTGTGTTACGCCTTTACAGGATGCTTCTTGTAAGGCCTGAGCCTGTACCTGCCGACTACCACGATAGTAGGTGGAATTGGTTTCAGGTAAACGTATGTTGTCTTATATTTAATATTCACAATTGCACCACTATTAATAATTTCCAATACTAAATCACCTGAATTTGTAGAATTGCCTTGGGGCTTTGGATGGGACATATGTACCAGTTTACCCCCCCCCCCCCCCCCCCCCCCCGCAGCAAATAGGGCGCGCTATAGAACCAGGAAGGGGGAAATTTCTACAAATGTCCTAGATGTATGTAATCGAGATCAGCAATTTGTTTATGTATTGTCCGGTTGGGAAGGGTCTGCTACTGATTCTCGAATCCTGCGAGATGCCCTTGCAAGACCACATGGGTTGAAAGTCCCCCATGGTATGTCACATAAATAGAATAACTCAGTTTCCCCTTCGCATTTTGTCACATCACACGACTAATATCCGTTCTAAATAAGGTTACCATTGCTTCCAGGACAATATTACCTTGTCGATGGTGGTTATCCAAATGGGGAGGGATTTCTTTCACCCTATCGTGGCCAGCGGTATCACCTTAACATATGGAGGCAAGGCCATACTCCTAATAGCAAAAATGAGTATTTCAACATGAAGCACTCTGCTGCTAGGAATGTGATTGAGAGAACCTTCGGTGTACTGAAGATGCGATTTGCGATATTGAAAGTTGCATCTTATTACCCCATACGGACGCAAAATCGCATCGTTACTGCATGTTGCCTCCTCCACAACCTCATTAAAAGAGAGATGCCTAATGACCCAGTTGAGTTAGAGTACACGCGATGGGAGGAGGAAAACCTACACAATGTTGAAGAAGAGGATTACATTGGTCAACTTGAGACTTCGAATGAGTGGACCGAGGGGAGGGATGCACTTGCTAATGCTATGTACAACCATTGGTTAGCTAATGGTGGTGGAAATGTGGACCAAGTTTGAGATATTGTAATAACTAATTTAGATGTTGGTACTATTTTTAATTCATTTGTCGGTGGATGTTAAGACTTGCAATGTTGATACTAGTTTTAATTCTTTTGTCGGTCCATGTAAACATAATTTAGGTGTTGACACTATTAACTTTCAATGTATGAGACCTATATTCAGAGAACCTTATTTCTATTTTGTGTCATACCTATAAATAAAATGCTTTTTCATAGGTATGGACACTGAAGAGTCACAACTTGATCCCGTTACTAAAAGGGCACGTAGAGTTTGGAGGAAGGTAGAAGAGGATACCTTGATTCGTTGCATGAGAAATGAATATAATGACCAATGGAGTGCAGACAATGGGTTTAAACCCGGGTTCTTTACTTTGATGGAGAGCGAGTTGCAAAAATTGTTGCCGAGCTCTAACATTAAGGCACACCCTCACATTGACTCCAAAGTGAAGGTTTGGAAAACGACCTACAACAAGATTACGGACTTGCTTCGTATAAGTGGGTTTTCTTGGAACGATGTCACCAAATGCATCGTGGTCGATGATGAGTCCGTGTGGGAGGAGTATGTTAAGGTAACTTACTCTCCTTTTTATATATGCAAACGGTGTTAATCTATCAATAACCACCAATGTATTGTGTTGATATGGCTTCTTGTTAGTAGGGATGAGAGGAAAAAATAGCTACTATGTTGTATTTGCTGGACGGACACCGGGAATATATGAAACTTGGCCAGCATGTAGCGAACAAGTGAATGGCTTTTCTGGAGCTTTATTTGAGAAACATGCAACATGGGAGGAGGCGAACTCCGCTTTGCAAGCACATTATCAACGCCGTGGTGGGGTAAATGCTGAGGAAAGAAATGTACAAGATTACCCGCCGTTGCTTATCCCAATGGAAGCCGCCGTTCATGACGAGGGAAATGTTCGATCGAACCCAACGTTTTGGCAAAAATTAAAATGGTTCTTAGTCGGTGCAATTGTAGCAACAGTCATCCAGTTTGTGATAATTAAATTACTTAGTTTGTCAAATGTTCATTTCGGCATTTGATACTTTGGAATATGGCAATATGCTACTATCTTGATTTTGTAATGAATGCCAAGCCAAGTGCTAAGTACATTTCAATTGAATTGACTAATTGTCCATCATATTGCAAGTAAATTGACTAATTTGTCTACGTATTATAGATGAGGTTTGGATTAGAAAAAAATATCAATAACAAATAAGTGGAAATACCAACAAAATAATTTGTAAATTGTATTCCTCAAAAAAAAAAAAAAAAACCCAAGTTTTATTCCGTACAAAAAAAATTCAGAATTTGTTAATTACAAAATTTAATTATAATACCTTACAATTTTTTACATTTAATAAATTATTTAATTCGTCTTTTATTTATATATATAATTAAATTAATGTTTAATCTACAAATAACCATGAACAAGGGTAATTAGGTCATTTGATTGGTTTTTATAATATCCACCCAACCTTATACCCCCATATAAACATCAAAACAAACCAAGTACTATTTTATCCACCTTTCATCCAAACCACATATTATTTAGTACCCACTTCATAAATGTCACATCACTGTGGGTCCCCCCTTACTAAATAATATCCCTTACTATCTTATACCCCCTTACTATTTAATCCCACCAAAACCTATCCCGCATCCAATCGGGGCCATAGGTCAGTTGTTTGGAATTAGATGCCCAAAAAAAGGAATTTAATCGGCTATCACAGACAGTGAGCCCAAGAAAAGGAATTGTGTGAGTTTACGCTCCATAAAATGGCATATTTATGCAAATTCATAAGTATTCCATCGTCTTAAGAGTGGTAATGGCAAAAATCTCTGAAATGTATTCAAATTTCAACGAATAATAGACATTAATCAATATAAAAATTCATGACAGCAAGCCTTGACCATTTTATATTATACATTGAATTATGAAACGCACATCCAATTTCAGCCTTGAATACAGATAACCTTGGCACTAAAATGTCAAAGCAAACACGATACATATATTCCATACTAATTCATCTCAAGCATTATCTATACACAAGAAGGTTATTCTCTTAGAGAATGAACCATGATACATAAAAAGTATTACATATAATTTGAACTTAAATATAAATGCGCTCCACTCCATTTGAATCAAACACGGTGACATGAACGTTTGAAGGATCGTAGATGGCTATGTAGATTAAATCCATTGGTTTCAACATCAGACCATTCACGAAGTCATTAAAGTGAGAAGGATGCAGACGACTATTGACTCTAGGCACCGTAACGATACAATTTCCAAAACACATATCCAACTCTGTTACGTCGGGATTGCACAAGAATATCTCAAGTTCCCTGTTAAATCCCTTTAGTCACAAAAGAATATCAAACGCTTACAAACATAAGTGTAAACTTTGAGCCCAAATGATATTTCAACGCATACCTCGATGATTGAAGATCCATCTTCATGAATGTAACCAAATTCCACGATGTATCTTTCCCGAGCATATAACATTGGTAACCAGGATATACAAGGTCGATCTAAAACATATATATCATTCAAAAACGTTACAATTTATTTAACACTCAATAAACATCAGTAGAAATTAAAATCTTAAAATTTTAACAAAAAAGTTTGCGATTCAGTATTATGACATAAAAAATGCACCTTCTTTGGGTGCCAAAGATCACTTTTGAGCCAGGACAAAGATTATGATCATCGCCAAACATATTCCATCCATCTTCTAACGTGTTGTCAAGTATGCAAATAGGCCAAACTTTAGATCCGTTTCTAAAAAGAACTCATAAACCACCTTGCTATTCTTGTAAAACTTCACCCATGACTTGTGGCAAAAATTGAAATAAAAAACGCAAGAACAATCAAACAAAAACTTTCATGGAGTATAAAATTAATATCATGTAAGATAAAAAAAAAAAAAAAAAAACTAAAAACACTCACTACGCGAGAACTGACACTTTCCAGATCGTACGTTTTCACAAACCAACACACACGAGCATCTAAATTCCAAAAAGTATTAGAAAAATTAATTAGACACGAAATGAATAGAATAGTCCAATACTAATTCAAGTAAAATGTTGGGATTTGAGTGATTACTGTATGCAGATAATTGAAGGAAAGAATGATAGATTGTTCTATCAATCCATTTGTCCATATCTTCTTTGTGTGTCCACGTTAAATTAACGCCCATAGGAAAGACTGATCTATATTTAGAAACAAACTGTTGAGACGCCCAAAACCTTAGGCGTCCTCCTCCTTCTTCACTAGAATATCCGATGTCCTTAGTGTCACCTTCAGTGTTTGTTAGCTTAAAAACACTGCTTGTATTACCTAAATTGTCACCCCAACCTTCTGAAACAACGTTAATGAACGGTGGTATGGCATTCATTGTTTACTTAAGCCAAATGCCTTTGCACTAAAATATCTGAAACTCCCCTATAGATTATCAAAACAAGCTTTCCTGGAGATTCATATCTAACTTCACATGAATAAGGCGTCAGAAAATATGGAATTATTGAAGGCTGGGACGGTAAATATAGAACCGTAGTGAGCTACAACTAGCCGACCTACGAATGCCTAATAAAGAGGTCTAAGGCTACTCTACATGCGTCCATCAATACGATAGCCAATGTATAAATATAACAGCGACTCTTCTATAATATATATACAAGGACCCTACAATGATTAGGATGGATGGGCATTCCGTGGTCTTTCATTGTGACCCATCATTTTCTCAAAACAAGAGAGGAAATTGTCAGGAAGTGAGGACATGTCTCCTGTAAATCTCGAATTATTTACTACCAATAAAAAAATCGGAAAGCGACAACATGAAACCAAACCACGTGCACAAAGTAAGGAGTGAGATAAAGCTCCTTTTGTTTACTTAATGAATTTGTCTGTGGAAGAATTGGTGTCACAGCTGATGAAGGAATGGTTGGAGGCTAGAGTGTGTATATGAAACGGAGTCCCTGGATTATGTAGTTAGTAATACACGTTTTGAAGGGTTACAAAGAATCATGTTTAGGTTTACAAATTTCTCCACACACTATGTTGTATACATTACATTAAATAAAGTACCAGATTGAAATTAAACCAACAGGAATGTGAACATGAATGATAAGAAATACGATGAGAACAACCACGAAAAAGGTGCGAGGATATGTTATTTGTGTATTTTATTAGAATAAATACTCTTTGGACCATATTGTTGTAATTAATGTCAATATTTAAATTGTGCGTTCTTATCTTATCTTACTTTGTTTCCTTATGACTTCAACAAATGTGGGTTTCCTATAGTATTCACTAGCTCTAGGTTGTTTTTTCCTTAAGTAAAGTTGCGTTTTTCCTTTTTGAAGAAATTTAAAATACATATGTTTGTGTAGTTACTTCATTTCTTCGCGTTACATGCTATATGAGACAATTCTGCATTTCCTCTCGTGGAAATTTGCAAGACTTATCTACTTAATCATTTTTGTGTTTCATCAAATGATATCTTCATACTTTATACTAACTAAATCTGTGTCTACTCGTCTTCCATAAAAAATAAGAGATAACTGACGATGATTCCTATATAGTATATACATAGGAACCTAACAACCAACACACTAAGTACTCAGAATTGTCTATCCAACATATATAGGAACCTAACAACCGATACACTAAGTATTCAGACTTGTCTATCCAACATATATAGTAGTTAGAATAAAAAGATGTACAATATTGAAGCGTGTGAAATATACATATATATACACACACACACACACACACAAGAAGTTTCCTATGAGGACTCCCTCACAAAAAAGTGCGGAAAAACAGTTGCGAGCACAACCGTAAATGGGTCCACAATTGTTTTTCCGCACTTTTTTTTGAGAGAGCCCTCATAAGAAAGGTACATACAAAGATAGAACCGACTGGACGCGTAAATGACAACCGTAAATGGGTACACGAATGACGACCCACCAACAACTTATATATTTCCATCTACTACAAACCAAAAAAAGGAAACAACTAATAGTAAAACTCCACCGGCAGTAAATGGATATGTCTGAAACAAATATATTAAACACCTCCAAAGTTGGCAAGCAAGTTGTAGGTACAAGCGTAATTGCCAAAACTCCAAAAAGGAATGGAGAGAAAGATCTCAACTGATACAGCTACATAAAGGCTACTAAAGTAAGTCAAAACCTGCAAAAGGTACTTACTGATAGCTACACAAACCCCACATGGACAATGATCTTTCAGACATGGATAACCTTGCAGGCTACTATCAATGCTAGAGGTTTCTAAAATTTCTTACAAAAATAAAAAATATATAATAAAATGAAAGAAAGTACCCCACACTAAATTTAGCAATTTCTTGCATAAAACAGTAAATAAACACTTTCTAAGAGGTTAACAGTAATACGACTGGAATTTCGTGCAGAAGGCAAATACCTCTGTTGAACTTTACACTAAAACGAAATGTGTTATTGGGTAAAGAGTAGGTTGTGTAGGGAGGAGAAATGGCACAAAACAGAACCTTGTATAAATATTATATAGGTTCCACTTCATATCCGAACTTCGGACTTTTGGACCTCCGCGATCCGAGCATTTTTTTGACGATCCGAACCGTCCAATGTGTTCAGAATATGTTTTCAAGGGTCCACGCGGGAAATCTTCAAAAAAAAAAATACCGGAAAGGGCTTGATCGAAGCAATTTTTCACAAAAATTGTCTATTTACAATTTTTGTGAAAAATTGCTTCGATCAATCCCTTCCCGATATATTTTTTTTTTGAAGATTTTTCTTGTGGACCCTTGAAAACACCTTTTGAACACATTGGACGGGTCGGATTTCCCCAAAGCAATTTTTATCGTGAAAAAATTACATTTTTTCTTATTTATGGGAGGTTCTTACTAGAAAATTTGCCTACACACACACACATATGTATGTGTACGTCTAATAAATATTGAAGCATAAACATAAACATGACGATATTATGAAATGTTTAAAAATTAAGGCCAATGTTAAGTAACAGTGTCCCTCTTTCCACATATTTCATTTAAGGACACGAAGAGAGTTTTCCATGGTATGCTTTGCTTCTTGACGGTATTTCCAAAACGTGCACAATTTATCCCCTTGAATTGTTTATAACCATGGATTTGAAACAACCCTTCGTACACGTTTTTTCACCGACCATCCAGCCGACCTGAACATGGATGGAGGTTTATTTCATTTGCACACTGCAGATGGAAAAGCAGAGGTTGGCAGCTATATCTCGAAACAAAAATGCTTCCCAAGTTTACTATCATGTATGACGGGATTTCGTTAAGAAATTCTCTGCTATGTTGCCTCTCGGAACAGTCCGCAAGTGGAACAACAAAGCAGGTCTTTGTGCATGGCTCGATTCAATAATATATCACTCTTTCTTGATAGGCGACAAACAAGGTATACATACACATTTATCCATTCTTCTAAAATATCTTCATGTTATGCTTGTGATTACCGTTATCCTCGAAGTAACTCCATATCATTGGTTCTAAATCCGCCATTGATTCAGATGTCAAATATATTTAGAGTTGTTTGAAATTTTGACAGGAGTTCTGCGGTGCTGGTTCGTGAAGAAAGTAGTAGCACCTAATCCATATGCATTGACGGTAAATCGACAACCCTGGCCACTCTAACAGACGTTAAAAAATAGAAAATGATTAGTACTTAATTAAATGATCCTGTGTTTGGAATTTCTTGTGATTACAGGGAGTTCCAATTGGCTTTGAGTGTTTTTTTAATCAAGAATTGACCAGTTTCTGGATTCTATTAAAGAATGGCTCAAGAGTATGGCCAATACGAGTAATAAAAAATAACTTTAGAGATCACTGGGCAAATTTCTTGAAAGATCATGATGTGAAACCCAACTACAGAATAGTCTTTGGTTGTTACAGTAAATGGGTATTTGATGTCACTAACCTAAATACTAATCTTGACTGAGTAATGCAAGATTGGAATTCGGGTGACAATAATGTGCAAAATTTATATATATCCACCCGTAAGTTATTCTTCCTAAGATACAAAATAGTTTATACAGTTCCAATGATTGATCTTTTTATTCTAACCTCACATTTATTTAATCTCTTGTTATATAGATAATCCCATGATATCGTGTTTGCCCTCAACCATGCGCTCTGATTTTTACCACAAACAATTTGGTTGTATATGTACATCTACCTATACCCTTGCCAAGGTATAAAATTTGGTATTTGCGTTACGCAACGGTAATTGTGTTATGAATATTAATGCAATTTCGAATAATATGTCGTTAGATATTTGAAGAAAAGCTCGATCCAATCTTGCGAGATGGAGAATTGCGCCATGTTATCATAAATAGTGGAACGCCCAAATGGAGAGTCCCTGTTTTACACGGTCAATTTGTTGGTTGGAGCTTTGTCAATTTCATTGACAAACATCGTTTGAGACCGACTGATTTCATCTTCGTAGGTGCATCTGGACATGGACATGTGCACGTCATTATCTTCGGCCGTCGCAGTGGTGAAAGGGTCTATACGTGGACTAAAGTATGCTACGTTTAGGGTACTTTGTAGATGTTAGTGCAGAATAATCGAAGCAAACATGCCTTTCCAGTGCAGTACCTCAAAGCAAGAACTCAAAAGTTGCTTCTTAATAATCTACTCCAGTTAGCAATTTACGTTTGCGCACCATTTTGTATCCACCTTCTTTATATATGTAATCTTTTATCGTCTTTTAACTTTTTAATAAATATCTACATCTGTATGAATTATTGCATGAGCATATGGATAATACACCACATAATGTTATTGTTCCTCATGTTTCTTATTTTTTTTTCTCCTATTGACCTTTGCTTCCCTAACAAACAAACACTAACTAAATACAAGAACAGTCGAAAAAACAAACAAACAGGACCATAGATACACACCACCAAAAAGTTCAAATTTTAAAATTCAAATTTGAAATTTTAACAATACCGTTCTCATCCCTATAAGAACATCCACCAAGTCAATATACTTTCGCCATTCCAGACATAATTCTTTTTTTCTATCTCTTAACCCCTATGGTAATCCCTGAGTCTCTCTCTCTCTCTCTCTCTCTCTCTCTCTCTCTATTCATAACTTCCACTATTTTTTCAAACTCCGTCCAATAAACCTCTATAACCATTATTATTCCAATCATACCTTAGATTTCAATGGCAGATGTTCAAAGAGATCTTGCTTATGAACTCTGGCAGAGGAATTCAGAGATAGAAACGATGGTTGTAGTCTTCATTACCCTCTGGATGGTGCTTTGCATTTTAGTCTTAATTTCTGTGTTAATGATGAAACAAACGCGTACGTGTTTTGGCATTGATATAAATGCCAATCTTTGGATGATATGGATTGTTATTCTTAGTGTAACGGCGGCAACTTACATCTTGGAATACGAGTACCAATGGCGTAGGGATTTCAAAGCCAAAAGAAATACCATGGTAGTTGCAAATCCTTAGAAAATATTCATCCTTCAAGTGTACGTAAAAATCATCACTCCAAATCGTACTTGCATCTTTTGTTAGCGCAAAATGTATGTAAGTAAAAATCATCACTCTAAATCATACTTGCATATTTTATTAATGCAAAATGTATTAAGATACGTGTATATGTCACATTCATATCACCAAAGGAATTCCAATTAACGTGCATAGGTTAATACTATGTCATCTACACCGTTTTAAATACCTTCCTCCCCCTCTCACGCCCCCAACAAAAGATTATAACAAATCAAACATAATAAAAATTATAAATTTTAGAACAATTTGGATAATAGTACATAGTATGTATTAAGTGCCTGCAAAAAAAGTAAAACACAAACACACAGGACAAAACAACTTTAAAATCTTTATCAGAAGCATCTGTCAGGAAAACAAATCTAGAAGTTAATCTAATCTAATAATTGAAAAAAACAAGACACTTTGTCAGCATATACCAAATTTCTCTCTATAAAAAAGAAGAAAGAGCATTTCAACTAAATATACCACCTCACTCTTGCTACTCGATTACAAGAGCATGTTGATACAAACTAATGACTATGATTTCTGGATACTTATTTTTCCATTGATATTTGTTCTAGCCCCAACCATACTGACATTCCGCGATCCTCCCTGGTTTGGTATCATAACTTACCACAGAGTCATCATAAATGGCTACTTCACCTTCGTCGTCATGTGGATAATCCTAATGATTATTTACTATCCGCAGAATTGCTGATTTGAGGAGAGCATATCTAGCGGAGTGTGTAACACCCCGAGTTATTTCAAAAATATTTGATACCTTTTCACGTGATGCTAGGGGACGTATTGATATGCTCATATACGCGGGGTACGGTTTGAGGTGTTTGTGAGACCCGAATTATGGAAGAGGGAAAGAAGGGAAAGGTAATTTTCATAAATGTTGGGCTTAAAGCTAATAGCTATGTAAGTTGGAGGGGTCAAAGTGTAATTTGGGCATCAGATATTTTATTTCTTTTCCTTCTTATTGGGCTGATTGTAATCAGAGAGGAGAGAGGGGTAGACTTTGCCTGGAAGGAGAGAGAGACCGAAAGAAGAAGAAGAAGAAGAAGAAGAAGAAGAAGAAGGAGGAGGAAGAAGGAAAAATTGGGGAAAACCCAAAATTGAGGTACCTTTTGGAGTTTAATTTCCGAAATTCTTGAATTATGTTGTTCTTTTGTAAGTTAATCACTGATTTTGCATCTCATAAGAGTGATTTGGGGTTTGTTTTTATGAAATTCGTGAAAGGAAGGTGAAGGGTTCACTGACTGGTTTTGTGCAAAACCACATCTGCCATGGTTTTTGGCGAATTTTAAGACATGGTTCTAGAAGTCGGAATTTTACGAGATTTTTACAGTAGCTACCCATGGATGTCCTGTGTGTTGTGTAAAAATTTCAGAGTTTAATTCGAAATACAAAAAATAAGAAAATTCGTGAATCAATCTGTGGTCAGGTGCGTGTTTGGGCAGACAGCACTGACATGTCCTGGGAAAACGGTTATAACTTTTAGCTCGGGTATCCGATTGGTACACCGTCTTTTGATTCTGAAACTAGACTCGTATACCTTCGAAATGATGTATGGGTTGTGCCTTAATTTCTTCCAGAGAATAGCAGTTTTTAATTTGAAGTTGAAGAAAAATCTGATTTGGGGAATTTGCAGCAAGTTATGGGTCTGTTTGGAGGTTGTTTAAAAATAGTTACGGAGCTCAGAAAATTCTGAATTTTGGATATGATGATGAAGTATGAGTCTGAAGTTTGTGGTGAAAATTTCGTGGGAATCGGATAAGTAGATTAATTCTGAAAATTCATAGAGCGCAGCACTGTTGAGTTGTAGGATACATTTTCATGCATTTCATTTGCATTTGGGCATGAATTTTAGTAGTGAGCTTATGGGTGATATATAATTGTTATTATAGGTGATGTAATCGTAAGAATGGTCGTGGTTATGCTTTCGGTGCGTGGAGGTTAAGTTGATAGCAGAGTTTGTCCTTTTGTGGCAGGTGAGAATGTACAGCTTCTATAATAAATAGAAATGTGTAGTGTTTATGTGGTGTTTTCAAATGTGTGGTGTGATTATTGATGTTTTGAAAACTCTCCTTATGATTTTTGTATATGTTAGAAGTATTATGTTTGGATGGATTAAATGATTTCAGTGATGGATCAAATGATTTTTGGTGGGTGGAAAGATAATTTTTGTGCCTCTTGTGCCAATGTTTGTGTGAGCGGCAAACAATTGTGAGGTTTGCCAGTAAGCTTTTGCTTACCTTTGTGGAGCCAAAAAGTTGCAAGGTTGGCATCTTGCAGCGTGGGCTGTGCCAATATTTGTGTGAGATGGCAAGCAATTTGTGAGGCTTGTCGGTGAGCTTTGCTTACCCTGTGGGTTGCACCTACCATTGGTGATAAAGAATGGCCCTCGTCACCGCCACTATATGTGAGCCTGTGAGCGAGGTAACGGTACCGTCATAACTCCCGGTCGTGAGGTTGACGACTCGTTGGCACATTGGGTAAATTGATATGATATTATTTTATACTGTGAAAGAAAGTGTGTAATATTTTGCAAAACTTACATAGGCTGTGATTTTGAGATGGGCCGGTGGGCCGTGTTTTTGAGATGAGCCGATAGGCTGTGATTTTAAGATGGGCCGGTAGGCCATGTTTTGAGATGAGCCAGTGGGCTGCATTTTTGAAATAAATTGGAGGGCTGTGTTTTTGAGATAAAAGTGTGAGTGTGATGCTTAAAACTGTGATCCATCTAAATTGTTTAAGCAAATGTGTTGGTGTGTTGTTTATATTTCGATCCATCTAAACACTTATCATTTCCATTTATTATGTTGCTAAGGTACATTCTCCTGTAACCTTTCTGGTTGCAGATTTCCAGTTGAGCTAGACGTCAGTCCACTACAGTGCCAGAGTGCTAGACAGGTGTTCCTAGAGGTTGTGTTCTGTGATTTTGTCAGTCAGTGGGTGATGTGGATAATCAGTATTTTTGTGGAGTTAATGTGGTTGAGTACATGTCAAATAATTTTGACTGTACAGTTGTTGAGGAGGTGTGAACACCTGTTTTGGTTATGGCAGTTGAGTTTGGTGTTAAAATATCTTTTGTTTGCATTCGTTACGAGTTGCAGTTGAGCTTTGTATAATAGCTTTTGTGAGTAGCCTAAAAGGCGTACAAGTGGTGACAGGTGTCCAGTCACTTTGTGCAGGTTATATCCTGCTAGAGTGGGGTGTGTCAATTTTGGTATCAGAGCCTAGATTATAGGTTCTGTAGACTTTTTGAGAGTGTGGCACTTGTGGTGGACCATAGGCGGTGTTGTTCCGAGTTCTTGAGTCTAGGTAAAACTTAGAATGTTGAGAAGAGTGTCACAGGGGTGAGGGTAGTGGGTGCATACATACATGTAAGATTCATGCATATTTCTATGTTTTGTTTTTGCAGCAGCTTGATAGAAGAAAGTGATGGGACAGAGGTGTCATATATTTGCGTGTGTTAGTGTGGAGGGACATGAGGTGCAACATGAGTAAGTAAATTAGTTTGATCCAAATGCTAGAATGTTGGAGGTTATGATGGGATTGGCAGAGAAAATGCTCAGCGTGGTGGTTAAGAATGACATGGCGGATTGATTTGAAGAGTGACTGGCCAGCACACTTCAAAACAAACCTCTGATGTCACTCTATTACCACGTGTGGGTGGATGAAGGTGTGTAAAGAAGTACATGCGGTAGAGCGGGTGTCGAAGTGAAAGAGCATATTTGTGTATGTACTATGAAAGTGTATGATCCTGCGTTTAGTTGATGTGCTAAGTGCATAATGTGTTCGGAAATGAGGACATGGTGTGGATGATAAAGAATTTATTGGAATTATTGGTTCTATAAAGGTATAAAATTAGTTGGAAGATGTGGTACGTATTTCCAATAAGATAGACTAGTGATGAGAAAATTGTATACACATGTTGATCATGACTTTAAGGGCATTGAAGGCAGTGGTATGGATGTCGAGGATAATGAATGGAATGAGATAAAATGTTTAGTCCAAGTAATTGATGTTTGTAGATAATTTTCTTATGGATGATTGGGCTGACGTGGTTCCGTGATTTTATATACCCTTGGAGATTCCTAATATTGAGTTGTTTACTTTCATATGTGATTTGGGTGAAGGTTAATTTTTATTTGATTTTGACCAGCGTAATGAGGGAGTAATTATGTGTTGGGGTGATCAATTTGGTTACGAAGTTGGAATTGGTTTATTAAAGTTGTGTGTTAAGGTAGAATCAATATTAGATATTGTTCATGGGTTTTGGTCCTACGGATATGGTGATGTACGGTGGAAAAAAAAAGGGGGTTATTTGAGCTAATCAACAGGATTTGGACTTTTATCTATCTTCGATATATAGAATATTGTGAGGGTGTTATGGTTTTTAAAGGTAAACTTGAGCATGTGAATTGACAAGCTGAGAGGAATCAGGTGTAAGGTGTAGCGAAACGAATTATAAGTGGGTTTGGACAAATTGCGATATTGTGGATTGTAGCAGGAGAAGTAGTCAATATTTTATTACGGGTTGGAAAGTCTGTTTATAGATGTTGAGTTGATTGTTACTAAATTTGGATTCGGGTCCTTAACTTTTCTTAAGGGCAGTGCTTTGTGTATTGTGCATGTGTGGGGAAGGTATTAGGAGTTGAAAGATGGGTTAGGTTTGAGTTACAGTTACGGCATGCAAAAAGGTATGGAAATTTGGGGTTTTGGGATTATTGGTAGTATATTTGAAGAGAATACAATGATATAAGATTTTGATAAGTATCTTAGGTGGCATAACATGGAAGTTAAGGGGACTGAGGATCGAATGCGATGGTTGACTTATATTTGATTTGGTAGTGCATGATTAGACAATGGATATTAGTATCATAAGTGAAATTAGTTTCGGATGGCTACCAAGGAGATTATATTAATAGGTGTATTCATGGATGGGAATGTGAATGTGGATAACAAAATGGAAATGGTGTTAAGAGCGACGTAAGTTTAATCCAAAGGTGATGGTGGGTACGTAGATTTTTTTTCGGGTGATGTAATTTGTGGGGTTTGGAAAAAAAAAATTGAAAAAAAAAAGTGTGAGTTTTTACGGCAAAATTGGTAGACATCTGGGAGAAAGGAATGTGGAAGTTAGATCTTTAGTTGGATTCTATTTAGTTGAAAGTTTTGGACATTTTTGAATTTCATTAAATTGAGTTATGATTTTGGTGGGATAAGGTGAAAGTCTTTTCGCATATGCCATTTATTGGGAATGAGAATATTGTCGATTTTGTATAAATAAGGAGTGTAGAATGACTAACTGGTTACTGCATGAGAATATGAAATTTGGAGTTTGGTAGAATACCATCTTGGTTATGTATGTGGAGTATGAATGATTGTTTGTCTGTTGTGAGAGGGTTGTGAGATAAAAAGATTTATGTAGGTTTGGGGCTCTAGTTGGATTGTTGATTATGATATGGGAGTTACTGTTGTGATTATGTCATGGTAGGTGAAAGCTTATGGCTTTTGATATGTAGTGGGTGTAACTTGAGATTATTTTGGGTGAAAGATGTATGTGGAAACAGTGAACCATAAGATGTTTGGGTGTTTGTGAATTCCCTGGTGATAAAAGTATATTTCTATTAGCGGGTGTTATGAAATTCGGGAGCAAGAATGAATAAGGTTTTAGATAGGTGACTTGTTGAGATTATTAAATGTGTTAGAGCTGCAAATTATTTGCTGGTTTGTGTGAAGTTTGTCCCTAGTGCTAAGTATATGATGATTTTGAGGATTTTGGTGATTCGGAATGCCTAAATTATTTCATGTTCTAGTGAGAAGTGTTGGGAAAAAAAAATTTTGTTTGTGGTTACATTTTGAGAGGTGCAATACACCCAAGGGCAAAACATTTGATTGGTTGGCAACCATGGATTGAATGGTAACCGTAGTTTGATTACTAAAGTGAGGAACATTAAGCGATCAATTTATGGGTATTTGTCGTTGAGGCAGAGTTGAACCGGAGTTTATAGAATTGTGTGCTGCTTGTTTACAGTTGAGTATGGAATATAATTGGCATTGTTGAATGATAGATAAACAATGGGGTTCTTCCTCAGAAATTTGGTGGTTTATTGGACAGATAGAATGATTAGAGTGTCTGAGAAAGTGGAAGAAAAAAAAAAGGTTTTGGGTAAGCTAGTGGTTGTGCAGAGGATATTGTTAATATTCAGGGACAAAGTTGAGTTTGAGCGGAAAAAAAAAATGATTGTAAGGATGATGTCTAAGTGGTCAAAAAAGTTCGTGAGGCGTTATGAGGAATGTTGAATTTGGTTTGATGAGGTGACATGTGTTTGGGAAATTGATTAGAATTTCTGAAAAAGCTTAAATATTTTATCTTGTTACAGTTCTTTGGGTCAAGTTTATTGTGTTGAAATTTATTGGGAAGGCGAATTGAAACTTGGGTAACTAAAGGAATATTCGTGCTATGTGGAGAAACTACGAGAAATTTTGTATATGGGATCAAGTATTGTGCTCTAAAAGAATTTCGTTGGGAAAATGTTGTGGAGAGTTCATTAGATTGAGCAAGGTACTCGAGAAAGTGTGAAGTAATGCAGAAAAATTATTTGATAATGGGAAGAAAAATTTCGAGGACGAAATTTCATAAGGTGGGGAGAATTGTAACACCCCGAGTTATTTCAAAAATATTTGATACCTTTTCACGTGATGCTAGGGGACGTATTGATATGCTCATATACGCGGGGTACGGTTTGAGGTGTTTGTGAGACTCGAATTATGGAAGAGGGAAAGAAGGGAAAGGTAATTTTCATAAGTGTTGGGCTTAAAGCTAATAGCTATGTAAGTTGGAGGGGTCAAAGTGTAATTTGGGCATCAGATATTTTATTTCTTTTCCTTCTTATTGGGCTGATTGTAATCAGAGAGGAGAGAGGGGTAGACTTTGCCTGGAAGGAGAGAGAGACCGAAAGAAGAAGAAGAAGAAGAAGAAGAAGAAGAGAGAAGAAGGAAAAATTGGGGAAAACCCAAAATTGAGGTACCTTTTGGAGTTTAATTTCCGAAATTCTTGAATTATGTTGTTCTTTTGTAAGTTAATCACTGATTTTGCATCTCATAAGAGTGATTTGGGGTTTGTTTTTATGAAATTCGTGAAAGGAAGGTGAAGGGTTCACTGACTGGTTTTGTGCAAAACCACATCTGCCATGGTTTTTGGCGAATTTTAAGACATGGTTCTAGAAGTCGGAATTTTACGAGATTTTTACAGTAGCTACCCATGGATGTCCTGTGTGTTGTGTAAAAATTTCAGAGTTTAATTCGAAATACAAAAAATAAGAAAATTCGTGAATCAATCTGTGGTCAGGTGCGTGTTTGGGCAGACAGCACTGACATGTCCTGGGAAAACGGTTATAACTTTTAGCTCGGGTATCCGATTGGTACACCGTCTTTTGATTCTGAAACTAGACTCGTATACCTTCGAAATGATGTATGGGTTGTGCCTTAATTTCTTCCAGAGAATAGCAGTTTTTAATTTGAAGTTGAAGAAAAATCTGATTTGGGGAATTTGCAGCAAGTTATGGGTCTGTTTGGAGGTTGTTTAAAAATAGTTACGGAGCTCAGAAAATTCTGAATTTTGGATATGATGATGAAGTATGAGTCTGAAGTTTGTGGTGAAAATTTCGTGGGAATCGGATAAGTAGATTAATTCTGAAAATTCATAGAGCGCAGCACTGCTGAGTTGTAGGATACATTTTCATGCATTTCATTTGCATTTGGGCATGAATTTTAGTAGTGAGCTTATGGGTGATATATAATTGTTATTATAGGTGATGTAATCGTAAGAATGGTCGTGGTTATGCTTTCGGTGCGTGAAGGTTAAGTTGATAGCAGAGTTTGTCCTTTTGTGGCAGGTGAGAATGTACAGCTTCTATAATAAATAGAAATGTGTAGTGTTTATGTGGTGTTTTCAAATGTGTGGTGTGATTATTGATGTTTTGAAAACTCTCCTTATGATTTTTGTATATGTTAGAAGTATTATGTTTGGATGGATTAAATGATTTCAGTGATGGATCAAATGATTTTTGGTGGGTGGAAAGATAATTTTTGTGCCTCTTGTGCCAATGTTTGTGTGAGCGGCAAACAATTGTGAGGTTTGCCAGTAAGCTTTTGCTTACCTTTGTGGAGCCAAAAAGTTGCAAGGTTGGCATCTTGCAGCGTGGGCTGTGCCAATATTTGTGTGAGATGGCAAGCAATTTGTGAGGCTTGTCGGTGAGCTTTGCTTACCCTGTGGGTTGCACCTACCATTGGTGATAAAGAATGGCCCTCGTCACCGCCACTATATGTGAGCCTGTGAGCGAGGTAACGGTACCGTCATAACTCCCGGTCGTGAGGTTGACGACTCGTTGGCACATTGGGTAAATTGATATGATATTATTTTATACTGTGAAAGAAAGTGTGTAATATTTTGCAAAACTTACATAGGCTGTGATTTTGAGATGGGCCGGTGGGCCGTGTTTTTGAGATGAGCCGATAGGCTGTGATTTTGAGATGGGCCGGTAGGCCATGTTTTGAGATGAGCCAGTGGGCTGCATTTTTGAAATAAATTGGAGGGCTGTGTTTTTGAGATAAAAGTGTGAGTGTGATGCTTAAAACTGTGATCCATCTAAATTGTTTAAGCAAATGTGTTGGTGTGTTGTTTATATTTCGATCCATCTAAACACTTATCATTTCCATTTATTATGTTGCTAAGGTACATTCTCCTGTAACCTTTCTGGTTGCAGATTTCCAGTTGAGGTAGACGTCGGTCCACTACAGTGCCAGAGTGCTAGACAGGTGTTCCTAGAGGTTGTGTTCTGTGATTTTGTCAGTCAGTGGGTGATGTGGATAATCAGTATTTTTGTGGAGTTAATGTGGTTGAGTACATGTCAAATGATTTTGACTGTACAGTTGTTGAGGAGGTGTGAACACCTGTTTTGGTTATGGCAGTTGAGTTTGGTGTTAAAATATCTTTTGTTTGCATTCGTTACGAGTTGCAGTTGAGCTTTGTATAATAGCTTTTGTGAGTAGCCTAAAAGGCGTACAAGTGGTGACAGGTGTCCAGTCACTTTGTGCAGGTTATATCCTGCTAGAGTGGGGTGTGTCAGAGTGAAGCGGTAAAGTCCAGCCCAACATATAAGGCATCAAAGAACAAGTACTACTACAATAAGCTTTGGAGGTCCTTGCAATTATTAAATAGTTTAGGCAACCAAAAGTATGGTCTTTTGCTAAAAAACGGTTGTTCTTATCTTTATGTTCAAATCTTTAAATATATGAGCCGTATCCTTGTCGGAAGTTATCTATGTCAATAAATTATAATTGCAATTTTCGTGAATTGTCTATCAACACATGTTATCAAAATTATTCCCCACATAATAAGCATAATTTTTTTTTATAGAATCTTCAATTACATGCACAATTTACCAAGACATGTTATTCTATTACTCCCCTTTAATCATGTCTGATTGCATGATTTTATGTCCAAACTATGTGAACACTCATTTACGTATGCAATTTACCTTAAATACACCCTACAATTACTTTGTACTGCCTTCCGGTTCACATGCAATGTTGGTACAACTAATTAAATCACTGTCTCAATTTGACGACAAATATTACCTCTTGGTTCTGAACTTAAATGGACAAAACTAGAGGATATGACTGAGTGGATGGACAACATCGAATATCATTCCTTTATCCTCTATAGCGTTGAAGTTTTGATTACATTTATGATTCCAAATCATAAAAACTACCAATTCTCGCGTCCCCTAAATTAGTACTAACATGGTATGTATCTAACGTATATCTAGGTATAGAAATATACTGGTACTTAAAAATAGTATCATCCCAAGAAGGAGAAAATTTAAAAATCTAAAAATACTTGAGTCACTCTATATATATTATAAGTGATTATTCCTATGTTATCCACATGTTTAAATTAAGACTCGAAACAGTGTTTGGTCAATTCATACCGTATCCTTAGGATTAGACCTCACATAGCAGTTTGTTAATGCAAAAACACAGATTATGAGTCAGGAAACCAAAGTTCAAACTTGTACGTGAACAGCAAGTTTTGTTATTTTTTCATATTCCACGATAATTGGAATTCACCTATATATTATTTTGTGAGGTTCAACCTTTTATACAAGTTTCTGATTATTTAATATCGTTTAATATAGGTTGTGGACACCATGCATTGATGGTTGTCGCTTCCGCTAATGCACGTGTTTGAACAGTCTGAGAAGGCACATTTACATAGTGCAAACAAATATTGTAGTGATTTCATATTCCATTTAAAAGACCATGAGTTTGGTAGCATCGCTGATCTAACCACTTCATGCTTTAATTAATACAATACAAAGACCATAAACAAGAACAACTTCCAAACATCCTAAAACCAAACCATTGAAATATAAATAAAACAACAACGTTAAAACAACAAACGATAAAGAGGTACTTCTCCCTATCTTTTGCTTAATACCTTACTTAATACCACAAGAATATGTTTTACTAATGCTCCGTTTGTTTAGGGCGGAAAACATTTTCTGGAAAACATTTTCCGTGGAAAACTTTTTCTTTTCTAGAAAAAGTTTTCTGGTGTTTGGTTGTAGTAGAAAACATTTTTTGGAAAACATTTTCTTTTGTTTGGTTGACATGGAAAATCATTAATTAACAAACTAACCCAAATATCATTGTTGTAAAAATGAAAATATTACCTCGTACTCAAAGGTTTATATTACGATTTCGCAATACATAATGGGAATCGGGTGTAATATTCATGAATTTTTGAAGATTATTTTTTGACGAATAAAAATTTTAAATTACTTAAATAACTCTTAATGGTAAGTATCGACTGAATCGGACACGGATATACAGAATTCAAGTATATTCTACATAAATAATAAAAAATATAATGATCAAGTACAAACCAAAACCTGAAATTTGTGATCCAAATTAGCGAATTGAAATCGGAAGCCCCAATTCAATCAAATTCAAACCTAAGTATGAGACTCCAAAAATTGATTGACGATTGAGGAAGAAACACCAATCCGAGCGTGTATAACAGCTTGGATCGTTGAACCAAAGTATGAGACTCTAAAACTGTAAATATCTAACGGTTCAGATTGTCGAAATTCGATCCGGAACAAAAACTCCCGCACTGCATTCATTGCCTATTTGCCTTCCACCTAGTCCTCCTAATTTCATTTATTTCTTCACCACAAGTCTCCATCTTCCAGAGCAATAAACCCATTTACGCCTATTTTGACTTCTTTTTCCATTTTTTAATGCACCTTTATTTTCCTTTTCATTTTTCTCCACTTACTCCCCACGTGGGAGAGACCAAAAAACCAACAGCTTCTTGCATATATAATTATATATACACAGAGATATATGTATATATAGATATACAAATATCTTATGCGAGTATGTATATATATATACTATAAAGACTATACGAAATGTGAAGATAGAGTCATTGGGGTAAAAACCCAAGGTTTCATAACCCAGAATGAAAGAGGCTCAAAACTCAAGAGAGAGATGGATTTCTGAGGGTGGTTGCCTCTCTCTCTGTTCACAAATCAAGCCGATGATTTCATTTCCTCAAATCAACAACCCTTTGGATGTGTGTGTCTGATGACGGATCTTCAGCTGTATTTCTGATTACTAATTGTAACTGGAAAACCCTCGATATACATCCGTATATACTATAAATTTATGGAGAGAGAGAGAGAGAGAGAGAGAGAGAGAGAGAGAGAGGAGAGGAGAGGAAGAGAGATGAAAGACGAGTCGACAGGGCGGAGAATCAGGCACCTGGAATGTCGGGGTATGGGGCTAGAATGTCAGGTAGGAGAGCTACGCCCGTGGAAAATGTTTTCCGGCCTCAAAATCTGGAAATCAATTTCCGGCTAAAATGGCTCATTTTCCGTTGACTTCGGAAAAAGCTTTCTGTGGACTTTCCTTTTCCACCGTGCCAAACACAGTAAAATGTTTTCTCCAGAAAAGGTTTTCCAAGAAAATGTTTTCCGCCCGAAACAAACGGAGCCTAAGTGAAGACCAGCTTGAAGCTCAAGGAGCGTTATTATAGTAGTATTTGAACATATGATACCTTCAACGGTCTTCGCACGGACCATGATGCTTCATTCCCATTTGTTGGAAACTCTAATAAATTCGACCATTTTAGGGACTGCAAATGATCAGAAGCACCACCCAGATAGTCATGAATGCAAAGTACACATATGAAATAAACCTGTGGTTAGTGATCAGACCGAACCACGATGGATTCAAGAAGGTTAAATTAACACCTAACAACAAAAGAATCATTGGAACAACAAACAACCAGAACTCATATTCATTACTTTCAAACAACATCTTCAAAGCTTTGTGAAATGGTAATAGCAGTGTAAAAAGTACATAGCTTCCATCCTTTTTATAAGGGTATATAATGTGTATTCAAAGAATCATTAATTGTGTTCACCTGTCAAATATAACTTTATTAAAAATAAGTACACCATATCTTCTCACAGATACACAAAATAAATACACACTATATTCTAAAATGTAAAAAAACAAAAACAAAAAAAACAACTTATAGTGGAGCCAGCCTACTACTGCTTTACATAACATTCGTTACCTTTTCCCAACAACTGGTTTGAGCAACATCTACCACTATAAATTAACAAAAAATTTCGTTTCAATTAAAAAATAATTGTAATAATCAAGACTACTACTGTCTATCTGATCAATTTATCGAAATGCAAAATGTAATTCAATACATAGCTAGAAATAACTAACATTAAAATAATACAGAGATAATAAATACAAACAAAACTAGATAGTCAAATCGAACTTCAAATTATATCTGAGTAAGTCGAAATAAGCGCTATTTGGGAAGCTGACACACATAACGCCTAAAAACTGAACCTAAAGGTAATATTTTCAACTATGCATTTATAACATCTTGAATTTTTGCGTTCTTAAATTATGATTTAAAAACGGTATCAAAGTATCTTCTATCCATTCATACATCTACAATCCTACTTTAAGATCGTATTATTACATGTAGCAATGATGCCTACCAAAAACTTAAAAAGAAAGGCCCTACCAGCATTGAACACTCTTCGGCCTCACAAACGCAAATGATGATTGAGAGCTATCCATGTATACAAACAAGATACTAATGAACCACTCCTTTAAATTCCAAGACTCTCCTTCGCTACTCAACTAACTCGCCCTTCTCTTCCCTCCAAGCTTCAGGTAACTTTGAACTCTTCAAATAATAATAATAATAATAATAATAATAATAAAGCCATATTTCTCAACGCATGTTTTATACATATTATGTATTCTTCAAGGTTGTGTAACTCGTACAGAGTGTTCGTTTTTTTTCCTTCTTTTTTTATAATTATTCCCAGTTCGAAATATTTTATCATGCTTCAAATTTTGATTCATGGCCTAAGGGTCGTAATTTTCATATTTTTAGAGTGATTAAATCTAAAATAGAATGTTTGTCAGAAATCTCTCGCGTAATAAATAAGTTAGTCTAGCATAAAGTTTCATACTTAAGAAAGTATCTGATGCAGGACAGGTTGCCAAAGAGTTTCTCAAGAAGTTGGACCATCGCAAGTCAAAGTAGTCTAATAATTGCTTATTAATTCTAGGGGAATTCTAAATAAGTGTCTTTTAAAGTTCCTAGGTTGGTACTTTGTATTAAAGTAGTGTTTTGCATTACGTGTCAATCCTATTTCCTAGGTTAGTTCTTTGTATTTCACACAGGAGTCAAAGGGTCAGTCAAGGTCATTTATTGTTAGGCTTATCTAGTTATCTCTTTATCGAGTATAAATATGGGTTATAATCCTTATGGAAAATAATTCAGTCAAACTTTATAATTAAGAGATTTCTCTTGTCCTTGTATTCAAGGTGTATTCTTGTGGATTCAAGAAAACCGTCTGTTAGAACGAGATCTAACCAACTCGTCTACTAGAACGATATGTAGTCACTACTTCCGCGACAACGCTGCATCAAAGTGGTATCAGAGCAAGGTCCTCCCTTGTCTTAATGTCTTCCGACGAAGTGAATAGGGCGAACCTTAACGAGGGTGACCGAGGAATCGATGCCTTGTGGGGTGCATTCAAGAGGCAACAACAACAGGTTGAAATCCAACAACAACAATTGACAGAGATTCACACTTTGTTGGCTGGATTGAGCTTCAACAGCCCTCGTGTTCAGCAAAGACGTGAGCCAAGGGTGATCAACAATCCTGGACACGTAGGGAATCCCAACAGGCGTGTCTTAAACAACCCAATTTATGAGGGAGACTCCACTGATGATGAAGTTGAAAGGATTGCCATGCAAGAAGAACCCAAGGATGGTGGTTATAATAGTAACTATCGTATGAAGATGGACCTCCCTTCTTTCAATGGGCAATTGGACATAGAAGACTTCCTCAATTGGTTAAACGAGGTGGAACATTTTTTCGATTATATGATATAAAGGAGGAAAAGAAGGTCAAGACGGTTGCATGCAAGCTAAAGGCGGTGCTTCCGCATGGTGGAAACAACTGCAATTATCTCGACTACAGCAAAACAAGACTAAGATTCGATCTTGGCATCGGATGAAGCAGTTGATGAGAGCACGCTTTTTGCCTCCAGACTATGATCAGGTTTTGTTCCACCAGTACCAACGTTGCCAACAAGGTATTAAACCTGTTCATGAGTATGTCGCAGAATTTCAAAGACTCTCCTCTTGTAATGACTTGCCAGAAATAGAAGGACAACTAGTAGCACGATTTGTTGATGGTTTACGCACTGATATCCAAGATGCAGTTAACATGCAACCAGTGCATACGTTGCTGGATGCTATTCAACTAGCAACAAGGGCTGAATTTCAACTGAACCGAAAGGGAAATTACCGAAACCAAGCAACCACTAGAACATTCAACTCCTTTCCAGTGCATAATCAGCCAAAGTCAAGCAAGGGAAAAGGTGTCATTAAAGCATCTCAAAATCAAGTTCCTCAAAGTCAGACCAAACCTTCATGGAAAGTCCAAACCAATCCAAAGCAGGGTATTGGAAGATCTCATGATCAGAATGATCCATATGCCCCTCCTCGAGGTCATAAGTGTTATCGCTGTGGTGGAGAAGGGCATTTTTTGAACACTTGTCCGAAGAGGCAGAGCATTAATTTGTTAGAGCATGAAGATGAAGAAAACTGCCATGAAGAGGAGAATTTCGAAGAAGAAGATCCATCAGGATGGACTCATGCGGATGAGGGCGTGTCACTAGTGGTACGACGTTTGATGTACACCCCGCGAAAGGAGGATGTTCACAGACACAACATTTTCAAAACTCATTGCACTGTCAACCAACGTGTTTGTGACTGATAATCGATGGAGGAAGCAGAGAGAATATAGTTTCAAAGACCATGGTTGAAAAGTTGAAACTTGAGACGCGAAAACATCCATCTCCTTATAGCATTGGCTGGATCAGAGATGTCGGCGAGACCAAGGTAACATAGCAGTGTCTTGTTCCTTTTCAATTGGGAAGGACTATAGAGATGAGGTTTTGTGCAATGTGGTGGACATGGATTCCTGCCACATGTTGCTTGGAAGACCATGACAGTATGACTTGAACACTACACACAGGGGAAAGGACAATACTTACACATTTAACAAAGACAAGATAAAGGTTGTCTTGGCTCCTATGAAGTGTGAGGGTCAGCTAACGGCCGCTTCAGCCAAAGCGGATTCCTTTCTCATCGTGTCAAATCTCATGAAGGAAGCAAAGCATACAAAGTTGGTTTATGCACTTGTGGTAAAAGGTGAGGAAAAGAAAGAAGTTGTTGTGCCGGATCGGATTAAACCATTACTCTCGGAGTTTCAGGCACTTGTACAAGATGAATTACCAGCAAAATTACCCCCTATGAGAAACATCCAGCATGAAAATTGATCTAATTCTTGGGGCAAGTTTACCAAACCTGCCACTATCGGATGAGTCTGAAGGAACATTAGATTTTGCAGGAACAAGTTACTGAATTGTTGCAGAAAGGCTTGATTAGGGAAAGCATGAGTCCTTGTGCAGTCCCGGCATTATTAACTCCAAAGAAGGATGGAAGTTGGCAAATGTGCGTTGATAGCCGAGCCATTAACAAAATCACGGTGAAGTATCGATTTCCTATACTGAGGGTCGATGACATGCTTGATAGATTGGGTGGTTCAAAGTTGTTCTCAAAGATAGATTTGAAGAGCGGTTACCATCAAATCAGCATCCGCCCAGGCGACGAGTGGAAAACAACATTCAAGACAAGAGAAGGGCTATATGAGTGGCTTGTCATGCCATTCGGGTTGTCCAATGCACCTAGCACATTTATGCGGTTGATGAATCAGGTATTTCAACCTTTTGGAGAGTTCGTAGTTGTCTATTTTGATGATATCCTTATCTACAGTCGTAGTGAAGAGGATCACATGCAATACTTATGGGAAGTGTTTAATGTATTGCAAGAGAACAGTATGTATGTCAATCTGAAAAAGTACAGCTTCTTGACGGATAGTTTAATTTTCTTGGGCTACGTGGTAAATGCCGAAGGGATCAAGGTTGATGAATCAAAAGTGAAAGCTATTCGAGATTGGCCAACTCCAAAGTCTATTGGTGACATACGAAGCTTTCATGGCCTTGCTACTTTTTACAGACGCTTTGTGCAGAACTTCAGTTCTATTACTGCTCCGCTTACAGATTGTTTGAAACAAAAGCAATTCATGTGGACCGATGTCGCCGAGCAAAGTTTTATTAATCTGAAGGAGAAATTGACCACAACCCCATTGTTGGCAATGCCTAATTTTGACAAGTTATTTGAAGTTGATTGTGATGTTTCCGGTGTGGGCATTGGAGCGGTTCTTTCACAAGAAGGTAGGCCAATTGCATTCTTTAGTGAGAAACTCAGTGATGCCCGACAAAAGTGGACTACATATGAGCAGGAGTTGTATGTTGTGGTGCGGAGTTTACATAATTGGGAAGTGTATTTGGTTCAAAGAGAGTTTATTCTCAACAGTGTTCATCAGGCTCTCAAACATCTCCGAACTTCTACCAAGCTGAACCGCATGCATGCTAGATGGATTGCATACATACAAAAGTTCACTTTCTCTTTGAAACATAAGTCAGGGCAGTTGAATAAGGTAACTGATGCTTTAAGCTGGCGAGCGTCTTTACTCATTGTTATCAGAAATGAAGTTTCGGGTTTTGAGTATTTAAAGGAGCTCTATGTTGATGATGAAGACTTCAAGTTGGCTTGGGCTAAGTGCAATTCCAATTTATTTCACTCTAGAAAATTTCAATTGCTTGAAGGATTCCTATTTTTCGAGGATCGGCTTTGTATTCCTCGAGGTTCTTTACGGGAACACATTATCAGGGAGACCCATGGCGAAGGTTTAGGCAGACACCTGGGCCGAGATAAGAGTATTTCTTTGGTAGAGGCTCGATATTATTGGCCCCAATTAAAGCGAGATGTGGAAAATATGTGAAGTGTTGTTATACTTGCCAGACGGCTAAGGTGCAAGTGCAAAATACAGGTCTTTACATGCCTCTTCCTGTCCCAAACGCACCTTGGGAAGATCTTTCTATGGACTTTGTTCTTGGCCTTCCGAGGACACAGCATGCGACAGATTCCATCTTTGTTGTTGTCGACAGATTCTCCAAAATGGCACACTTCATTGCTTGTAGAAAGACTTATGATGCTATTCATATTTCTCAGTTGTTCTTTCGAGAGGTAGTTTGTCTACATGGGTTGCCCAAGACTATAGTTTTAGATTGTGATAGCAAATTTCTCAGTCACTTCTGGAGAACTCTATGGAAACGGCTTGACACTACTTTGCATTACAGTACAACTTGCCATCCCCAAATTGATGGTTAGACGGAGGTGGTGAATCGCACACTGGGAAATATTCTGCGAAGTTTATGTCAAGATAGTCCGAGACAATGGGATTTTGTCATTTCTCAAGCTAAGTTTGCCTACTACAATGTGCCAAATCAATCCACGAGAAAATCTCCATTCGAGATTGTCTATGTGCGTCTCCCAGTTCATATGCTAGATTTAGTTCCATTTCCAAGGCTTCCTGGTATGAGTATCATTGCTAATCATATGGCAGAAAAAGTGGCGAATATACATGCAGAAGTCAAGAAGAAGTTGGAAGAAGCTGCTGCAAAATACAAGACTGCTGCGGACAAGAGTAGACGTGCAAAGACTTTCGAGGTGGGAGACATGGTGATGGTGCACTTGCGTCGGGAAAAGATTACCGGTGGGCACATGCAACACGCTTAAACAAAAAAAAGATTGGCGTTGTTCGCATCTTGAAGAAGATCAATGACAATGCATATGTGGTGGATCTTCCGGAGGACTTATCCATCTCCAAGACTTTCAATGTCCAGGACTTGTTCGAGTATCATACAAATCCGGATGTCACTATTCCTGTTGTCAACTCGAGGACGAGTTCTTTCAAAGAAGGGGAGGCTGATGCAGGACAGGTTGCCGAAGAGTTTCTCAAGAAGTTGGACCATCGCAAGTCAAAGTAGTCTAATAATTACTAATTAATTCTAGGGGAATTCTAAATAAGTGTCTTTTAAAGTTCCCAGGTTGGTACTTTGTATTAAAGTAGTGTTTTGCATTACGTCAGTCCTATTTCCTAGGTTGGGTCTTTGTATTTCACACAGGAGTCAAAGGGTCAGTCAAGGTCATTTATTGTTAGGCTTATCTAGTTATCTCTTTATCTAGTATAAATATGGGTTGTAATCCTTATGGAAAATAATTCAGTCAAACTTTATAATCAAGAGATTTCTCTTGTCCTTGTATTCAAGGTGTTTATCTTATTCTTGTGGATTTAAGAAAATCGTCTGTTAGAACGAGATCTAACCAACTCGTCTACTAGAACGATATCTAGTCACTACTTCCGCTACAATGCTGCGTCAGTATCTCATAAGGAACCCATTGTTTGTAGGTATTAATACGTTGATCTGAGTAGGAACTCACTGCTCACTGAAAAAGTATCCTTCTAGAGGGATCTCACTGCTCACTAATGATTTTAGATCATTTCGGGTTACCAAGTTTAAGTCTAGCTCAATTGATATCGAGTGGATTATCTTAGTTATTATTGTTGCCATTTAATTGATTAACAAAATTAAATTGAGGCTCGTAATAAGGATTACGGAATTGTAGGTTTGTTTGTAAGTTTGATTAAGTGGCACCATATGTAACCACAGGCTTGTAATAATCTCTATACGTGTATCCATGCACTTTTTTTGAGCTCCAAAGTTATCTAATTAAATGCTAATTTTATGTAATTTCTTTTCCTCTTTGTATGTACTAAATGAAATGTTTATCAAATGCCCCCAAAAAAGAAAACACCATAACAATATAGGCCTGGGGTGTTTCTTGATCACTGGCCACTCGTACATTCTAACCATTGTGATACGAGTTGAGACATAGTTGGGATCATACCTTAAATTTTGTAATTACAAACAAAAACAAAAAGAAAAACAACCAAAAAAAAAAAATAGGGCCATAGGATTATACAGTAAATAGATGCACTACACTTCGAATATGACCGTGTGACTTAAGTGGTATCAGAATTTCTACATCAAAGTTTTCAATTTATTTATTATTATTATTAATAAAAATATTTTTTAAAAGGGGGTACTTTGTTATGATTATTAGGTCCATTGTTACATATATATGCTAGTATGTGTGAATAGGTGCATATTTGCTGTCATTTTGTAACCATTAGCGCCCAAGTTAGAGTTATGGCAGACGCATAAAATAATTATTGATTAATTTTTACATATCACAGTATGGGCTCGGATCAAACAATTGATCTCATGGATGGGTACGAGGGTTACCGGATCTGTCACCCCTGGGGACAAGAGGTCCAGATTACACCTTTGAAAGATGAAGTATTTTATAGGACCGTAGCAAATGAGGCCCGTCAAAAAGTGTATCAAACTATAACAGAAGAATCCCACAGAATCCATTCCTCTTTGGAAAGTATCTACGAGTGGCAGTCAAGCACAATTTGCTTATTCAAATGGTTATTACTCATAGGGCGTTGAGCACAATAGACCACCCGTTTGATTACAAAAATATTGTTTGGTTTGTAGAGATGAATGGGGACCTGGGTGATTCCTTAGCCCCGGGAATTGAACTTGAGCCTACACCCTTCCCTACCCTGGCACCTATATCCGCACCGGCCCCAAGTGAGTCCAATCATAACATGGGTAATGACAATGCTATTCAGAATGGTCAAAATATTGGATTGGCCAGTTATTCGGATTACTCTAACAACGGATCCAACAATGATGGCATGGACTGATTGAGACAATTACGAGCGGTCCCATTTGATTTATATAAGTTATCGAGTGTGATATGATAATTATGCGTGTGCTCGCTAAGTTTGAATTGGATGTAATGAATAATTATATTTCTTTAAAATACGGAGTGTTGTAATATTTTGAGATTAATAAAGGTTTGACCACTTTCATTTCTTCAGTCACTTTTTATCAAGTTTCGTTACATAAATTAATGTACGTAATTTGATTTATAATTATTATAATGGCCAACGGTAACAACGCTGCACCAACAAGTTTGCCAACCAAATAAGAAAATGGGAGGATGACAAATATTGGAGGAAATAGTGGCGTGTTTAATCGGTGTGGTTTAGGCTCATGCCTTCTTATTTTATTCCAATTCAAAGCATAGGCCCGAGAAATGATTCAGTCACATTTTTTTTTCTTAATCATGGTTTCCAATTCGAAAACTTAAATTTGCAATGACTAATTGTAACACAATTTACTTACATACCTGTTGCGTCTGTATTAATTTGATACGGACGTAAATATTTAAATTTGTAGGCGTTACTGCAATGGCATTGCAAGGACCATTTGTCCGCTAGGATTACAAATGCCACCCGCGTCATTTAGCTCAACACGAAACTTTGTACCATGTAGTCAGTCGTGGAGGAGCAAGAGAAAATGTTAGTAGAACAGTCGATCGAGGAATGGGGCACCTTGTCTACATGCGAGACCAAAACTTTGTGCGCAATTATGGTGAGCGATTTTCATTGGGTGTTGTTAATGAATGGGGGCTCGAGAGCGAATTCATTAGGTGGATTAAATAAATCTACTATTCGTTTGAGCGAACTAGCATCACAGGTATTACATATTCTTAAATGCTTAATATATTCTTTAAAAGATGTTTTCACAAGTTTTAAAATTTTAGCCTTTGAAATGCTATTTTTTTTATTAACTGTTTTGTTTGTTTTGTATTTGTTGTCTATTCATTGTTTTGTTAGGTGTACCACGTTGCTGGTTTTTTAAACGTGTATCTTCCCTGCACGCACCTGAGGTTTTCATCGATTCTTATTTTATATACTTCTTCAATGTATACGTTGATATTGGTTCTCATTTGGAAATCATATTTTATGATCTAGCAACTGCCAGTTGGGTTGCAAGCGTTCTTTCCAGCTGAACATGTAGCCACCTATATTGTCATAAGACATGGTTGTAGAGTGTGGCCGATTTTAGTTGTTGGGCATTTGATGTTCAATAATAATTGGAGTGATTTCTACAATGTCCATGGCTTAAGGATTGGATGTCGAGTGGTATTCGGATGCGAGCGTAGATGGGTCTTCAATACTTTTCTGTTTAGTGAGGACGGCTAAGAAATGACTCATGGTTGGACTAATCCTGCTAACCCTCTTCAGCAACTCCACCCTACTCCAGGTATTATCTTAAAAAAAACATTGCATTAAGTTAATTGTAACAACTTAGGGCCTATTTAGGAGACTAACATTCTGTATATCCAATGTCTTTCTTTTGGATAGATCATTTACACACAGCATGCCTACCATCAATTATTGAGAATGAGGCCTCGCTTTTTAGATTTGTCTGTTAATTTACAACTGTTGACTCACTTCATGGGTATATATTATCATTTTAATAACAGTTTGTAAGCGTATTACATTTAATTATCCTCAACTTAATTGTAACTTATCAATCTTTACTTTCCGATACCAACACATATTCAAATTGACCTATATTTATTTCGTCGTAGTTGTTTCTACATTTCCTACGTGATTAGATAGAGGAAGTAAACGTGGAGGCACTTGTTTTTAAAGCTGCGAATCAAAGATGGACACTTCAAGTCATGGACAATGCCATGTTCCACAATGTTGCCTTCTCCAACCTGTGCGAAGATCTTTTCTTGCAGCCATTAGACTACTTGCTGGTCACAGTGTGCTTTGATGAGACAGTTCGAGTTGTCATTTCCTGATCAAGTGATGGCTTAGAAAAGGTACTCGATGATTGGGAATTTGATCAAATTTGATAAGGAAGAACTTGTTCCATGCTTGATTGTCTTAACTATGATGGAATGGAGTAATTGACGATTGTCTTAGCTAGTTTGGCTTTTGGTCAACAAAAAAAATTGTTCAAGTATCTTAAGATATTTGATGCAAGATTTAACTTCACTTCAAAAGCAAGTATGTAATCCGTGTTATCATGGTTTGAGTAACTTATTAAACTGCTAAATATATGTCGAATTATCTTCAAAACAAGTGATATATCAAATAGTTTACTAGATTGGTTTTAGACATGTTTAACATCTAAACATCTTTTACATGAGAGTCACTTGTGTCCCTTAACATGCAAAATATGTACCCATAGTTCAATCTGTTGTGTTTGAGTTTTGGTGTAAAACCTTACCTAATAATTATCTTTTCAAATATCCAATATCATATTTGAAGATGTTAAACTCAAGAGATTCGAGATCGACATGAACATTAAGATGGAGAACTGCTTCAAAGAACTACTGACTAGCATTAGACAATTTGAAACACCTGAAATTTTTTTCAAACAACCAGTCCCCCGATCTCATGCCAAAATACGCAACAAGTCCAAGCAGTCCATTTACCAATTAATCCCGTTGTTCCATACAAAGCCCATGCAACCACATTTAATATCACTATAATAAAAAATGGCGCAAAATAAAACATTCAGGTAAGTATCTCTTCCAAAATTCATACATGCAATGGTAAAAAACATTGCATATTATATTTCTTACTTGTTTCTAACTACACTTCTTACCTGCAGCATGAATTAACCCTATCATGTACGTGATCATTCATGCTAATACCACAGGATTTTCCCCTACCCTCAACACACTTTTCTTTAAACTCGGTTATTATGTTGGGATTCAATTTTCTGAGCCCCCATGAATTTTTACATTTTGTTTTTGTTTTGCAAGGTGAAAAGATATTTATTAATAATAAGAGAAATCCGGAATATATTTAAATAAGCGAAGAAAAAGGGCATCACAACGACAAGGAAACATCCCAACTATATTGGCACCTAAACCACCCGACAATCATATGCCACTAAGCTCCCAAAAAAGAGACAAGGTTGGCCAGAGATCAGCAAGTCTCACCACAAAAAAAAATCCCAGACAAAAAAACTAATGAGATTATCATCTGATCTCATCATCCATTGAATTCTTCATATCAATGGTCTTCTAAGTTAGAAGCACACAAAATCAACATGAAGTTAACCCCTACAATTTACAATTACACATTCCCCAAACAATGAAAACAGAATGAATTCCCTTTAAAGGTAATCAAACATAACAAAGATAACGCCATCAACGCATAAAGAACTTTTATCCTAATGCATTACCAGTAGATTTAAGTGAAATAGTATATTATACATGGTTGGTACCAAAAATATTACAACAAACACAACATGTTTGGTGAATGACTGGGACTTACGACCTAGAACAACACCAAAACCCAAGATCCAACAAGATAGGGGTGATTTTGTTCCAAACATCATCGCTTGATAAAGGGATTTTGATCTGAGTCTCATTACGATCATTGTATGGTGATCTGAACCGCAACTCTCTTTACATCCCTCCCTAATTTCACGGACATCAATAAACTAATGATCATAGTCCACAGCATGACCAAAACTTGATGTCAAAATAAACAGGACACAACCAGACATCAAAATGGAAAAGACACAAAATGGACAGGACACAACCCTATGGACAAGACACATACCAGACACCAAAGACCAACAACCACAGCCCAATGAACAAACCAAAACATATCATGAACAGTACCTCGATCCCAAACCAAAGCCCAAAATAAACCCCAAGCAACCAGCCCCCTAACCCCCTTACACACACCCAAAGATTCGTAGTTTTGAAGCATCTAGAATACTTTTTGGCCAGTAAATAAAATCATTGATGAAATAGGAATCCTGCTTCCATTTAGCCTTTATCCAAAATGCCACTCATAACTTAATCGAGTCTACCAACTCCTGCCAATTCACATCCTTATGTTGAATATGTGTTCATTTCTCATCTTCCAAACAGACCATGATACCGCAAAAGAAATGCAGTTCCATATCAATATGATTTTAGATTTGAACTTGAAATTCATCCACCAAGATAGGAGTGACACCACAGATGCAGGAGTTACACATTCCACACCCTACCATATTAAAATTTCACACCACACATTCCATACGTGGGAACAAAGCAGCAACGAGTGATTGATGGATTCCAACTCTACACCACAGAATTTGCATACGGCTTGGTCTTGACGGTGGGCAGTGCTAATTCTCAGAAGAAAAGCAACATTTTTTAGTTTACGAAGCTTAACCATCCAAATAAAACACTGAATTTTGTAGGGGGCAGCATTCTTCCATATCCAAACGAAAGATTTCCTTGAATTTATATCTGAGCTAGGGGTTGAAGTTAGGGACAAATTATACATTGAAGATACTGAATATTCTTTGGAGTTGCATGCATTCCATATTAGGTGATCGGGATTCATTTGAATGGATACGTAAAGATTATCCAAAAAGTTCAGCAATTTTCCAGATCCTCCTCTTCCCATGTGAAAATGGTTTCTTCTAAACTGAAAATCCCACCTTAAGTAGCTCATCTTTTCTTAGGTAAACGTCATAGAGTGATTCTTCTTTATTGATAATCATGCTAAAGATAAGAGGTACAAGTTATTAAGTGATTCGCAATAAATACAGAAGTCAGTCAATAATTAAATTGTGTTCTCATTCCCTACAGCAATTCTGATATTATGTCTGAAGTTGGAGAACAACATGGGGTTTCTATTCTGCACCTGAATGATGCCTCTCCAAATTATTGAGACACTTCTATTCACCTCCATGATTGGCAGCCAAGACTTTGGGTTTAGACCATACTTTGCACAGATTACTTTTCTCCACATGGCATTTTTCTCGGATCCAAATCTCAACCACCATTTCAACAGAAGAGACTCGTTCATTTCCTTGATCCCTTTGACTCCTGTACCCCATTTTCCTTTCTTTGTTTAACTTTGTCCCAACTAACCATGTGAATGTTCCTCTTAAGATCACAATTTCCCCATAAAACCTTGCTTGAATGCCTTCAAGGACTTTTGCTACCCCTTTAGGCACTTTAAACAGAGACATGTAATAAATGGGTAAGCTACAAGTTCATAACGTTATTTTTAGGTTTATCTTGTGTCTATGTCTATGAAGTATAGTTTGCATTTTGCTAAAAGGTTTTAACAACAAGCCACTATTTCCTAGGAAGAATGTTGTTCATCAGGTGCGTTTCATGACTGATCAACTTAGCACACCTTTGTGATGACTACCCTACGGGTACGAGGTTGCTCGGTTTGGACAATCTTCGTTTTGCTGCTATATTTACACCCTCTATATACTTTGACCCAATACATACAAGAAACCCACTTAATATTCTTCCTCTTTGTCTCGGGTTTGAAATTAGAAGACCAATAAACAGTGTGAATATACTTGGACCAAAACACTTATTTTAGATTGGGGGTTGTTTGTTTTTTATTTTTATTTTAGGAGTAGAAGTTTTTCCCCCTAAAACCTGGTTCTCAAAACAAAAAATCTACAATTAAACACATTTTAAAACTTCTTAATTTTGGGGCTTCCTTCAATTTGGTAAAACTAATTCCCGTTTGAGATGAGAAGGGGTTACAGTGTATAAGAATAAGAGTCAAGATATGTAAATTGCAAATTGTGTTTAGAAATTCTAAACTATGCCACTTGTTATATTTAAGGGGCTTCTCACAAAAACACACTTACAATAGTATTAGCGAATGTCTGTGCCTAAGGACACTTTGTAAAAACTAGTATTTCTACAAAATAGATGTAAACGTGAGGTTGATTAATATAAACGTGTGGTTATTTAATATAAATGTGATGTAAACGTGAGGTTAATTAATATAACGTGAGGTTATAGATGTAAACGTGAGGTTAATTATGCCAATATTAAATTATTTAAACGCGAGGTTAATTAATATACTAAATAATTTCAATTACATTCCAAAAAAAAACCTTAAATAATCCAAGATGTAATAATTGGTAACACGATAAAAATTCTTATTTTATTAACCTTGAAAATTTACCAAACATTAGTAGCACAGACATCAATCGCGATAAAATCTCATGTCAGGAATTTGCAATGAGCCAACTCATTATACTCCTATAGTGAGCAAATGCAGGAGATCGTTCGGCAATCAACTATCAATTAGGAGTATATTACATAAAAAAGACATACTGACGGGTATGACCAGAAAACCCTAATCTCAAACTTATTACCTATATGACAAAATCTAAGACCTCACACTTGGGCCTAAAAATATAAAATATGGGCTTCATTACAGTGTGCTATTCGTAAATATTACTAAAATAACTATTCACGTGTTGCACAATTACCCAAAATATATTCGACATTATAGAGTATAATACAAAGCAAAACCACCGAATGAAACCAAAAACTACTAACAAGCATGAGACTTTGTAACGCCCCGAAAATTGGGTACATTAATAAATAAATTTCATAATTTATCTAAATAAAATGTAACTTCATTAATAATATTAAAGAGTACTTAAAATTTTTGTCGGAAAACTTAAAAGTAAACCAACTTATTACAACTGGAACGAATTAAATTCTAACAGTTTGAAAAAAACTTAAACATTTATTAAAAGTTCAACAGAAATAAGGACAAAGCCATCTAGCTAAATCCCTACTGATAAAACCACGGGTCCACCACTTGTTCCCCACCTAGCTACTCCATTGCCTCAAATTCAGCTAGCAACTCTTCATCTCCTTTTGTACCTAGCGTTGGGGCCGCCAGGGCCACAAAAGTAGTACCGTAAGTGATTTAACTACACTCAAAAGGGTACCAAAACTACGCCTCTACAAAAGATTACTCATGCAACGGTCAAACATATAAAACATAAATTTTAAAGCATAGGACAACTCGATTATCACAACATGTCTCAAAAATAGTGGATTCAGTAGAATCAAAATTCTCATCATCAATCTTAAGGTTTCACAACCCAAACCTCATGCACCTCATGAATTTGGTTTCTCATACCAATTCATCAAACTATTTGATATCGGTTCCCATCCACAATATAAACAATCTATTGGGCTCCCATCCACCATGCCTAACTCTCTAGGCCCATGGCATGGCTCAATACCTCTGGGAGTATATTGCGATATTTGGCTCAAGACCCATATCGGATACAAGGTCCCATCCCCACATTCGATAAACAACCACATATCTTTTAACCATTTATTTAATTAATCACATGATAAAGGATTTAATAATTCCAGTAAGCCAAAACATCACATGCGTCTAATTATAGCCTGTAACTAAAAGTTTAATAAATGTTGGCTTTGTGGTTCTCTGTGGTTCTCGAGTGTGGAAGAGGATAAGGGGTAAAGGGGTACATATGGCAGGGTCATGGGAAAACCAAAAACGAGAATGCAAAATGAGAATGGGAAAAGGAACCTCAGAGCTGATTCTCGGTTTTTGCTCCAAAACTCAAAATTGAAGAATGAGTTTTCCAGAACTTGTTCTCAGAACCTCGCGCCCAAACAGGCAGAAGTTGAAAACGAAAATGGGAAAACGCGAAAAGAAAGAGCCCAAACAGGCTCTAAATCCAATCCTAAATGGAGCAAAACAGTGTTTTTAAGTCAAGCAGTGAATCTGTCCCGAAACTGTACGGTACAACAAACTTTGAAAAATCATAACTAATTCTATGAATCTCGGATTGAGACGAGTTCTATATTAAAGTTGCTTTACTTTTCGAGATCTACAACTCTTCATTTATGAGTTTTCCTCGGTTCTGACCCGAAATGGTCCGAATATTTAAAAAACAGAAACTGTATACATCTTTTACATTTTTTTTTTTTACTTTTCACACAAATCCAACCACAAAATTCATTGACGATTCATTTTTCGCAGAAACCACAACAAACTATAACTTCCCTAAACAACCCACAGTATATGATATAAACACAAATCACGTAGGTAGTATTCCTAAGTAAAAGTTAAGTTATGAAAACCCAACCTTTCTTCCGACGACTTAGCACAGGTAAATGGAAAATTAAGAACTTCAATAACCGCAAATATTACTCTGAAAATAGAAAAATTATAGTGAGAAGGATTTGCAGTCATGTGAGTGAAAGTAGAGAAATTGAAAATCAATTAATTCTAAGAAGACAAAAATAAAGAAGTGAAATGGTGTTTGAATAGTCAACAAAATTTAAAACAATTGATAAAGAGGAAAAGAGAGAGGTGAAGAACCTGTTGGAAATAACCAAGAGTAAAAAGTGATGTACTTGAATTTGGAGGAGAAAAATGACTTATATAAAGGAAGAAGCAAAGTAGTGTTGTTGTCCACCAATAGGAGAGTGAGAAGGGGAGTTTTTAGGGAGAGAGGGAGAGAATGGTACGGCTGATGTTGAAGAGAAAAGGTGATGTTGGAGCAACTTTGGACTCTTATGGAAGTCAAAAAGATGACTTTTGGTGAAAGAGGAGTTGTTGAAAAAGGAGACTAATAGGGGAAGTTGAAGTGATAAGGGGGACTTAGGATAAACATTAGAGAGATTTTATATATATTTTAAATAATTATCTCTACTAGATAATTGTCTAGCTAATTACTCTAATTTATCCTTAACAATAAATAAATTATTCATACTAATAAATTCTAAATTAATAATTACAGGCCTTAACAGACTCCATGCGGAGCACGGGTAGCCAACTAGCATATATATAAAACTATTCACAAACTTTTCACCTTACACTTAATAGATGTATATCGACACTTAGTAGATGTATATCGTATACTATTCCCATTATAAACCTATTATATTCTTTTGGTTATATCTATTAAATTGATTTTACTTTTCAAATTTTTATGTAAACTGATAAAGGCCCCAATGTTGGGAATTCGCTTTTGGCCCTCAAAATTCACAAGTCGGAGCCAGTTCTAAGTCTTCTCGAGAAAGACGAAATGACCATTGCTCTCTGTGTTTTTTTCTTTTAAAAAAAAAATTTGGCAACCATTTCTCTCTGTCATCTTCAATCCTCATTCCGGTTAGATCAGTGGAGCTGCACAAAAATCATCCGATTTTGATTGGAAAGTTGCTATGAGACCCAGAACATGAATGAATCTCGATGGGATCGTGGTCTTCCTATTTTCCATTGATTTTGCAAGTTTTTCATTTATGGTTCATCTCTTGGCACTCTACGGAACTAGCGGAAACTCGTCAGAACCCGGTATAATGAGCGCAACACTGCTACATACATAGAAAACACACCCAGAATTTACTCAGAATTTGAAAATCAATGGTCCAGATTCTGGGCCGTTGATTTACACTTTCGGGGTCAATTAGGGGTCACATTTCCGGATCTATAGCATTATTGATAATGAGCGGAATGAAATCAGACATTTGCTATAGTGGTTTTCCTCCAAAACGGTATGCAGGGCCAACCCAAGAGTTTTTAGTGTCCTAGGTGTCCTAGGCCTAATTTAAAAAATGTGCGCGCCCAAAGAATTTTTTCAGCAACAATCACAATACGAGAAGGTCCAAACAATACTCCCTCTGTCCCTTTTTAAATGTGTTACTTCGTAAATCCAACTTATTAAAGAAACATCATCATTACCGTTTTAACACCAACTTTTTCCTCCACTTCACACTTTTCTCATCAACTTTTACCTCTACTTTCCAAAATTATCATCCACTTTTACCCATTAACTCTTTACCCACTAACTTTTCAAAAGGGCAAAATGATAATTGTACAAACTTTTACCCATTGACTTTTCAAACCACACACTTATCTAAGGACATTCCAAAATGGAAATGTCTACATTTAAAAAGGACGGAGGTAGTATAAAGTTTTGCTAATTATTACATAAGAGCATAATGGGCCAAAAACAGATTCGATGTAAATTGTGCAAGTTAAAAAAAAAAGGTAAAAATATTCATTTGATAATATTATTTTGTTTAATTTAGTCGAAAGTAGGAAATATACAATATACAGTAAAATTCTTCTTTAGGAACACAATTTTGCTCTACAAGCATAGTTCCATCATGCTCGGCCTCGGCTCACTAAAAAAATACTTGAGCTGGAGCTCAAAACGAAATACCAAAATTGATCAAGTGGTGAAGAAACTTCGACATTGGGGAGATTGAAGGAAATCTCATTGGACTGTGTTAGGTTCCATAAGATCTTAGATTGCTATTCCGTAAAGTTTAGCAAAAGGTAATGTAAAGTTTAGCAAAAGGTAATATACAGTGGCTAGAATAAATTATGACATTGACTATTGTAACAATCTCATTGGACAGTGTTGAGCTCGGTTCGCATAAGATCGAGAGGCTGTTGAATGCCCATTTGTGTAAGAGGTGGTGAGGAAGCTGTACATAAATAAGATTCTCTCAAGAAGAAAAACTTTCAATGTGGGACTTGCTCAAGACCATTGTGGGAGCTCTCCTTTGTATCTACTTGTGAGTTTCACTAGTGCCACATCAAAAATTAGTGTTCAGCAACCATTCTTTTTTCCTATAAAGCTACCATCACTCAACTCTCAACTTCCTTTCAAGCCAACCCCTTAATGTAAATTTTTTTTTACTAGGCTACCTTATATATATATATAACACATTTATCAAGATAATGTACCAATTTTAGGTTGTGATTGGGATTAACCATAAATCCTAAGGTCTGGTGTTCAACCTTTGTTATTGGTAGACGTTTGGCATAAATTGTGTTTTAGCAATAGTCTTTTTGTTTACCACTTTGGAGATAACCACACTAACTTAGACAAGATAAATTTGAAGGTTGAGACTTTTTTTTTTTTTTTTTTTGTCTGTATTTTAACCTTAAACGCTTTTGTTGTCGTCGTGCAGATGGTTCTTGTCATGGATTAGCTAGTTTGCTTCCGAATGTTCTTTGTCAACAAATCTTTTAGTGGGAATCATATCTTTGTTTTGCATTGTTTCAAGTAAGTTCTGTAGATTCAGTTCATTGTTTTCAGCTAGTAATTCACAAAGGCATTGAAGCTGTGGCCTATGAATGGCAAATGACTAATACATTTGGGATACTAACTATTTCATGAATCATACTCTATGGTTAACTTAAAGTTTATTGCTTTAAAATTGTCACTTCTTTGATTCTACTTCTGGTCCATAACAATGATTTCCACTGTTTTGTTCGTAGATGTCACAGAAAAAAGAACATTTTTAGAAAGAATTAACTTTCAGATATTATCATCCATTTTAGGACTTAAAAATGCATTTTTTCTCTGCAAGACTCAACAAATTGGGTCTAAACTCTTGAACCAGAGATTGTGTTGAACTAAGCTTCTGCTTTTGAACTGTGAATCTAATATTAAGTTTTATCTCTGATGGTAAGCGAGTTTTTTCATCTTGTCTCATTTGTAAAGTTATTGACCCTATAAATTTCATGTTTCTCGTTGGCTAGAAAATCTTGGGTTAGAGGTGAAGATCCTTGAAACAGTTCTCACATTACTTATAAGTTATGTGACATGGTCTCTTCAAAATAACTATAAGACCCATTGGCTCTTGGACAATGGTTTGGATATCTGGTACTTTTCATCAAGCTGTCGTTGTGAAACAGTATTTAGACTAACTATTTTTGTATATTTTGTCCCATAATTTTGATAAAGCGGTTAAGTGGACTAAGACATGATTATATTTCTCTGAATGGACTGAATTCTGCCAAATAGTAGTTACAATCGAGTTTGTGTGCCCTTTACAATCGACTTTGTGTATCATCTGCATAATTTTCCGCATATGGTTGGTGTGAAATGTTTGATTGTGATTCTTGAAATCTAGTCCTCCATTATCCTTTAGGTTTCTTCATTCTTCTTCTCCAACTCAGCATTTCTTGCCTCCAATTTCTTCAACTTATTCATAATATATCTACCAAATTCCATTGCACTTGAACACGTAGAAGGGTCGACCCATTAAAAAAACTTGCAACCAAAATCCCACTAGAAGAAAAATATTTCCGAATAGATCATTTTAGAATAAATCAATTGAGACGACACTAGATATAAGTATAGGCTAAAAACTCGCATTGTAGTTTATGCACCCGAGAAATCTCCTTCCTGTGTTACCTTCAATATAGAATGTAGCTATGCAAGCACAATGGCACATCAGCATTGGGTGTTAGAGCTTGGTGATACGTGTGGATGGCTACTGCTAGAGCCGCTACTGTTTGCCATCGTAACGTTGTAAAATTGTCAAATAAGATGCTTGTACAAGTGATATTATTTACAGAATGATACGCTGCAATACATGCTTCCACACTGTAATGCCAAATGTATCCTCAAGCAAATTGGCGATAAGCACCAACGACTTGTTATATTGTCCCATGTTGGAGAATCATGTGAAATTCCAACAAGGAATGGTTTCCAGAAAAGAAGGATTTACAAGTGATTACTTGTCCCTGTTGTTACAAACAAAATTTAAACTCACTTTGGACAACTTTAAGGTAAGGATATATTACCACAAACCGGAGGAGGACATGCCATAAAAAGCTAGCACGTCACCAATAACTTTTTCTTAGCACAATAAAGAGCCATATTGGGTACATTACAATTGTTGTATTCAGTCATTCTCTTATTCAACTGATATGAGTGGAGTAAATGTGTGGCAACGAAGAGCGTATTTTTTTTCTTGCTGTGAAGTGTTTTTTTACGTTCTTTCTTATTCTTATCGTATTTGTCTCTTTACCTTGATCATGTTCTTTTTACAAACTAATCCCCGTCCTGAATTTTTCAATTAGGGTTCGTGAAAAAATCCCCAATATCAACGATTTGAAATTGAAACACTATACCGGTGATCCCGAAATCAAGAGCAGCAATTTGTTCGCAATTACCATGTCTACTGTATATTCTAGAAACAATCATTATTCAGTGAAATCTCTAGTGTCACCCTCTCTTTGGTTAAACACCATATTGAGGATAGAGCCCCATAATACATGTACCATAAATCTAGACCATGACATACACAAAATGAAACACACGTGGAGGGGGGGGGGGGGGGGGTCGGGGTTGTTTCGAAGGACAATCTGGTATGAACTCCTTCCTCCATGGTTCTAAGCTCGCTGTCAGTGGTGTTCGCCGGGGCCCAGGAGTCTCCCGCCAGAGGAGGTGCTTGAACCAGCTTTTGTTTCGTTTGATTTTTTTTTGTTGGGGTTAAGTTTAGAAGGGACCCATCAGGTTTTTCGAGCTTGTTGATCAACTTTGAAACCGGTTTTCAAAAAACGTTGTCAAACATGTTCCCCAACAATTCCCTCAAGACCCACGCAATACACATCTTCAATTCAAATTCTCTCTCTCTCTCTCTCTCTCTCTCTCTCTCTCTCTCTAAACAAATTACTGCCTTTTCCTCCGAAAAACCTGGGTACCGACCCACATGCACAGAAAACGTACAGAGCATGCATGGGGACCCACTTTTGGGTCCCACACGAGTGATCTAAACCATTCATTATTCTTAAAACATATTTCCGAGGGGCCCCACAAAATTTCAGCTCAATCAGACGGTTAGAAGTGGTTGAACCAAAGTCCCACCGTTTCAATCAAAAGAGAACATTTTTTCGAGGGGGCCCACAAAAATTCAGATCAATCAAACAGTTAGAAGTGGTTGAACCAAAGTCCCACCATTTCAATCCAGAATCTCTTAATTAAAACGGTGTGACTTTGGTTCAACCACTTCTAACCGTCCGATTGAGCTGAAATTTTGTGGGCCCCCTTGGAAAAATGTTTTAAGAATAATGAACGGTTCGGATCACTCGTGTGAGACCCAAAAGTGGTTCCCCAAGCATGCTATGTACGTTTCTCATACCTATGGCTATGTACATTTAGCAAGGTCCCTTTTCCTATGCCAACTCTCTCTCTCTCACACAATTTCAAACACCAACCTCTCTCTCTCTCTCTCTCTCTCTCTCTCTCTCTCTCTCTAAATGCAATCCACATTGTCGGGTCGCTTCTCTCTTTTTTCTTTTTTCTTTTTTGGCACACACGAGGGCTTAGGCCCTAAGAAACATAAACACTTGACGCAGTAGCTCTAAGAACTCCAAGATCATCACAACCATTGTGCAAATCATCCAACACATCTGGTGGCGCTTGATCAAACACTTGCTCATCTCGTTCCAATTGAAGACCCCATCTAGCAAGATTATGTGCACAACTATTTGCCTCTCTCCACCCAAAAGTTAAGTCACAAGTCCATCACATTTTAAGTTGCTCATGGATCATCTTGATCAGATTGTAGTTAGGATCAAAGGGATGCTGATTCGAAATCGCCCGGAGAGCCACTTGTGAATCCGTTTTCAACACAACATGGCGCGACCCTATATCCCACACAAATTTAAGACCTCTCCAAATACCCCAAAGCTCAGCCTTAAAGCATCCACATTCCTAATGCTGCAAGCAAAACCCCTAATCCAATTCCCCCCATCGTCACGAACTACCCCTCTAGCCGCGACACGTCCTAGACTTCCATTGGAGGCGCCATCAACATTGACTTTGAAAACACCACTGGGAGGAGCATGCCACTTCTATCCTTTTATTGAGAGTCTGTTGGAAGGCTAGAGCATCAAGCACTTCGACCACAGAACGACAAATCTCTGATATCGGTTTTCTTGGATGTATAAACTCAGGATCCCACATTTGTTTATTCCGCCAATACCAAATTTTGTCCAAAGCTACAGCAAAAAAGTGTCCCAACCCTTGTTTTCAATTCTAGCCCAGGGAGGATTGGCAAGGTTCATGTCAACCCATTGTTGGATGGGAAGGGAGAAAAACACGTCCCGAAATTCCACATCCACCATACTTTTCGACAAGTTTTTCGTGACTGAGCAATCTCTAACGGCATGAATTTTTGATTCGTTATGCCAACCGCAGATATCACAAGTCCCAGAATGAATAAGGCCCTGCTGTAACTTAGTTATATTTGTTAGCAAACAATTCCTCCGAACTAACCAAAGCAAGGTTCGCCATCTTTGCCACCCTATAACTTTCCAAATCCTTTTCCAGCTGCTATCTTCAGCCTCCAGTGATTTGCCAGAAATAAATTTGTAAGCTAATGCAACCGAAAAAACACCAGTTGGTGAAAACTTCCATAAAACCTCGTCTTTATTCTCAACTCCCCCAAATAAAACTGCCCTCTTAAAAGATCCAGAGCTTCTTCGGATATCATTGGATAAAGAGAGGCCCAATCCCAATCCCCAATCGCAAGCCAATAATCACTAACTTTTTTAGATAACTCAGTCGCTAGGTTGTCCACGACAGCATAAGTAATAAGCGATGTGTCCCCTACCCAAACCATCAGTCCAAAAAAGAATTGAATCACCATTTCCCAATCACCAACCAAAGCCATCTTGAACTGCAGTTATACCTTTGCATATTCCTTTCCAAGTTCACGAGCCCACAGAGCAGTGGTATTACAACCTCTAATTGAAGTGCAATACTTACTTCGAAAAACCTTGATCCATAAAGCATCATTTTTATGTAGCATTCTCCATCCCATTTTTGCAAGCATTGCAAGATTAAAATTATGTAGGTTGTGTAAGCCTAGCCCACCCATTCCTTTGGGTTTGCATATTTCGTTCCAGGTTGTCATCGACAAACGTTGTTTTATCGAATCCACCCTATAGAAAACGCTGGTTACTCTTATCAATCTCATCGAGAACTCCATCGGCAATTTAACTGTTTGGATAGTGTAAGCTGAACCGGCTTTGTTACTGACGAACAAGACTAGAGCGGCCCGCTAACTATATATTCCTCGCCTTCCATCCGGAGAACCGAACCTTGACCTTGTCGCTTCTCTCTGTGTATCTGTCTCTGTGTTTGAGAGGTAAAATAAACCCTATAGCCATGATCAAGAGCTAGGATTGATCCCTCACTCTGCCGAACTCTCTCTCGACCAAATCTGTCGGCCAACTCTCTCAAATTCAAATTGAAAGGCCAGCTCCAATTCCTCTCATCTCCTCCCCAGGTATGTCGATTCAGGTCACTTTGAGTTCTATGGAAATCAATTTCGAATTCTGACGGAAATCATACAGTACTAATTTGGATTTTCTTTCCTTCTTTGCAGGAAGATTTTGGTGATTGTCTTGAGGTCCAATGGAAATCCCATTAGATGGTATGATATTTTTTCCCAAACTCTTTCCCAAACAAATTGAGTACAGGTTTTTGGCCCAAACTTTTTCCCATTAGATGGTACTGGCTTCGTTTTCTGCTCTTTCAAAAGGGTTTCAATTGGGTTTTGTAGACACCCCAATTTTGATAACTTGTGCATCCCCAATGATGAAAAGAACTCACGAAATATACCTCGGAACGATTGCTTAAGTTGGATGGATCAAAAGAGCCAAAAGCCCAAAACCCACCTAAACCGTACGGCCCAAAACCCATGAACGTATGGCTTGAAATTCTTTTTACACCGTGCGGTGTCGCTATGTGCACCGTAGGGCACACTTTTGACACTGTACGGCGTTCCTTGTCCCATCAACAGGATTCTCGGGTTCCTCCAGCAGCTCAGAAATAATCATGATATTCGCAAATGATGCTATTCACTGACGAGCGCGAATCATCCAAATGATGGAATCGTTTAAAACTCCGTCTATATAAGACGTGAAATGGAAGGCCGACGAACGGATTCTCAATTTCTCCGGACCTACAGGATTTCGAAACTTCCCCGATGATGAAAATGCCTAATGAGGACAGACAAGGTTTGATCAAAGACTTGAAAAACCACACCAATAATCTCCCATCAAATCACCAAAATATCCCTTAGAACTCTGGAATGTCCCAAAAACCTTGAAATGCATGCACCTGGATTGGCCTTCAGGCACCTGGATTGGTCAAATCCAGGCGCCTGGAAGGGGTTCAGGTGCCTGGATTCCATGGTCCAGGCGCCTGGATTAAGTCCAGGCGCCTGGAAATGCACAATCCAGGCGCCTGGATATCAGTCCAGGTTGAGTGTGTTTTAAGTTGTTAGTGGGCGGGAACGAGATCTTGGGAGATTTTTCTGCAGAGTTAGTTGGAAGGGAGTGTGGGGGAGATCATTGCACCTACACCTTGCCCCCTAGGTGACCCCTTGCCCTTTCTAAAGGTCCAAGTGGCCCTTTATGGACCTTTGTTTGCCTATAAAACCAACTCTCCTCTTCCATTTTCAGGGGCTGAAGAACTACTCCCTCATTTTGGCTGTTACTCTGTCAAAATAACCCCAGAATTTCCTATTTCATCAATTACCTCTCAAACCCAACCCATTTTACCCTTAAAAATCATCTCTTCACTTCTTAAATCCATCATCTATGTACTCGCATCAACCAAAAATCCATCAAAACTTCCACATACTTTCTTACATAGATTTGTAAAACCAAAAATCAGTAGCTATATCCCTACAAAATCCATTCAAAAGAACCATTTCAAGCCTTTGATCAAGCCAAAAAGGTAGACATTCTACCAATTTGTTCAAATAGGCCCTGAGGGGGACTTAATCAAGCTCTCTCTGGTCTTCTATACCAGTAGGAGGTTTGAGAGAAGTCAGAAAATCATCAAGAGAAAAGAATCAGTTTGTGCATCAGAGTCTGATCCAGGCGCCTGGACCATCCCCTTTCAGGCGCCTGCATTAAGTCCAGGCGCCTGGATTCATCTCATGCAGGCGCCTGGACTCCCTTTTCCCCATCATGTTTTCTGTTTTCTTTCATGTTCTGATCAACTTTAGTATATCATTTGCATGCCTTAATCCATGTTTCATTATATTTCCTGATCTGATCCTCATTCAAAAGTTCTTTTGAAGTGTTTTGAGCTTATAATCATGCTTTAAAAAGGGGGATTACATATGAGAGAATGGGTTAAATGAGCTTATATGCCATTTGTAGTTTCTGATCATTTAGTTTTTAAGAAGGCCAAGACAAGATTCTCTATGTCATATAAGCATGTCCTCTCATAAGTATCCAGGATGAGCATAATCAATGTATTTTTGTTGTATTTTAGCACCATTTCATGGTATTTGAGTTACATTCAAGTTTAAACCTGTTGCTGTGTAGTTAAACATTGTCCAGAATGCATGAGAGTCAATTAGAACATTGATTTTACTGATTTTTGCAAGAAAGTGAGAGTTTAAGGTTTCTGTCTGGATGACATCCAGGCGCCTGGATTGACCCCTTCCAGGCGCCTGGACTCATCCAGGCGCCTAGGACTCCCTCCAGGTCCACATCTTATGATCGGTTTCTGAGGTATTTTAGGGCATTTTGGGGATGTTTTAGTGTAATTTCTGTATCTTTTGTGCATAAATTATCCATTCACAACATTTTGCATAAACATGCATTCATGTTTCATCAATATATTTCGATGTGTTTATTATGCTCTCACATGAATTTGAATTTAAAAGTCCATTTAAGTAACATTTTCAAGATCTTCTAAACATTTAGTAGAGACCGGTAAATATGCCGGGCGCGTGGGGTGCTTTGAATTCCTTCCTCTCGCGTAACCTAGCTCCCGAACCCGAGAAATCTCATTTTAAAGACCGGTAAAGTATTTTTCCGTTCCAAGGGCAAAAGAGTCATTTTCCAAATGGTTTCTCGGGTAAAGTCCTCAAATCCGAGTGGCGACTCCATTCAACCAATCAAAACCATCTTTCAAACCGCAATCATTTTCGTGGACATCGCCTACCGCGGGGTGTTCACAAGCTGGCGACTCCGCTGGGGACTCTGGTTAATATATATTTTAGTATTATTACACTTATGTGTGATTTTATTAAAATGTGCATTAATCATCGAGAGCTAAGCTTGAAAAATGTTTTAAAGATTTTTGAAAATGTTGTTTTTATGGACTTTTTGCATTACACGTGCATGGTTACCAGCCTCCGCTGGCGTGTTTCGGCAATCCCGCCCGGCTTGCCGGTGACGGGGAATCCCTGAAATGCCCAGCACCCCCCGACCGTGATAAGTCACAATTGTCGTTATTACCATCGCCTTGCAGGATCCTTGGCGGTGGGAGACAGCTTTGGCTTTGAGTCCAGGGTACCCTCTCAAACCAAAACCGGCCTTTGCATGTAGTTAACCATAGAACCCCACGTTAGCTAAGCAACCCAAGTATTAGGATTATGTGCTCCATCCTGTTTCGTGCTATGTGTTACCGTCTTTCAAAGCATGCCATGCTGCATACATGCATATACTTGCATCCGTACATATTCTTGTTATGTTGTTGATATAGTATAAGTTAGGTTCCCAACAGTTAGTAGAAGGCTGCTCCGGCCCAATGATGAGTCGTGCATCCCGTATGCACGTTGTTCTTGCAAGTTAGCCTTTAGGACGACCGGACGTGGGAAAATTTGGATCGTCAGTTTCCTAACAATGATCTAAACGGGTTTAAGGGACCTTGGCCCGAGGAGGGCCAATCGCCCTTAGGCATCTGATTCTAGATCATTGCCGGAATTCGTGTGAATCATGATTTCCCAAATCCGATCATCCAATATCAAGGACATGTTACTTAAAAGAAAACTTGAGGATTGGAGCAACCTTCCAAAACAGTCATGGTCAGTCTAGGAGACTTTAAATCCATGGAGTTTGAGATACCTCCGGTGTTGGTCGTGCCCAAACGGCCGCCCGTGATTCAAATTAGCCTTGAAATCATTTGTATCTGGATTGCAACATCCAAATTGCTTTGTCTCGGATGACCAGGAAAAGTGCTACGGCGTCAAAACATTTAGGCTTTAGGTTGAAGCGCCGTACCTACCGAGTAATGGTTTACCCGGGGTGTTGGAAATCTTCTGTGCAATGGTTTTAAGTGAGATTTGGATCCGGTAGAATAACCCTAGGTTGTACATGAAGTCTAGGAGACTTTAAATCCATGGAGTTTGAGATACCTCCGGTGTTGGTCGTGCCCTAACGGCCACCCGTGTTTCGGACTAGCCTTGGAATCGCTTGTATCTGGATGGCGACACTTCATTGCTCTGTCTCGGATGGTCAAGAAAAGCACTACGGCGTCAACAATTTAGGCTTTAGGTTGATACGCCGTATTTGCCGAGTAAACGACCTACCCGTGGTGTTGATACAATCTTCTGTGTAAACGATTCTAAGTGAGATCCGAAACCGGTAGTCTAATCCCTAGGCTTAGAACTAGGACTAATTTTGGGCGAGGAGTGACACATGCATCATAGGCACCCTTTTGTTTGTACTTGGTAATCAAAGGCTATAAACTGAGTCAAGACTTTGCTTTTATGATAGAGTTTTGAACCATTGGGCCTGCAAAGAAGAAGAAGACCTTACCTGTTTGGACTCGACCTCCAGGGCAAAGATTGTCTCGATCCTTATCACCGAAGTCTGAAACAAATATGGCGGCAGAGCAGGAACAGGATCCCCCAAATGAGTTTGAACGATTGAGGAAGGAGATGCACGATGAGAGAGTCCGGAATGACACTCGAATCACACAACTCATGGCAATTATGATAAACATCCAGAGTCGACTCCCCCCACCTCAACAACAAATACCCGATGGTGGAGCACGGGATCAGGAAGTTCCTAATGATGAGCATCCAGAACAGCCTCCACCTCCTGAAAATCCTCAGTTGGCTGAAATGCTAGCGAAAATACTCAAACTGGAAGAGTCAGTGGCCAAAAGTGAGAAGCGAGCCATTACCGGTTTTGATATGAGTAAACTTTGCATCTACCCAGGTGCTAAGCTCCCCAAGAAATTCAAGCATGTAGATTTTGAAAAGTTTGATGGGACTGGGGATCCGAGAGGACATATTCAGGTATATGTGAGCTCTCTCTCTCTGCAAGATGTCGATGAGCCTGCTATGGCACAGATGTTTCATGAAACGCTCACAGGGCCTGCACTCCAATGGCTCTTATCGCTTGATATCTCAAAGAGACAAACCTGGGAGGAAATGGTAGCTGCCTTCGTTAAACAGTATGAGTATAATGTCCAACTCAAGGTCACTACTCGCGAACTTGAGAGTATCAAGATGAAAGAAAAGGAATCCTTCGCAGATTTTGTGAAGAGATGGAGAGCAAAGGCTGCGCAAATGACCAATCGTCCCAGTGACAAAGATCAAATGCGCATCATAACCAAGAACCTCCAACCAGATTTGGCTCAATACATGGTAACGGCTCAAGCGCACAATTTCGAGACTTACTTTGAGACGGGTCTGACAATTGAAGAAGCCTTGCAAAGTGGGATTCTAAAGAAAGGAGATCCAATCCCCAAGCCTAAACGCAATTACATCGGGAATACTTCGTCTCTTTATGCAAACCCCAGTTACACAGCCGGTACCTCATCTAACTCCATGAATCACCAGTCTCATAAAACTGAACCCATAAATGCTATCCTATCCCAACCAGCTCAACCAACTCAACCATTTCAAAACCCCAAGGGACGTCGTGTTTTCACTCCTCTTCCCCTACCTCTACCTGTGGTCTTTGAACGGCTCGTTCAGCAAGGAAAAATTAAACCACTCCAACCAACCCCACCTCCACAAAATCCTCCGCCATCCTATAACCGAAACACCTTCTGCGTTTTCCACCAAACGCCCGGCCATCCTACTGAAAGATGTCAACGGCTGCGTCATGAGATTCAAGATCTCATTGACAATAAACAAATCCGAGACCCCACTGAAAAGCCCAATGTTGTCACCAACCCTTTACCAGCTCACAAAAGAAATGGTGGTATAGGCCAGATAACCCTTAGCTCCACTCAAAAGGACCAAGACTCCAATCCATTTGACCCTAGCCAATTCATTGTACCAGAAACATATCCTAAGCCCGTTGTGCCTATACCAGATGAATACGAGGCGTGCTTTCTTGATGCACATTTGGACCCCACAATTTGGCAAGAATGGGGCGGTTTGATAATGGCTATGGAGGCTCAGGAGTACGAACAGATGGTAGCCAATAATGTAGCAAATGAAGAAGTTTGGCCACACGATGAACAGATTGTTGAAGAACCCCCGCTTGGTGCCATGATGAACCTACTTTTGAATCCAATGCCTGAAGATCCGCTTGATGGGTTTGCGCTTCCCAATCTTTTTGAACTGTTGCCTATGGCCCAAAACCAGCAGCCAGTGGAAGAAGGGCAAGGACAGAATTGGCAAGAAGAGAATGAGGCACTCAATGGTGCACAGGAAGATGAGTGGGATCCCACACCCAATGAATGGCAGCTCATGGACCCCAATGATCCTTTGGATGGGTCTACGCTCCCTATGGCCTTTGATGAAACATATTTTCTGATGCCACCGTTGTGGGAGGGCCGCCCTGATTTCTCCATGATGAGTGAGCATGCTATAAATCGAATGACGGAGGGGATAGAGTTCACACCATATGATTACATAATTGACGAGAGTCTTCCCGCACCACAGGTACAAATCCCCCAAAATTGCAACATTATGGTGATGAATGGCGGATTACCCGATGTTTGGGAGCAGCAAATGCAAGAGAATGTTTTGGCCAATGTATGGGCCAGTCCAAATGAGGGAATAACACTATCACCGCTGTGGGTTGGAAATGACGAGGTATGGGCTGTCAATGAAGCTGCGATGGAAAACGGAGATGTATGGAGCGAAGCAACAGTGGAAGGGATCACCAAAGGTTTGGAAGAAACCAACATCGCGAAGGGGAAGAGAAAGGCGGAGGGCGATCTTGTTGATCTGTACACTGACTACACTGATTTGTGGAGGGATGATATTGACTCTGTTCTTCACATACTTTGAAGTGGACGGTTTTATCAACCACCTCAGATGTACACTGGAAACACCTCCAACCCATCTCCTAACTCCCTAAACCAGCCACCTTTTAACCCAACTCCACAAAATAACCCAGCTCCACAGAACAACTCAAATCCACCAAACAACCCCATTGACCCAGTCGCCAACTCTACAGATTTCCAAACCCTTTTTAACCCACCAGTTAACCAATCCCATGCTACCTCTGCAACCAACAGTCGCGTACTTCGTTCAAAACCCTCGCCAATCACTGAAGAGAATCCCATCCAAAAGCAACTTGAGAAGACCCCGGCTGCCTTAACCATTTGGGGATTACTCATGAGCTCCAGCGAGCATCGACAGAAGCTTGCTCAAGCATTGTCTTGCATGGAGATTGCTCCTGATATTACCCCGGAAGCCATGATGGCCGCCATTGTTACCAAACCTACCATCGCCACCAAACCTGCTAAGCACACCGTAACCTTCACTGAAGCTGACTTACCTCTCGAGGAAACAGATCACAACAAACCATTGCATGTCACCATGAAATGCATGGGAAAGTGGATCCCAGTTGTATTGGTGGATAACGGGTCTGCGCTTAACGTCTGTCCACTCCGAACAGCTTTATGCTTGGGGCTTAAGCCAAAAGATTTTACGCCATCTGATCTCACTGTCAGAGCTTATGACAACACCCGTCGCAATGTGCTTGGGACTGTGGAAATGGAGATTGCTGCAGAAGGGTTCAAATCGACAGTAGAGTTTCATGTGCTCGAGATCCCAGCTTCATTTAATTTGTTATTGGGACGTCCTTGGATGCATCGTCCCGATATTATGGCAGTTCCATCCACTTTGCATCAGAAGGTTTTACTTGGGTTGGAAAGAGGGACAGTCGCTCTCTATGGGGACACGGGCATTCGCCCTCATGATGAAGATAATGCTCCCCTACTAGAAATTATGCATGATGAAAATGATGTTCAACTTGGGGGTTTTGCTTTTGATACATCCGGTGGTGTATTTACACTTCGCATCGATGATGATTTCTCAATCAGCACCACCGTTCTTGAGATGATGAGGAGGATGTCATATTTACCAGGCACCGGCTTAGGTCGAACTTGTCAAGGGGTGACTCAGTTTCCGGAATTCCCTTCTCAGCAAGGTCGTTTTGGATTAGGGTATGAACCCACATTGAAGGAGATGCAGAAAGGAAAAACTAATGAGGCAGAAAGCAGTACCAATCGCCACATCCGCTTTGTTAAGGAAGGGTCAAATGCGCCATATCGCGGCCAGCCTGAGCCGTTTGTAAATAAAATAAGTGGAGAGGCGCACCCTGGATTTGAAATCTTTGCTAACGATGCTTGGGATAGTGAAGATGAGCACGAAAAGGTCGAAAAATTGGTGAAAGATCTGAAAGCGGATTGGATTGAGACTTTGGATGGTGGGATCCTGATGTCAATGTTTGACGAGGTATGTCTAATAGGTAAGGGTGAAGAGGAGCCAGCGGTGATGATGCTTGGGCAGGAGGCTTTTGAAGACCCCAGTGTGCTGATTGTGGATGCTATAGGAGAATATAAGAATTGCACTTTCACACCTGTTGTAAAATTCACTGGCACCTTCACCGAGTCTGAGTCTAGTTCCGAGTCTGAGTCTGTATCTGTCGTTGAGTCAGAGATCGTGCCTCATACCACTCCATGTTATCACTTTTCTTTCGAGTTTGAGTCCACTGCTATGTACTGCACCCCTGAGGGTTTCATGAATGAAATGGATCGTGATTTCGCTTACTTTACTGTTCCCGAAATAAATTGTGTCGACCCCGATGATGATGAGGCTGAGCTCGAGGGAGAAATACCCAAATAGCTTAAGTCTCTAATCGAAAGGGAAAATGAAAGGCATGCTCAGCCAATAAAAGAAGAAGTTATTTCAATAAAATTGAGAGATGAGGAAAATCCTCGCATGGTTCAAATCGGTTCCGGGCTATCTTCGGAGGAACAAGAATCGCTCACTGATTTGCTAAAAGAATTTGAAGATGTTTTCGCTTGGTCCCACGCAGATATGCCCGGAATCGATCCTGAAATCGTGCAACACCGAATTCCCCTGTACCTCGATGCAAAACCAGTGAAGCAGAAGTTGAGAAAAATCAGGCCAGATTGGGTTGAAAAGGTCAAGGAAGAGGTTACCAAACAATTCAACGCCGGTTTTCTGATGGTAACTGAATATCCACAGTGGGTTGCCAACATCGTGCCGGTCCCCAAAAAGGACGGAAGAGTCAGGGTTTGCGTAGATTTTAGAGATTTGAACAAGGCCAGCCCGAAGGACGACTTTCCCTTACCTCACATCGATGTACTGGTGGACAACACGGCGGGACATGCGTTGCTGTCATTCATGGATGGTTTTTCGGGGTATAATCAGATTTTGATGGCACCCGAAGATCGAGAGAAGACGACTTTCACCACTGAGTGGGGGACATTCTGTTATCGGGTCATGCCCTTCGGATTGAAAAATGCCGGTTCAACTTACCAGCGAGCTGCAACAATGCTGTTGCACGACATGATGCATAAAGAGGTCGAGGTGTATGTGGACGATATGATCGTAAAAGCAAAAGAGAGAGAAGGACATCTCCCGGCATTGCGTAAGTTTTTCGAAAGGATTCGTAAGTACCGGATGCGCCTCAATCCACAAAAGTGCACGTTTGGAGTCACTGCTGGGAAAATGCTGGGATTCATGATCACCACCAGGGGAATTGAGGTAGATCCATCAAAAATTAAAGCCATCCTCGATATGGAGCCACCAAGGACGGAAAAGGAAGTACGGAGCTTTCTTGGAAAAATCCAGTTCATCAGCAGATTCATCGCAAAGTTAACATCGACTTGCGAGCCGATGTTTCATCTATTGAAGAAAGGAATACCGTTCAAGTGGGATGACAAGTGCCAGAAAGCCTTCGAGTCAATCCGGCAATATCTCCAAAATCCCCCTGTATTGATGCCGCCGACACCCGGGAAGCCTCTGGTTCTGTATTTATCAGTCACGCAGTCTGCAATGGGTTGCATGCTGGCACAAGAAGGAGAAGCAGGCATTGAAAAGGCGGTATATTATTTGAGCAAGAAGATGGTCGGAGCTGAAAAAAGATACACGCCTTTAGAGAAAACCTGTTGGGCTCTTGTATGGGCCTCCAAAAAGTTGAGACACTACATGTTAGCCTATTCAGTAACGTTGATCTCTCGGATGGACCCTCTCAAATATCTATTCGAGAAGCCAGCACTCACCGGAAAGTTGGCACAATGGTTACTTTTATTGGCCGAATTTGAACTCAAATATGTAACGAGAAAATCAGTAAAAGGAAGAGCTGTGGCGGAGTTCCTAGCAGACCATCCGATTGAAGGGCCAGAAGATACGGAATTTCAGTTTCCTGATGAACATGTTATGGCAGTGACAGATGACATTTGGAAGTTGTATTTTGATGGGGCCGCAAATCAAAGAGGGTTTGGAATTGGTATACTGTTGGTTTCGCCTGAAGGGCCGCATATTCCCCTTTCTTTCAAGTTAAACTTTGAAGTTACCAATAACCAAGCAGAGTATGAGGCGTGTATTGTTGGAATGGAAGCTGCCCTTGAAATCGGGGTGAAAAAGTTGGAGGTGGTAGGAGATTCAAATTTGGTTGTTTCTCAAGCTAATGGTGATTGGAAGGTGCGAGAAGGAAAGTTGAAGCCATACCATAAGGACCTCGACGATTTGATTCATCAATTTGAGCAAGTCACGTTTACTCATATCCCAAGAATGAAGAATCAATTCGCCGATGCACTCGCTACTCTCGCATCCATGGTGGAATTACCAGTGGAGGTAAGAATGAGGCCTGTTATGATTGAACAAAGAAATAAGTCGGCTTACGAATATGTGATGAATGTTGGAGAAATTGACGATGGTTTGCCCTGGTATCACGATATCTGGAATCTGGTTGAGAAGGGAGAATATCCGGAAGGAGCAAATAAGAAAGATCGGATAGCATTGCAAAGGTTGGCGTCACAATACATCATCTGTGGTGGAAGGTTGTACAAAAGATCATATTGTGGCATGCACAAGCTGTGCATCTGTGGTGATGACACGAAGAGGGTAATGGAAGAAATCCATGAACGAATATGTGGCCCCCACATGAGCGGATTGATGATGGCAAAGAAGATTTTAAGACAGGGATATTTCTGGTTGACTATGGAAACGGATTGTGTTCAATATGTGCGAAGATGTCATAAGTGCCAGGTCCACGCTAACCTCATGCATGTTCCGCCATCTGAACTTCATACGATGGCAACACCTTGGTCTTTCTCAGTGTGGGGAATAGATGTGATTGGGAAAATCACGCCGCCAGCGTCGAATGGACACAAGTTTATATTGGTGGCGATCGATTACTTCACCAAATGGGTAGAGTCAGCTTCTTATGCTACATTGACCACGGTACAAGTGGCTCATTTCATTAAACAAAATATCATCTACCGATATGGGGTCCCCAATGCCTTCGTGTTAGACAATGGTGTGCATTTCAAAGGAAGAGCAGCAGAGGTACTTGAAGAGTTCAATGTTCAGACTCACAAGTCAACGGTGTACAGGCCACAAACTAACGGGGCCGTGGAAGCAGCAAACAAATCAATCAAGAATATCTTGGAGAAAACCATCGAGTCGTCTAGGGATTGGCATGAGAAGCTGCCATTAGCATTGTGGGGATACCGCACTTCTATCCGAACTCCAACAGGGGCAACACCCTATTCTCTGGTCTATGGTATGGAGGCAGTACTTCCCATTGAGCTTGAAGTGCCATCACTGAGGGTGATGATAGAAAGTGAAATCGATGAGGCTGACTGGTTGAGCGACAGATTCGCAGAGCTAATGTTGTTTGATGAAAGGAGATTGCGGGCATTGTATCACATTCAGGGATATCAGAAAAGGATTGCTCGCGCATTCAACAAGAAGGTAAAATCCAGGGAGCTGATTGAGGGAGATATGGTGGTGAAAGTGATTCGAGCGCCAATATTCGATCCACGGGGAAAATTCAGGCCGAAATGGGCAGGACCGTACATCATCAAGACTATCCTTGACGGTGGGGCAGCAGTGATCATTGACTTGGATGGTAACGAGTTCAGCAATCTTGTCAACATGGACCAACTAAAGCGATATTACCCTTGAGAGATGCTCGTTGGGCGGAAAATCGCAAGGGCGAGCCGACCCAAGCAAAATTCAGAGCAAGCCTGCTAGGCTGAAAACCCACACTGGGCGGTCTAGGCAAAATTTAAGGCAAAATATTCAAAAAAAGGCTCGCTGGACCGAAAACCTGAAAAGGCGGTGTCAGGCAAAATTTAGAGCGCAAAAGGAGAGCGTTAATACCCGAGTGAACCTTAGCCTGAACTGCATCATGACCTGATTCCTTGAAAAAGGATACGTAGGCAACCCTATCTTGGGGTTCGGTCAAAATCTAATAAGTTGGTCCCCATTCTCGCAATATCCAAAGGAGAAAGCATATGGAATCAAAATGAACCAAGAGGGGGAAACCCTTCATCGTTCAATCTTATTCAAATCACTCCTTCGATTACATAAGCTGAGCAAAAAAAAAAAAAAAAAAGCCCTACATGGTTACACCATTTATTTTGGGAAATAGCTTAGTTAAGTCGAGAGAGTCAGTCCATGTTGCTACCAAATCTTGCTTCCAATTCTCCTCTAAGCCATTGGCGGTACCGTCCTCGCAGGTGGATGCTCGGATACTGGTCTCGAACCCAAGTTACTCTACCTCCCCAATCACGGCGGTAAGCCTCGATTACTGAATGTTTGAATTCAGGAAGGTGGAAATCAGCAGGATATGGGAACTGCACGTCTTGACGAATTCCAAACTGGCGAAGGATGCGCTGAGGAAAGTAGAAAGTGAAACCTGTCAACCCAGCCAAAACCACCCATGAATGTCCCATATGTGCGGCTGTCATGTCTGGCAGGGGCAGCCAATGACACCTCCAAACGACATGTTCCTCCTCCACTGCCATAAAGAAGTCCAACAATTCCTCCACATTGTGACGAATCTCCACAAAACCCCTGCTTCTCCAACCCCTAGCCTGATAAATCCAGTCATTTGCCGGATCAGCAACCAACTTCATTTTGTCACATAGCCACATCTGCCAAGCCAAAGCCAAAAACCATAAAATCCCAAAACTAAGTCCGAAAATACACAAGCCCAAAAATCACAAGCCAAAAATCCAAAACCAAACCCGAATGCCAAAAACCAAAGTGCGAACCTGAAGTAGGAGTGGACTCCCAGCAAAAACGCTTGTTCTTCCTGATTTCACTGCATCCAAGCCCATGAGAGTTTCTGCTAAAAACATGGGGACAACATCCCTTCGTTGTTAATTTGCGCAGCAACCGAGATGATTGAGGGGTTAGGATTGCCGTCATTTGGGACCAACAAATAAGTGGCAAGAAGGCACATGCACAAGGCAAACATACGACGATTCTGAACTGTGTAGTCCAACGGATTGCCCCGAGGACTGAAATCAGCAAAGAGGCGAAGAATGTCAAGCGAACTTCCGCGAATCAAGTGCCTAGCAAGACCATCACTCACACCGAGTTTTTCCTTGAGGATTTTAACCAAGTTGGCACGGATTGGAGGGACCACTGGTTCGGTCTCGAGACGAGTTTCAAGATATGCATGAAACTCCTCGATAGTTAGGCAAAGCTCTTGTAAGCCGAAACGAAACACATGGAACTCGGGATCCCAGAATTGGGTAGCAGCATGCAAAAGCTCGAGACGGATAGGAACGGAATGGACATGACGTAAGGAGTTGAGATGGTGACCTTGAAAGTTGAACCAATCAATGTTTTCAAAGCTTGCAATCCATGGTTGAAGCACGGCGGACGCGAGCATGGCCATGACGTGGAGTTGAAAAAGAAAGCGGTGGGGAATGAAAGTATAAAAGTGGGATAATGAAAATAGGTGTGGAGAAAATGCTTGGCAAGGCATGGTATTTATAGGAGGAGCATGATGAATAATGACAATTTTGCATGCAAAGATGGGTGAAGAAAATTCAAGTTTCAATGAATTCAAAGTTCATTTTCAAAAATTTTACATGGGAAATCATAAGAAAATCTTGGAAAAAGGTGGCATTTATTGAAAAATGGAGAGGAAAACTTTGGAAAAGTGTATGAGAAGCTTGGGAAGGAAATTTGAACAGTTTATGTGCAGTTTGGGGCAGAAGAACGCCATGCAATGGGAAAGAAAATGCCTTGGAAAGAACAAAATTCTGCCAGGAAGCAAGTCTAGGCGCCTGGACTTGCCCTTTCCAGGCGCCCAGACTCAATCCAAGCGCTTGGATTGAGTGATTCCAGGCGCCTGCACCCCATCCAAGCGCCTGGACCAGCCTGAATGCAGGTGCCTGGAAACCAGATGACAGCAACCAACAATTGACCCCCGAACTCATTTCCATGCATTTTTGGCAAGTTCCATTGATTCCAACATGTTCTAACGAACATTTATGACTTGCGGGGAAGTTTTGTTCATGTAAGATCCGGAAAACGAGACGTTTAGACCAAGTTTTTCGCAAAGCAAGCTCGGTTTAATGTTTCAAAATCATAGTTGAAGGTTGCGAGAGGATTTTTACCAAGTTCAAATGGTCGGTTTGGTCAAATATGACGTTGCGGAGGCAATGAGATGTTCATTCTCGAAGAAGAATACATGGCATTAGACGATCGTCTTTTCAAACAGCTCTATGGATGCCAAATTCTATCCTAGGGCCATTTGTGTCATTGAATTCATTTAGATGAATTGTATATACAGTTTTGAGTCATGTGAAGGTGTCAATAACATTTGTTGTCATATCCATTGTATATTGGAGTCATTTATGTCAATATTTATTCATCAAATGTGTATCGAGCAAATTCGCGAACACTTGCGTCAATAACCATCCCTTTCTATGCTACTTGTTTATACTCGCCCGTTACAGTTTATGGGAATCTGTTTCTTGTTATTTGTGAGTTTTACAGCCGGTGTTTTGTTATGATGGAACACATGAGCAACATGTAAAGTGCAAATCATGCATCAAAACATAGTATCCATAAGAAAGTCAACACAAGTCAGATATCAAGACATAATCTGCACTGGGGCAAACATACGCCCGAACAAACAAAACAGGCGTGCAAACCCGATCTAAGGGCTACTATGGCACGCAGGCCCAAAACGGTAAAAGAAAAAAAGATGATCATGAAGCAAAAGCAAAACTCATAATATCCTAAGATCACCTAAGTACTAACTACGGGTCACCTATCTCCTCGTCATCCTCGCCCTCGTCCTCGCTCTCCACTGTGTCCTCTGGGACAGGCTCCTGCGGGAGAGGCTCATCAGCAACGGTCTCTGTACCCGGTAGCTCAACTGCAGTAGAGGGCTCACCGACTCTCTGGCGAACTGATCTCCTGCTGCCATCCTCCTCCTCGGTCTCTCTCATCGCGACATAGCCTACTTCCTTCGAGCGGAACAAGCGGATAGTCGTCGAGCCAGGACCGGCAACGCCACCTCTCTCTCGCCTCTGAGGCACCTGCAAGCAAAGACAAAACACAGAGCACATCAGTATTCTGCAGTCAAACATGTGTCAGAATCAAGTCCAAGAAAGCAAAAAGGGATACCGGGATAGTCCTGGAAAGAGGAGGATTGGGAACGACTGGAGGGGGTAGGTCGCCCGGTCGCCGAAGTACCACGTCTGCCCCGGCCACCAGCTGACGAACAAGGGTCCGCAGACTGTGAGTCTGCTCGTAGTAAAAGCGCGCGGTGTCCTGGGAAAACTGCAACAAGAAGCAACAGTTTTAACAAAAGAGTTTCAACGTCGATAAAAAGCTGAATGGAACAATGAAACTTGGCATACCGGGCTAGTAGGGAGCGGAAGGTCAGCAGCTGGTCGAGGGATATCAACATACCCCCTCTCTCCCTCAGGTGTCTGTACAGAGACCTGCCACAACCTCATAGCCTCGTAGGCTGACCTCTCAAAAGGCTCAGGCTCTCCTGCAACAGCACCACCCCACCTCTCTCTGAGGACAGGCACCAGTCCACTACCTCCAGGCACCACCTCCTCTCTCCTCTCCTTCTGAACACCAACTCTCTCGAAAGGGACGTCCTCCATCGGCACGTCCTCACTCACTCTCTCTCTCTCCCTCACTCTCTCTCTCTCTCACCCCTAGTAGAAGATCCCCCTCTCTCTCTCACAACAGAGGGACCAGCCCCCTCTCTCACTCCAGCATCACCACCAGCCTGTCCCTCGGCTCTAGCCCTCTCCGCCTGCTCAGTAGCCAAAGCCTCAGCAGCCTCCAACGCGGCAGCCTCTCGTGCAGCTCTGGCTCTCTCTCTGAACCCCGCCACGTCAAGTGGGCCAGCAAGGTACCGACGCCTGTACTCGTCATAGTCCTCTGTCGATCGGAGGTACTGGTCCAAGGCCGTGTCCAGAATAGTGTACCGCTCTATCTCTGCCAATGTATAGCTCTCAGTCCTCAGAACCAGTGGCGGAAGAGGTCCTGGCACCGCCTGTGCTAGGGCACGTATCGACTGGCTCAGTACCCTGTCTCCAAGATACCACTGCCAGCCGTACGCGCACTCCAGCAACACTCTCCCCCGTGTCAGCTCTCTACTCGGTGCGAGGTACTCGTCCTGAATCCCGTCCCACACCTGCTAGTGTACCTGAACAGGAAACCAGAGTTTCATGAGATAATATGCAACAAGTGAACAACAAACGTTGAAACAGGTTTTTTAAGTCAGTACATACCCCCGCATAAGTAAGGCGGTCGAGCTCTCCCCGAAAGAAGTCAAGCTGGCCGCGCACAGCGCTCTTTCCTCTGTGTCCTTGACCCCAGCGAAGAGCTCGAGGGATCACGCGTGGGTCCCGATAGGAGGACTCCGGGGACGACAGTCTCAGCACCTCGTAAGCCCACATCTGCAAAACAGTGTTGGAATGGTCAGTAAACGTACAATGTGCAAGCAAACAGGAATTCAATGAAACATAACATTGAAATGTGAAGTTAATTGATTTACCTCCCAAGCTGACCATAATCCTCCTATGCTTGACGCCACACCTCGAGAAACGGACCCCATAAAAGCATAGCACGAGGCCAGAGCCCAACCTCCCCAGTCATATCTGGCAGCCCGCTCAAAGTCCCTCCACGCCGCCAAGTAACCCAGGTGCACGTGGTGGCGTCGGTTCGCGAACAGGGTCGCGCCGAACATATAAAGCAAGTAGCACCAGGCCTTCTGCTCCGCAGCAAGCCGAGACGTGGGTCTCCCAAGACAATGGTCAGCAAACTGACCGTAACCAGCAGAGTCAGCCCCGTGATTGGGCTTCCAGCCCAAATAGTACCGCAGCGCATCGTCACTCTGGGCAATCCCTGCATCGAAAGGCAAAGGCTCTCCACCAACTCGCAGGCCTGTAATCGCTGAGAAATCTAAAGGTGTCATCGTTGCCTCACCAAACTGTAGGTGAAGGGTATTTGTGGAATCCCTCCATCTCTCTGCCAGAGCGGTCACCACAGCATGGTCACGCATCGTCTTCGTCTGTGTCACTATAAAAGGCTCAAAGCCCGCAAGCGCCACCAACTCTCTCACATCGAGATGAAGATCCACAAACAAAGACAGTGTCCTCCCGGATGAGCTGTTCACCCTCAAGCACCTGTTCACCTGTTGAGACAGAGATACATTTCATCAATGCATGAATTCATGAATCCACAATGCATAATTTGTAATGAATTCGACAATTGAAAGTACGAGAAACCAAGTTTGTACCTCCAAGCAGTCACGAGAGAGGTGCCTCCCAGGGTCCAGCAGGACCTCCTCTCCGTCATATCTCTCCTGCAGTGAGGTGTATCTGTCTATCGCCAAAGGAATAATATGGTGCACTGGCGCGTCATAAGTATCAGCGTGAAAAATCGGCCTCCCCAACAATGCCCGTCGGGCCACCTCCACCACAGACACCCTCGTGCCTCTCTCTCTCTCTCTCTCTCTCTCTCTCTCTCTCTCTCTCTCTCTCTCTCTCTCTCTCTCCTCGGCCTCAACCTCCCTCAGCACCTCGGAAACAGTCTCCTCAGTCACCGGAGGAGCGTCCGCTGTCTCCATAGCAATCCCCTTTCCCTTATCTGTTCTACTTGTCCCCACTCCAGAGTGCTCGATAGGGTCGCGGGGACCCAGACCATCACCCATACCCTCACCAATAGCCTCGCCAACACCACCCGTCAAGCCACCAATACCCCTCTCCCCTGTACCCAAATCCTCAATCACGACGTCCTCTACACCACCCGAACTCAAAACTCACTCGCCTGCGTCACTAACACCCCTATCAACACCCCCAGTATCACCGCCCCCATGCCCTATACCACCCGAACCTCCACCAGCAGCATCTCCGCCCACCAAACCACTCAAACCCCCGTCACCACCCATCAATCCACTACCACCAACATCACCATCACCCAAACTACCCACAGCCACCAAATCAACAGCAGGCATAGCAAATAAGGTACTACTACTAACAGGAACATCATCAACGGTATGTAAATCGCTCGCAGTGCTTAGAACGATCTCAGTTTCACTTACCCGGACTGGATTGTCGATTTCGGTGGGATTTTGGGCTTGCACGGGGTCCACTGCCCCCTCCCTTGTGCCGCCGGTAGCCGTGGTGGCCGGCTGGGCCTCCTCCACCCCGGTCGGGGTCTCCTGAACGCCGTGGGTCTCACCCACGGCCTCCTCCGTCGCTGCTATGTCACCCACGATGGTCTCCACCGCCGGTGGGACCACCTCGGCCCTCCCCTCTGCACCGCCGGCATCAGAGGGACCCATAGGAGGGTCATGAGAACTCGAATCTGCCATGGAAATGTGATTTGTAAACCGAAATAGTGCAAAACCGAGTGGATCTGAGATTTTGGTTTGAAAAATCAAGTTTTTGGTGGAAGATTTGTGAGAGAATCGTGAATTTCGGACCGAAAGGGTTGAAAGAGAAGAGAGAGGCGATCGGGTTATGTCGGAGAAGAAGGGAAATGACTGAGAAATGTAAACCTGGACGTGTTTTGATCACACCCGAACGGTCGCGACTATTCACGGTCTCGGGATTCCAGGCGCCTGAAGTGATTCCAGGCGCCTGGATTAAGTTGGTTCAGGCGCCTGAATTGATTCCAGGCGCCTGGATTACGCTGAAGTGGGTGCCTCTTACGAGATCCAGGTGCAGTGCAGTGCTATCCGATTGAAATTGTTTAGAACTTGTGAGGATTCCTTAGACTTTTTGGAACATTTCCAGAGAGATTTTAGCTCAAATCATGATTGGCACATGTGTGTCGTGCAACCAAACAGATCATCATTTGTGATAATGAGGCAATGTATTTCATTAAATTATTTCAATAAGATTTTCAAATCATTTTCTGAGGATTTATGATTAAATCCATTTAAATCATTTTCTGAGGATTTATGATTAAATCCATTTCAATCATTTTCTGAGGATTCATGATTAAATCCATTTAAATCATTTTCTGAGGATTCATGATTAAATCCATTTAAATCATTTTCTGAGGATTCATGATTAAATCCATTTAAATCATTTTCTGAGGATTTAAGATTAAATCCATTTAAATCATTTTCTGAGGATTCATGATTAAATCCATTTAAATCATTTTCTGAGGATTTAAAATTAAATCCATTTAAATCATTTTCTGAGGATTTAAAATTAAATCCATTTAAATCATTTTCTGAGGATTTATGATTAAATCCATTTAAATCATTTTCTGAGGATTCATGATTAAATCCATTTAAATCATTTTCTAAGGATTTAAAATTAAATCCATTTAAATCATTTTCTGAGGATTCATGATTAAATCCATTTAAATCATTTTCTGAGGATTTAAAATTAAATCCATTTAAATCATTTTCTGAGGATTTATGATTAAATCCACGACCAAATTTCTAATATTTTCGCGTGTTTTGAAAGTTTTAAGGCAATGTTTTGGAGGGTGTCTTTATCTTTGACAATACTCACATCAAATCAATGATGTCGAGTCATGTCAAAGAGGGGCAACTGTAGACACCCCAATCCGGACCTACAGGATTCCGAAACTTCCCCGATGATGAAAATGCCTAATGAGGACAGACAAGGTTTGATCAAAGACTTGAAAAACCACACTAATAATCTCCCATCAAATCACCAAAATATCCCTTAGAACTCTGGAATGTCCCAAAAACCTTGAAATGCATGCACCTGGATTGGCCTTCAGGCACCTGGATTGGTCAAATCCAGGCGCCTGGAAGGGGTTCAGGCGCCTGGATTCCATGGTCCAGGCGCCTGGATTAAGTCCAGGCGCCTGGAAGTGCACAATCCAGGCGCCTGGATATCAGTCCAGGTTGAGTGTGTTTTAAGTTGTTAGTGGGCGAGAACGAGATCTTGGGAGATTTTTCTGCAGAGTTAGTTGGAAGGGAGTGTGGGGGAGATCATTGCACCTACACCTTGCCCCCTAGGTGACCCCTTGCCCTTTCTAAAGGTCCAAGTGGCCCTTTATGGACCTTTGTTTGCCTATAAAACCAACTCTCCTCTTCCATTTTCAGGGGCTGAAGAACTACTCCCTCATTTTGGCTGTTACTCTGTCAAAATAACCCCAGAATTTCCTATTTCATCAATTACCTCTCAAACCCAACCCATTTTACCCTTAAAAATCATCTCTTCATTTCTTAAATCCATCATCTATGTACTCGCATCAACCAAAAATCCATCAAAACTTCCACAAACTTTCTTACATAGATTTGTAAAACCAAAAATCAGTAGCTATATCCCTACAAAATCCATTCAAAAGAACCATTTCAAGCCTTTGATCAAGCCAAAAAGGTAGACATTCTACCAATTTGTTCAAATAGGCCCTGAGGGGGACTTAATCAAGCTCTCTCTGGTCTTCTATACCAGTAGGAGGTTTGAGAGAAGTCAGAAAATCATCAAGAGAAAAGAATCAGTTTGTGCATCAGAGTCTGATCCAGGCGCCTGGACCATCCCCTTTCAGGCGCCTGCATTAGGTCCAGGCGCCTGGATTCATCTCATGCAGGCGCCTGGACTCCCTTTTCCCCATCATGTTTTCTGTTTTCTTTCATGTTCTGATCAACTTTAGTATATCATTTGCATGCCTTAATCCATGTTTCATTATATTTCCTGTTCTGATCCTCATTCAAAAGTTCTTTTGAAGTGTTTTGAGCTTATAATCATGCTTTAAAAAGGGGGATTACATATGAGAGAATGGGTTAAATGAGCTTATATGCCATTTGTAGTTTCTGATCATTTAGTTTTTAAGAAGGCCAAGACAAGATTCTCTATGTCATATAAGCATGTCCTCTCATAAGTATCCAAGATGAGCATAATCAATGTATTTTTGTTGTATTTTAGCACCATTTCATGGTATTTGAGTTACATTCAAGTTTAAACCTGTTGCTGTGTAGTTAAACATTGTCCAGAATGCATGAGAGTCAATTGGAACATTGATTTTACTGATTTTTGCAAGAAAGTGAGAGTTTAAGGTTTCTGTCTGGATGACATCCAGGCGCCTGGATTGACCCCTTCCAGGCGCCTGGACTCAATCCAGGCGCCTAGACTCCCTCCAGGTCCACATCTTATGATCGGTTTCTGAGGTATTTTAGGGCATTTTGGGGATGTTTTAGTGTAATTTCTGTATCCTTTGTGCATAAATTATCCATTCACAACATTTTGCATAAACATGCATTCATGTTTCATCAATATATTTCGATGTGTTTATTATGCTCTCACATGAATTTGAATTTAAAAGTCCATTTAAGTAACATTTTCAAGATCTTCTAAACATTTAGTAGAGACCGGTAAATATGCCGGGAGCGTGGGGTGCTTTGAATTCCTTCCTCTCGCGTAACCTAGCTCCCGAACCCGAGAAATCTCATTTTAAAGACCGGTAAAGTATTTTTCCGTTCCAAGGGCAAAAGAGTCATTTTCCAAATGGTTTCTCGGGTAAAGTCCTCAAATCCGGGTGGCGACTCCATTCAACCAATCAAAACCATCTTTCAAACCGCAATCATTTTCGTGGACATCGCCTACCGCGGGGTGTTCACAATACTATTGTGATCCTCATGCACTCTCCCTGCCGAATCAAAAGTACCAAAAGAAAAAGTGCTGCTGCAAATACCCAAACCCAGTGCGCTGCCCAAGGAAAACCCAGTTGCACCCAGTGCACTGCCCGAGGAAAACCAAGTTCCCGCCAATACCCCTACTGGAAAAATACCAAATCGAGCAGTTCCTCCGCCTCTTCGCCACTGCTGCGCCACCGGAACACCAAACTGCAACCTGACTGGGCAAAGCCCATTTGCAAACTGGCACGACCCGAAATCTAGCCCATAGTCGCCACATTCACCGCAAATTGTTGCCCCTAAACCATTTGCCACCGCACTATGTCGCCGCCCCAAACAACACCCAACCCCCTCAATTGATCACCTCAGTCGAGACCCCAACATACACCACAATCTAAACCCAACAACGAACCCCTTAAAACTGTTGGCAAAACACCCGAAAGCTCCACCAAACGACCCCGCCCCTCAACACGAACACCCTGAGAATCACCACCAAAATCACAAAACCAGAAGATCCCAACTCCAACAGCACCACCACCACAAGCTGTTAGGCACAGAACCGACATCTTTCGCCTACTTTGATGCCACTAGCCACCGAGAACCCAAATCACTCCTAGCCGCCGAGACGCCCCATGGCCATCGCCCAAGAAAACCAACCAACCTCAACCCCAAAGCACCAAAACAACCCCTAAGCTGCTACATATTCCGATAAAGAGAGAGACATGAAGAAGGAACCTCATCGAGAGCCGCCCTTGACGCCAACAGAGAATCCCACGCAGGGTCGCTTATCAACTGGTAAAGCGACCCAAGAACACCCAAATGTCAAGAACCATAACTCCGATGTTGCACACTGCTTCGATGCCTCCGTTCATCTACACGCGCTGCAAAACCCAAGCCCTCCGCCGCCGCCGAACCCAAACCCAGAATCGGCACGCACCTTTTCTGTACGAAACCTGTCAAAAGAAACAAAAAGGAAAAAGAGAGAGGGAGGAAGAGAGAAAGAGGGAAATAGATCACTCCCCCCCCCCCCCCCCCCCCCCCCCCCCCCGCCATAGAACGGGGGAGGGGAAGGAGGGAGGCCAGAAGGAGGTGGCTAGGTTTAAGTTTTAGAGAGAGAGAGAGGGAGGGAGATGGTTTGAATTAGAAAGAGAATTTAACTCCTACGGTTGTTTGAATTAGAAAGAGCATTAATGTGTTTAATTACGTGTTGTTTGATTTATCATTATTATTTGTTTGTTTTAAGCCCGTTATTTCATGATATATTGTTTATGTGAAACAAAGTTTTTAATAAAATGTTTTCAGAAAAATCCCACAAAGATTTAGTAGAGACCGAAAAATCCCGGGCACGCGGGGTGCATTTTTCGAACAAAACCTTCCCCGTGGGTAACTTGGCTCCCGAACCCAAATCTCTATTTTTCGCAGATCAAACCCTTTTTCAACGGCAAAAGAGTCATTATTTTTTCTAAAACGGTTTCTCGAGTACCTAACATTTTCCAGAAATTAAACCCCGGGTGACGAGATCTAAATTTTTCCCTTTTTTTTTGGATCGCCTTTTCCACAAACACAACCAAAAACTTCGTGGACAATTTCGCCTGCGCGAAAAACGAGTGTCCACAGGTTTACTATTAAACGTCAGTTTTTAAATTGGGCATTTCACTTGCTCAAACTTTTGATGAGTTTCAAGTGGGTTGCCATTTCTTCTTGCATTTTACGTGTTGCATGAAATGTGCGAGAGACACCTATATGCATAGCCCATCTTGCAACCTCTACGAGGACATTTCTTGAATTTGTGACTTGCCTCTCTATACGTGAAATGGACACAACTGCTCATACACGACTGTGCATAGACAAACATGTAAAGACACAGCTGCTCTCTCTCAAAGCTTTATACTTGAGAAATTTGATTTGCTTGCCTCTTTCCCAAGCCATGCACTTCAGTTCTCTCTTTCTCCGAATATTGAAATTGACTTTCCGTGACGTGGTTGTGTCAATTGGTAAGATCTATCGTAACAGCCTGTGGTGTCCTCAATTATCCGTTGGGCCTCTTCTAGTGGTTCCGACCCGAGTGAGCAGCGAGCGAACGGGGGGTGAGACCTTCCACGAGCCCCTACACACTGAGCACCCGTCGTTAGCACCCAACCTGGCCGGAATGTGGCCAGGGAAGGCACTCCGACGATCAAGTAAGTGATCAGGAAAAGAAAGATGTATGCCGAGAGTAATGGTAGAGAGAGAAAGTGTTGTCCCCGTTTAGGGCTTCATTGCTTCGTATTTATAGGCTACCCAAGTACAGGGGTAGATCGGTCAATCTGGCTCGGATGACGTCACCGAGCGTCACGAGCCAGATCTGCATGCATCGCATATTCGCGTCCTCCAATCACAGTTGGACACGTAGTGTAACCGTTTCGGGTGCCATCATGCTGACGTAGGTACAGCTGTTCCATGCACATGGGCCTTCCCCAGTTTGTTACGAGCGTTAACCGCCTCCCGTGACATCACGGGGGTCGTCACCGAGATCTCGGATTATTCTTCCCGAGCCATCTCGGATACGATCCGCCTTGAATGGCTCACCCGGTTCATAGCTCGTCGACCAAGACTCCGGTTTGTCTCGGATGGGCCAAGCTCGGTCGGCCCATGATATTTTGTCCTTTGGCGGGCCTGGAGACCAGTTTGGGCCCAATCCCATCCGGGCTCACCAACCGAGATCCATAGAGGTTGCTAGATTTTGGCCCACTACACAGCCATCTCCATCAAGCCAGAAAAAACCCACCTCCGTCGACGTGGTCATGTCAATTCATAAGATCTCTGTATTCTCCTCCTCCCATCCCAACATCTCCTCTTTCATCTCCTCATTCATCATTAATAGACTAATATAATTTCTGTGCTTCTTTTTTTTTTTTTTAACTACTATTTCTACTATTTCATTCATCATTAATAGACTACTATTTTTTTAACTACTATTTCTTTCATCTATATCTAATGTATCATTTTGTATATTGGTGGGATAGTTTTCATTTTCGGCTATCCAAGTATTAGGTAATTGAATTTCATTCCATTGAATGGTTTTTGGTACTTGGATGTTGGCGTTAGTAGTACTACTTTGAATGAGGATTGTTTTATCTTTTGGACTTTTAACTAAGGCATGGATATTAAGATTAGTTTTCGTACATTTGTAGTAAACTCGATATATTAGAGCAATTGAGTGACTTCCTTCAAGCATTTGGGTGATGGCTCCAGAGGTTTGGAGATTAAGAGTTAAGGCTTTTAGGATGTGTTTATCATTTAAACTTAAGTGTAGGTCTGGATAACAGTCAAAATGAATTGGACCATTATGTAAACTAGATTCCATTAGTCCTAATAAACTATCGCTGAATGTTGTAAATCGGCTATCTCGTAATGCTAGTAATATGGAGGAATTTAAACCGCGTCGTGTGAGTGGTTTAATGGCAACTTGAACTAATCCTATATGCATAAATTTATATCCTTTGGTAATGTGTTGGGTAATTGATTCTTTACTTAGTAGGGCACATTTTTCTTGTTGTTTTGTTATAGCATAAATTTGTTCTGAAGTTTTGGTAACCTGACTAGTCTTAAATTTATCATCAAACCAGCTTGTTTGGTAAATTTGGTTTGTAGAAATCTTGGGGATGTTCCAATTATTTAACTCTGTATTTAGGTTTTCATAAATTTGTTCTTCTTCATTGACTATGTCTGGTATGGAAGACATTGTAGATAGGTTAGTAGCTGAAGAGTTGCATCTAAATAGTTTGTTCATTGTTTGGTGTGGGAGGTGTAATAGGAGTAGTTATACTAGGTAAGTTATACCAGAAGAGTAAGAGTATAGAGTAGTATATACTGAAATAAGCTGTTAATTATTTCAACTACCTGAATTGTTTACTTAATAGGCTGGCTGTTTATCTCCTACAAGACACATACGCCACCAAGTACATACCCCATCCATACCCAAAAACGGCTACCCTACCTCGGGATTTACACACCTCACAATGGGAACCTAGGAACCTGGGTGACCTGATGTAGCGTGGTAGTTCGCAGATCTACGGCCAGACTATTAATAAAACAACAACAAGTATTTGACAATAGTGAACAGATTATCAGAGTATAAGGGTACTCTACATCCTACTGCAACACTGGTCTAACCACCTAGCATAACCACTACCTGGTCACTACTCACTAATCATACTTGGCTCTGATACCATAAGGGAGGGGGAAGCGGGGACAGACATGGTAAGGGGTCTGATATAAGATATTTAAATTAAACAGAGTATAATTGAGGCGGTTAAACCAGCCATAATAAATGCAGTATAATAAGGGCGGTAGAACCGGCCATGGTAATGCAGTAGATTAAACAAACAATTTGAAAACTAAATTCAAATCATTATATTGAAATCATGAAATCTTATATATATATATATATATATATATATATATATATATATATATATAGATGGTTTGCTCCTATCTATTTTTGGGTTTGCATGATTAGTTGAATGTTGATGATACTCGAATCTTATGTCCCTTTGTTTGCTTGAATATTGGTCACGGGGCTGTATGTGTAAGTTTTATCAAACTCAAGGTTAGTTAACCACTCCTAGACTGTAGAATTGAAGTTAGTTTTGAGCTTATTTCATTCATTGGCATTCCATGGGAAATTGAAGTTAGGTTTGAGCTTATTTCATTCATTGGCATGCCATGGGATATGATTGATTGGGATGTGTTAAATCTAATGAAGTCTCCATACGCCTCTGCCTTTGTTGTAATTTTTAAAATGTTTTCTTGAAGTTTTCTGCTTTTCTTTTTTCTTTTCTCCTTTCAGCATTTCGCCGGAATTTTTGTTTGCCTCTACCTTTATTGCCGATCAAAAAGTTGAGTGCAAATCCTTTTGTCCTTTTGTTTTGGGGGTCTAGAGTTGGACTAAAAGTCTAAAATAGTGGACCACTACATTGTATAATCCCCACAACCCAACACTAGGCGTGAGAATATGGGTATTGAAAAGCCTAAGAGAAAGAAAACATTGTACTGGTATTGTTTATAGTTTTTTTTTTTTTTTAAACAGGGTATTGTTTATAGTGGACCACTACTTAGCAGCTACTGTACATATTGAAAACGTGGGTATTTCGGTTCGGTCCAAAGAAATTTCCAACAAACCGAGACCAAACTAAAAATTGATCGGTTTGGTTCAGTCCAAACCGAAACCGATCAAACCCACCTTTACCCCAACCGAAAACTGAATCGATTGCTCGTTTTTTTGGTCCTTTGTTTTTTTGATTTTTTCACCCCTCACTTAATGATCAACACTACTTCGTGTTCTTTGTTATTGTCATTGACCTAGATTGTTGAGTTCGTACCTTCTTTATGCATAATTGGTGCTCTGTCATGCTTTTCCTTTTCTCTTCTTTTGTAAGTGGTTCACTGTATTTTTTTGCCGTAATTGAGTGAATGGAGCCAGGTTGAAGCTTATAAAGTCAGGTTTGTTCATGAGGGTGGTTGAGAATAGGGAACAGTACTTCATTTAGTTGTGTTTAGAACGTGTGTATGTTGGCAAAGACTGTTGCTTTAGAGCGTGCAACCAATTTGTAGCGGTCGGGACCCTTATGCTCATTTTTCCTCGGTTGCGCCCTAGACAAGGGAGACGGGGGTCAGGAAGGACCACCCTCATGAAAGCGGCTAAAGACTGCCAAGTCCCACCATTCCAGCTAGATGGCCTCCCGAGGGGGACCACGGTCGCCGAAGGCGTGTTCCCGGCGAAGAGGGGGCGCGGCCCTTGGCACTTTGGCCGGACCCCCTCCTCTCGGCCGGATGCTCTCCCCTCGGCTGGCCATCCCCTCGGGAGGCGTTCCAGGACAAGTTTCACAGGTCCGGGCACCCCCTGGAAGACTCGGCTGAGGTCTCCTCGGGTGCCGTGGTCAGCCTCGGGGTGCTGTTCCCGAACGCTCCCGGACTGAGTCGATTGACCTCGGTCCCGGGAGGGGGGTCGCATCAGATGTCAGAAGGGGCTCGATCGAGGCATCCCTGACAATCTGAGTGGCTCATCAATGGTCTAAACCACCCCGCTCACATCGCATTAATGGCAAGCCACCAACCCCACAGGCTACGCCTACAGGGGGACTCGACTGATGGGAATATCAGTGACAGCGACAGGTGACAACTCCGGGAAGGCAGCCGCCGAGGCGCCGCTTGAGGGACATACGTCAATCCATGCATTTAATGCCTTGGGAAGGACGGAGCACGTGGAGCCCCCGAGGGCGTGGGGGACACGCGCCCCCTCGCCTATAAATAAGGTCCTCAACATCTTGATTAAGGGTTGGATCTCTCTCTCACTACACTTTCTCTCTCTAGAGTTCTCCACTAAAACTCCTCCCTCCGTCGCTGACTTTACCATCGGAGTACCTTCCCGGACCACCACCGTCCGGGCTAGGCACTAACGTGGTTGCTCCCCTGTGCAAGGTACTCCTCAGGCGTGCACCAGCAGCTCCAGCCATCTTCTCCGGCGGACCCACTGACCCCCAGCGAGGTCCAGGTTGGCCACACTCCCCCCGTTCAACACCAGCAGCCCAAAAGAGGTCATTCCGGTGAAGCGCCCCCCCACAATTGGAGACTCTGCTGGGGATAAAAGTTCCTTCTCCCAGCCTCTCTTCTCTCTTTAGTGGTGGTTCTTCACCCTAGTTCAGAACCTTTCTCAGGAGATGACTGACCTCACTCTTGGCATGGATGCGTTCGACGCCGCCGGAGGATTCATCGACAGCACAGACCGTAACAGATACCACCAAGTCAGGAGCGACTTGGGTCTTACTCCCACCCCCACCCTCAATAGGGTGGGACCATCACGTGGCGTCCAACGCCTCCGGCCCCAGTAACGCCAGGACGGGGAACGTCCTATTCAGCATGAACGGAGACGTGCTCTCCTTTGACAACCTCACTATTACTCAAAGGGAGAACCTACCTCCTCCTCCCCCACTCACTATCGAGGCTGAAATGGCCTTGCTAAGGAAGGAGGTGTTGGCTTTGAAACAAGCCGGGAATCAGCCCACCACCTCGAAGTCCGGGGGACGAGCAAGGACGAGGAAGCCCCCGCCGAGCACGAGGAGCGAGGGTCCGAAGGCTCCGGTATTCTCCCGCCTCGGCCCAGTCATCGAGGCAGACAGCCAAGGGAACGCCTTTGTCGTTCCCCAGGAACGCGCCTCCTCCCGGGACCAACAGACCCAGGGGGAGCAGACAAGGCGGACTGAATACCCGGAGGACAGCGCCACAGCCTCTAGCGTTAGGGCTCCTGACGTCCGCAGAGACACCGAGTACGCTCGGCGGGTTCAGAGGGACCTGAACAAGGGCAAGGGCCCAGCTAGAGCCCCCGACGCATGACGGGGACCCGGCGCAAGTAACCCGTCGGCAAACCGAGGAGACGTCCGACACCATGGTCGATCGGTTGATCGAGCTGGTGCCCGCCACCCTAGTCGGTCGGTGGATCGATTGGGGGCGCGGGAGGACCGTCCCGAGGGCAATCGACGGGGTTATCGTGAAGGGGATGTCGCCCTAGAGGCCGCGCCTGCGAGGAGAGGTGGCGATAACCAGGGCCAAGGGCTCAACCCGGGGGAAAAATATGAGCTCCGCCATCAAGGCGGAAGCATAGTGCTCGTCAACACTCGGACAGGAGATACGAAGGTCTACCACCCCGAGCAGGAGGCTAGGCAGGAGTACACGAGGGACGACGCCCACGCTGTCCGAGAGCCGCGTACGAAGAGACGCTCATCCGAGCGGACCAACGTGCATGTTGACCACGAGGCTCAACATAGGCAGAATGTGCCGCCCAAAAGGATCTGCGGGGTATACCAGACGACCTCAATCGTCCCAGAGCCAGCCAGTCCGACTCTCGGCTGGAGAAGGCCAAGCAATCACCCTTCGTAGCCGAGGTCTCGGAGGTTGTCCCTCCTAGGGGTTTCAAGATCCCCAAGTTTGATAAGTACGAACCCACCACGGACACCATTACCCACATGCAACGGTACCGGCTGGTCTCCAAGCTCTACGGACATGGCAATGCCCTCATGTGCAAAACATTTTCCATGAGCCTTGGGACCACCGCCCTCTTGTGGTATAGCCAGTTGGCCCCGGGGTCAATTGCTGACTTCGACGAGCTGGAACGCGCGTTCACGTCTCGCTTTGTGACTAGCAATACACAGTCGAAGACGCTCGACGCCCCGGTAAATATGAAGAGGGGGTCAGACGAGACCTTCAAGGAGTACATCGCCCGGTACTGGGAGGTGTACAGCTTGGTTGAAAACTGTGACCAAAAGGTAGCAGCCACCTCGTTCAAAAACGGCCTGGAAGACTCCTCGAATCTCTTCAAGGACCTCATGGTGCACCCCCCGAAGGACATGACTGAGCTCATGCGCACCGTGGACAGGTACCGAGAGCTGGAAGAGTTCTTAGTAAGCAAAGCTTCCAAGGGGAGAAGCAGCAGAACCTCCCCGAGGGAGGGGAAAAGGCAAGTCAATAACGTCAAGAAGGGCGGAAGAAATGAACAAGGTGGTGGAAGCGGTAGCAAGGGCTACCGAGAAAATAACAACAGAGGCAACAACAATGGGGAAGGATGGGAAAGACCCCCAAGGAACGACAACGACTATGTGGCCGAGACGACCGTTTTTACTCTGCCGATCTACAAGTTGCTCACAGAGATTGGCAGAAAAAGGTGGTTTCTCTGGCCAAAAGACAAAATGGGGTCGGATCCGACCCAGAGGGGCAAGTGCACCTACCACAATGAGGTGGGACATTACACAACCGGATGCCGACCGTTCAAAGCCCATTTGGAACGATTGGTGGCCGAGGGGCGACTGGAAGAGTGGATCAACCGTACCAGGACTCCGGTCCCAGCCCAGGCGCCACCCCGGCCTCCCCCTATACCGCAGGGGCAGCAGGCCCAGCAGGGGGGACAGAGAGGACGAGGAGGGGTCGTTGAGATGATCCACGGCCCAGTTAGTAATGACAAAGCTGAGGCAATGCACAAGGAATTGGCGAAAATAGAACAAGGGATGCAGGTACTCTCAATCGGGCAACCCCCGAAGCGGAAGTATCAGGAGCCCGAGGATCCCTACACCATCTCCTTCACCGAGCTGGATCTGGAAGGATTACAGCTTCCCCACGAGGACGCCCTCGTGGTTGAGGTCGGGATCGATGATATAGACGTTAGGAGAATACTGATTGATCAGGGGAGCTCCGCGGACGTCCTTTATTATTCGGCTTTGAAGGCCATCGGACGGACGCGTGACGAGCTGGCCCTTTCAGACACCCCGTTGGTGGGGTTCGCGGGACACCCCGTGTACCCCCTCGGGAGCATCTCCCTCCCTGTCTGGGCGGGGTCGATGCGACTAGAGGTAGACTTCACGGTGGTGGATTCCCCGAGCCCCTACAACGCCATTCTCGGGCGAGGGTGGCTCCACGCCATGAGGTGATCGCCTCCACCCACCATCAGTGCATCCGTTTCATCGGCACGTTCGGGAAGCAGGAGACCATTTGGGGGAACCAGATGGCCTCCAAAAAGTGCCTCATGAATACCGTCCGGGTGAAGGACAGAAAGGAGAGCAGGATGCCAAAGCATGTTCAGTGGATCGAAATGCCGGAATCCACTCCTGTCCTTGATGACGTCGGCACCCTGGCCGAGGAGAAGGCAATTGAGGACCTCATCAGGGTGCCGATAAGCGAAGACGGCAGCTGGTACTTTATGGTGGGCTCCGAGCTCTCTAATCCCGAGCACAACGAACTGGTCGGTTTCCTCAAGGACAACGTAGAGGTTTTTTGCGTGGACTCCATACGAGATGCCAAGCGTGAGCTCGAATTTCATCACGCATAAAGTCAATGTTGATCCGGCTAGGAAACCGGTGGTGCAAAGGCCGAGGCGGTCCTCGGCCATCCACTCGGACGCTGTGGTGGAGGAAGTCCAGAGGCTCCTTGAAGCCGAGGCCATTCAGGAGGTCCAATACCCCACCTGGTTGGCCAACACCGTGGTGGTCAAAAAAAAGACCGGCAAGTGGCGGGTGTGCGTGGACTACACCAACCTCAACGATGCCTGTCCGAAAGATTGCTTCCCGCTTCCTCGCATAGACCAACTGGTGGACGCCACCGCCTGGACACGCCAAGCTGAGCTTCATGGATGCGTACCGAGGGTACCACCAGATCGCCATGGATGAAACGGACGTGAAAAAAATGGCCTTCATCACGCTGAGGGGAACTTACTGCTATCAGGTCATGCCCTTTGGCCTGAAAAACGCTGGGGCCACTTACCAGAGGATGGTCTCCAAGATGTTCCAGAAGGAGCTCGGGGACATCATGGAGGCGTATATCGACGACATGGTGGTGAAAAGCAAACTTGCGGAGGACCACCTAAGCCACCTCGGTAGGGTCTTCGCCATACTCAGAGTGCACAAACTATGGCTCAACGCCGAGAAATGCGCCTTTGGGGTTGGCTCGGGAAAGTTCCTTGGGTACCTGGTCACTCGGCGTGGGATCGAGGCGGACCCCAATCAGATCGCCGCCATCCAAAAGCTGCGAGCCCCCTCAACCATCAGGGACGTCTAGAGACTCACCGGAATGGCGGTAGCCCTCAACCGCTTCATCAGCAAGTCTTCGGACGCCTGCCGCCCATTCTTCGAGTCTATCAAGACCAGCAAGAGAGCGTTCCAATGGAACAACAAATGTGACAGAGCCTTGGCCGAGCTCAAGGAGTACATGGCAAAGGCTCCCCTCCTAGTGACCCCGAGGGAAGAAGAATACCTCTACCTATACCTGGCGGTGTCGGAGCATGCGGTAAGCTTGGCGCTGGTCCGGCAAGAGGGGCCAAACCAGCAGCCCATTTACTACTCCAGCAAGACCATACTCCCAGCCGAGACGAGGTACTTACCACTGGAAAAGCTGGCGCTGGCTCTCGTCACGGCGAAGCGCAAGCTCCTCCCCTACTTTCAGTGCCACACGATCATCGTCATTACCGAGTACCCCCTTAGGACTGTACTTCGGAAGGCAGACCTCTCGGACAGAATCTGCAGGTGGTCAATGGAGTTGGCAAACTTTGACATCCACTATGAGCCTCGGACTGCTATCAAGGGGCAGGCCCTGGCAGACTTTGTAGCCGAGCTCACCCCGAAGTTGGAGGCCAAAGCCCAGAAGACTGGGGCGGCGAACCCCGCCCCCGACGATCCCACCCCTGCACAACCTGGCTTCGTCCTCAAGAGATCACCCCCGCGAAAAGCAACAATATACACTGGCGACTCCTGGCGTATGCATGTCGACGGTGCCTCGAATAACCGAGGGGCGGGGGACGGGATAGTCCTCGTGTCCCCTGAGGGCACCCTCCATGAATGCTCTATGAGCATTGGCTTTCTGGCCACCAACAACGAAGCTGAGTACGAGGCCCTCATCGCAAGGCTCCGACTCGCCTTGAACCTGGGCATTGAAGAGCTACAAGTCTACAGGTGACTCCATGCTAGTGGTTAGCCAGCCCAACAGCGATTATGGGTCCAGGCGAAAGCCACATGCTCAAATATCTCAGCCATGTCTTGAAGCTGCAAGAGGATTTCAAGAACGTGGAATTCTGGCACATTGGCCGAGGCAGCAACGCTCACGCTGATGCCCTCGCTGCTCTCGGCTAGGCCTGCTCCGACCTCGGGGGCTCCCGGTCGATCATCCTGGGGGACATCCCCACCCCCAGCTTCGAGCCTGGCCAGGAAGATGTCATGTGGATCGCACCAACGGGCCCTAGCTGGATGGACCCCCTGGTTGCCTATCTATGCGACGAAAGGCTCCCGACAGATAGCAAGGCAGCCTCCTACTTCCTTTCACCAACTGGCCAGCTCTATAGGCGCTCCTACATCGGTCCCGACTTACGAGTCCTCCATGAGGAGGAGGTCCCCCCGGTTCTTCATGAACTGCACGAGGGCAGTAGTGGCTGCCACTCTGGGGGCGGTCCCTGGCCGAGCGTGCCGTCTCCCAGGGTTATTAGTGGCCCAAAATGAGGAAGTCTGTCGAGGACTATGTGCGGAAGTGTGGGGCCTGCCAAAAGCACTCCCCTCTCCCCCATCAGCCCACTCTTTCCTTTAACCCAGTCACCAGTCCGTGGCCATTCGCACAGTGGGGGCTGGACATTGTCGGCATGCTCCCAACTGCCCCAGGTGGCTTCAGACACCTCATCACTGCCATGGACTACTTCACCAAGTGGGTTGAAGCTAAACCCCTCATCCACATCACAGCAACTGAGGTGGAGCACTTCATCTAGAAAAACATCATTTCCAGATTTGGTGTTCCATACGCTATTGTCTCGGATAACGGGACCCAGGGACCCAGTTTGTGGCCGAGGCCATCAAGGCACTATGCAAAAAGAAGAACATTCGCGTCTGCAACTCAACGGTGGCGTACCCCCAAGGGAACGGCCAAGCCGAGGCCTCCAATAAGTCTATCTCTGCTGGCCTCAAGAGGAGGTTGACCAACAAACGGGGGCGATGGGTCGAGGAGCTCCCCAAAGTCCTCTGGGGCTATCGCACCACTCCGTGCAAGGGTACTGGCTGAATGCCTTTCTCGTTGGCCTACGGGATGGAAGCGGTCCTCCCCCTCGCTGCTACTGCACCGACAGACCGTACCGAGGACTTCCACCCTGCCACTAACGAAGAACACATCGCATCAGGAGCTCAATCATGTCGAAGACCTCCGCGATGAAGCGAACATCAGATACACAGCCTACCAACAAGAGGTTGCCCGGGGCTATAACAAGAACGTTCGTCTACGCCCCTTCAACGTTGATGATCTCGTTCTCTGAGAAGTTGTTCAAAAGAAAAACAAGAAGAAGTTCATGCCTAACTGGGAGGGCCCGTTCAGGATCACAGCCAAAGCCGGCTATGGGGCATATAAGCTGGCTGAGATGGATGGCACGATCGTAAGCAACCCTTGGAACGCCTCCAAGCTTAGGCAATTTTATGGGTAGCCTTTCACTCTCTGTTCCCGCGCTGCCCTCAGTCGGTTTTTGTAAACAGAGTAGACGCAATTTCAATGAACGACATTTCTTTTTAATTCTTAGCCATTCTGTAATTTTATATTCTGAGTACCCTATCTGTTCGGTGGAACACTACTCAATGCGTTCGGTCGAACGCCTTTCGCCGTACGGGACCATTGTGTTCATTGGCACACGACCCCATCCGGCCGACCCCTATGCTCTGTGGAGCAGGGGCCAGACCGTTTGGTTTCGGATGAGCTAAAGTGCCAGACGCCTAGGGTTGAACTACCAGGCCCCACTATCATCCTACCCTCCGCCCGAGGCAAGAGCGTGCCAATTTGGGCTCGACTGAAAAAGCCGCCTCGGCTTAGATGCGAACCCAGGGGCTATCTTGAAGTGTTTTTCCTACACCTATCTTCCGCAGAAAGCAAGCGTCCCTTACTTCCTCCCGAAGAGGGGCTATTTCCTAAGAGTTTGGCATATCACCTACGCTCGGTGCAAACAATCACTTAGCATTCAGAGTTGGAAAAATTTAAATCAAAATCACAACAAGAGTATATAAGAAAAGGGAGCAACCATTCATTGACATCAAAAATAGGGGCTCGGCGATGGTGTATCGTTCAGTGCCGGCCCCCGGAGCCTGAGTTAAGATTACAAAATATGGGATCTGGCAATACGCCCTAACACTTCGGTGCCAGCCCCAGCAATAGAAACAAAATCAAAGAAAATGAAAAAAACTAAACTAAGCCTACTGAATAGAAGGAGGCTCCTCGGTGTGCTCCTCGTCAGCATCAACCTCGTCGTCATCCTTGTCCATCGGCATTGGAGGGACCTCGGGCTCCGGGATCTCGGGGACAGTCCTGGCCTCGGCATCAGGAGGTGCGTTGCAGGCGTCAACCCCCCGAGTGTAGGCCCCCGGGAAGCAGTCTCGGTGTCCAAGGCGGTACCCTTTTTCAAAGACCCTCACCTCCATGTCTTCAGATTCTTTCAAGTACTGCTTCCCGGCTTCACTCTCCCCCCTCTTGAAGTCGTTTTCATTCGCCGCGGCCAGCATGTTCTCTTGGTCAGCTTCAAGATCTCAGAACCGGTTCTCGGCTGTCTTCGCCCTCTCAATGGCCTCCTTGGCCTTCTCTTCGGCAGCCTTCGCCCTCTCCTCGGCGGCCCTAGCGTCCCGCTCAGCAGTTGCAGCCCTGTCCTCGGCGGACTTGGCCGAGTCCTCGACCCCGCGCTTCTCGAGGGAGAGGTCTTCCATCTGTTTCCCGAGGGTCTCCACCTCCTTCTTCAATTGCGCCGAGGCCTTACGCTCCTCTTTGAGCTTGGCCTTGGCGGCCCTGGTGGCCCTAGCCAGTGCCACCGCCTTTTTGTGTGTGGCGATGGATGCCTGGCTCACCTGGAAAGGGAAAGAAAACGTTAATGAAAAGCGAAAAGAACTCGAAAAAATAGGGGTCTTCGGGGAAATAGAACAGTGAAATACCTTAACCAGATTGGCGTGAAGCTTGAGGAAGTTGTCATCTAGGGAGGCGGCGTCGAGGCTGGACATGTCCACGGGCAATGCCAACCCCTTCAATAGAACGTTGGCAACATTGGGGTCCCCCCGAACGCTGTCAGCGTGTGTCAGCACGGCCCCTTGGCGGTCCGCGAGGATTGCGGCCCAGACCTCGGGAGCAGGAGGGGCTTCAGACCCGTGAGCCACCTCACGGTTGGCAGTGATCGTCCTCCGCGCGGGGGCTCGGGGTGGGGCTTGATCTTGGCTCTGAGTGGGGGGCTGTGCAGCAATAGTGGTGTCGGGGGCTCCCTGGTTAAGCTCGGCCACAGGCGTTTCAGAAGCCCTCGGAGAAACAGAAGATGTCTCGCCTTCACAAGGCCTCTTCTCTGCAGGCTCTTCCTCCACCCTCGGCGGATCTTCCCTTGGCCTTCTCGACCCGGCTCACTGGGGCACCGAGCCTCCCCGGGCTTGACGCCTAGCGGCGGCCCTCAACTGTTGTAGGGTGGGCCTGTCCCCGGCTGCCGCCATGTCACCTCTCGGCTGCCTCAATCTACCCCACAATTGTTCAAGCCCTTCGTCCGGAAGAGTTGCCTTCCTCCTCTTTCGGCAGTTGCTGGCCCTCGGCAACTTGTTTCTGCTCAAGTAGCCGTGATAGCTCGACACATAGCCAAGCAAGAGGTGGGCTTGATGCTGGCCGTGGGCATAGAGAGCTTGGATGACACCGTCGTCCGAAAGCTCGAGAAGTCTTTTGTTGACGGTGCTGCAGTCTACAATAACAGAAGGTTCCGTCAGTCCTCGGCAGAAAACAATGAATGTAATAAAAACATGTGCGGTATGAACAGGACGAAAGAAGGGCTCTCGACTTACTGGGGTCCCCTCGGCGGTGGTTGAGAGGCCAGCTGTGAGGCTCCTCGGGGGCCCACGTATAGCTTCCCCTCACCATCACGTAGTTGTACAGATGCTCCTCCGAGTCGTAGAGGTCTCCGATGAGGTGGTCGTATTCGTTCCGAACGGAGAAATAGTACCGTCGAAATTTTGAGCTCAAAGCCATGAGGTAGATCCCAAGCACGTCGTATACGGTGGCTGGGATATGGTACCTCTCGGCCAGCTTCAGAACAGAGAACAACACCCGGTACACGTTGACCACGACCTGGTGGGGCCCGAAGTCATAGTAGTGGAGGAGCTGGCGGACCATCTTCGGGATGGGGAAACGGAGCCCCCCCTCAGTGATGGCCATGAGGGGGACCGTGATGTGGTCATCCCCATAGTTAATCCGGTCACCGAAGAGGAGCTCGACTTCCACGTCATCCGGGATCTCATACCTCGCCCTGAATGTCGCTAGGCGGTCGGGGTGCGCGGGGTCGAATTCTTTGACATAGGGGCACTCGTCGTCCCCGAACTTCGGAAGAGGCACCTCCTCCCAGTTGTCACCAGAGGCGAGGGTGGGGGTCTCGGCGCGTTGAGTCCTTGGATTTGGCTCCTCCCCCTCCCCTCTCTCAGATGGAACAACCTCGGTTTGACCACTCGGGGTTGCTTCCTCTTCCCCGTTACTGAGGTCGACGACCGGCGTGCGTTCAACGACTGGCTCGAAGATCTCCACCTCGGGCGATTCGGCCCTCGGGGATACTGGACGCACGCACGACAGCTCCGGACGTAGAAGTCCCCACCGCAGGGTCTGTCCTGTCTCCCTCCATTCGGCTGTGACCTTCTGGATAGATTGTCTGGAGGGGAGGGATGTTAAGTGCACGTGGAAGTTGATTCTGGTACCGATTATCGAGCTCCCGGATATATGCTACTGACTCCTCGTCGAGTTCCTCGTCGCTGTCAGAGATGACAAATGGCTCGTTGCTCATCCAGCCGAGAACCTAGAAATGTGCACGAGAAACCCGTCAGCTATATGCATGGGGGTACGAATATTAACGCAAGCCGTGTAAAAAGGTGCTCGGCTAACTGAGTGGACCGCCCACTCAGTGGACTCTCGGCTGGACCTAGGGTGTGTTGTGTGCACCCGGGAAATGGGACACGGGCCTCGGCAAAGAGCCTCGGAAGAACAGGTTGAGTACTCAACCTGTCCTCGAAAGAACACGTTGAATACTCAACATCGCCCAAAAGACGGCCGTTGCACGCCACCGTACGCCGCCGTGTGAGGTGCCGGGAAACTCGACTCAAACAGGGGCAAACTTTAAAATGCAAAAAACGGACCAAAAATGGTCCAAAAAGGAATGAAAAAGCACTAAAAAGCAAGAAAATGACAGGATATAGTTGACTCTTATCTCCTTGACGGCACTTTATCACTGAAGAAGGCCCTCATCTCCTTGACGGCCTTTGTCAAACTATTTGTTGACTCTTATCTCCTTCAAGAGATTGTGAAAAGGAAGATCCGAATTGCTCTATGCTCCATGAGATTGACCGTTGCGAGGAGGAGAAGGTTTTTGGTCGGGACCAGCGCCTTCCTTCACCTCTTTCGGCTTATTCCAAAGCAAAAAACTCCTGCGGCTTAGTCTGTTGCTTCTTAGGAGATATTCTTGAGTCAAGATGCATCCGAAATCTCCTATGGTTTAAACCTAAGCGACTCAACAATAGAACCCACACTTCATAGAGGTCCAGGAGATCTTGTCTAAGCATGGCCAGCATCTCCTTGATGGCCTTTGGCAAATTCTCCTGATATTCTTTGACCTCCTAAAGAAGGTATTGTTGAAAAACGAATTGGATCTCCTCATGCTCCTGGAAAATGACCGTTATGAGAAATTGGAGATCTTTGGTTAAAACCATTTTTCTCCTTTGTCTCTTTCGGCCTACTCCGGAGTAAAATTCCTGCCGAATTAAGTTGATGCCCCTAAGGAGAAAATCTCCTAAGGGCTGAACTAGAAACGGCTGGCCTGTTTGATAAATCGGCGGTTGAACCTCACGAAGGGCCAAGAGATATCATATTCTCTCCGATTAATGCCATCATATTTTTGATGGCCTTTGTCAAACTTTGTGGAAGTCTATGTGATCTCCTGAAGCGGGCCGACAATGGAATTAGTCGGCCCTAATGACAAATTGGCGATGGATTTGAGGAAGATATCCCGCATTCCAACAGCCACCTCCTGGAGATTTTCTTGAGAGGCTGGAGCAATTTGATCTATGCAACGCCTCCTTCTCCAGGAGAAGTCTTCTTCAGGCGAAGGCTCACCAGTTCCCGTGCCTTTAGCTCCTCCTTTCTTGTCTTTTCCCGCCATCTTGAATCTTCAATTGTTTTATGGGTCCCACCGGGCGTGCCAAAAAATGTTACCACCGATTCCTCCAGGGACAGGAGAAACGGGGGTGGTCAACACCTGGTGGTGTAGAAGATGCGAGGGCGTGCCAGGAGATACGGATCTCCAGGAGAAATAGAGAAAAGCGCCTAAAATTATCGACTTCTTTCAAGCGAATGCGAAACTTGCATACAAGAGAGACTAAAGCTACAACGGTTCGTGGGCCTTGAACAAGGACTTCCACAACTGAAGAAAATTACATAGAAGAGAGAGAGGAGGAGGGAGAAGAAGAAAGAGAGGGGGAGAGGTAGGAGATAGACATAGATAGGAGATAGAAGAAGAAGAACAGGGGATCGATCGACTAACTGCGAGAGTTAGGAGATAATACTAAATTTACTTTGCTGCTGTGAGCGTTGTTGGTGTTGGACCCATTGTAATGTTACACAAAGGTTTGTATTTATAGGCATCATTTGCCTATGTGGGATTCAGAAGAATTCGGATCCACTAAGCACATCTTCTGCCCACTTTCTTCAGAAGATCTTCTCCAAAGCTGCCAAGTGTCCCTTTGACTCAGTCATCCCCTTTTATTTGGTGCTGAAATTAACTCCTAGGCCGCCAAGTGTCCCACTACTTCCATAACTACCACAACACGTGCAAAATGTGGGATAACTTGCCATAGCCTCAGCCGTATCTCCTGAAATCTAGGAATCAGTTTACTAACCACTTCCCATAAAAAGTGGTAACTAACTTCTTGGAGGCTTTTATCCCACGTGGCAATAACTACCCACTTTCCTTGATTTAAGCTTCATGCATTTGAAAGAATGTCTGATGCTCTCACATATCGCCACGTGGCAGAAGATATTTGTACCAGAAGATATAGTGCTGACATGGCAGAAGATGTCCGTTCCAGAAGATATCATCAGATTTGGCAGAAGATATCCATGATATTTCCTAGCAATTTGGATGGATCTCCTAGGAGATATTGTGCTTACAAATGTCCCATAGGGCCGAAATTAACTATTTGTGATTTTATCTAATTATCACATGTTAATTTTGGCCTCTTGGAAAAAATCATAGGATAAACTTTGCTTCCTACAATTTAGGTAACCACCTTATCATTTTCAAAAAGATGCATTATCTCCTAAATTGTAGAGAATTCGGCTTAGGGATAAATCCGAATTCAAATTAAAAATCTCTTTGGCCAAAATTATTGCCACGTGTTAAAAATTAAAAATTATGTTACAAACACAAACCAAGGGTACCATGTCGGAGACGGCCCACCAAACCAAAATCTCTCTCTGCTCTTGACTCAACTCGTCCTTCTTCGACACCCCGACCTGGTGCACCTCCCCGCCCTCTTCCAAGTCTGGCACCTGAGCCCATCCGAGCTTCGCTGATTCCGTTCTAAAACTGATTCGACAACATAATCCTTTGATTCTCGTTTTTTTGGGGGCGTATTCGTTCTTGACCGGAATCGGGGGGAAGCGGTTGAGATTGAGATCGATCGACCGACGACGGCGGGGGCATAGTCGAAAATGGGAAAGTTAACGCTGCAGATGGAGACTAGTAAGTTTTGTGGGTTTGATTTTCATGTCAGTTTCTATGATCGAAATGATACCCATTTAACCGATTCACAATTCTCATTCAAGTTGGAGTATTGTGAATCGGTTAATTGAATAACCGAGCAATAGTTTTGGTGTAAAATTTTAAGAAAGTTTGGGGGTCTATTTAACATCGAGGTCAATGTTTGGGAGCTTTTTGAAATTTTCCCTTCTTGAGACCAATACGCAGGTACTCCTTTTGTGTTTGGCACAGATTATTTTGGTGAATCATAGACTCTGTAATGTACATTGTGGAGTTTGGATTATGAAAAACTCACAATAAGAATTTGTAAAAGTGTTTGGTAGAAGTGGGAAAAATAGATTATGCACATGTGAAGTGTTTGGAAGTATAATTAGATTATTGGATTGTGGGTGAACTTTTGACCAATACCCTTTCTATTATGACTCGTTATATGAACACACAAAAAAAAAAAAAAAAAAAAACTCCCTAGGCTCGTCTTGATCATAGTTCAACTTCTCTCCTAAAGAAAGTCTCATATTTAATCAACAAGGCCTCCTCCAGCTTCAGTACACTGGGGAAAAAAAACAGCGGCCAAAAAAACAAGGCTTAATCACTTTTTGGTTATCTTTTTTGCCTATACAAAGTTATTTACTTGTAACTCACTAGTTTTGTGGAGAGAGGTTATATTGGGCAGGTATTCCTGTTTTGGTCTCCGGTGAGCAAAAACGCTTTGTATAATTTTTCGTGCAATATTGAAATATGCTGCTCATGGAGTAGGCAATTGCCAAATCACGTGTAAATTTGTATGTTTGTGGTTGTGTGAGAGAGTTTCTGGACACAACATAGACCTCATAGATCGCCCCCTTAGTTTTCCTGCCTCCGCCAATGGCTATAATTACATTAAAAAAGTGTTTACAACCCTGGAAACATTTTTTAGGCACTATAGGACTATGTAGATAATATTTGTTAGAGTTCTTCCTTGTGTATGTAAGCCTTTCGCGTAAGTTTTTAACGAAATAACCTTGTTCCATTATGTGACTAAATTATTTTGGTGAATTCTGTGGCAGTTATATAGGGCGTAGGATGCTGGATGGGGTTATGATGAAGGAATATGTTGAAACTGCAGTCAGGTTTAGATCAAAGAATTGATGCAGTGAAAGCATGCGGAATTTTTCTCGACGTGTTGCCTCGAAGGACAGAGACTATTGGGGCTGGTTTTTTCTCACGTTTGGATTTGTTTCCTTCTCAGGGTTCTTCTATGCTGCAATTATATCAAAGCTTCTTCCACCATCAGATAATGCTTTCGTATCTGCTATACAAAATGACAGGTAACCTTTTGGTATGCCACTTACGTAAGTTCCATCTATAGTAACTCAAAGAGCATCCCATGGAGGTGTTGTGCACCCGGGTGCTTTGCACCGTGCTGTGCACTCCTCGGCCGTTCGATCGTGTTTTGGACGGCCCCAGATGTGTTTTGATTTTTTACCGGTAAAAATAAATCAAAATTAAATTAAAATTGCAGAACGCATCCGGGCCATCCAAAACATGATCAGACGGCCGAGGGGTGCGCAGCATGGTGCAAAGCACCCGGGTGCACAGAACCCCCCTGGTTCCGAGGTTATTAAGCCCTGCTTTATACCTCCATGGGATGTTCTTTGCGTTACAAGTCTTTAATAAATTGTGGTTAGTTGCATAATGCTCGGATATTAAGTAGCCTTGACCTATTAACATAGCTATGCATAGTTTATTCTAAATACAAGACACCTCTGCCAGCTGTGGTGTATTACTGTGTATTACATTCAAAAGACGTCGTAGAAGTGTTTTTATCTTAGGTATTATTGCTTGCTTGCATATCTTTTTTGTTTAGCAGTAGAATTTGAAACTTTTTGGATACGTCTTGCTAATAATTGTATGAAAAGCATACTGAGTGAAAGAACACGTGTATTTGGTCCTCTGCCTCTTTCCTTCAGGAAACAGTAATTGTGAATTTTAGCCCAGGTTACTGTTGTTAAAGTGGATTAAAATCTATGGCTCGTAATGATACTAAGATTTACATGCTTTAAAGGGGGTTGTTATTCTCTTCCCTGATCTGTGTAAGAATTCAGTATATAATCGAAAATAATTAGAAGTTAGATTTAAAAATGACATCAATGACGTGTGTCATGGCCAAGGAGATTATTCCCGTCTCCAAATGTCATTGCCTTCCTGTCAAAGTTGAAAAATGTAGAAAACTATCTCAGTAGCAAAGCTTAGAGGAATGTTTTTGGTCAATGTGAATCATATCTATGCACATAACTGATTATAAAACATATATAAGTTGTTAATAATATATATGCCTATGCCACTCTCCATGTTTATGTAGGTTATATGCATGACCATTCATATTTATATGTTCTCCTTGTGTAATGTGTGTTCCTGTGCATATGGAGGGGACTTACCTCAAGGGGATTTTCAATAGCCAGTTACTTGGCAGATTCGAAGAACCTTCGAATTACAGAAGAAAAACAACATTTACAGCATCTATTTACCTTATATTACTCAGCCTCAAAACATTATGTTCTAATACATCAATGTTATAAAATTGATGCCGAGTTGGTACCCATTAATGGGTGTCTAGGAAGGGGAATGTTGAGGACAAGCTTAACCTTTGTAAGAATACACAAAGTTGCTGTGCTCATACTCGAACCCAAGACCTTTAGTGGGCTGAGTCTTTGCCACTGCGCCACCAGTGGTCCCCTCTAATACATCAATGTTGTAAAAGGAAAATATTTTGACAGAAGATATACAAAATTTGATATGCAATGTACTCCCTTGTGTCCAGTTTGAAGGTGATGCATGCATGTTACCATGGTAGGTGGGGTTTGGTTTGGGTTAGGTGGACCTGGGTTCATGTCACCTAAGTTTAAATGGATCAGTTACATACCATTACTCTTTATAGAACTAACATATTGGAATCCATTGTACATGTTAATATTTGACTGATTTTATTTTTGTTTTACAACAGGTATTACTGCTTCTTGGTGCCCTTGACACTTCCTATTCTCGTTGTGGCTGTATATTTTCATTGGCTGAGCATGAAATTTTTTAAGCATGCATGATTTTATCTTCGGTAGTTAAAAATGATACATTTTGTATAAGGAAATAGTCCATGTACCTTGTACAATTTTTTGTTGGATATGTTGGATCTTGTACATGAGAACATCGCAGTTTGTACTCCTTTCTGTCTTGCTCTAATTTACGCATGTATGGATGTACAAACCCTCCAAGTTGCTTCCAATGATTATAGGTGAATGCATTGATAAGCTTTGTGCCTTTTATTTGTTAGAAGTCCCTGTACTCAGTTTGCACAAAGAATGTAACGATTTGATCACTATTCGATTTTCAAATAGCTTGTCAAATACAATGAAGTGTTTTTAAATTGTTAGACGTAAAAAGCATGTCAACATTTTGTGTTGCTACCATGATGGTGGAGTTTCCATTTAGTTTTTAAATTTTGCAGTTCATATGATTAATGTCAATGGGATGGTTTTGCGTACTTCTTTAGTAGGATGTCTCTTGTTGTTTTTAGTGCCTTAGGAAGACTAGGTGTGTAGGTAAATTATCATCAGAAGTTACCAGTAACCATCCTTCCTTTCTCAATAATTGGAACACTGCCTTTGGAACTGATTATAGTTCGCTATCATGTTCCTTCGTAAAGCAGCGTTGAGTGAAACTCGGTTAACTGTTTAGGCAAGAGCAAGTCCACATTTGTGCCTAATGTCATGTCAAAGTCAATATTTTGCATCAGGAATGGCATAATCCTATCTGCCGTTGTGCCAAATTCAACTCCAGATTTTGCAATCTCTAAACTTGCCACGTCACTTTCAAAGTGTGGGAGAGATGGTTGCGGGGGTGGTGGTGGTGGTAAAGGTGGTTATGCCTACATGACATTGTAGTTATAGAGCAATCTTGTCATTTTTTACAGAATGACATTGTTGTACAAAATGGCTTTGGCAATGCGATTTTGGCACCAACTATTGGACGTGCTCTTAGGTCTTCATTTTATTTAACCAGAAAGAGGGGGGGGGGGGGGCGCAAGAGCGACAGATTTTTTGGGGAAGAATTCTTACTGGTGAATAATTTCTTTGCTAAGTTGGTGAAGCTAAAGAATGAGAGGAATTACACTGAACTCTTTAGGTAAATGCTAGTATTAACTAGTGATAATCAAGCTCTTTAAACCTTCAATTCCCTTGTATTCCACCTAATTCCTGGCATGGTTATGTGGTTTGGTAATTGTGTTGCATTATTAGCGGTTCTGTAGGAGGGTGGTAAATATTTGTCCAGTCTCCTTGAAGAGATCAATAGGTTATCGGCCTGTGTTTGTTCTTTCATGTATCTGGTGGTTTGATTCTTAATTAGCATGAGGTTATGTGGACTGGAAAAACATGGAACACTGGTGGAGTCAATGGAGACAATTGTGAAAACAAAGTAGCTGGTGATGTGCTGATGAAATGAATGCATAATAGCATTAAGGACAATTGACTCCACATCCTCTCTCTAGACATCAGAGCCTCTCTCTCTAAAACTCCTTCAAACCCTAGCTGACTTTTCCTTCCCTCCCCCCCAGGGTTTCTCCACCCATGGCGGCGGGAGGGGGGGACTCCGATCCATTCTCCCTTGAGTGACCTAGGAGCTACACTCTCCCCTCCCCCACTCTTACTCTCTCCTCTTACCTTCTTCATTTGGCGTCGATTTCACCGGAGGGCCGAGATTTGTTCTAGTGCGCTGGCCACGTGTCTACGGATCGTGGCGGGCCTGGATTTCATGGCGACACCCTTCCATGGACGGCGAGGCACTGGAAAGGCTAGGAGCACGGCGGCTTGTGGCAGCGATGGAGGTTTGGATCTCGTTTCCTGGGGAGGTCTACCTGTTTTTCTTTGTATTTTTGGTTCTTTTTTGTTTTCCTCCGCGTGGGAACTACTCCGGTATGATAATCTCCGATCTGTGGAGAGATTTATGTGCCTTTTTCATCTGTACTCTGCATTACCATCAAATCAAATGGATAACCCGTTTAATCCGTTGTAGGTTTGTCCCAACAGAGGGCTCCGATTTGGTTTTTGTAGCCCTTTAGGGCTTTTCTGAGTTAATGGATTTTAGTTCCAAAAAAAAAAAAAAAAAAAAGCATGAAGGACTATGAATGTTGCTTTTCTGTAGGAAGATCAAAGACATTTCAACTGGTCTTAAATGTAGAGTTTAGAAAGGGCTTTCTACCTTTCATTCTGTGTAACTGTAAAGAGTTCATTGGTCGACATGGAACAATATTATCACCCCCCAAATTATTCTTATGTGATTCAGGAGGATACTTTTTTTTTGGCTATTTTGTTTATGTAGGGGATATTATCTGTAAATTCAACGATATATCTATTTGGAGTTATGGTTGGGTCTTTTATTTAACATGATTTTATCGACCTGCATCTTTGTTTTGTCGCTCCCTAATTGCTCAACCAAGGTTGTTTACAAGATGAATTATCATAGTATTGTACATTTGAGTTCTGCACAGGTGAATTACGAAGCAATGTTTTAAAATCCGGACCGGTGAGCGAACTGGAAAAGAAACCGGGTGAATGGGTCACCGGTTAAACCGCGGTCAAACCAGAATCGAACCGTGATGTCATAATTATATTTAAAATATATTATAAATATATAATTTACTAGAATAAGCATATAAAAAAAAATAACTATGTTGAAAGTCTGAGGAAATGGAGTTGTGATAGAAAATCTCTTCCAGGTCTGTTTTTTTCCAATCCCACATTAGTGGGCAAACACAGCAATTCTTCCTTTTTCGTTGTCTAAAAGGGGAACCGGGGGAGGTGCTGTGCACTCCCGTGCCGTGCACCGTGTTGTGCGCTCCTCGGCCGTCCGAAACATGATTGGATGGCCGAGAAGCGCACAACACGGTGCACAGCACAGGAGTGCACAGCACCTCCCCCGAGTCCGTATATAAAAGGTGGGAAATCCAAAATCCTCTCCTTTGGTAGATGGTCAGTTTAAATGTATGGGCTGACAAGTGGCTCAATACCGCAGCATCTCCCTTGAATGATGCGTATTCTTTTGGGCTTCAATGCGCACAAATGGCAGTTCAAAATTTTTCGGTCCGGGTTGATCAACCCAGTGCCGGTTCCTACGGGCTGCCGATTCGACCGTCAATTAGGTTAGGAATGGTTTTCATATTTTAGGCCGGTTCTAGAAAGAGAACGGTTTTTGGATAGAACCGAACCGGACCAACATCCGGTTGACGGGCCAATCGGTTGAACTGGTCAATCCGGTCTAGGTTTTAAAACATTGGATCTAAGCAGCCATGCTGGTTTCTGGTTTGGTTTTGGGTTTTAGTTTTTGGTAATGATTGAAGCGAGAAATAAGGATAATAATTAAAATAGGAGTTAATAATTAAAAAGAGATAGAGAGAAAAAATAAGAATAATATTTAAAAATAGGAGTAATGATTGAATAATAATTAAGAAAACCAGGTCTTGAAACCCAAAACGAACAAGGCCTTCATTCCCTGGCCCTTGCATTAGGTTACTGTAGTTGCATGTTAGAAAGGGGAAAAAAGTTTGCGCACGCCACACAGGTTACTTGATGCTTGTCAAAGTCTTTCTTCTGTCAAATTTCTTACTTTGCTTGCTGATTTCTGAAGTTACTTTCATCTTCTTCCTTTTCTTTTTTTTTTGTCCCTTCGTATATAGTAATTATGGGAAATGCTAATGGGTGCTATAGTGCACCCGTTAAGAGTACAAAAAAATACAATTTAAAAATACACTTGTATTTTAAAATACATCTTTAAGTGTACTTTTCACGTACAAATGTACTTTTAAAATGTATTTTTTTGTATAAGTGAAACCCACAAAAGTATACTTTTTGTACCCTTAACAGGTGCACTATAGCACCCGTTAGCATGACCCTATAATTATTGGGAATCAATTTCCTAAGGAATTTTCTCGTGTATGAATTAGAAATATTAATCATATTCCTAAGAATTTACCAGTACTATCTAAAGTACTTACATTTTGGTGTTTGAATTAACTTTAGTAATTTTATGCAGCAAACGTTTATTTTGCTGCTTTATCAAAGTCAATATATATATATACATGTTTTTTAATGATTGAGCCAGGAATTTTAGAATACCATGGGATGATTATAGAGGTGTCAAACGTGCCAACCGGGACGTGCCGTGCCACTTTTTTGCCGTGCCAACCGTGCTCCGTGCCGTGCCGTGCCGGCCCATTTACTTAATCGTGCCGTGGCGTGCCGTTTTTAATCGTGTCGTGCCGTTTTTTATCGTGTCGTGCCGTGCCAAATTTCTTTATTCGTGCCGTGTCGTGCCGTGCTGGCCCATTTATTTAATCGTGTCGTGCCGTGCTGGCCCACTTAATTAATCGTGTGACTCGTGTCGTGCCGTGCTGTGCCATTTTTTAATCGGGTCGTGCCGTTCCAGTCCGCTCGCTTAATCTTATCGTGCCGTGCCAACCCGCTTTTCTAAATCGTGTCGTGTCATGCCGACCCGCTAATTAATCGGGTCGTGTCGTGCCAACTCACTTACTTAATCGTGCCGTGCCTTGTCCAGCCAAATCATGTATTGCAAAAAGATAAAAGCTCAAGTGACCTAAGGGCTAAAAGTGATAACTTTGCCTCGAGCCCTCGATGCGGCGACGCCTTTCAATTATTCTAAACAGTAAACACTACGGTCTACCGTCTACGGTCCTCGTTTCCAAGTAGTGCACAAGTAATGTCATTTTATTCAAGTAGTGCTTTTCAAGAGAAAATTATTCAAGCAGTGCTTTTGAACACAAGTAGTGCACGGAGTTGTTTGGGACCTTTGGGCTTTTGAACACAACTTACACAAGTAGTGCACACTAAGGTCCTTGTTTCCAAGTTCAAACGAGTAACATGTCATTTTATTCAATTGAATCAATTACTTAAATCTCATATTGGTTCACTACTAGTTTAAATGGTCAATGAAAGCAATACAAATGACTCCGTCACTCGACTCACTCCGGTTCAAGTTACAACTTCCAAGTCTTACAGTTACAAGTTATTTGATACAATACAAATATACTTGGAAATTTTTGAAACAAGACAAGTTACAAGTTACAAGTTTCCTATCTCTACTGACTACTTGGCTCCGTTGCACGTATCAGCATCAGTGACCAAAAACTTCAACGACTCCGGCCTTTTTGAGCACTTGGACACCTGTAGTTCACAAAATCGGTAGCCCATAAAACTGAATTACCAAATGCCCACAAATCTGCATAAGCAAAGGCCCAGAAAACTAAACAAACCAAATGCCCAGAAATTAATGACCAATGCTCAGAAATTGAATGACCAAATGCCCACAAAAGTGAATACCTAATGCCCAGAAAACTAAATAACCAAATGTCCAGAAAACTGAATAAATGCCTGCCCAGAAAACTAATTAACGAACTGCCGAGAAAACTGAATAACCAAATGTACAGAGCCACAGATAACTGCCCAGAAAACTAAATAACTGCCCAGAAAACTAGATAACCAAATGCACAGAAAACTGAACCACCAATTGCACAGAAAACTGATGAACTATGCACAGAAAACTGATAAAACACACATGGGCTCAGATCTATATAGGACACTAGCACATGGATGTAACTTTATGTTGCCATCAAAGCCTTCATAAGTTGCCACCCAATTCACTTAGTTTATTTTATCATCATAGCCGAAACGAAAAACTGAATAACCAAATGCCCAGAAAACTGAATAACCAATGGATGCTTGTAATACACAGTCACACCACCACAACACACACACACACTCACACTACACACAGTTACACACTTGCACTTGCCAAACAAGTGGCAACTTTATGTTGCCTTAGCCCTTAGGGCTTAAGCCTTCATAAGTTGCCCAGTTGCTTGAACTTGATTCTTTACTTCAATAATTCAATATTCAGTTTTCTGGGCATTTGGTTACACTACTACACACACAGAGCAGTCATAATTTTCACTTTTCCACACCAACTAAACACAAACATGCCAGCATGCAAGACAGCAAGAGTAGTAACAGAAAACAGAACCAACTGTCCAACAGGCAGCAGCACAAGTGCACAACAAAAGCACCAAGAAGGATAGATAGCACCTGGATCATGCAACATTAAGATGCCAGCAGTAATCATCATCTATGTCTGCGTTCTCAAAATAATCTCTGAATTCTTCTCTAGGATGGCACCTTTTAATTTCAAGACGTGCATCCTCCCAATCCTTTAAACAAATCAGACAATCCAAAATATCCGAAGATAATCTGCTTCTCCTCTCATCCAACACCCTTTTACCAGCACTAAAAGCTGATTTAGATGCAACTGAAGACACAGGAGGTGTTAGTAAATCACGTGCCATGATTGAACGAATAGGAAATGCCCTTTCATTTTTTTTCCACCACGCTAAGATATCAAATGCCTCAGCATCTTGACTGGTAAGATAATCTCCATCTAAATACATAGAAAGTTCAGTCCGTGAAGCTACACTTCTTCCTCTACTTGAAAGCAGAGACCAAGATGGGTCACTGCTAATGGCAGAAGGTGCTAATGGAGCAGAAGTAGAAGTGTGGCTTCCAAATTTAGACAAATATGAAGCATATATAGAATTCAACAGTTCTGAAACTTCAAAAGGAGAAGGTAACGTGATCCCTAAATTATCACCAATCCCTTCTAAGAGCAATTCAACGCCTCTTAACTTAATCCTTGGGTCCATTACTGCAGCTACAATAAATACCTTTGGCATGACCTCAAAATATTTTTTGAATTTCTCTTCCATAACATCACATGCTTGTACAAAATTTGGTTTAGTTCTATGATTACGAAAGTTTACACTGATATTATACAAGTTATTAAGCACAAGACAAGAAGTAGGATAATAAACACCCGAACAAGCTAAAGTAGCAGCATAAAATATTTTCAAGAAGTTCATAAACTCAAAAGCAATGTACCAATCAGCAGGAGTTAAAGAAACATCACCATACCTGGAATTAACAAAAACTGTAATTACGTTTCTATGATTCCTACAAGATTTTAACATAAGAAAGGTCGAATTCCAACGATTTTTTATATCTGTTTTCATTTGCCTTGGTTTAACGTGATAACTTGCACACAAAACTTCAAATTCTTGTTGCCTAGCTGGTGAAGTACCTATAAAAAGAATTGCTTCTCTAATTTTTTGAATTTGTGGTGCTATATGTTTCAAACCATCTTGCACAACTAAGTTAATAATATGGCACACACATCGCATATGAAAAAACTGTCCAACATGAGGAGTAGACAAGTTTCGTTTGAACAAATCAATAGCAGCAGTATTAGCAGTGTGATTATCAAATGTAATACTAAAAACTTTGTCAGCAATTTCAAACTCCCTGAAAATACCATTTATGCATTGAAAAATGTGATTAGCATTATGAGGATACTCCATCAAACGGAAAGCAATAATTCTTTTATTCAAAATCCAATTAGCATCTATATAATGAGCAGTCAAAGCAATGTAACCAAGGTTATTTCGACCAGTCCACAAATCAGAAGTAAAAGAGATTGTACTACCAAGTTGTGCAATTTCAGTTACCAAATTTCTCCGGGCTTCAGTAAAAGCTTTCAAACAATCACTTCTGGTTGTATTTCTAGAAACCTTAGAAAAACAGGGATTTAGATAAGTTTGGACAAAATATTCAAATCGAATATCATCACCAAAAGTAAATGGCTGCTCTGCAGCAGCTACATAAAGGGCCAATCCGTGTCTCATTTTAGGTGCAGAATATACGAAATTAGATAAACCAGTTACACTATCAGTATCACCACTGTCTGGCCCAACTTCCGATTTATGTTTTTTATTGAGATGTCTCGTAATTTGTCCCGTGCCACTGTTACTAACGCAACTATAATCATTTCCACAATAATTACACACACCTCTTTCTCCTACATTAACCCCCTGTTTATTAATGAAATCTTTAACTATAGCACAGTGTTTCCATACCCATGAAGTGCGCTGCCTTTTCCCACCAACATGTTCTTCTAGAGGTGGTCCAACAACGTTTGAACCAGCTTCACCCAGAGAGTCTATTCCAGGACCATGTACCAGTGGTGATGATATAGGATTTGATTGTGGTTGTGGTGATTCATCATCAGAGCCAGAGTGTGAGTTATGACGTGAACCCCCACAACCAAAGTTAAAATTTTGATTATCCATGATAAACAGTGACAAATAAGCACGTAAATCACAAATAAACACAGATTATAACACTGTTAACACAGAAACTCTAGGGTTTTATGTAATAGATGACAAATAAACACGAAAATCACAATTACCGTGCCGTGCCCCGTGCCGTGCCCACCCATTTCCGTGCCACGTGCCCAAACCGTGCCCGCTTTAACCGTGCCGTGCCGTGTCCAGTTAGACCGTGCCCAACTCGTGCCCGTGCCGGGGTTTAACGTGCCGTGCCCGTGTCGTGCCGTGCCGGCACGGCCCATTTGACACCTCTAGGGATGAAGCATTCCCACCTACTCTGAGAATGTGATTCCCGGTTGTTAGGAATCACATTCTTGTCTTTTCTAAACATCGAAATCATGGAAATATGGTCGTTCTTGTCTCTTCCAAACGTCTGAATCATGTAAATAAGACATCACATTCTCATTCATCTTCAAGATTCTTGTCATCCAAATTGAACCGAAGGAAATGGATATAAGGATAAGATTACTTGCACATGTAACGTGCAAGTAATCCGGGGATCCTAGAGTGCATGGGTGTACTAACGTGCTTTAGGCCACAGGGTACCCAGTCCCTTATTTTCACAGTTAACTACTCCCTCCGTCCCTTTTTAAGTGATTCACTTGAGAAACGTGTATTTTTTGCGAAAGTTTAAAAATGTACTTTCGTATATCGTTTTTAATTTTTTTTTCACCAAATTAAAGTACTCAACGAGCACTTTAATTTGGTATAAAACAAAGGGTCTTTGTAACGCCCCGAAAATTGGGTACGTTAAAAAATAAATTGCAAAATTATTTAAATAAAATACCAACTTCATAAAAAGAAAATCCAAAGAATACTTAATAAATTTTTTTGTGAAAATTTATAAGTAAACTAACTTATTACAATTGAAATAAATTAAATTCGAACACTGTCTGAAAAACTTAAACATTTATTTAAAAAAAATCCAACGGGAATAAAATGACAGAGCCATCTAGCTAATTCTACTGATAAAGCCATGGGTCCGCCACTTGAGTCCCATCTAGCTGCTCCATCGCCTCGTAATCAGCAGGCAGCTCTTCATCTCCTTCTGTACCTGGCGTTGGGGACACCAGGGCCACAAAAAGTAGCTCCGTGAGTGGTAAAATTACACTCAGTAGGGCGCCCTAAGCCACCCCTTTACTAAAGTTACTCAAGCAACAATTACACACATAACCGAAATTTTATTTCATATGAAATACTAAATTTTTTACATCATTCCTCAACACAAAGAATTCACAATATTCTATTGATCTCGTTTCAACTTTGAACATATACTTTTCTGTCACAAGCTTTCATCCACAATACACCTCAGGTGCTCGATCACACAGCAAAGCCACCTCGGGGTACACTGCGCGCATGCTTCCATCCACAGTACACCTCAGGTGCTCGATCACACAGCAAAGCCACCTCGGGGTATACTGCGCACAACCCACGATTGATCACCCATTGATCAATCTCTATCCGGCATCGATTCCCACCCACAGTATACTTCCGGCGCCCGATCACACAGCAAAGCTACCTAAAAGTATAAACTGCGCATGGCTCAAGACCCATACCGGACACGTCCCAACCCCAATATCACAATTAAATCCAATCATTCTTAAGCCTTAACATTTCGATCAATAAGTACTTAACAATTGGGTTCATGCATCACGTGGGTCTTTAATCACATAAGTCCGACATAACGACAAAATTAAAATAATCACAAAAAGAGAAATTTAACATAACATGTAAAACATAAACATTATCAATCTACTAAAAATAGCAAACTAACTCCATAAATCACGAAATTTTACAGAAACATTAATCTTTATGTTACAAACAGATTCCGTGTTTTACCCGGGTTCTAAATCCTTCATTAAAGAGGTCGAAATTGGATTTTAAAAATAATCTGCAATCTGTCTCGTATTACACTACATCAGAAACTTTGAAAAATCATATAAAATTCTATGTAACTCGGATCGAGATGAGTTCTACATCAAAGTTGCTTAACTTTTCAAGATCTACAATGTTTTAGTTTTGAGTTTTTCCCGAATCGACTCGGAAAATGACCGAAATTGACGAACAGAATACAGTACACGAAAACCCGATTTTTCAACGTCAAACTTTCACTACCCATTCGATAATGATCTAGTTTTCAGTGTATAGATTTTCTACACTTCTCCACATACACACTAACTATAAAAACAGTAACTAAAGTAATGGTTGGGTTTAGAATTCCCTACCTTTCCTCCGTCGATTCAAGCACGTTAACAAAAATTGGAAACGTTGGAGATTGTGAACAATTAAATTCCGATAGTGCGAGGGAGAGAAATCAGCCGTGAGAGAGAGAAGGAGAATTGCTGCAAAAGTTTGGATTGTTTATAGGGAAGAAGAAGAATTTGAGTGGTAAAGAAATTTGTAGAGTTATGGGAGAGTTTGAAGGGAAGTGGGTAGTTATAGAGATAGAAGAGAAATAGTTTTATGGGAAGTGGAGATAATGGTGGTTAAGATAAATACAAAAGTATTTTCTTTCTATTTTTTTTTCCAAACAAACCAACAGATGGATAATTATCTCTATCTCTATTTTATTTTTAAGAAATTTGTAGAGTTATGGGAGAGTTTGAAGGGAAGTGGGTAGTTATAGAGATAGAAGAGAAATAGTTTTATGGGAAGTGGAGATAATGGGGGTTAAGATAAATACAAAAGTATTTTCTTTCTAATTTTTTTTTTCCAAACAAACCAACAGATGGATAATTATCTCTATCTCTATTTTATTTTTACTAGATAGTTATCTAGATGTTAGGAACAATCTAAATAGTCTAATTAATACTTTTAGTCACAAATAAGTAAATTAACTCTATTAATCTTATTACTAAAAAAAACGGGTCTTTACAGTCTTGCTAACGTGTACCCAATTGGCACATCTTAAGTACACAAACAAACAAAAACAACACATACTTCAATACACCTTTTACATTTTTCAATATACTTTTACATATTCGTATACATTTTCACACATTTCAATACACTTTTCAACCTTAACGTGTGCCTTGGCATTTTCCTAAACACAAATTAAAAAGTTATATAGAGAAATATGTTTTTTAGGAGTTTGAAATTGCACGTATTCTCATGTGAATCATTTAAAAAGGGACGGAGGGAGTATTAAGCATTAATATTTTTTTAATAGGGATTGAGTATTTATTTCTTTTCCGTGATCCATTCTTAACTAGAAAAAGAAACAAAAATGTTTTATGCTTGGTCTCTTCATTCTTTTTGAGTCATAATTATATATGCATCGCATTCATAGTAATTTACCTCCCCAAACCCCAATGCCAATTGAAAAGAAAAAAAACGTTAAGGAACTGATGATTTATTAGTTAGTCTTGCTGTTACAACAAATAGCTCCTCAATCTTCCAGTAAAAAATTTGAATTTTAATTCTTTTGATTATTTATTTTAAAACACTTAATACAAAACGTAAAAATAGTTTGCAATTTTCTATGCGTTACAACAATATTATAAGCTTTCTAACTGCATTGTAGAATTTCTTTTAGCAATGGAAAAGGTAATTTTTATTGGTTAAATTAGATGCAACCGAATACTAACAAGCACAGAAACGAAATGCCCACAGTTTTTTAAAAATAAAATTCTGAAAAAAAAACAGTTTTTAAATTGAACTTTGGAAAACTTTATTGAGAGAGAGACGGAGAAGTTTTTTTCAATTTGTGTAGTGGTGGATATACTTGATTGGATAGTTCTGGGTCCACTGAATTTGGTTATTGACAAAATGTTGATAGTTTTGGTTATCCAAATGTCAAAATTTAGTTTGTTGCTAAGGGATTGGCTAAATTTTGTTATTCCAATGTGAGCACTTTTTGGAATAAACATTGCTAACTTTAGCAACATTTTGAACCATTGTTTGGCCTAAGGGTGCCCAGCGGATCATCCGATCCGCCCAATCCGACCAATCCGAACCATCCGTTGATCCACCCAAGGTATGTATGGGTGAGTAATGGTTCTTGAGGCTACCAATTTTACGATTTCGGATCGGATTTGGTTCGGTTCCGGTTAAAAACGAGCCTCCCGTTGCACAAAAAAAAAAATGTAATCGTGTATCCTAGACTCCAACACGTCACCCATGTTTACCCAATACCCACTACTCCACTAAGGCCGGCCAAAATCCTAAATCAGTAATCACTCTCAATTCTCAAAGTCTCACTCATTCTCTCCGCCTCCCACACAAATCATCCGACAATCGACATCCATGGGGCGCCTCTCTCCCTCCCTCCCTCCCTCTCCTCCCCCACCGCCGCACGACTAAACAGTGAACTCCTCCAGACCGTGAACAGTGAACAGATACACTGGAAGACTGGTACGACTCTCCTAGTTCTCCAGATCTTGATCGTGTATTCTCCTAGACCCTAGTTCTCTAGATTGTGATCGACATTGATTCTCCCAAATGGGCTGAAAAATGTGATGGGTTGTGGAGGTTTAAGTTTACGGCATTGATTCTCCCAAATAGGCTGAAAAAATAGGCTTGAAAAATGATTGGGCAGGAAAATGGGCTAGAAGTATGATTGAAAAATTTCCTAAATTTGCCCAAATTATATGCCCATTTGTCACAGCCCAATCCGTTAAATCCATTCGGAACCGATCTGTCAAATCTGGAACCGAACCGATCCATCCGTATATCATCCACAGATGGTTCCGGATCTTGAAAAAATAAATCCGTTGCTATCTGTTAGGATCAAATCCGGAACCGATCCGGCCAGAACCGAACCGTGGACACCCCTAGTTTGGCCAGTGTGGATGCTCTAAGTTGGAGTAAACGTTAACATAGAGTGATGGGTTCACTACATGAACAAATTGTAGAGTCATCAAATTAAGGCACGAGACCATGCTAAGGAAGAATCCAAGCAACACATTATCTCAGTACACAAAATGTTAAAAATGCAAATAGTAGGTGAATTCTAAATTTGAAATCAGCCTTTCTGGCAATAAGACGGTTTTTTGCCACTGATGGAAAGAATGGAATTTTAACCAAAACAAACACTTCCTTATATATTGTCTGACAAACCGATCCGACCCATTTCCAATAATGTTAGAAATCCGCAAATAAGCGTGTAAAAGAGATTGGGTGGGCATAAAATATTTGCTCTCTTGATGGAGATCCTAGTCTATCCTGACCATTTATAACATTTCCAATCAAGCTCTATATTTCCATTTTAAAAACTAGATGTGAGATATAGAGGGAAAATTTCGTAATTTATCTCATATTTTCTTCAATTTTATTTTGTTTATGAGAGAATTTTAGAGGGATTCTGTCCTTTTGATATTTAAGGACACATACCTCTATTTTGGTCCCTGTATAATGTCTCTAAAAAGAATTATTTTGGTCTCTATATGTCTTTGAAAAGAAAAAGAATTTTTCATTTGATTTTAGTAACTCAGTTGCTAAAATCAACCATGATTTTAGCAAATGAGTTCAGCAGGTGCTAAAATCATAGTATTTCAAATAAAAAAATTAAGTTTCCGTGTGTTATTTTTTGAAATTTTCACACCGAAGTAAAATACACGAGGAGTAGTTTAATTTGGTGCGAAAAAATCGAAAAATGATACACGGAACCACTTCATTTTTTTAATTTCAAAACTACGATTTATCACCTGCCAAACTCATTAGCTAAAATCAATAAATCAATCATGATTTTAGTAACTGGATTGCTAAAATCTTTTGAAAATCCCTTAAAAAATAGTAAAAAAAAAAAAAGAGAGAGAGATAAATTAAATTAAATTAAAACTTCACTTGATCAATATGTCAAGCTTGATAGGAGCTGGCCTTGACTCTTGCCCTTTGTTCTGTCCAATTATTTAAAAACTGGCCAAGTGACCCCACAAGCATGATGAAAGGAAAAGAGTGATGGAACAGAGTGAGAGAGAGAGAGAGAGAGAGAGAGAGAGATTTAACTCTTCCCCAGGCTGCAGGTTGCACCCAATTTAGCTGTGTTTTTTGAGCTGGGTCGATCAGATCTTCAGCAATCAGCATCTTCAATGCATATATTATAGCCTCCTTTGTTTAGACACATAGAAAAGGGCAAAAAAGTCATTAGGCAACATAACCGAAGGTATCCAGATTTGATGATAAATAATACTCCTACTTGGGATTGGATTGAGATGTATCTGAAGCTAAAAAATAACACCGGTCGGTCTCTAATTTTATAATTACATTATGTTTCGCCTGATTTTACTGATTTTGTGCCCTTATATTGTTTTTAAAACTTTTTTGCAACTTACTTTCCAAAAAATAATTCAATAGACAATATTTTTAAATTACAATTACCAAAAAGAAAGACAAAAATAAACCAAACATTCATTTTTTTAATACTTCGCTTAATAGATACGTATTGTATTTGTTTAATTTATTTTTTCTTATTTAGAAAAAAGAAAATTCAATATAAGAAAAATAATTTCAAGATCGCCCATTGTTTCCTACTTTCACACGTCTTTATATTAAATGTATCTATGGAATGATTACAGATGTGACACCAACACATCATTATCTTTTACAAGAAAATTAATTCCAAGCCACCTCCTTCCTAGTACTAATAATTGCCTTAAATAACAAAACTAACTACGGTAATACTGTGTAAACTTCCCCTCGCGTGATTATATGTAGTGCTGCAGAGAACTGTCACGTAATGTTTCAATGTCTTTCTCGACTCTAATAAATATGGAAGTCACAATTTTTTTTTTATTACGGAATCCTCACAGTGCATGATGAAAATGACTCTAAGAGCAATAACAGCAGTTTATGTATAATTTGAGCAAAAAAACTCATTGAACAGTGTACATTTTTCACTTTACCTGCTCATAATTTTTTCAAAACTCTAACAATCCTCCCTATTTCTATAAAATATTATAAAAGTATAAAAATTAGGAGAGAGAGAGAGTAAAAAGCTGAGTGGGAGGCCAAACTATTCGTCTCGATTAATTATTGGTTTTGGACTAGTTAACTCTAGGGACTAAATAGTCCATCCACAACTGAAATACTGAACGGATTATTTATGGTCACCTCCAACCATGTTTATAATTAATCCCTCAATTATCCAATCATCTCCCGCACTGCCTATGTTTAAATGAAATAGAAGGTCAAATAAGTAATTTACATTTTTAATTATTAACATTACCAACCAAATCCAGTAATTTTCATTCTACTTATTATCATTTCATTTGCCCTCTATTTTTGATCCCTAAAAAAATTGGCTAACAAATAAGTCCCAGAGGTGCTCGAGGACCACAATGGGTGTTCCGTTAAAAGTGTTTTTAGAATAAATTGGTTTTTCACAGTTTTTTATGTGATTCAAAATGATAAATGTACAACAAAAGTTTCCAACTGAGCTTCAACACTCTCACATGGTGTGTGAACCCCGCACAAGTGTGTGTTGGGGTCTAGTTGGAGACTTTTATTATACATGTATCCCTATTTTTATGTAATAAAAGTATATTGGAAGAGACTGACCTGCCTTGATTTTTTTTAAAAAATTATTTTTTAGTGAAACACTCCCTAATTAAGGGGGTGTTCCACTAACTAGTTTTTTGGTTTTTAGTTTTGCAAAAAAAATTAACTTGTTCCATTAAACTAGTTTTTTGTATGTTTAGTTTTGCAAAAAAAACTTACTTGTTCCTCTAACTAGTTTTTTGGCTTTTTTACAGTAATTTTTAGTTTTGCAAAAAAATTAAGTAATTTTTTGTTAGTGAATGAGATAATTTTTTAGTTAAAACAGAATTGTTTATTTTTAGCAGAACGGGTCTAATTTTCCTTTCCTCTCCCAATTTATTATTATTATTATTTTTCCTCGTTAATGCTCCCACTGAGTCCCACTTCCCTTCTTTCACTGTCACTCTCTCTCTCTCTCTCTTAATCAAAGGTTTTGCACAGTATTTAAAAACCCTGCCTCTACTCCCTCTACTCTCTCTTCAACCGATGGAAAAGGAGCCAAAGCGGTGGTGATTAGAACTCCTTTCACAACCCACCACAACAGCCGCCATGGACTCATCTGAAGCAACAAAGACAGTTTTCTCAAGAATCCAAACTCTAGATCCAGAAAACGCCACAAAAATCATGGGTTACATTTTCATCCAAGACAACGGAGAGAAAGAGATGATTCGCTTGGCATTCGGTCCAGAAACCGTCTTGATATCACTTATCAACCAAGCCAAAACCCATTTAGGACTTTTACCAAACACTTCGTCTGCTACTTCACTGTTTAACCCTACTAGACCCAACCCATTTCCCCAATCTTCGCCGATAATCGTTATACCCAATACTGGGTTTCATTCAAACCCTTCTTCGCCTTCCGGGTTTTCCGATTTTCGAAACCCTAGACCCATTAATAGTGTTTCTGGGTCTTTTTCTCCTTCTACTAGATCTTCATTTTCACTACCCCAGTTCTACAGTACCAGCAGTTATTGTACCACTATTGATGATGAGTATAATAATGTGCAAAGTGATAGTGATTTGGCGTACTTTGACAGGGGTTTTGGGGAGAATGGGAACAGTGGCAAGTTCATGCATGGTGGTTTTGGGGAGTCACCTGAGAGTAAGGTTAATGGGTTTGATGAGTATCTGAGAATGAAGGCGATTCAACAGCAGAGATTTGCAGCATCTTCACAGCTTATGGGTGGAGGTCCTCTTCTCTACAACAAACGCATGAACTTTATGAATGACTCCCCAAGGTTTGTTTCAAGGAGATTACATCCCATTTTGCCTAGAGTGTTGAATGGACTTTAGGGGTTTTTGAGTTTGATTTCTTGTTCTGGGTATTTGGTGACAGTGCTTTTAATGTCTTGATCCCTATATTCTATGAATATTCTTTATCCGAAGTAAAGCTGTTTTGGTGAAGGATACACTTTTGTCTACATGCCTGTCTGGAGCCAAGTAATTTTTTAGTCAAGATTCGGTTTTTAACCGGGATTTTGGCTTTGGAGTTGATCTTTGGTCCATGAATGACTCCCCAAGATATATTTTAGTGAGATTAGCACCCATTTTGGCTTGATTGTTGAACATATTTTTATGGATTTTGAGTTTGATTTTATTCTGTGTATTTGATGATAGTGCTTTTAATTTTGATGGCATTGTACTGTGCATATTCTCTATCCTGAGAAAAATTATGTTAATCTAGGATACACTGTTGTCTATGCATGTTGGAAATAAACAATTTTTTACCCAATGTTTGCTTTTGAAGTGGGATTTCAGCTTTGGAGTTAGATGTTGGGATTATTATGGTTTTGGAGTTCATCTTTGGTCTATTCTTTTATGGCATTCCTGAGTTAGAGTTTGATTTGTTTCTGAGACTTTATTATGTAGTGCTTTTAATGGCTTCAACCTTGACGACGCTGCAAATGTATTTGTTGTATACATTGTTTATCATAGTGAAGGTGTTTTATTGAAGGTTCTATATGGCTGTTTGGCTCCAAATGATATTTTAGCTAAGAATTTGTTTTGCTATTAGGATTTTGGTTTGTAGTTAATTGATAGTGTTTCTTTTTCCATGGCACTGTGCTATATTAGATCTGCGTCTGCAGCATTGGTGATGGGTGAAGACTTGCACAACTTCAGTCGTCGTCTATCTGAGCGGAGTGATTTTTCAGTCATGGGATTTGAAGGAAGTGCTGATTCTGTTTCTAGGCAGATTTACTTGACATTTCCAGCCGATAGTACTTTTTTGGAAGAAGATGTTTCGAATTACTTTAGGTAATTGGTTCATGGTTGCTTGAATTATTTGAAGTTTTGCATTTGACAATTTTTGGTAGGATAATTTTGTCCATTGGTTTGAACTTTTGAAGCAAGTTTGGACCAGTGCAAGATGTGAGGATTCCGTACCAGCAGAAGCGAATGTTTGGGTTCGTGTCGTTTGTTTATCCAGAGACTGTCAATATCATTTTGGCCAAAGGCAACCCTCATTTCGTCTGTGATTCTCGCGTGCTTGTTAAGCCTTACAAGGAGAAGGGAAAAGTCCCAGACAAGTAGAGACTATTGCTCTAATTTTTTCTTTCGTTCAGTTTCTAATGTTTACTTTATTGTGCGGAGCTTGAATTATTGATCGAATTGTTAATAGGAACTATCGCCAGCGACAGTTAGAGAGAGGAGGGTCCTTTGACTCTTTGGAGCCCTATGACCTCCCCGTTGGTAACCAAACAAGCTAACTTTCTTCTTTTCCCTGCTCATAATGTTTACTGATGTGGAATGGAAACATAGAATTGTTCACTATGCTAGGCAGAAAAAGATTATGTTTGGATATGGAAAACCTGTAATTTCATTTATAAAATCCCTTCACAGATTCCTCTTATCCAAACATAATATTTTCTTATGAAGATAGCAATTTTAACTACAACGCATTGTCTGTTATTCTATCTTCCCGTTCAACATTTGTTACCTGGGTTCAAGCTCCTGTTATTATTTGGGAGTATTTCTTTTTATACAGGACCAAGAATGTTTTTGAATTCTCGAGAGATGTTAAGAAGGAAATTAGAGCAGGTTGAATTACAGCAAGCCATAGAACTCCAAGGAAGAAGAATGATGAATTTCCAACTTTCAGAATTGAAGAATCATCAGCACGGGCATCAATTCCAGCCAAACCAAATCCCTGGAATTCCATTTCCTTCTCCTGCTCCATCTCACCTTGGTATCAATCAGAGTCATTTGCTTCGTTCCAATAGTGTTAATCAGGAAACTTTAGAAGGTTAACAATAAACTATCTGTGGATGGCAGTTCAAGATGAAAATTGATTGTTTTTAGGTGGTTGATCTTTGTTTTCTATTTTCTGTTGCAGAGAATAACGGTATCTCAGCTGCAGCCAATTCTTCCACTGTTGCCGCTGATCAGAAGCAAGAAATAGAAGAAGCTTGTGACGACAGCAACGGCAATGACAATGGCGACAACAACGATAGGTATGAAATTTTTGTTGAGATGAAAATGTAAGGTTGTCCACCGAAAAATAGTTCATTTTTCTCAAGTTATATGCGATTTTTGCTATTCTTTCGCGCTGGTATTTTAGGCTGCTGTTCTTTGGATTGCTTTGATTTAGTACCTGTGTAGTTTAGTTTCTTTTTCAATTTCTAACTTAGATTTTGTCTTGAGAGCAGTTTAGAGCACATCCTCCCTGATAGCTTCTTCGCTTCGCCTACCAAATCAGGCGGTGATCACCGATCTGTGTTCTCTACTTCTTCGGCAGAAGCTGAAGATAGCACCTCAGCTACTACTACTTCTTCACCTAACAACAGCCCGACGCTGCCGGACACTTCTACCCTCAACATGGCTTCTCAGAACTCATGCTACTTCTAATTACAGAGGTACTCTCTCTCTCTCTCTCTCTCTCTCTCTCTCTCTCCATACAAACTTGATTCAATTTTGGCATTGTTGTTTACAAAGTTCTTATATGGCCATATGGGCTAGAGGCCATTGAAATATTGCATTTCTTGACTCATGCTCGGGCGTGGAGCTAGAAATATTATTGGAGGCAAAATTAAACTAAAATCATATGCGAAATGTTTTTTAAAAAATTTAGTTACATTATTACATTCCAAACAATTTCAATTCACGTCAAAGTGGATTAACAAAGAGAAGAGGAGAGACAGGAAACCAAGGATATGATAAATTTGTATATCAACCGGACAGATGGAAATTCATAAAATGAGTCGAACTTTTCAAGGGAAAAAAAAACTGAGAGGAAATGCAAAGTATTTTTAACGCATGAAAACCAAAGTACTACTATCTTTTGAACAACTATTTGGAAAATCGGAAACAATTTTTAGACCACAAGTAGAAATACTTATTATCAGTGGCCATATCGTAGCCCTGCCCTTGATCATGCAAACATTGTTTTGTATTTTGGAGGTCTCTGGTTGAATAGATAATTTTGTAGTAATTTTTCCCTTTTGGTTCATCTCTGCAGAAAGGTTGAGTAGCATATATGCAAGGGAAAAAAATCTTCTAGCTGTACAGCCAAACCATAACCACAACTGAAGAAAAGATCTGTAAGGAAGATCTCTCAAGATTATTGTCATCATCAATACCATAATAGTTACAGCAGTACATATAATGTATACATAAAGGAAGGTTGGACTTATTTATGGGAGTGGGGTTTCTTCCTCCCTCTCTCTCTCTCTCTCTCTCTCTCTCTGTGTTTACCTTTGCACCCTAGCTGTTGCATTTTGCTGGACCACACATGACAATAGTACTATCATAAAAGCTAGAAGTAAATTTTGTTATATTCCTGATTTACCTTGTTTACCACCCTATTTTGAGGTAAAAGAGAAGGAAAACTTGTGGAAAAAAAGTGAGGAGAAGAGAAAAAGTTTGTCTCTGTGGAGGAGGAATGGAAAATACTGGTGGTACTCAGGAAAGTCTAAAGGAGGTGAAACTAAAAAACAGCTAGATATACTAACCTACCCCATAAAGGGTAAGGATGGGAATATTGAATTTTAGTTTGAAAAAGCTGGTGTTCTGTCTCTCCTTTATGTTTTCAATGTTCTTGACAGCATATCATCACTCAAAAGAACCACAAAAGTGGGGAAAAGATGGGTGAGAAAGAAAAGGGTGTTCTTTTTAGTAATTAAAGGCTACTTTAGAGGTCTCTTTGGTCATATTATTATGGGGTTCTTTTAGGTGGGACATGAAGGGAGCAATGACAGACTTACTCACATGGATACTGACACCATTTGAATTGAAGTATTGTAATCAGAGTACCACAACACTGCTTTCACTTTCACTTTCACTCCCCAACCAAATCAGTAGTGTTTGGATGGTTGTTTTTTCATTTTTATTTATACATTTGTCCATCGGAAAAAATAATGGGTACATCACTTATGCATTCTAAATGAAAATCAATGGGTTTCTTCTCATCCACCACATTAGCTTGGTGTCGTGTGCATGAGTGTTGTATAGATAGCATTTTTCGCTTGCATTTTGGGTGTTTGGGTGGAAGTACCAAAAATGAGTTATTGGGTTTTTGAGTGTAGGGAAGTAGGGGGAGTGCATGAGTGTTGTATTGATAGCATTTTTCGCTTGCATTTTGGGTGTTTGAGTGGAAGTACCAAAAATGAGTTATAGAAAAATGAGTTTTGGGTTTTTGAGTGTAGGGAAGTAGGGGGAGAGAAGCTTTTTGATTTCTTATTTGGAAAATTCTAAAATCAGCCCAATAAGTCTTAAGAAGTGTATAGACATGTGTGAAAAGTACATTGGAATTTGTGTTTTTTATTTTTATTTTTTATTTTTTATTATTGCCTTAATGTTAGCTCAATGGGCTAATAATAGAAAAACCCTTCTTATTTTGGTTAATAAAAAGACTTACATAATATATTTTGCATACATTTTTGAAACACTACTACTATTTTTTAAATACATTCTGTAGATATTTCCTGAACACTTTACAGATTCAATAATCCATTTTTGCCATAATTCAAAAAGTAAAAAATTCAAAATGTAAAAATCTGAAAAGAGAGATTTTTTATTGGGTTTGACAGTCAGGGTGTTTGGCTTGTTTCTACGCACCTATATTAACTCTCTCATCTTGGAACATTATATTATTCACGCCGGGATTAAAGGATACACAATCGAGGTGGTGGTACACACGAAATTTGGCTTAATCCGAAAAGTCCAACAACTATGATCAATATAGTACGGGAGCAAAAAATCATACTTTTGCCCGATGGGTTCTGCTGCTGCCCTCGTGTTCTAGCATGGCTTTTATTATGCTAGTTGTACATGAAAACATGTGCTGCTTTTTTTGTTTCTTGCCCCCCAATTGTTTTTACTACTATTAAATATTGCACTTTTACCAATATTGCTCTACACAACACAAGCAGGTGGAAAGTACACTAGGCCCCCTTGCTCTTTACATTGGGTGTCATTTTGCATCCGTCAATTCCTCACGCTTTTGGTTACGTTGGTACGTCCTCCCTATCTTAGCTTCCATTTCAGACCATCTAATAGGATCCAATGGTTCTGGTCTATTTGGGACTTAAATAGACGAAAATAGATGGTCATTCAATGGTTCTGGTCTATTAGAGCAAAGCCAATGCTAAATGGAAAATGGCTATAGCCATTGCTATAATTTGGCACCAAAAAGTGGTTTTTGGTGCTAAAATGCAACCCAGCCTCCAATGCAAGGTTGTAAAATAGAACCAAACAGTTGCAAATTTAACTAACTTTCCCACCGTCTCACTTTTAATTACGTTTTTAACCCCAATTCAACTATATACGTTATTTTCAACCCCGTTGTGATCTAATTTTTAATCCCCATTCGGAAATATTTTTTAATTACGTTTTTTTTTATACTGCGGGGAGTTTCCCGTTTTGTGGAAATTAGCTAAATAAATGCATTTCATTAACCAATTTCAAAGCATTACATTAATAGATTTAAAAAAAATACAATAATCAATAATCGGGTAGATCGGTATAATAAGTTGTGGAAGTTGAGCTGGCCCATTTTGCCAAGATTGCAGCCTTGCGATGCTCATAATAAGCCTTCATTTGAGGGTCTTGAATGGCAGACAAGTCCATCTGCATAATCCTTTCCTCCATCTCTCTATCATTCCTCTCCGTCTCTTTCTCCTTCCTCGCCATCTCCCTCTCCTCACATATTGTTTGTCGTTCTAGAGATGCAACTCTCCTTTCTTCCAGTTGAATCCTCCTAGATTGGTTATCCAATACAGTTTTGTTGAGTGTCTCCAACAAATTAATATGTCTCGCAGTCTCAGCTTCTTGAACCTTGCTCTTTGCTTTCTTTTCCTTTGCTAGCTTCTTTCCACCAGGCCTCTTCCTTGGCGAGGACACACTACCAGTACCTCCGCTTGAAGGAGTGGTTTCTGCATCTAGAGACTCATAATAAGTGCTTGGAATTTGACTTGCTTCAGGGGAAAAAGGGAATGACATCCCCTCTGGAATTTGAGGTGGTTCAGGAGTTTTTGCTTTCCTCCCACTAGGAGTGATATCCTGCCACTTAATAGCATGTTCTAAGATGGCCCAACAACCATCCATACCACTGAAATATTTTCCAGTATCTTCATAGTACGTTTGCTTTGCCATATCATACTGGATATTGGATAACAAGATTTAATTATTAAATAAAAAATTATTAGTACAAGCTCAAAAGAAAAAAAGACGAATTTATTACCTCATTTTGATGGGTCATTCCACTTTGATTTAGAGCTTCAATACTTCTTAAACATCCACGGAATTTGTTGCAACATTTCTGGATGTTTTGCCAACGAGCTTTGATACTTGCTTCGGTTCGCTGAACGTCATTTGTTTTTTCTTGATACTGTTGTAGCACCCGCTGCCAGAACTGACTTCGTGGCTGGGAGTTACCGATAATCGGGTCTTCAGTAATGCACAAATAAGCTCGGCAAATCGCTTCGTCTTGCTCAGCAGTGAAAGATTTTCCTCTAGACGAAGCCATAATCAGTGGAATAATTTTTGGAGCTAACAAACTGACGGTGGATGAAGGGGAAATATTTTGCAAAGTATTTGTGAGACATTTATAGAAAACAGGGGAATCTGCCCGTTGGAAAAATGCCCGTTGGTCATCAGACCGTGGGGGATTATTTTGGCCTGTTTGGAAAAATGCCCACATCTCTTTTTTCTATTAGTATTTGTTACTTCCAACTTCCAAGACAAAATGGTTTTGTCTCTATCTCAGCTCATATGAACAGGTCTGTTCATATGCCAAGTCCGACCTTGAGAAAATCAACACATCTCGGAGCAATTCCATCAAACCGATCGGCACCGATCGGCCATACCCAATCAAACCGATTGGCCATACCCCCCTCTCCGATGAAACCCCTCTCTCTCTCTCTCTCTCTCACAACCCATCAGCCATATCCCCCTCTCCGATGAAACCCCTCTCTCTCTCTCTCTCTCTCAAAACCCATCAACAAACCGATCGGTTAAAAAAACCCTCACAGATCCGCTAAAACAGCCCACCATGGTCAGAGCATGGTCGATTTCAGAGTTTATCATGGTGAGAGCAAGTCCTAACATCAACTCCGGCGACTTCTCGGCGAGAGCAGCAGTTCCCGGCGACTTTCCGGCATGATTCAGGTAGTCTCCGGTTTATATTGTTGAAGATGGCAGTTGGGATTTGGTGATGTGGCAAGGATGGCTATAGCCATCCTTGGTTCTATATTTGCAACCAATTATCCAACTGATGCATTTTCCATCCGAATATAGCTATGCACTGGATTGCAGTTTTTCATTTTTTGGTTGTATAATAGCAATGCAACCAAGTATCCATCCCCCATTGGCTTTGCTCTTAGAGCATCCTTATTATCCTATCCAAAATTTTCACCAAATTTAACCTCAAAAACACCTTTTATAAATTAACAAGTCACTTTTATCAAAAACTCACAAAATCAGACTCTCTATTTTAATTTTACTATATTAAACTATTCCCCTCAAATAAAAAAAAAAAATCTCTCTAATCTCCTTGCCTGGGGAGAAGTAAACGGTAAACGGTACAAAAGGTGAGGTAGTGGCCACGTGTCGACCTCCCCCGCCCCCCAGCCAATTACCATTTCTCCCCACCCACACACACGTCGCCACGTGTCTTCCCTCCCCCTTTCTCTCTTTCTTCTGTTGCTGACCAACCGGAAGTACTGGTGCATGAACAGTGCTGGTGCGTGAACAGTATCGCACCAAATTTGGTGCGGTACTAGAGCAAAACTAATTTGGTGAAGTAAAATAGAGAGCTTGATTTTTAGGGGATTTGGGGGGTTTGGCTACTCAATTTAACTTTTCAATTTAACTAAAAGTTAAATTGAGTAGCTTGATAAGAATGCCCTTAAGGTATTCAATCAATGGGTAAACCTATGGGTACAGAAAGTTTGGAACAGAAAATGTACCGAGCTGCTTAGGAGATCCACTTTTGGGTCCCACACGAGAGATCCGAACCGTTAATTATTCTTAAAACATTTTTCCGAGGGGCCTGATAAAATTTCAGCTCAATCGGACGGTTAGAAGTGCTTAAACTAAAGTCCCACTGTTTAAATCCAATTTTTTTTAATTTAAACGTTGAGACTTTGGTTTAAGCATTTCTAACCGTCCGATTGAGCTAAAATTTTAAGGGGCCCCTCGAAAAAATGTTTTAAGAATAATTAACGGTTCGGATCGCTTGTGTGGGACCCAAAAGTGGATCCCCCAAGCATCTCGGTACATTTTCTGTTTCAAATTTTCTGCAACCCCAAGTCGGGTCCTCAATCAATTCCAAAAATAAGTAGTAATAGCCACAAATCTGCAATAATTCTTGGGCTTCCGCTTTACCTCCATCGCCCAATGCCCGATGCCGTCCACCCTTTGCCTCCTACCCCAACCGCCCTCCACCAAATCGGTGAAAATTTGGGATGTTAACCAGCTTTGTTGTTGCCGCCAACATTGTTTGATTGATTCGCTCACTTCCGACGTACCACCACTGTCATTGATTATTGTGTGTAAGAAAGAAACCCAAGATTTTTTTTTTGAATGGCGAGAGAAACTCAAAAATTTTCCCTTTGTACCAACGGGTTTTTTTATTGTCAGCCCAATAGGCTAACAATAAGCACATATAAAGACAAAAAAAATACACAAATCTCTATTTATTTTTTACACTTTTCATATATTTCAATACACATTTTAAACCTTAATTTCAGTACAATAGCTTACTTTAGAATTTGCCTAGGTAGTAAGCTGTATTCTTTACCCAAGTAGAAAGTATACAGTGGTTTGTGAGAAGTGAATGTGTGGTCAAGGCAAGGTTCTAAAACTCACTAAGCGTTCTCAGGGCGGCTGGGCACCTTCTAGCTTCCAGGGTCGAGTACTTGGCTCCTAATCGGGCAACTAGTCGGGTTTAGTCGGGATAGTCTGGTTAGTCGGGCTAGTCGGTGAGTGACCTTTTAACGCCTAGGTAGCGAGTACTCAGTTTTCCAGACCTTCTTTTAGAACACTGGGTCAAGGTGTAGGTTGTGGTCTTGGCTGCCCTGTAGAGAGTCGCATCTTTTACTTCTACATATACTACTGTGTACTTGTCAGTGGATTTTCATGTGGCTGTGGTTATGAGTGTATAAACGACACAAGTTTGTCACGAGTGTCTGTAGTTTTTGTGTATGTATATTATACATTGCCAGGCCACTCGAGATCTCTTCTTTTAGTTTAAGTGGTCGTGGAGCAAAGACGGAGTTAGGATTTTTGCCTATATATATGGGGAGGGACGGGGTTATACAATTTGATGATGTATACAATTTTTCAATGTAATAGTAGAGTTTTTCCAAATTGTAGTAGGGGCGACTACCCCTACTAGCCACCTCCGGCTCCATCCTTGTCGTGGAGGCGAGTCTTATAATCAGCTGGGGGAGGTTTTAGGTTCTAGTTGATGAAGCAAGGCCAAGTGTTCGTGAGAGGGCCTTAGTGCCCCGTAGAGCTGCAAATGAGCCGGGCAGCTTGCGGTTCGACGGCTCGGCTCATTAAGGCTCGGTTTGAATTATTTACCAATCGAGCTCGATATGCTTAATGCTACCTTAGTCATGAAAAAGTCCCTCTTCTTCAGTCACAGTCATTGCTAAATTCTTCTTTCTTGTTTTCGCTTTGTATGCTTTTGTAATTAATTAGAAAAAGAAAGTAATATTATTTTTTACAGAAACATATACAGTATATAGTACAAGTTGATTGGACCATTCTCCAATTTGTTTGTTTATTAGGCTCTTGGTCCAAGAATACATGAATCAAAAGCGACAGGAAAACAGCAGTATGACTCTCTGGGTTTCCAATATTTATTAATTCGACATGTATCAACCAAAATTCACTTTATTCACTAAAGTTTTTTAATTAAACAATTCTACTCTACCCATGACCCTTTTGGTCGTACTTAGGGGCGGTTGAGAACCTATTTTATTTTATATATTTTTTTTATTTTGCAATTTGAATTATGAATTGTAGATTTTTGGGAGCCTATTTCCATCAATAACAAGTAAGAAAATTGTAATGCCGAGTTCTACGTTACAAGGAGAAAGAAACCGGACTTTATGAAATCTTTATTTTCTCTTATAAGTAACTTTACTCTAATGTTGCCTGAAATTGAAGTTTCGAATTAGAGATTCAATTATCAAGAAATATTGTGGTGCAGGGTGCGGTGGTTGGGGGGTGGCGGCCGTGGTTGTTGGTTGGCAATTGTGGTTGGTGGTAATTTCATAAAACAATTTACGAGCAAGATGGTATTTTCTAACCAAGGGGGGGAAAAAAAAAGAATCTGAGAACAAATACTGCAGAACCACTTCAGGAAAATGAATTCTTTAAAAACCAGATTTTAATTTGATTGTTTTCTACAATATTTGAGTGCTTTAAAGGGTTTATAAATATTACTCCTTCTATGTTTAACTTAAAAAATGAATCGCGGCTCGAAGCTGGAATTGATGAATCATAATTAAATTGTAACAAATGGTTTGGATTTTTCCCGTGGATGAGTTTTAAGTGATCGATTAATTTTGAAATCTTCGTAAAATTAACCTAGTTCTTATTTTAGCCCAACCAATCCTCACTATAAGCCCTAACGTGCAACTTTTACCTTGCCTGAAAAAGAACCGAGCTGATTGTGAGCAAATTTCGGCTCGGGTCGACTCTACCTGTTTAGTAATCGAGTCAAGTTCAAACTCGAGTTTCAGGCAGGGACGGAGTCAGAAATTTCACTACGCAGGGGCGAGTTTTTTTTCAAGATACTTTACAGGGACGAGCCTGTATTATTCATAGGAAAAATATTTTTTTTCTATATAATACAAGAGATTTTTTCCCACTCTCAGGGGCGACTGTCCCTACTGGCCCCCCTCTGGCTCCATCCCTGGTTTCAGGCTTGTTAAGTAAGCGAGCCGAACTCAACACTCTAAAGCTTGGCTTGGCTCTTATGAATAGGGTCAGCTCGTTAACTAGACTCGGCTCGTTAAGGGCTTGACCCGTATCCCAACGAGCTGAGCGAAAGCTCAAGTTTTCAGCTCATTTGATAAAGGAGCATTACAAAGATCGGCTCGACTCGTTTGCAGTTGCACTCCCTACTCACAGCGATCTACCAATCCATCACAAATTTCATACGTACAATTTTGGACCAGAATCATTAAAGGCTGATTGGCCCATCATAGAAAGCTAACCTCCTTTGTTTGAAGAGTTGATAAAAATCTGTGAATTATTGGACATGGTCAAGTAGTCCTAGCCATGTAATCCAAACCAAACCAAACCATTCAGGCCTACGAGAGGCTATCATTGTTCACTTTACGCATGGTTTTCGGTCCTATCCCAAAATCTGAACCAATTTAAATCATTTAAAACTCAAAAACAAAAAAGTGAAAAAAACTAATTGATGTTCACAAACCAAAATAATCAAACCAACGTGAGAGAATGAGAGAGAAACCAAACAAAAGGGTGGAGAGAGAGAGAGGTGGTTCGGTTTACTTTGGGATATAAACCTAGCTACAGACGGCCAGTCAATAGATGGCTTCGCTAAAAACGGAGGCTCAAAGAGTTACAAAAAGAAGTCTGCAGAACTCTTCTTCTCAAACCTCACCAAAATAAAGGCAAAAATCTCTCAAACCCTAGCCCAAAGCCTAATATTGCTCTCACACAACATAACAGATGGATTTATACTAATACTGTATTAGACTAGTGTGCCTCACAAAAATAAATCTGTATGGGTTGGAACCCCTCAAAAGTCCCTAAAACCAAAGTTCTGCGTGGTTCCGCATACCTAATCGTCCTGACTTAACCACCGTCGGGCGAAGTCTTCAGGGAGCAACCCAAAAACCAAAACCTACCCGTCCGGACAACCATGAATCTCGTCTAGACAGTTTAAATGATTTTCTTACGTAACCCAAAAATATCAGCTCAACCGGATACCTATAAGTACTTGATCAAACGTATGAATGAGGTAAATGCGGGCCTAGATATTTAACTTGGAAAATGCTCACGTGTGCCCAAAATGTATTGAAATGTGTGAAAAATATATAAAAATATGTGAAAGTGTATTAAAAAGTGTAAAATGTGTATTGGAGTGTATATTTTTATTTATTTATTTTTATGCTTATTGTGTACCTATTGAATACACATTCGCAAGACCCATTCCCAAACAAAAATGAGTGTCCCATGCATTTTTTTGATTCTCTAGAATCATCTCTCTGAACCTTGTTGGGTGTACCAGATTTTCTTTTGGATGAAACGTATGCATCTGTCTGTTGCTTTTTTGCATTATAGTAGTACTATTCTGATTCCCTCTCACAGTACTATTATGATTTTCTCTGCGGAAATGAACAAGTTTCACATTAAATATGGCTCAGCAAATCTGTGTACCAAAAATCTACTCCTACATTGTTGATTTTTTGTTTCCCATCACAGGACTATGCTTTGTTTGGATCCTCTTGTTTTGATGCTTCTAAGATAATTCCTTTTGCACTGACTGTGGTGCACCGATCACTTACTGACGGCGTTGGGGACGCCATTTTGGGTCCCAACCGATCAATCCGATCCGTTTATCCTTCTCAAAATCGAATTCCGAGTGGGCAAGCGCGAGAATCGAGACAATCGGACGGCTGTATGAGCTCGATCCAAAATCACCCCCATTTCATTCAAAATAGGATGAACATCTCGGATCGATCGGTTGGGACCACAACGGCGTCCCCGACGCCGTCGGTACGTGGTCGGTGCAGGTAGAAGGGTTCATGCTTCTAAGAGCATTCCAACAGTCTCAATAAATTTTGAGCTAAAATACTAAAGAACAATGCACATTTTTTACTGTACGTATTCGCATTTCTTTTAAAACTTCAACAATCCTCTCTATAAAGAGAGAGAGAGAGAGAGAGAGAGAGAGAGAGAGAGAGAGGTGGTGAACAGTAGCTCTCTAAATGGGGAGGGATTTAGAGAGATGCTGCTCGTCCATGTAGAATAAAGAGCTTGTTGTCGAGGCTGTTGGGAGATTGATTTGGACTTTGACTCTCTATTATGGCTAGAATCCCCTTTTAAAGAGGCCTGTGGGGATGCTCTGACTCTATATCTTAGAAGCAACGCTGTGGGAAGTTTAAAGAGAGACAGAAGGGTGAAGTTGCTGGGGAAAAAAAAAAAAATTGGAAACTACCAGGTTAGATTACATGGTGCTTTTTTTTTTTTTTTTTTTTATGAAATTGATTTTCGCACTTCTCTGTTTGTCTGTTCATAATTTAGACACTCATTTTTGTGCCATTTCATTTTTTTTGGGTACATTTTTTGTGCTATTTGATATGAACTTACCACATTACGCTATTATTCATGACACATTGAACCAATGAAGAGGTAACATTATAAATTCACATGAATAACGATGAAAGGAAGTCCAGATATAAAAAAAAAGGGCATGAAAAAAATCACTCTCAACCAATCGTGTACTTACCTAAGTTCAAAATGGACTTAATGTCCGACCCATGGATACATATCAGTGGTTATCTCGCGTGGAAATATTCCTCAGACTCTTCCTTTCTGTTCTCTAGCTTAGTAGCTTTCCTTGGTGATTGTTTTCATAGAACGACAACACAGTATGGATATGTAGTAGTATTGATTTCACACTCTCTTTTCCAATAACTACACCGTCTTTTTCATTCTCTTCCATGTAAAATTTTAACCGTGCCACTTTACTGAACTAGCTTACTTATAAAACGTTAACACTATAAATTTACATACAAGAGGAGAGAAAATAATGTAATCATAAAATGGGATAGTGTGAAAATCAATTACATGTGAAGAGGCCTAAATCATTTTTGTTATTTCTAATTTTACTCAAAAGACTGAATCACTTATCTCAATATTAAAAACATGCATAAATGATGATTTCGGATAGAGTTTTTGGGTCGGTGTAAAATTGACTCAGCTTGGCCCACTACGTGCTACCGTAGCTACAATGCAATATCAGGTTTGGTCAGCCGACCCAATTTTTATAAAAAAGAAAACCCAGGTCCAGCACAGGTATCTGGGCTGTGGGACGGATTTCGGGCCTGGGCTCATCCTGAACATCTTGTTAAAAAATCTGGGCTCATCAGGACTCCAAAATGTTCTCATTCTTTCTTTTTGTTGGGAGTGGGGGACTCTAAAGATGTGTAATTTTTAGATTAAAAAATTAAGTACTTTCGCACATATTTTTTTTCCGAGTTTCTTAGCAGAAAATAAAGGGAAATGATTTTTGCACCCCCCAAATTACTAATTGCACCCCTCAGGGGGTGTGAAAATCAATTCAGAGTGATTTTCGCACCCCCAAATTGATTATCGCACCACCCAAAATTAACAATTTGGGGAGTGCATAAATCACTCTAAATTGATTTTCGCACCCCCCTGGGGGATGCGGTTAACAATTTGGGGGGTGCGAAAATCACTCCCCAAAATAAAAGATATCGATTAGTTATTTAATTTGGTGTGAAAATTTCAAAAAAATTATGAACCGAAATACTTCATGTTTTATCTAAAAATTATACGTCTTTTCGTATGCAATATTAAAATGGGACGGATCGAGTATATTTTTGCAAACGGTTGGGTTGCAACAACAAATCATCAAATTATATTGGTGCTGTACCAAATAACTTCAATTAAACCTTGATTAAAGACAATCAATTGTATGGGAATATCCATTGTTTATAGTTTTGGAATTCACAATTGAAGAGAGAGAAGATTGGGAGGAGAGAGAGAGAGGAGCCTCGAATTGATTCCCACGGTGGGGAAGACTATCATGCCAACTGCCATGTGTGCCAGGGATTTCTAATGCCAAGTTGTCTCTGTTTCTTAGAGAGAGAGAGAGAGAGAGGTTCATTCCCACTCGATATTATGGGTTCAACTTCAACCCATTTTGAACCCAGGTCAACCCATCTAAGTATGGACAAATATGGGCTCACCATTTACAACCCATATTATAATATAGGTGGGTTGGGTTAGGTTGGGTTTTAAGTGGGTAGATTTGGATGGGTTCATGGGTTGGGTTGAAAATTGCCACCTCTACTTGGAACTTAAGGGGATGTTTCGACATCTCAAGTTCGAATATTCTGGCCAACTATTCTTGGGGCCACCTCACCTTGAGGGCCTAAGGGTTTTGAGTGCCTTAGGCCTAATCTAAAAATTGTGTCCTAAATTTTTTTCAAACAACAATCACAATATGAGAAAGCTAAAACAATATAAAGTTCTACTAATTACTTAGAGAATGTATATTATTACTAAAGACGCACTTAAGTAAGAATTAAAAAAAGACGCATTATAACACCAGTATTGTCGAACATGATATACAGTGTCATACATGATACTGATAAACACATAGAGCGCATATAGCAGCCGTTAAAAATAAAAATAAAAATAGCCGTTGAAAACAAAAATGATACACTGATAGTTTGATACACACCACATTAACAAATAAATAAAAATTCATATACATAAAAAAAATAAGCTATTAAACCCAATGTTAAAACAGAGTAAAAACTATTACCCTTCCAATTAGATTTAGGGTAAAGAGAGAGGGAGAGAGGGGCATTTTTCATCTGGATAGAGAAAGAGAGTGGGAGATGATTGTCTAGTTTGGAGCAAGAGAGTCAAGTTTGTCTAGAAAAAGATTGACAATACAAAAGAATTTTCTTAACTGCTCGATCTGGTCGCTGGCTTCTCATTTTTGTCGAGAGAGAGTAACAGTGAGGGAGAGTTAATTTCGATATATGATTTTTTTTTGAATTACGGTTTCGATACATGATAAAGAATATATAAAAGAAAGGGGTGTGAGAGTATTACTAGTTCAAAAGAAACAAAGAGTTGAGCTCTTAATTATGTTTGGGCTTCTGCCTTCTTAGACCTAAAATTTTAAAATTGAGTTAGGCTACCATTTTTTCTTTCTTGGACTGCCTCTTACAATCTTTTTTGTGGATTGGGCCTAAAAAGGACTCTTACTCAAGTCTAATACTAACATGAATGAGAGTGCCTCTGATTTTTTGAGTTTTTTTTGGATGCCCTAGGCCGATGCCTCTTGGGCCTAGGGCCTGGGCCAGCCCTGCTCACCTCACACGTAAGCGTGTGAAACAATTGAGGGGCAATAGAAATTAGTCCAAGTGTGCAAGTTGGCTCGGGACGTCCCCTGCTTGGAATGGATTGGTATTCTGCAAGGATTGAAAATCAGTTTCCTAACAATTAACATGTTACATATCCCGCACACCTACCAAGTGTTGGAGTATTTTTTTGAGATTGAATTCTAAGGATTAAGATTACCGTTGCTGTGTGATTATTATGAAGTATTTTGGAATTTAAGAGTTGGTAGAGTTACTTTATTGTATGAGATTTACTGGCTCTTAATTAATACTGAGATTACACCTTAATACAGAGATTACTACCGTGCAAAAAAATTAGTACTGAGATTATACCTTAATTACCTTCAAGATTACAACTTATCTTCAGTACTATATTCTCATGAAAGTATTGTTTGAGAGCTTATTACTCTTCAAGTAGTTGGGCTTTTGTTGCATTCTGGGTAAACTTGTGGTTTATTACACCGGAGTTCTTTCGTAGATGACACAAATCGTCTCAATATAGAGATCTGGTCGTGTCGCATTCCCCACCATCTCCTATCAGTAACATTATCCGCATTCATTATAATCGCATAAAGGTAATATTCGATCTCCAAATTTTTTCCAACACCAAGTTATGCAGCACAAAATTTTCTTTGCAGCTAGGTTCACATGCATTCATGCAAATTTTCATAATAGATATTTCTTCTAGCCTCATGTTACTAATATTCTCTCTCTCTCTCTCTCTCTCTCTCTAAGGTATTTTCTCTTATCGGGAAGCTAGAGACATGGAAGGTGGCAGCAGCTCATTCAATTCTGGTATCTTATTCCTTCACTGTACATTTCAGTTTCTATACAATAATTCTCGGGTAAATTTAAAAAAATGGTCCCCCTAGTTTATGTGAAATTTCAATTTCGTCACTTATTTTCATTTGTGTCAACTTTAACCCTGTGGTATACATTTCGTCCCTCTCGCTAACGGCGTCAATGACACAAACGTAATTCAAGGGAAAAATTATCATTTTCTCTTCTCCTACAGGGAGTAAATTAAGATTCCATGCAAACTAGACGGACTATTTTTGAAAATTGATGCTTTACTTTGGAAGGATAACATCAATCACTTAACGCCCACCCGATGAATCTGCTATGGTTATTTCATACCCCACTTTTTATTTTTTCAAATAAAAATAGAAGACATCATACGCAATATTCTCATCTCATTTCTTCCCTCTTGCTAATGGAACGGCATCAATAAACAAACGGAATTCAAGGACCAAATTATCATTTTCTCTGCTACAGGGACTAAGTTAAGATTCCATGCAATCTAGAGGGACTATTTCTAAAATCTTACGTTTTACTTTTATTTTTGCAAATAAAAATAAAAGACACCATACGTAATATTCTCATCTCATTCTTTTTTTTTTTTTTTGTATAGAATAGTACAAACATGTGAGAAAAATTAAAATTTTCATTATATTCCGTATGACAAATATATTAGGAAATTTGAAACGAAACCCCTTTGTTAAATGTCTTGGTATCGTACTTTTTCAGTTGGATTTTTACAATCTCGTGATTTTCTGTTCATGTGATACAAAAAAAGTTAGTTATTAGTCTTTAGGTATCTAATTTTGTTTGATTAAGAAATGGAACACTATCGAATAGTGTATTAAAACATGGTGATAGTATATTTATTTGGGGGCTTATTGATAAGATCACTCAAGTAAAAAATACAAGATGATTGAATATTGACAACTACATGACCAGTCTATTAGTATTCAAACAATTTAGCAACTAATAGCCGCGTAATGAAATACAAAGACAACCTCTTAACATTTATATATGCTTGCAATATCGAAACTGTGAGTTGGCTTACGAAATCACCCCCAAGTTGGAAGTGCACATTATCACAAATTACAAGATTACCTAAACAGTTTTGATCAATTTTTTTTAAAATAAAATAAAATAAAGAAAACATGATACAAAGACATTTAACTAATGGGTTGATTTTTGATATATCTAATATATTTATATAAAATGTAAATTTAAATTTTATCAACATATTTGATTACCTAATAAAAAATAATTTAGGTGCTAAATATAATATATTGTGTTTTTTCTCAAATTTTTCAACATATTTGATTACCTCTTAACATTTATATACGCTTGCAATATATTGTGTTTTTTTAAAATTTTTTATTTGCAAATACAAATTAAAGGTAAGATTTTAGAAATAGTCCCGCCAGTATACATGAAATTTCAATTTTTTCCCCTATGAGAGATAATGACAATTTTACCCTTGAGGTCCATTTGTTTCATTAACGTTATGTCAGTGAGAGGGAAAAAATGGAAACGGAATGTAAACTATGTAGTTAAAATTGACACAATTAATACTAGAAGGACGGAATTGAGAATTCAAACAAATTAGAGGGACCATTTTTAAAATTTACCCTTAATTCATCTATTCAAAAATGTAAAATGCATCTTAAATTTCCTATTATAAAATTTTCTTGGAGTATAAATTTTCCTAGAAATAGTGACCTTGCTTTTTTCATAAATTAATTCTAGACGTAGTAATTTTACTGGATCCTATGGGCTTTATATTAATTTTTTAACCTAAAAAATTCAGCCGAACAACCATCAGAGCTGGAAAGACTGCAAAAAGAGCACGAGGAGAAAATGTGGAGAATTCAAGAGCTCAAGAACCAGATTGCTGAAACCAAGATTCGTTTGGAAAAGAAGAAACAAGACCTTCCAGAGGAGAAAATGGAAGCTTTTAGGGTGTTAACTGAGAAATACAACAACTTGAGGGATGAGTACAATGCACTCTTGGCTGATAAGTTGAACAAAGGCAATAAAAGTGATTAAAAGTCCAGCTTATTTCTTATAGTTATGCACATATTACAAGTGCAAAATAAATATTAGGAATATACCTCCTCCGTTCCAAAAGAGAGTCCCGTGTGCAAAATGAGGACTTCAAAAAAAAAAAAAATCATTTTTGTCAAAGAATTCAAACTTTTTTTCACAAATTAGTAGATATCTATGAATTATTTCAAATTTGTGAATAAAATTTCCATTTTTTTGTGGCGAAAATGTAATTTTTTTGAAGTTATCGTTTTGCTGACCAAACGCTCTTTTTGGAACCAAGGTAGTATTATATTTATATTGCTATACATAATGTATTGAACTGCCATGTGTATGGCTTCTTGAAATTTTTTGGAGTTGACATAATGTGGAACTTGTTATTTTGTGTGTGGATAATGTAGAACTATTTATCTTGTTTTAATTTGTTGTCCTGTCTTTAGCAACTATCGTAGCGACATAAAAGATAAACAGGATTTAGTTAGGAAATCGTCAAGATTGACTCAAGAAGGATGTGGAACATCAAATTTTAAATTAAAAGCCTGAACATGAATTTGTAGTTTTTTTTTTTTTGGATAACCAAAAAGGGTGGGAGGGGGTGACAAGCATTGCAAGCTCCCTTGGGCCTGACCATACGGCCTGCTTGTGGAATGTCTGATTCGAGCCATAACTACTCTTCGAGAGGACATGCAGTCATCGCAGGCGCTACTTTGGTATACGATGGCAAAGGGCGCTCCACATGAAGTGCAGGCTTCGAACTCCAGACATGGAGGGAGGGAATCTATTGCACTCACCTTTGCCATCTTGGCAACCGCCTTGGTGGTGAATTTGTAGTCTGAAATGGAAGGATCGGACAACACTGCACATTCAAAATGTTGTCCTTGCTTTGTGCTTATTTAGTTATTTATTTATTTATTTTTGTTAACCTCATCTTCTCTATATTTGAAAATTAATTCTTTTGAAAATTCGACTAAAACCTTGCTACTAAATCGTCACCAGAGCATTTTCAAAGGAATAAAGTTGTCATGATTTCATCCATGTTTGGTTTTGTTGTTAATGTGTCCCTGTAGTATGGCTTGAGCTTACTAAAAGCCATGCACAGTAGAGAGCTAGTCTCTAGTGACACCAGTATGGTCTGACCGAATACATTTTGAGCCTCTAGTCAATGTAAACTTGGAGAAGAAAGAATCTGGCCTCTCTGCAAGCTGATGTTAGATTGCAGAGTGCCGTTCGAGTGATCTAGACCGTCTAAGAGTGTTTTTAATAATTTAAGTTTTCAAAAGATTCTTTTTTAAATCTAAACCGTTGAATGCAAAGATGAACAATTACAATACAACGACAAAGACTACCGTTAGACTACAGAGAAGCCGGATCAAGAAGAAAATAGAAGAATTGGATAGATGTGCCTTCTGTATTAATTGTGCCTTTCTTGTTCCATCATTTTTTTTTCTTATGTAAAGTGTCTCACATAGCTAGTTTCGTTGATTCCTTTGATTATTGATGCAAATATCAAACCATTAGGACCTGTATGTTAGGCCATCTATATTTGACCTAAACCAGTATTATCCTTCCTAACAAATTATGCCATTTTCGTTGAATATCAATTGGGATGCATGATATTACTTTCATTTGTCAACTGCTTAATCATTGCAAGTGACAATTTAAAAAGCAACCTCCCGTTATAATTTTATCAACATGATATATGTGAATTTTTTCCTATATTAGTTAATCTCTTTATATTACTTTGAATTTTTTTTGAAACTAAAGCCTGTTTTCCGAACCTGTAAGTTAGATGGGCAAAGGAGGAAAAATTGTGTGGCAAATGATTAACTTTTATTTTTGTTGTTTTAGAGAAAAAAGGAGAGAATTTAGAAAAGAAAAACATTCCCTCATTTAAAAAGAAATAGTAAATTACCTAAAGAAGCAAACAGAAAGATGAGATGAAGGAAAATAAAAAGAAAAAACCAAAAGGAACAAAATACCTTTATACTTTTTCCTTTTCCAAGAGCCTTCTTATACTCCTTAATATTTTTGAAAAAAGAACATAGTAGTATATCCTTCTTTCTCTTTCCTTAATATATTTGTTTATTTTATTTTATTTTTATGACCGGACATCCGAACCAGCTTGCGCATACCTTAACTAATTCCGGGATCTTGGAAGTATTTGTTAGAGACTAGTGGCCCCGATTGGATGGTGCTAAAATTTCAGGGAGATAAGTTATAGAGGGGGTTTAAGATAAGAGGGGGTATTATTTTTAGATGGTTGGCCCATATTGATGTGATGTTTATGGAGGGGGTAAAAAAGTAGATAGTTTGGATGAAGGATTAGACAGGAGGGTAACTTTTCACTTGGTTTGGATGTTTTATAAATGAGAGGGGGTAGATGGTGAAAAAAGCTGTCAAATGACTCTTTTGCCCTTGTGGTGTACCAAACTCGACTCATTTTATGATTTTTTAAAAAATGTTTTTTTTTTAAAAAAAAAAATTGAATGATTGGTATTCAATTTTAGTTGTTCAATTGTTTTTAACCAATTTTCTTTTTATATTTTTAGTACCCAAATTTATTCAATCTTTCTGTAAAATTAGATGTTGATATTTATAGGAGGAAAAAAAATTATTGTTGTAAACCCCAATGTGCTGGCACTTTGTTTTGTTGCTTTCCAACTCCTTGCCTTTTAGACACCAATACGGCACCGTTTAAAATTAAGTGGTACTCCTTCAACATTGACAGCTGTATTCCCCTTCCATCAAAATCCCTGCAAATAGAAAACAGTACCAATTCTCTCTCTCCTACCACTGAACAAGCTAAAAAGACAGGGCTGGAGATTTTGATCGGAAAAAAAAAAAAAACACAGAGCGATGTCTGGGATAACGACGATCAGACGAGAAAAGGATGAGAGGCGATTTGATTTTAGAGCCTCAGACGAAGAAGAGAAAATTTAAGTAAGGTTTTTCCCCTCTTTTTGGTCAGATCTGAGTGTAGAAACCCCTCTTTCTATTTTTAATCTCATCGGGATGGAGGGTGGGGGTTGGGGGAAGGGATAAGGAGGGGCGAAATGGTCATAAAACCAGCCCTCTACTCCGGATAATTTTTGGGCAGCCCAAGGGGTGCCAAAAAATTATCAGGGACAAAGCCTCTGATGGGGGACCTATGTTTTTTACCCGGTATAAGTTTTGAGGGGGGTGGGGGGGGGGGGGGGGGGGGGGTTTAGATGCATCCAATTGGGCCCTTAGAGGAAGAGGAAGGATAATGTGGAAAGGAGTGAATTTTTTTACCTTCCTCCTTATAAGGGGTGGAGCTATGTCAGTGCCTGTCGGGCCTCAGCACCCCCAAATTTTGCATAGTTTCATTAGCAAATTCATCTCCAAAAATTGAAATCAATTTAGTTTTTAGTCTCTCAATTTACCCGGGGGCGTGCTAGCCCTTAAGGAACAACATACCCGCTGACTCCATTCGAGCCGTCCATGCTCGGCGATCAGCGACCCAGATCACTTCGGTAATGAACGGTGCAGATTTGTTTGGTCTGAACAAATCTGGACCGTTGATCGCCAAGCACAGACGACTTGAATGAGGTCGGCATGCATGTTGTCCAACACGCAGTGATTCTATCTTTTCATGACATGATATCATCTATACATATATGAGAGCATTCAAATTATCAATCAATCAAACAAACCTCAATCAATCAAACAAACAAAATAACTATAGTTAATGCATTACCTAGAAGATATAAAAATTTATGGATACACTTCTATTGATTTTTCTCCTCTCTATTCGACACCTTTCTGAATGAAAATCCCAGCTCTGCCCTTCTCTATACCCTTCATGTCTTATTCATTTTTATTTAATTTCAAAGTTTCTAAAAACTTCTTTAGAATCAAAACTTGAAAGTTGTCTCTTTTCTCATTTAAATTAGTTAGTATTACTTCTACTTTGTATGCAAAACCAAAACCAAAACTAAAACCAAAACCAAATAAGAATGATTTCTTGTTTGAAATTTCTCTGCATTTACTCTCTCTTCTCGTCCACAATTCTGAACACAAAAATATTTTCGATACCATAATTATTTGTAAAGCAATCTCATATGGGCATTTGGCTCGGTGGCTTCGAGCCGTTCAAAGCCGAGACTGGCGAAATTGAGAAAACCAAAGGGTAGAATGGAAGCTGGTGGTAAAAATGATTCGGGGTTTAACCCGTTTCGACCTGGTTCAGATGATTCCGTTCCTGAAATGGGTTCTTCAGTTTTGGGGAAGTTGAATTTTGGACATGTTGGTAGTAGTGAGAATTTGGTGCTTGGAGGCACAAAGAATACCAATGTGGAGAACTCTAGTGGGTTTGTGGCAAACAAAACTCTTGATGACATGGGGAAATTGAAAATTGGAAGTGATCAAGAGGTTGTCAATACTTCTGTGTCAAAATCAAATGGGAATGATAGAGAGAGTTTTAGTCATGTTGGGAGCTCTGGTAAAGAAATTCCTGTATTTGGAGGTGCCTTTAATGGGAGTAGCATTGACAAAAGTGTGGTGCGTAAACTTTCGGAGGAGATTGGGAAGTTAAACATTGAGGGTTCAGCAAATTTGGGAAGTTCTAAGAATGTGAGAGATGTGAGTTCTAATTTAAGTGCTCCGAATAAAACCTCTTTCATCTTTGGAAGTAGTGACGATGCTGCGAAATCATTTGGTATCAGCGTGGCTTCAGAACTTCCAAATGAGTTGAACAAATTGAATATTGGTACGGGTAGCAATTCTTTGGGCAAAAGCTCAGCAGCAACCGTACTTCCTGAAAAGATGATGAATTTGAACATGAAGAACCCTGTGAATACTTATGGTGGTGAGAGGAAAGATGATAATTTCAGTGCCAATGACCAAAGTTTATGCACCCGTACGTTGACAACTGTGGGCTTTGGTAGGGGTTATGAGCTCAAGTTTATGCACCCGTACGTTGACAGTGGAGATGAACACAGCTGCCATACTGTCAGAGACGTGGGCGCGGGTCAGCCATCAGTTCGTTCTCACCCTCCTACTGAGCCCACCCCCCAGCGCGCATCATTCGCAGAGAAAGGTAACCATCTTGATTCCTCCAGCACTTTCCAGAATATAGGGGGTGATATTCATGTGGGGCCAAGTTTTAGCCACACACAACTCATAGTATTGGAGAATTTGTGCCCACTTCTGTTGACCCAATTATTCATGAATTATTCAAAGATGACTTTTCAGAACTGGAGGCTACCGGGGATCTACTAGAAAAGGTGCAGGAGATGCAAGTTGCGCCGGAACAGACTGTCTCAGTGCAATAAGAGCACCCGACCGAGCAGCAAGGACAAGCCCAACAAGAACGCCTGGCTGCTATTGATGAGAGGGATGTGCCAGAGGGAGATGACAGGAGCTAGGCAGAATCCAGCGCTCCGCAAGAGGGTGCCGGGCAGATGGTTGTTCATGGTGAGAACGAGCCCATAGACATTGAGGACAACGCAGAACATTCCCCATCGCGGGGGTCCTCCCCAGAATACAGTGATTCTTGGTGCCAAGAGCAGGTGCCCCCTGCAATTCCTGTATCCGCGGCGCAGTTCTTATCCTTCCACGTCGCTAAAGAGAACTTGCCCGCCCTAGAGGCCGTTCAACGGATACATCCAGAGACCTTTACCAATTTCCGGGCAAGGAGCCCTCTAGGTGGTGGCATGCTTCTAGACAGCCTGGCCACGATAATCACTTCCTTGCAAGCCATCCCCCTTAAGTAGTTTGGTGAAGTATTATTGCAAGATGGAAAAGAGGCTCTCATTGACCTCCAAGACCTTGGGGGACTGGAGGTTGGCTGGCTCATCTCTCACATGGAGCACATGTATCAGTCGCGCAGAGCCTTCAAGGTTCCGCTTCGGGTTGAGATGAAAAGGAAGGAAGTTAAGCGGGCCCAAGCGAGAGTGGACCTCGCGCGCACAACCCTTGCTCAGAGGGAGATAGATTTGAGAGACAGACAGGCTGAGCTAGATGTTGTTTTGCGCGAGAAGGAGGAACTAGAAGCCGCTGGTGGCGCGACATACTCAGAGAACGACCCTGTATCTAAGGGCCTATTCCCCCCTCCCGATCAATGATTGTATTTTACTTCCCCTTGTAATGAGCAAATTTCGACATGTATGGAAGGATTTTGTTACATTGAGCTTATTTGCTTCTGTCCATGTTTTCTTTTTATGCTTTTATGGTTAGTAAGATGTTTCTGAATAATTCACTCATAGATTATGACTCATTTGTCATTGCATGTAGTGAAGCTCTATTCGTAATCTTACGGAGAACAACCAAGCATTTCATTAACTTTTGTAATAACAAAGGACAATTACATGACAGAAATCGATCCAAACTTTAAACATTGTCCGGGAGACTGTTAGGGCTTCAAACAGATGGTTCTTTCATTCATGGGTAATACTTCTTCATGAACTTGATGGGGCCCGTGTGAAATCCATCAGACACTCTAGAAAGCTTGTAGTGACCACTTGCCCCTGCATTAATGACCTGATACGGTCCTTCCCACCTCGGGGTAAACTTGGGGAGCTTGACATTCCTCATTACGTCTGTGGTTTACTTCCAGACCAGATCTCCAACTTTGAATTCTCGCGGAACCATGCTCTTGTTGTAAAACTTGGACACTGACTTCCAGTACTTAGCTTGATGCTCTGCGGCGAGCTCTCTTCTTTCTTCTAAGGCTTCTAGATCCGCGCGCCGCTCCGCAGCTGTGACCTCTGTTGATAATGCCAACCACGTAGAGGGTATGCTAAGCTCGACTGGAAGGACAGTCTCCGCGCCATAGACCAAGTTAAAAGGGTTGGTCCGTGTTGCTTTCCTTTTTGCTGTTCGATATGCCTAGAGCGCCGTGATCAAGTGATCTGACCACGTTCCACCCTTCTACTCCAATAACTTACTTAAGATTCGCACCAAGGACTTGTTTGTGGCCTTCACCTGGCCATTCCCCTATGGGTAATAAGGCGTTAAAGTTTGGTGCTCGATAAAGTAGGATTGGAGGAGCTCGCCTACATCCTTGTTAATTAACAGAGTCCCATTATCTGACAGGATCACCTTGGGTATACCAAATCTGCATATAATATTCTCTTTGATAAATTGAGCGACCGTCGCACCAGTCGCGTTCTTCAACGGTACTGCTTCCACCCAACTTAGTGCTGACTTTAGCGGTTGCTAAAATCCATTGATGCCTGCGTGAGTGTGGCGTAATGGGCCCGACAAGGTCCATTGCCCAAGTGTGGAAGGGATATGGCGCGCGGATTGCGTGAAGCTCCACTGTTGGCGCGTGGACAAGATTTCCAAATTTCTAACATGCGTGACACCTGCACACATGCGCCTTGGCATCTGATTCCATTCGCAGCCAGTAGTACCCTAGGTGGCTAATGTGCTCGTACAGCTTTCGCCCACCTTGGTGCTCTAATTCATGGGCCTTGTACAACACCTCTTCAGCTTCTTCGTTGGACAAACACCTCAGAGGGATGTGGTCCAAGGCTCTTTGGTACAAGCTTCCATCCTTGATAAAGAAACGTCCAGCAAACTTGCCTTCTATATTCTTTCTCTACCGGTAGTGCACTCTCCTACAGGAAGTCGATATATTTCTGTCTCAAATCTTGTTCCACTGAAAAGCAACATTCCTGTGTTGGGATAGCTAGCGTGCACCTCTCGCAGTTCTTTAGCACCTCAGCGGCATCTGTTTTCATGCTAGGCCAATAATAGCCCTGTCTCTGAACCCTCCGGTACAGAGATATATCGTTTTCTCCTCAAGTTACATCATGGATCTGACGCAACCTAGCCCTGTCTATGCACCGCGCGAGTCACCCTTGGGGTCCACAGTAATACAATTTTTTCCCAATCATTGTAAACTGTGCCAATTCTGACAAGGGCGCATCGCCCTGCCCTGTAGTTAACTGCTTTATCATCTTTTCTTTCCATTCTTCCACGACCTATTCCTTACTTACTTCATCAGCGATCAATGGTTCTGTCTTCTTGACAATCTCTATGGCTATTTTCTCTTCACTGAATTCTACCTTTGCTCCCAGCGTAGTAAGTGCGTCGAGGAACCTGTTGTCCGACCTGGGTTTGTGCATGATCTCCACTTTATCAAACCGCTGCATCAACTTCTGTACAGTGGCCCGATATGGAGCAAGAGTAGGTTCCTTGAGTGCAAAGTGACCTTCCGTCTGTAGGATTACAAGTTTTGAATCTCCCACGAGTTTGAGGACTTTTATCTCCTTTGTAATGGCTGCTAGGAGCCCCAGGATCAAAGCCTTGTATTCTTCTTCATTGTTTGAACATTGAAAGGATAACTTGTATGCGAGGTACTCGCGCTGGCCATTAGTACCGGTGAGGACTACTCCAGCACCTCCCGCGCCACCTCCTGCGGCCCCATCGAAGCTTAGCGTCCAAGTGGTTTCCTTTGACGCAGTCGCTAACTCTTCGAAACCATCTCCTGGTAGTGCTTCCTGGACTGGCTCGCACTGTCCACTAGGGAAATGTGACAACAAGTCAGCGAGCGCTTGACATTTGATTGTGCGGGGAGTAATGCATGATATTTCAAATTCCGCCAGGGCCAAGAGCCAATGAGCCACTTTTCCTATGAGAGCTGGCCGTGACAACAGGTATCGTACTGGATCACTCTTCATGATGATATGAATTTTGAAAGCTAGAAAATAATGGCGAAGCTTTTGCGTGGTAAAAACTAGCGCTAAGCAGTGTCGCTCTACCGGCGTATAACACTCCTCTGCGCCTTGTACTTTCTTGCTAATATAGTATATTGGCCTCTCCGCGCCGTCAATTTCCTGCACAAACAGGGCCCTAATGGATCTCAGGGTGGACGTCAAGTACAGAATAAGGGGCTTGCCCTTTTGTGGCGCGATCATGGTTTGCGAGGAAGTCAGTATAGCTTTGATTCTTTCAAACGCGTATTGATGTTCCGCGCGCCATTCAAACTTTGCCTTGCCTTTCAGCAAGTCGTTGAAGGGTGTTGAGATTTCTGCCAGTGCGGGGATGAATCTGCGCAAATCGGAAACTTGACCAAGGAACTTTTTGAGGGTTCGCTGGGAGTGGGGCGGGTCATTTCGATGATAGATTTTACCTTTGCGTCATCTGCCTCAATCCATTGCCTATGGACTAGAAATCCCAGGAATTTTCCTGACGCAACACCAAACGCACATTTTAATGGATTCATTCTCATGTTGAACTTGTTGCATCCTTTAAATGCCATCTCCAAATGATCCAAGTGATCAAACTTCTCTTTTGATTTTACCACAAGGTCATCTACAATCCTCCCCAATGTGATGCATCATATCATGAAAGATTGCCGTCATCGTGCGCTGATAAGTTGCGCCTGCATTCTTGAGACCAAATGGCATAACAGTGTAATAGAAGTTGCCTAAAGGCATTTTGAATGCTGTTTTCTCCGCATCTTCTGCCGCCATTTTGATCTGATTGTAGCCACTGAAGCCGTCCATGAAAGAAAACATCTGGTGCCTTGATGTGGAGTCAACCAGTGTATCAACATGAGGCAAAGGGAATTCATCTTTAGGGCAGGCTTTGTTGAGGTCGCGAAAATCAACGCACACACGTATTTGGTCGTTCTTCTTCTTCATAGGCACAATGTTTGCGAGCCACAACGGATATTGAATAGGCTGAATGAATGCTGCTTTCCTCAGTTTCTTGACTGCCTCTTTAATTTTCTCTTCTAACTCTGGTTGGTACTTGCGCACACCCTACTTAACGGGCTTGGAGTTTGGGAAAACGTTCAGGTGGTATGCCACTAACTCAGTGTCTAATCCTGGCATCTCTTCATACTGCCATGCGAATACATCGTTGTACTATTGTAATAGTAGAATGAGTTGTTTCTTCATGCCGCTCTCAAGTGCTGCACTCACGAAAACAGGCCTCAGAATCTCTTCTCCTTCTCTGAGATTGACTTCTTCCAAGACCTCTGGCTGTGGCTTAGGACCGTCCTGCATACATTTTGGTGCTGGCTCGGGTTTCACTATCTCAGCTTCTTCAGCTCCCATTGTCTCTAGGCACCGCGGGTCAGATGCCCCTGTCTGGACATCTGGCCTGCCGCCCCACCATAAGCAATACACTGTCTTTCCACCTTCCTTGACTTTAGTAATAATCTTCCTTGGTTCTGAAGCGCTTTCCATGAACGGTTCCCGCTTGCTCGCGGAGGCCTCTCCTTCATCTTTGATGTCTTCCCACTTTGGTAACTTTACTCCGCGCGGCCTTGCCACCGCTGCGCTCACTGTCTCTTCCATCTGAGTGAAGTATACTGCATCAGACAAATGAGCCTCATTTACTTCAAACGGTTTCTCAGATGCTGTGACAGTGACCTTTTTACCAACCCAGATTGCCTTCAGGCATTGATGGTAACTGGGTGGGATGACCGCAAAGCGGTGCATCCAATTGTGGCCCAATATAATGTGGTAATTTGTCTGCGCGTCGATAATGTGGAACTTGGTGGCAGTGCGGATAGGACCGACTGCCAGATTAACAGTGACATAGCCCAAAGATTCTTTCTTATCACCCTGGAATCCAGTGATTCCTATTAGTGACTTCACAATCCGATCTTTCAAAATTTTGACCTTTTGCAAGGTGGACATTGGCATGATATTGATGGACGCTCCTCCGTCCATGAAAGCTCGCTTCAGCTCTACTCCATTGACGCGCACAGTGACGTACAGAGGTCTGTTGTGTGGGTGCAACACTTTTCTGTCAGAGTCAGAGAATGAGATTGTATTTGATTCAGTTTTTAATCGTTCTAGGGAGTGAGCCCCCTTCTGCAGCGCATGCCTCATGGCCCTCCTGGGCGATGGCCAGAATGGTCTTTGTCATTCTGAACCTTGCGTCCGGTGTGAACCCCATCCCGTCATATAACTGTCTAAACTTTGTGTTGTTCTATAAAATCTTGACCCCGCTCTTTGAATCGGAAGTGGCCACCATTGGGATATCGTACCCCGCAATATCGTCAAGCTCATCGTAGAAAGTTGTCATATACACCTCATGATTGTAATCATAATCATACTCATAGTCATAACTGCCTTCCTCAATTTCACGCATAAACTCAAAGCATTCAGCCATATTGGCTGTCCCGTGCTTTGGATACTGCTGTCCCGTGCCATATTGACTGTCCCTGCTCATTATTATCTAACTTCTTTTTAAAAATTCTCCGCAGCGTCCAGCATTCGCTGGTGGGATGTTTGGTGTGCCGATGGAACATGCAATAATTAGGGCTTTCTTTGTCTGCGCGCGAGGGTGCGACCTCTATGTCCGGTAGGGTGAGCTCGCCATCCGCGATCCATTCCTTTGCTAGAGCTTTCACCTCATCAATGCTGCATGGGTATTCTAGGGCCCCTGTGGCATCTTTGTATACATTCTACTTTTTCCAATTGCCTCGCCCATTATGGCCCCCGTGATCCATTCCTTCTACTTTGTATATCTTTGCTGCCCCTTCCCCCTTGCGACTTGCACGAAAGCAGAGCGGAAGTTGCAGCTGCGGCGATAGAATGAGACTTCCTCAATTTCTAGCTTTCGCGCACGGGTGGCTTGACAGTATGGTGCATCTTATATGCTGCCTCCAACAACGCAACAAACGTTTGGATCTTTACATTAATCAAGAATGGCTGATACTCGCGCAGGAGTCTGGCCGTGCAAATCTCCACAAGATACTCTTCATCTACTAGCTCAAGGCAGTCAACCGCGCGGTCCTAAAACCGCTTGATGTAGTCAATAATGTCCTTGCTGGGGCCTTGGGTTACCTTGACCAGAGATAAGCCAATTATCTTTTCACGTGTCTGGAAGAACTTGGTGTAAAAGCGACTGACCATGTCTTCCCATGACGCTACAGAGTATGGAGTGAGGTTGACACACCATGTGTAAGCCCTATTGGTGAGGGATTTAGAAAACTCTCGGAGTCTGAGGTTCGTGTCTCCAGAGAAGGCTCCCAGGGTCTCGATGAAGCACACCATGTGCTCCTGCGCGTTACCTTCTTTGCCATCAAACTTAATGAATTTAGGTGGGGTGTATCCCTCTGGATATGGCATCTGAAGAATGGCCATAGGGTATGGTGGCTGAATATCTGGGCTTGGGAGGGAGGGTAGTGTTGTTTTCGTCTTTTCTTTCTATATCATGGCTTGTACTTCTGCTAGAGTCACCACCTGTGGCTCAGCATTCTCTCCAAGTGCTGCCCTCTGAATTTTGATGGACAGAACCAGCTCCCGTGGTTTAGAGACCAGGGTTTTCTGGTAAGGCAGGATGAACAAGAATCGCAAGTTGAATAGGAACTTGAGCGCCAGAGTCGCCAACTAAGGGAGCCACACCCTGAGTTCCGGGAGCTTGGCTAGCCCGCGAAACCGCAGGTGGTTGGACTCCAAACCCCCCCCTCCCCCCCCCCCCCCCCCCCCGGCATTGATCTGCCGCTGGTGAAACCTTAGGCAAAACAGCTGTGATTACCTCTGCGAGGCTAGCGATAGCAGCAAACAACTGCGTCTGAGTAGTCTGTATCTGTATGATTCGGCTTGCATGGTGTGAATCATCTCCATGGTTGGAGCTCCCTGGTTTCCTCGTCCTTCATTCCCTGTTTGACTGGATGTAACATCCTCTATCACTGGTGGACCATCAAGAACAAGATTTGCGTGATTCACTAGTGTTGCCATGCCTGAAGTCTGAAGACCACTCCTCGTATTTACCATCAACTAATCTACCTCCCCAGCAGAGTCGCCTGAATGTAAGTGATGGTTCTTGCTTTAGCTAAAAATGATGAGCTGGAGAGGTAAGAATAGTCAACAGTAAGGTACAATAGGAAGGAGAATAGAGTGATCTAAGGGAAGGGTGAAGAACAGAGCAGGTGTATACAGAAAGGATAAAGACAGATACCTTGGTGACCCAGGAGATGGGGCTGATTTTCCCAGAGAGAATGTTCTCCTCTCAATTAGTGATTACCCTTTTCTCTCTCTAGGATGGCGTGTGCTCTGCTAGGATTTCACCAACCTCTCTGGGTATTGAAAGGGAATGTCTCATATTTATAAGCACCTTGGACCAATGATTAGGTGTCAGGCTGTCACCCTATAATATTATGACTCGTGTCCTTTTCCTACAACCTGACCCTACGGGTGGCGTCATCCACGACGCAGCTGACCCGCGCGGTGATGAGTCATTCCCCCTCGCAGTGATCCTCTTATTTTTTATAGCCACCAAGCCACTAGATCTCCCTTATTCTCGTTAGGGCAAGGTCGTGACCTGTTCGGTCGCGCCTATACCGCAGTCAAGCCTCAAGGTGCCCCCGGAGTCCTGCAGTAGGTATAACTACCTGGGCTAAGTTAGACTAGCTTCTCGCGTTCTCGCCCATGTTCTGGGCCGCGCTAGTCACTTGGGCCATGGGCTTTTCTTCTACTCGGATGGCCCATGGTTGTCCAAACATTGCCCTTGATGGGTCTGGAACGCGTGCTATTGAGGCACCTAGCATAAGGTGGTATCGCGTCAGTGGCCCTGCATGGAGACTTGCACGGAGTGTACCACGTGTAGCACAGGTACCGGTTCCACCAGGGCAACACCTGTCATCATCCTATTGGATGGTCAACATTGACTCTGGTCAACAGGGGGGTCGCGCGCTGACCTCCCCTACACCAAGCCACTCAAGATCTCTTCTTTTAGTAAGTTTCCCAAAAAAAATTATCAAGATTTAACAAAATCAAACCTTGATTTTATCAAATGAGAAATATGTTTGATAAAATCTCAGTTTTTTGCTTTAAAAATGGCTGAGATTTTATCAAACCTCTACCTCATTTGATAAAATCTTGATTTTATCTTCGATAAATTCTTTTGGAAAACTTAGCCGTATGTGGTCGTGGAGGCGAGTCTTATAATCGGCTAGGGAGGTTTTAGGTTCAAGTTGATGAAGCAATATAGACCCGTTCTTGGGTACTACCACTGTCGGGCCAATTTACGCCTCTTCTTTTAGTCTAAGTGTTCGTGAGAGGGCCTTAGTGCCCCGTAAGTCTGCAAATGAGCCGAGCAGTTTGCGGCTCGGCTTATTTAGGCTCGGTTCGACCCGTTTACTAATCGAGCTCGATATGTCTAACGCTACAACTTAGTCATGAAACAGACGAGCGTTAAAAGTCCTCTTCTTCGGTCACGGCGGTGTCGCACAGTCGTTACTCTACTTGTTTTTCCCTCTGTATACTTTTGTAATTAACTAGAAAAAGAAAGTAGTATCATTTTTTACAGAAACTTATACAGTATATAGTACAAGTTGATTGGACCATTCTCCAATTTGTTTGCATATTTATTATGCTCCTGGTCCAAGAATACACCAATCAAAAGCGACAGACAAACAGCAGTATAACTCTCTGGATTTCGAATATTTAATCCTACACGTATCAACCAAAATTCACTTTATTCACTAAAGTTTTAATTAAACAATTCTACTCTACCCATGACACTTTTGGTCGTACTCAGGGGCGGTTGAGAACCTATTTTATTATTATTATTTTGCGTTTCGCAGTTTGAATTGTGAATGGTAGATTTTTGGGAGCCTATTTCCATCAATGACGAGTATGAAAATTGTAATGCCGAGTTCTACGTTACAAGGAGGAAGAAACCGGACTTGATGAATTCTTAATTTTCTCTTACAAGTAACCTATATAATGCTGGCTGAAATTGAAGTTTCGAATTAGAGATTCAATTATCAAGAAATATTGTGGTGCAGGCTGCGGTGGTAGTGGCAGCGGTTGGTGGGTGGCGGCTGCGGTTGTTGGTTGGCAATGGTGGTTGGTTGTAATTTCATAAAACAATTTACGAGCAAGATGGTATTTTCTAACCAAGGAAAAAAAAGAAAAGAATCTGAGAACAAATACTGCAGAACCACTTTAGGGAAATGAATTCTTTGAAAACCAGATTTTAATTTGATTGTTTTCTACAATAGCCTCGTTTGATTCGGGTATTAAGTACCTGGGATTGGACTATTTGTATCAAATATCGCGTAATCCCTTGTTTGGTTCAGAAAAATCGCATCAGATTAACAATCCCAGCACTATTTTAGTCCAATATGTATGGTATTGTGTAATACCTGGGGGGGTGTGAGACTAAACAGTCCCGGATAAAGAAACACGGAAGGAGTTGATTCAATAATTACAAAATTGCCATGGAAACTCACCTGGTTTCATTCTTCTTCCTCTCACGCCTACTCTCTCTCTCTCTCTCTCAACGAGCTATCGAGCAAACCCATTTCGTAGAGAGACCAAATCAGCTTGCTGGATCATGATTTTCTTGTTGGATTTCGATTGTGGATCATTTCGAACCCATTTTGTAGAGACACCAAACCAGCTTGCTGGATCAACATTGTGGTTTTTGTAGAGAGACCAAATCAATTTGTACAGGTCTGTTGAACCCATTTTCTTGTTGGTTTTTGATATGGGTATACATGGATCATGATTTTCTTGTTGGTTTTCGATTTGGGTATAAATGAATCGTGATTTTCTGGGTTTTCAATTTACACAATTGGGTTTTCGATTTCTGGGTTTTTGATTTTGATTTGGGTACACTGATGCTACTCGGTCGATTTTCTAAGAGATTGAGAGAGAGTGCTAATCTAAAAAATTAGTTTGGGGAACCAAACATGGGATTGACCGAAACACGGGATATCCCAATGTTAATCCTGCACGAATCAAACAAAGGATTGAGTGACAAATAATCCCGGACTATTAATCCCAGGACTACCAATCCCACCTATTTTAGTCCGTGAATCAAACGAGGCATTAAAGGGTTTATAAATATTACTCGACTTAAAAAATGAATCGCGGCTCGAAACTGGAATTGATGAATCATAATTAAATTGTAACAAATGGTTTGGATTTTTCCCGTGGATGAGTTTTAAGTGATCGATTAATTTTGAAATCTTGGTAAAATTAACTTTAACTTAGTTCTTATTTTAGCCCAAAGTCAAACCAATTTGGTCCATCCTCACTATAAGCCCTAACACGCAATTTTTACCTTGCCTGAAAAAGAACCGAGCTGATTGTGAGCAAATTTCGGCTCGTCTCGACTTGACCTGTTTAGTAATCGAGCTGAGGTCAAACTCGAGTTTCAGGCTTGTTAAGTAAGCGAGCTGAGCTCAACACTCTAAAGCTTGGCTCGGCTCTTATGAATAGGGACGGCTCGTTAACTAGACTCGGCTTGTTAAGGGCTTGAGTCGTATCCCAACGAATCGAGGTAGAGCTCAAGTTTTCAGCTCATTTGGTAAAGGAGCATTACAAAGATCGACTCGACTCGTTTGCACTCCCTACTCACAGTGATCTACCAATCCATCACAAATTTCATATGTACAATTTTGGACCAGAATCATTAAAGGCTGATTGGCCCATCATAGAAGGCTAGCCTCCTTATCTGTACATGGTTTGTACAATGTGGTCTGTACCAGTAGCAAGGTTCATTTAACTTTTACTACAAAACTGAGTTAAAAACTGATATTTAGAGAAGCCTTTGTCCCATACATTTTTTGATTCTCTAGAATCATTTCTCTGAACCTTGTTGGGTGTACCAGCTTTTCTTTTAGTTGAAACGTTTGCATCTGTCTTGCTTTTTTTTGCATTATAGAAGTACTATTCTGATTCCCTCTCACAGTACTATTATGATTTTCTCTGCGGAAATGAACAAGTTTCACATCATATATGGCTCACCAAACCTGTATACCAAAAATCTACTCCTACACTGTTGATTTTGTTTCCCATCACAGGACTATGCTCTGTTTGGATCCTGTTGTTTTGATTCTTCCAAGAGCATCCCAACAATCTCAACAAATTTTGAGCTAAAGATATTAGTGAACAATGCATATTTTTTACTTTGCCATCTCGCATTTCTTTCAAAACTCCAACGATTCTCTTTATTACCAGAGAGAGGTGGTGAACAGTAGCTCACTAAATGGGAGAGATTATGAGAGATACTGTTCGTCCGTGTAAAATAAAGAGCTTTTTGTTAAGGCTGTTGGGGCACTGATTTGGACTTCGACTCTGACTTCGACTCTCTATTATGGCTAGAATCCCCCTTTAAAGAGACTTGTTGGGATGCCCTAACTCTATATCTTAGAAGCAACGCCTGGGTAGTGTAAAGAGAGACTGAAGGGTGAAGTTGCTGGAAAAAAAAAATTGGAAACTACCAGGTTACTTTACCAGAAATGGGTACAATACACACCCCTTATTTGGGTGTACCATATGCACCTATTGTATGGTCCAGATTGTGCCACCTCATCAACAATCGTAACATTTTTTAGTTTTTTGTAACTTTTCAGTAATATGATTCGTAACATTTTGGTGTGTCTCGTAACTTTTATAAAAAAATTCGTAACTTTTAGGGGGGTGTGTATCATGCACTCCCAAATAAGGGGTGTGTATTGTAGTTTTTTCCTAGTTTACCTGGTGCTTTATTCTTTATTCTTTTTTTTTTTCATTTACGAAATTGATTTTCGCACTTCTCTTTTTGACTGTTCATAATTTGGACACTCATTTTTGTGCTATTTGATATGAACTTACCACATTACCCTATTATTCATGACACACTGAACCAATGAAGAGGTAACATTATAAATTCACATGAATAACGATAAAAAGAAGTCCAAATAAAAAAAAAGGGTGTGAAAAAAATCACTCTCAACCAATCGTGTACTTACCTAAGTTCAGATAGACTTAACATCCAACCCATGGATACATATTAGTGGTTATCTCGCGTGGAAATATGCCTCAAGACTCTTCCTTTCTGTTCTCTAGGTTAGTAGCTTTCCTTGGTGACAGTCTTTACAGAATGGCAACACAGTATGGATTATAGCAATATTGATTTCGCACTCTCTTTTCTAATAACTACACCGTCTTTTTCGTTCTCTTCCATGTAAAATTTTACCCGTACCACTTTACTGATCTCGCTTTCATATAAAACGTTAATATTATAAATTTACATACATTATAGGAGAGAAGCAAATGTAAATTATGTAATAAAAAAATGGGATAGTGTGAAAATCAATTACTTTTGAAGAGGCCTAAATCATTTTTGTTATTTCTAATTTTACTCAAAAGACTCAATCACTTATCCTAGAACCCATATATTTCTTTTTAGTCCGTCTTCTAGCCGCAAGATGTAAGATATCTCAAAATTAAAAACATGCATAAATGATTATTTCGGATAGACTTTTTGGGTCGGTGTAAAATTGACTGGGCTTGGCCCACTACGTGCTACCGTAGCCCAATTCTATTGGGCTACCATGCTATGTCAGGTTTGGTCAACTGACCCAATTTTCATAAAACCCAGGCCCAACAGGGTATCTGGGCTGTGGGACGGGTTTCGGGCCTGGGCTCATCCAGAACATCTTGTTAAAACATCTGGGCTCATCAAGACTCCAAAATGTTCTCATTTTTTCTTTTGTTGGGAGCGGGGGACCGTAAAGACTGTGAGAGCAATTTTGTTCACCCTCTTTAAAAGAGGATGAACAAAACCTTTCCTTCTATTGGTTGAAACGTGTGGGTTCCACAACAAATTGATGTCATGTTTACCAAAAATTGTATTACATATGTAAGCATGACATCACTTTCTAGTGCCTCACACCAATTCAACCAATAGGTGGGTGAACAAATTGCATTCAAAGACTGTCTACGTTGTCAAAAGACTCGAAAAAATGAACGATTAGGGAGTCTGTCACCCAAAGATCTGTGTTTGCTATTCTAATGCACTACCAACATACATTATAGCTAGTGGTCTTGGCTTTGAACTTAAGGGTTCGGAAATGGCTACAATACACACTTATTAAAGGTGTGTACCTATTGTATGGTTCAGATTGTGACACATCAATGGTAATCGTAAATTTTTTTTAGTTTTTTGTAACCCTTCAATAATATGATTCGTAACATTTTGGTGTGTCTTGTAACTTTTATAAAAAAAATCATAACTTTTATAAAAAAAAATCGTAACTTCTATAGGGGTGTGTATGATACACACCCAAATAAGGAGTGTGTATTAGCTTTTTTCTAAGGGGTGCTTCGACATCTCAAGTTCGAATATTTTTGCCAACTACTCACGGGGCCACCTTTCCTCAGGGCCGGCCTAAGGGGTTTGAGTGCCTTAGGCCTAATCTAAAAATTGTCCTAAATTTTTTTGTTCCAACAACAATCACAATACGAGAAAGCTAAAACAATATAAAATTCTACTAAATCACTTAGAGAATACATTATCACTAAGATGCACCTAAGTAAGAATAAAAAAAAAAAACCATTATAACATTAGTATTGTGAAACATGATACACACTGTCATACATGATACTGATACACATAGAGTACACATAGCAGCCGTTAAAAAGAAAGTAAAAAAAACAATAGCAGTTAAAAACAAAAATGATACATTGATAGTCTGATACAAATTCATATACATAAAAAAATAGGGTGTTGATTTTGGGGTTTCCTTTTTTGATGCAGACACTCCAATATTTAATGAAGTTACAAAACTATCCCTTTTAAGATATAAAAATTATTGGAGGCACTCCACCCCCAAATTATCTTCTCATTTACTAAGGCACTCCAAACAGAAAAATGAACCAAAACAAAACATAAACATTACGTTCCAAACATTAAATATCCATGGCATAAACATTAGGTTCCGAACAAGAAACATGCATCTAAGTCAGATTGTTTCACGCTACTTTGCACCAAAAAAAAAAAACTAAACATTGCTTGAATTCTCCAAAATAAACAACACACAATTGAAAATGTTGATACTGCAAAATCTTCATAATAGCTGCGACAAAAGATCTTTATATTTTCGTACTCATTATCTACTATTTTCCCCTCAAAATCTTCATAACGACCGTAAATCTACATTTTAAAACTCATAGTGAGACAAACAAAACACATCACCAAAGTTAGAGAACTCTTGAGAGGAAAAGTAATAGAACTCTCAAGAGATTTTGCATGAACAAAATGATGGTTCTAAAATCATAGGCCTAAGACCACTTGACCAGGTTGTTCTAGTGCAGAACATGGAGACAATAACATAAAGACTCTACTAAGGAAACATTACATATGGAAGTAGGCAATTCAGTAACGTGCAGTAAAAGGAGATGAGCAATATTTGCTTTTTTGGAGTGCCTGAAATAAAGGAGAAAAGTAAAGGTTTTTAGAGTGCCTGGAGTCATGGAACTAGCAAAAGGGTAATTTTGGGAAACTACTGTAACTTGGAGCCCGTGTATCAAAACTGGAAGTGTGAATATTAATTTCCAAAAAATAAGCTACTAAACCCAATGTTAAAAAAGAGTAAAAATATTACTTTTCCAATTAGATTTAGGGCAAAGAGAAAGAGGGAGAGAGGGTCATTTTTAATCTGGATAGAGAAAGAGAGTGGGGGACGAGAGTCGAGTTTGTCTAGAAAAAAGATTGAAAATACAAAAGAATTTTCTTAGCTGCTCGATTTGGTCGTTTCTCATTTCTGTCGAGCGAGACTAACAGTGAGGGAGGGTTAATTTCGACATGTCATTCTTTTTTTTTTTTTTTTGAACTGCGGTTTCGATATATGATAAAGAATAAAAGAAACGGGGGTGAGAGTTTATTACTCGTTTAAAAGAAACAAAGAGTTGAGCTCTTAATTATGTTTGGATTTCTACCTTCTTAGGCCTAAAATTTTAAAATTTAGTTAGGCTACCATTTTTTCTTTCCTGGACTGCCTCTTATAATCTGTTATGTGGGCTGGGCCTAAAAAAGATTTCTACTCAATCCTAATAATAAAATGCATGAGAGTACCTCTAATTTTTTGAGTTTTTTTTTTTGGATGCCCTAGGCCAATGCCTCTTGGGCCTAGGGCCTGGGCCTGGGCCGGCCTTCTCACCTCACACGTAAGCGTGTGAAACGACTGGGGGGCAATAGAAATTAGTCCCAAGTGTGCATGCTGGCTTGGGACGTCCCCTGCTTGGAATGGATTGGTATCCTGCAAGGATTGAAAATCAGTTTCCTAACAATTAACATGTTATACATAGCCCACACACCTACCAAGTGTTCGAGTATTTTTTTGAGATTTACTTCTAAGGATTAAGATTACCGTTGCTTTGTTATTATTATGAAGTATTTTGAGATCTAAGGATTAAGTAACTTTATTGTATGAGATTTACTGGCTCTTAAATAATACTGAGATTACTACCGTGCAAAAAAATTAATACTGAGATTACACCTTAATTACCTTCAAGATTACAACTTATCTTCAGTACTATAAATATCAGTCTTATTTTTAATTACAAAAAGGGAAAACTTATCTTCAGTACTCATATATTCTCATGCAAGGTGTTCAGTTTTTCAGACGTGAGAAAAATACTTATCTGTATCTTCTCATTTTTGAGCACCGATTTCATATTTTTTGGTCTTTGCTCTTTCTATTCTACTTTTATACATTAGTTTACCTTCAGTTAAGAAAGTATTGTTCGAGAGCTTATTACTCTTCAAGTAGTTGGGCTTTTGTTGCATTCTGGGCAAACTTGTGGTTTATTACACTGGAGTTCTTTCGTAGATGACACGAATCGTCTCAAGATAGAGACCTGGTCGTGCCGCATTCCCCACCATCTCCTATCAGTAATATTATCCGCGTTAGTTCATTATAATCGCATAAAGGTAATATTCTCCAATTTTTTTCCAACACCAAGTTATGCAGTACAGAATTTTCTTTGTAGCTAGGTTCACATGCATTCATGCACATTTTCATAGATATTTCTTCTAGCCTCATGTTACTAATATTCTCTCTCTAGTGACCCCCCTCTCTCACTAAGGTATTTTCTCTTATCGGGAAGCTAGAGACATGGAAGGTGGCAACAGCTCATTCAATTCTGGTATCTTATTCCTTCACTGTATATTTCAGTTTCTATGCAATAATTCTCGGGTAAATTTTAAAAATAGTCCCCCTAGTTTATATGAAATTTCAATTTGGTCACTTTATTTTCATTTGTGTCAACTTTAACCCTGTGGTATACATTTCGTCTCATCTCGTCCTTCTCGCTAACGACGTCAATGGAATTCAATGGAAAATTTATCATTTTCTCTTCTCCAAGCAGTAAATTAAGATTCCATGCAAACTAAACGGACTATTTCTAAAAATTGATGTTTTACTTTGGAAGGATAATATCAATCACTTGACGTCCATTCGATGCATCTGCTATGGTTATTTTTGCAAATAAAAATAAAAGACACCATACGCAATATTCTCATCTCATTTCTTCTCAATTTCGTCCCTCTTGCCAACGGAACGGCATCAATAAACAAACGGAATTCAAGGGCCAAATTATCATTTTCTCTCCTACAGGGACTATGTTAAGATTCCATGCAATCTAGATGGACTATTTCTAAAATCTTACATTTTACTTTTATTTTTGCAAATAAAAATAAAAGACAATATACGTAATATTCTCATCTCATTCTTTTGTCCCTTTTTTTTTTTGGTATTGAATAGTACAAACATGTGAGAAAAATTAAAATTTTCATTATATTCCGTATGACAAATATATTAGGAAATTTGAAACGAAACCCCTTTGTTAAATGTCTTGGTATCGTACTTTTTCAGTTGGATTTTTACAATCTCGTGATTTTCTTTTCATGTGATACAAAAAAAGTTAGTTATTAGTCTTTAGGTATCTAATTTTGTTTGATTAAGAAATGGAACACTATCCAATAGTGTATTAAAACATGGTGATAGTATATTTATTTGGGGGCTTATTGATAAGATCACTCAAGTAAAAAATACAAGATGATTGAATATTGACAGCTACATGACCATTCTATTAGTCTTCAAACAATTTAACAACTAATAGTCGCGTAACGAAATACGAAGACAACCTCTTAACCTTTATATACGCTTGCAATACCGAAACTGTGAGTTGGCTTACGAAATCACCCCCAAGTTGGAAGTGCACATTATCACAAATTACAAGATTACCTAAATAGTTTTGATCAATTTTTTAAAAAAAAAATAAAGAAAACATGATACAAAGACATTTAACTAAGGGGTTGATTTTTGAAATATCTAATATATTTATATAAAATGTAAATTTAAATTTTCTCAACATATTTGATTACCTTATTTTTATTTTTTTATTTGCAAAAACAAATTAAAAGGTAAGATTTTAGAAATAGTTTCGCTAGTATACATGAAATTTCAAAAATTTTCCCCTATGAGAGATAATGACAATTTTACACTTGAATTCCGTTTGTTTCATTAATGTTATGTCAGTGAGAGGGAAAAATTGAAAGAAAATGTAAACTACATAGTTAAAATTGACATAATTAATACTAGAAGGAGGGAATTGAGAATTCAAACAAATTAGAGGGACCATTTTTAAAATTTACCATTAATTCTTCTATTCAAAAATGTAAAATGCATCTTAAATTTCCTATTATAAAATTTTGTTGGAGTATAAAATTTCCTAGAAATAGTGACCTTGCTTTTTTCATAAATTAATTCTAGACGTAGTAATTTTACTGGATTCTATGGGCTTTATATTAATTTTTTAAACCTAAAAAATTCAGCCGAACAACCATCAGAGCTGGAAAGACTGCAGAAAGAGCATGAGGAGAAAATGTGGAGAATTCAAGAGCTCAAGAACCAGATTGCTGAAACCAAGATTCGTTTGGAAAAGAAGAAACAAGACCTTCCAGAGGAGAAAATGGAAGCTTTTAGGGTGTTAACTGAGAAATACAACAACTTGAGGGATGAGTACAATGCACTCTTGGCTGATAAGTTGAACAAAGGCAATAAAAAGTAATTAAAAGTCCAGCTTATTTCTTACGGTTAAGCACATATTACAAGTGCAAAATAAATATTAGGAATATACCTCCTCCAGCTTATTTCTTACAGTTAAGCACATATTACAAGTGAAACGAGCTTTAATTAATACATGCACCACCTATCACCAAACGAAGCAGATGAGGAGTGCAGGGTTCGAACTCCAAACATGGAGGGAGGGAATCTATTCCACTCACCTCTGCCATCCTAGCAACCGCCTCGGTGGTGAATTTGTGGTCTGAAATGTAAGGATCGAACAATACTGCACATTCATAACGTTGTCCTTGCTTTGTGCTTATTTATTTATTTTTGTTAACCTCATCTTCTCTATATTTGAAAATTAATTCTTTTGAAAATTCGACTAAACCTTGCTACTAAATCGTCACCAAAGCATTTTCAAAGGAATAAAGTTGTCATGATTTCGTCCATGATTGGTTTTGTTGTTAATGTGTCCCTGTAGTATGGCTTGAGCTTAACTAAAAGTCATGCACAATAGAGATCTAGTCTCTAGTGACACCAGTATGGTCCCGACCGAATACCATTTGAGCCTCTAGTCAATGTAAACTTGGAGAAGAAAGAATCTGACCTCTCTGCAAGCTGATGTTAGATTGCAGAGAGTCGTTCGAGTGATCTAGACCGTCTAAGAGTATTTTTAATAATTTATGTTTTAAAAAGATTCTTTTTTAAATCTAAACCATTGAATGCAAAGATGAACAATTACAATATAACGACAAAGACGTACTACTGTTAGACTACAGAGAAGCCGGATCAAGAAGAAAATAGAAGAATTGGATAGATGTGCCTCCTGTATTATGCCTTTCTTGTTCCATCATTTTTTTTTTTCTTATGTAAAGTGTCTCACATGGCTAGTTCGTTGATTCCTTTGATTATTGATGCAAATATCAAAGTCCATTAGGACTTGTATGTTAGGCCATCTTTGTTTGACCTAAACCAATATTATCCTTCCTAACAAATTATGCCATTTTCGTTGAATATCAATTGCGATGCATGATATTACATTCATTGGTCAACTGCTTAATCATCGCAAGTGACAATTTAAAAGCAACCTCTCATTATAATTTTATCAACAGTGTATATGTTAAATTTTTCCTATGTTATTTAATCTCATTATATTATTTTGAAATTGTTTTGAAACTGAAGCTTGTTTTCCGAACTTGTAAGGAGCATCATCATCAGCTTCTCTATTTTAACTTTAAAGTTAAAGTAGAGAGCAAATTCTTCCAAAACTTCAAAAATCAGTCTCACCAAACAAATTCACCAATTTGAAGATTTTTTAACTTTGCTACAATAACTTAACAAATTTGGTGATCCACTGTTCACCCACCAAAAGAGGAGGAGGGAGGGAGGGAGGGAGGGAGGGAAGAGTAAAAGTTTGAATAGAGAGTCTGATTTTGTAAGCTTTTGATAAAGTGACTTGCTAAAGTTTGAATAGAGAGTCTGATTTTATGAATTTTTTGAAAAGTGACTTGCTAAATTATAAAAGGTGTTTTTGAGGTTAAATTTGGTGTTTTTTTTGGTGTGCCAAATAAGGATGCCCTAGGCAAAGGAGGAAATATTGTGTGGCAAACAATTAATAACATTTATTTTTATTTTTGTTGTTTTAGAGAAAAAGGAGAGAATTTAGAAAAGGAAAACATTCCCTCATCTACTACCTATAATAAAAGCCGCAGTTAGTGTTTTCCTCATGCAGCTCTACTCAATTGACGAAACTAGACAAGGTTTACCAAAGTTTTTATTTTTATTTTTATTGATCGACAGGTTTACCAAAGTTATTACCTACAAATCTTTAACACAAAGCTCAAGCACAAAGGAACCAAATACCGCCCCACCATCTCAATTTGCTTTCTGTTTCTCCTGTCCACACACGTTGCCTCAAAACCATGCAAAGCTGCCACAAAAGAACAACTGAAAATCCAGATGCAATCCACTACACCGCTTCGAACCCCTTAAACCAACCTTGTACAACCACTGCAAAAAAAGGCACAGACTCCTAATGCAAATCTGCCGCCGCAAAACTCTACGGCAATAGTTGCCAGGATTTGGCAACATAAGTGCAAATATACTAACCGTCTATATATATTGGGTATCTTTGTTTGATTGCGGAAAAATATTCTTGTTTATAAAAAACTTTTGATGAACAAAATAACACCACTCGAATACATATAATCATAAACCTTTTATGAGTATTTCATTTTTTGTCTGATTACCTTCAATTCCTCACTTAGCGATCGAAGCGTCTCGCCTCCTTAATGATTCACCCTTGCAACTCTTTTCTCTCTATGTGTTTTACTTTTGTGAGACACTAAAAAATTCTGATGGACAATCTTTTGTGTCTAACGTCTATTAAATAAACTCTCATAGATAGAGTTTGCAATTAGGTGGGATCCTTAGGGATCTCTATCTTTCAGTTGTGGGAAACAAATAAAAAACTTATAGTTTATTTGTATCAGGATAACACTTATCCTATATATTCTATTTTTTTTAATTATCTCATAAAGAAATAATTATATAGCTTCTAACAATAATGTCCATCAACACATTGCAATTGGACACCCTGAAAATAGAGAATTATAAGTGAGGCCCTTTCCTACAATTGTCTACTAATTTTCTTCCACCAACTTATATTCCCATAGCTAATAGGCATGGATAAATTCACACCGTCAAAATCCTAGCTCATGCACGATATTCTTAATTTTCACTTTCTAGTCGGACCCAAAAGCAATTCAAAAATTCTTTTGTAGTATAGTATATATGCATATAAATTAGTAAAAATATTTTATTAAAACACACTGGCCGGTTTTTTTCTGGTCCAACATTAATGTGAAAATTACGTGAATATACTTTATCACTTTGAGAATGATGGATTCCTTGTTAAACACTTATACAAATTAACTATCGTCCACATAACCCAACATGTCTGTACATAGCCTTTTATTCAGCATCACCGACTGGCAATGTCAAAGTTAAATGAATAAACAATTAATTTATACAAGCCTCTCAGGTCAAAGGAAAATAAGTGACTTGTAGTAGAACTACCTTTTCCAATCTGACAGTGTTCCTTCCATAGGTGTTCTTAAACTGATCTTTTCAATGAATGTACATGCTACATATCATCCACTTGTTTATTTAAGGTCACTACCTCAATGATGGAGTAAATCATCCTATCGTATTGCAACATAACAAGTGTAAGCCATAATAGGTGTGAGGACCAATCAACACGCATAGCCTAGAATATTATTGGTCTACAAGGCGCTGAAAAAACATAACTCCCCGCCTCTGGTTCATTAACCGTTAGCATGCTTTTTAATTACTACACTGTTACCCAAGGGGCCTTATGTTCACACCTTATGTGACATTAAATAATAACGTTACCCAAAATAATAATCTACAAGAATGCAAAATAAAATGTCAAACAAATTAATGAAAATAAATAATAATTGGTTTTTGGACCATAATTCTAACAATCTTCACATAGTGAGCTAAATTCGGCCCTTACGACGATTTCCTCTGGACTTTGAGGTAGTTACCGACTACGAGAACAAGTTTTTCCGCTTTTTGACTACTGTTTCCTTCTTTCACACTCCGGTGTGAAAGTTAGAAATGAATGTGCCGCGTGGAAGCCATTAGTTTTGAGATGAATGAAAGTTTTTAACTATTTTCATTGGTCGCTGCAGTTTGCATCACTGAATGTTTCGGCGGAAATTTCATAGATGTAAAATGGCATGCCAAGTGCTCGACTAAATGGCCAAGTGAGAATGGCGAAAAAGAAGTATGGTTTATTTCTAGCATCCTTGCCTCCGTTCGTTGTGGGCCGAGGATTGAAATTCTATGATTTTTCAAACACGGCTAATATAATGATACATAAATTAGATTCCCTTTGGACATAGTAATTTTCATATTTCTTTTGTGCTCAATAGAACTTGATTTTTTTTTCCCAAACATGCTATTATCCTGTAGTAGGGAATTTATACCTATAGTGGTTTTGTTGAATGCTTGGAATTTCATAAGGACAGTGGTTACATTTTGCTACAGTTAGTTTTTATTAGAAACGTTGAGATGTTGAGTGATTGGCAAATTTGTGTAATCAAATCCTATGGTAGAGATTTATATCTATAGTAGTTTTCTCGAATGCTTGGAATTCACATGGATATTACTTACATTTTGCTACGGTTAGTTTTTGTCAGCATAATTTACCTCATTGACAATCAGTGGTATATGGCCGACTTTAATGCACGCTGTTAGTTTTCACCACAAACGACTTCAATGCACGCTGTTAGTTTTTACTAGAATACTTTGCGCAGCATTGGACAACAACAATATATGGTGAAAATCCCAACTCTGCCCTATTAGTTTTTATATAACCTAAGATATATATAAAAATTTAAGGATACACCTCTATTAATTTTTCTCCTCTCAGTTCGACACCTTTCTGAATGAAAATCCCAACTTTGCCCTTCTCTATACGCTTCATGTCTTATTCATTTTAATTTAATTTCGAAGTTTCTAAAACTTCTTTAGAATCAAAACTTGAAAGTTGTCTTTTTTCTCATTTAAATTAGTTAATATTACTTCTATTTTGTCTGCAAAACCAGAACCAAATAAGAATGATTTCTTGTTTGAAATTTCTCCCGCATTAATCAGAAGCAAATATTTTCGATACTATAGTTATTTTTAAAGCAATCTCATATGATGCGAGTCTCATATATGTACAATATTATATGCATTACAGATAACCATTGTATTAATTTTTTGGGGCAGTTAATTAGCTATCCTAAACAAATAAAAAGGTTATGATCCCATCCTAATGTTTTTGAATTGTTATGATTCCATCCTGACTTCTAATTAATACCGAAAAGGCCCTTGCAATGTAATTTGACTCTTTTGCATTTCCTATATTAAATTAACGAATTTTGATAACTTATTTGGTCCTAAAAAACCATCCCATACCATTTGCATCTAACTCGTTGCATTTCCATATACTAACGGATTAAAAAAACATTTTTGGTCCTGAAAACCATCCTACACTCTTTGCTTCCCTACTTTCACGGTAACAAACAAAAACTTTCCCATATCCTCTTTCCATTTCCCCCTCTTCAGTTACCTCAAATATAAATCGATCATATCTCAAATCCAAATGTAATTCCGGATTCTATGGTCTCCTCCCACCATCCCATAACCCAATTTCCCACCTTCCACCATCCCATTACCCTGATTTCAATGTCCCACCATTCCGTTTTTTGAGGAAAAAATCTCAGAATTTGCAGTTGCCAATTGTATCCACATCAATAGTAAAACGGTTGGATAGACGGTGGAAAGTCGAGGTCCTACATGGAGGCAACCAGGTATTTAGGGTCGCCGGTTGAAACCCACCACCACCAAATGGATACTCATTGGTTTAAAACCCTAACCGACATGGCCCATAAGTTTTGATTTTTGTTTCACAATCATCAATATGTTTTTAGCGATGTTCGAATCACAATTCTTTTTTGTACAAATCGATTGGAATGGCGATATCGATAATGGATTTTTTACCCCTGCGATTAAAATCGATTGAGGGATGGAAAGTGTTGTATGGTTTTGGAAGGTAACATTATGCAAGAAATCTATAGGGTTTTTTTAACTCAATTTCCATGGATTATGGAAAATGTTTCTACCTTAGCAAGGTTAATTTGGAGCTAACATGGGCTTACCCGGTTAGGATTTTTGGCATAAATTGTGGTGATGAATTTGTAAGCCTGCACCATGGTTGCAAAGAGGCGGTGTAGTTTGTTACCCTGATTTAGTTATCATGTTACGGTTTTTTCATTAATTATTCATTTACCATTCATTTAATTACATGGATTGTTGATTTACCATTTTCAAACATGAGTATGGGATCAATGGAAAGCCAATAAACCATGTTCCCAAATGGGAAATGAATACATTAAATATGAGTTCTTGATTTATCATCTTCACAAGTTCGGAAACCATACATTAATTATGGTTTATTAATTAATCGTATTTAATCCAATTTTAACTTGTAAACATGGTCTATTAGTTATATTGATTTTTGATTTACCATTTTGAACATGAGTACGAGATTAATGGCTTAATGGTTTTCTTAGGACTATAGAATTTGAAATTCAAAACAACCTTCGGATGGGTAAAAGAAACAACTAGATTTCAAAAATTAAACAATAATGGAAATAGGACGGAAAGCAGGATGATGGCCAAATTTGAATTGACCAAATTAAAATCATCCTATAATTGATGTTAATAGGATGGAAAGGAGGATGATGGCCGGATCTTTAGCTCTATTAGTTACTACTACAGATTAACATTAAAATAAAATATATACTCCTACATAATTAATAAGGGCAATAAGGTCAGAAAATACACTTACAGGATGGAATCATAAGGATTCAAAACGCATATAATCGCATCATAATAGTAATATTCTTATAGGATCCCTAATTAAAATTCTCTAATTTTTTTTTAATACAGAACAAAAGACAAAAGAAGAAAATGGAGTAAGAACAAACAAAACAAACAAAACAAACTTACCATTTTACGCAACATTTGAAATGTAAATTAGAGGAAAACATGTGCCGGAAGAGCCATCTCTCTCTCTCAGACTCTCTTCCTTCGAACCTAAGGTAGACGGCCAAAGACAATACCAAAACAAAAGATCGATATAGACCACATCCCACAAATCAACCGACAACCCATCTTGCTTATAGCGTGTTGTTATTGATAACTGATGAGAATCATAAACACCAACACTCCGATTTGATGACGCCAATCTTGGTATATTGCCGGCTTTGGTAGATCACAAATCCAATCCTAACGGTCAGCTTTCCACTCTTATTTCATTCTATTTTTCTGGGTTTTCTTCAATCAACACTGTTATGTATTCATCAAATTCAAATACCGAGTTTTCTAGGTTTCCCAATTCAAAAGAAGTTAATTCAGAAATTGGCGTGAGTAGTGAGCCGCTAGGGTTTGGAAAGCCGGCAATTGGCTCGGTGGCTTCGAGCCGTTCGAAGCCGAGACTGGCGAAATTGAGAAAACCGAAGGGTAGAATGGAAGCAGGTGGTAAAAATGATTTTGGGTTTAACCCGTTTCGACCTGGTTCAGATGATTCCGTTCCGGAAATGGGTTCTTCAGTTTTGGGGAAGTTGAATTTTGGACATGTTGGCAGTAGTGAGAATTTTGTGTTTGGAGGCACAAAGAATACCAATGTGGAGAACTCTAGTGGGTTTGTGGCAAATAAAACTCTTGATGACATGGGAAAATTGAAAATTGGAAGTGATCAAGAGGTTGTGAGTACTGCTGTGTCAAAATCAAATGGGAATGATAGTGAGAGTTTTAGTCATGTTGGGAGCTCTGCTAAAGAGATTCCTGTATTTGGAGGTGCCTTTAATGGGAGTGGCATTGACAAAAGTGCGGTGCGTAAACTCCCGGAGGAGATTGGGAAGTTAAACATTGAGGGTTCAGCAAATTCTGGAAGTTCTAAGAATGTGAGAGATGAGAGTTCTAATTTAAGTGCACCGAATAAAACCTCTTTCATCTTTGGAAGTAGTGAAGATGCTGCGAAATCATTTGGTATTAGCGTGGCTTCGGAACTTCCAAATGAGTTGAACAAATTAAACATTGGTACGGGTAGTAGTTCTTTGGGCAGAAGCTCAGCAGCAAGCGTACTTCCTGAAAAGATGATGAATTTGAACATGAAGGACCCTGTGAATACTTATGGTGGTGAGAGGAAAGATGATAATTTCAGTGCCAATGACCAGAGTGGCTTTGTTTTTAGTAATGACAGAGGATCTTCTGGTATTTTCTACGGGAGAGCAGATAGTATGTTGTCTGATGAGATGGAGAAGTTGAATATTGCAAAGCAGGGTGGGGATAATACAGGTCAAAGACAGACTTGTTTTGCGGAGGATTCGATTGGAAATTTGGGCAATACGAATTCCGATGATCTTTTCAAACCAGTTCGGGATTTTATTGCGGTGCCTTCGATTGTCAGACCTGAAAAGAAGGATGAGTTTAATTTTACGAGCGGTTGGAATGGTAAGGGAACTCCACATGTGGAATTCACTACACCAAACCTGAAAGGAAACATTTTTCCTGGCTTAGATAAGAAACTGGAGTTCAGTGCGAAACTGGAGTCAACTAAGGATGTCAGGTCAAAGAAAAGAAGAGGAAAATTGAAGAAACCCGCCTCAGCTCAACCATTGTTTGGGATAGATTTTGTCTTTCCGAAAAGTAGTTCACAAGAAAATCCAGACTCCTTTGATGTGTATTCTCCTATGGACGTTTCTCCATATCAGGAGATATTAGCCGACAATAAAAGTTCAAGAGAAACTTCTGTGACATCAGAAGAGGCCTTCCATCCTTTTATCAATGATGCCTCATGTGAGTCACACCAAACAGTTCCCAATGATGCAACAGACGAAGATTTGGTTTTTGCAACTCAACGAATGGATATTAACATTGATGACAGGAAATGTACACAAACAGAAGTGGGAGACTCTGAATATAGGTTTGGTAAAGAAGATGGTGCTAGAAGTCCTTCACTAGAGTCTGTTGTGGGGGCTGATAGTGAAAGCTTTAAGATTGCGAATGAGCAGTTAGAATCTTGTACTGATTCCTTTGTTACGGCTACAGATAACGAAGTGAGTTCCAGATTGAGGATTGAGAGGCAAGAAAGTGATGAGAAGATGCAATTTAGTTTTACTTCAGCTTCAGAAGATGTTGCTGGGACCAGCTTTATGTTTGCTGCATCCTCCTCTCTTCAAGGTCAATCATCAGCCGCAACGCGCCACCAAAAGAAGAAAAATCGTGCAAAAGTTGTTCAAGAGTCATATAGTAGTTCCACTCCTAATACCAAAGTTCCACCTGCACCCTCCTCTATACAGTTTTTCCCAAACTCAGACACGACTTCACTTTTGTCCCCCAGGCGGGGTCAAAGAGGAGATATACCCTCTTCACTCAGCAGCAGGAGGGATAAAACTGAAGCAGTTGAGCAAAAGGAAAACAAGCAAAGCTCCACTCCTGCTGCAAGCATTGCAGCTCAGGAAGCTTGTGACAAGTGGCGACTAAGGTGAGTTTTATTTCCAGTCATCCCCTTCAGGGTTGGAGTCAGAATTCTTAATGTGACTGGAGTTCTTAAATGGCATATTTGTCGATGTGGAATTGAGAAAATAGGTTTTTACTAAATAAAAACATGGAATCTCCATGTTGATTTTGATGAGATAAGAATCTGATATTCAAAAGACTCATGATTTTCATATTTTGGAAGTGACATGATAGTGTGGTTTGGAATGCCACTATAGATGTATCTTTTTTTTTTTGGCAAATAAGCTATCATTCATCCACATATCTCCATTCCATTATGGAGTTGTTATTTGACAAACGTCATATTAAAAAATGCCTTCAAAATGGCGAAACTGCTTCCTGGCCCATGAAACCCCTATTTTGGGAGTGCCTGACCCTGGTATGGATTTTGGTCTACTACGTCATATGGGATATGAACCCGCAATGTGGAGTACCATATGACAATGAATAGGGTTTTTGTGTTACTTTGCGTAAACCGGGAATGAATTGTAATGTATCACCTAATGGGAAAAAATGTTTTTACTTGACGGGATGCATGGGGCAGTGTCACCTTTGGCGAGGTAGCTTGGCACAGTTTCATAACTTTAGTGGGATCAAATTAGAAGAACAAAATTTAAATGTATGACATTAACAAAATTTGTGGAAAAGTCAGTGACTGTACCCGCTTGCCCTTGCTTGTCTCCACCCTTAATCTTTTTGACATTTCGGCCAAAACTTAAGGATGGAAGTTGCTTAATTATTATCTCGTGTACCAGTTTTGCTCTAGCTGGCAGACGGGCTCATGTTGCCCTGTGAGATGTTTGTAGTGTCAATATTAAGGTGTGAGTTGTGGCTGTTCTTGGTTGAGAATGTTGGTTTTGATTCATATAGGGGAAACCAAGCCTATGCAAATGGAGATATGTCCAGAGCTGAGGATTATTACACACAAGGAGTGAACTGCGTTTCTGAAAAAGAGAACTCTAAAAGCTGCCTTAGAGCCTTGATGCTGTGCTATAGCAACCGTGCAGCGACACGTATGTCTCTTGGAAGAATGAGAGAAGCACTTGCAGACTGCATGCAGGCTGCTGCAGTAGATCCCAATTTTCTCAGGGTGCAAGTACGAGCTGCAAAGTAAGGCGTCCTCGTCTTTCATGACAATTTCAGCTTATGTTTGAAATTAAAATCTTTTTTTAGCTGGAATCAATTCATTGTCGAAATTCATATTTTTCTAGCGCTTAAATTTTCTTGGTATGAATTTTCTGACAGACTGATTTGTTGGATAGATCTTTTTATGTCGAAATCATTCTCATGTAGAGCGTTACTTTTATCATATCATTCATGTTGTTTCTACACTTTTAGTGGGAGGGGAGTGAGAATGTGGAGCAGATTGGGTCCTACTTTTTCTTTTTGTAAACTGAGACAATCCAATTGGGAGGTAAAAAGTTAGGGTTTCATTCTCATTACATAGTACTTATACAAGAGGGAAAAAGATGAATTACAATATGACTGTAAACTACTAATCTAATTACATGAGTAAATAAATACAACCCAATTACACGTTGACACCGACAACTTAACACTCCCCCTCAAGTTGGTGCGCAGATATCAATTAAGCCCAACTTGAACACACTGGGGTGGAAACTCTTGCTGCCAAGCCCTTTTGTGAAAATGTTAGCTAATTGATTTTCAGATCGCACAAAAGGCATATATATCAAACCCCTCTCAACTTTTCCTTTATGAAGTGCTTGTCAATCTCTATATGCTTCGTTTTGTCATGTTGAATAGGATTGTGAACAATGTTTATGGCAACTTTATTGTCACAATAGAGTTTCATAGGACCACTATCAAAAAATCCCAAATCATGTAACAATGTTTGGAGCCACAAGAGCTCACAAACACTATGAGCCATAGCTCTATACTCTGCTTCTGCACTAGACTTGGCAACCACTGATTGCTTCTTACTTCGCCAAATGACCAAATTTCCCCTAAGAAAAGTGCAATAGCCAGAAGTAGCTCGTCTATCATCCACAGAACCAGCCCAGTCAGCATCAGTAAATGCCTCCAACCGCAGGTGACCGTGATTAGGGAACAGAATTCCTTTCCCTGGAGCTGATTTGAGATACCTCAAAATACGATAAACTGCATCCAGATGTGGATTACGAGGATCATGCATAAACTGACTAACAACACCCACTGCATAAGTGACATCTGGTCTAGTGTGAGCTAAGTATATCAGTCGACTTACGAGTCGCTCATGTCTCTCCTTATCAGTGCGCTCCCCTGCATCTCCACTAAGCTGATGATTTGCCTCAAGAGGAGAATCTGCAGGTCTACAACCCAACATGCTTGTTTCTTTCAATAGATCAAGTATAAACTTCCGTTGGGAGATAAAAATACCTCTATTAGACATTGTCACTTCCATTCCAAGAAAGTATCTTAGTGATCCTAAATCCTTAATCTCGAACTCTTGAGCTAGACTAGACTTGAGATTAAGAATCTCATCCACATCATTGCCGGTCATTATTATATCATCAACATAAACATTAAGGACAACAATCTTACCAGCACCTTTCTTGATGAACATAGCATGATCTGCATGGCTATGTTTGTATCCAAACCTCAACATAGCCTTTGAAAACTGGCCGAACCAAGCTCTAGGTGACTGCTTCAACCCATAAAAGAGCCTTTTTCAATCTACACACCTTTCCCTCAATCTGAGACGAAGAAAAACCTGGTGGGATAGCCATATACACCTCCTCCTCTGACTCACTATGGAGGAATGCATTCTTCACATCAAACTGTTGGAGATGCCAATTCAAACTGGCAACACGAGAGTAGAGCTCGCACAGAGTTCATCTTTGTTACTGGAGCAAACGTCTCCTCGTAGTCAATACCATAGGTTTGAGTGAAATCGTTGGCAACAAGTCTTGCCTTGTATCGCTCAACTCAACTGTACCATCAACATTTTGCTTAACAGTAAAAACCCATTTGCATCCCACTGGCTTCTTCCGTTCCGGAAGTGATACTAGCTCCCAAGTGCCATTCTTTTTCAAAGCCGTCATGTCTTTTGCCTTAGCTCCTTTCCACTTCGGTATCATGAATGCATCCTGCCAATTCTGTGGAATAGATATAGAAGAAAGAGACGAAACAAAGGAATGATACGAAAGAGCTAAACGATCATAAGAGACAAACTGGGAGATGGGATGTTGAGTACATGATCTAACACCTTTCTGAAGAGCTATAGGAAGATCATCATAATTATTAAGTGGAGGTTTAATGGGAGAAGAATCATTACCATATGAGTGAGCTGAGGAGTTCGGAACCAGAGCAGGCGATTGTGATTGACAAGGTGGTAGGTATCACACAAGACTTTCTGTTTTTCCTACTGTAGGTCTTGAGGTTAGACCCTTGCAGCCGTTGTATATATTCCTCATCATCACCACCAGTGTCATGTGTTGTTTTTACGGTAGCTACTAGTTCCTCTCCAGACTTTTCCTTCTCCCCCTCACCATGATTATAAAACAGTTTCTCCCCCTCACCATAAAACATCTCTTCCTCCTTCCCATGCTCCCCCTGAAGAGATGGAGTAGAGGGAGAGAAAAAAGACTATGTTTCCCAAAAAGAGACATCCATAGAAACAAAAAACTTTCTAGAGTGAGGATCATAATATTTATAGCCCTTCTGGGTAGGGTAGGAGAGTACCCAATGAAAACACATTTATTGACTTTAAGACCTAACTTGCCACCAGAGGGGCGAGGTGCATGAACAAAACACACACAACCAAGAACTCTTTGGGGAAGAGTCTTGACACGAAAATTGCTAGGGAGACACTCAAGAGGAGTTTTAAAGTGAAGAACACTGGATAGCATGCGGTTTATAAGATAAGTTGCAATTAAAATTGCTTCTCCCCATAAATATTTGGTAACATCCATGGCGAACAAAAGAGAGCGAGCCACCTCAGCAAGATGACGATTTTTGCGTTTAACAACTCCATTTAGCTGTGGAGTGTCAACACAAGTCGTCTGATAAAGAATACCGTTCTCATCTAGAAATGACCTAAAACTCCTATCTATATATTCAGTACCATTGTCAATACGAAGAATTTTAATACTCATATCAAACTGAGTGCGTACTATAGCATGAAAAGATTTAAAACAAGAAAAGACTTCACTTTTTGAATTAAGGAAATACAGCCAAGTAACACGAGAATAACAGTCAATAAAAGTGACAAACCGCCAATAACCTTTAAAAGTAGTAACTGGGGAAGGACCCCAAACATCAGAATGGATAACCATAAACGGAGAATCACTCCTTTTATTAATAGGTGCATAAAAAGATGTTTATGTTTCCCAAGCTCACAAGCTTCACAAAAAAATTGACTTTGAGAATAATGTTTACTTAAATTAGGAAAAAGTCTCTCTAAAATCCCAATAGACGGATGACCCAATCTACATTGCCACTGATGTAACATAGAGAGAGCGGAACTAGTATCTGCTTATTGAGCTAGACCACATGATAGAGATGAATAATGAGGTTGATGAGGTGCAGATTTCAAAAAAATGAAAAATAGAGTCCACCATGTGCTTTACCACTACCAATGACCTTTCCCGTACCCAGTTCTTGAAAAACACAATGCGTAGGAAAAAAGGTTACGGAACAATTTGCAGAACGAGTAAGACTATTAATAGACAGAAGATTAGTGGTAAAATTTGGAATATGTAGAACTGAAGAAAGAGAAATAAAGGGAGAATAGTGAACAGAACCTTTCCCTAGAATGACCCGTCTGCTATTCGAACCTTATCCTTACCAAAACAAGTAGAGTAAGAATTAAACACAGAGGAACAACCTGTCATATGATCTGAAGCACCAGAATCTATAATTCAAGGAATAGCAGAAGAGGCAGTAAATGCATTGACTAGGGTACCTATGTGAGCAAAATAGGATGAGGTGGGAACTGCTGTGGAAGAGGAAGCTACAGTAGATGGAGAATCAGCCCGAGCCATAAGGCGCCTGAGAGCTTGCATCTCCCCCCTAAGAAAAACCACTGACATGATCAGAGGACACCACAGCCCAAGCACTGAACCCAGAATCAGACGATGAAATAGCAAGTGCAGACTCTGAAACATGGGCCTAGGCCTGAGACTTCCAGCAAAAGTCCCTAGTATGGCCAGTGTTGTGGCAATAATCACACTGAAGTGACTCACGATCAGTAGACCCACTGCTAGCACTAGACTGCGACTTACCACTCTGTGAAGTAGGAACAAATCCTCTAGTAGAACCAAACTGAGCCTGAGGACTGGCAACCAAAGCGGAGCGATTAGAAATAGGAGTATGCACCATAGCACCCCTTCTACTCTTCTCCTGCTAAACAATAGCATAAGCTTCACCCAGTGATGGAAATGGAATACGACCCAACACCTGCACTCTAATCGGATCATACTCCATATCAAGCCTACCAAGCAAGTCATAAACACGCTTTTTCTCCAACCTTTTCAACCAATTAGCAGCATCTTTAGTACAAATAGCCTGAAATCCCTGATAAAAATCACATTCTTGCCACACTCCACTCAACTCTGCATAATACTCAGCTACAGATCGATGGTGTTGATCCAAAGTACGGAGTTTCTTCCTCAACTCAAAACACTGAGCATCATTAATCTGCTGAGAATAGGTTTGGGCTGCAGTAGTCCAAATCTTGTGTGGAGTATCAAGGAGCAGAAAAGTATGGCGAATATCAGCTATCATAGAGTTAAACAACCAGGCCACGAACAAATATTTATGAGACTTAAATTTTTTAAGTGCAAAAGCCTCTGTAGGTTGAGTAACAGGACCCTCTATGAACTCTGACATCTCTCTAGCTTCAATAGCCAAAGTGAAAGTGCGAGACCAAAGTAAATAATTTGTACCATCCAACTTTATAGGACAAATATCCAAAGGAACATTCTCCAATTTTTTTTCAAACTGGCCTGACACATCCTTAGCACCAGAAGTCTCGGTCTCAATAATTTTTGATTCCTCAGACATGTTAAAATCAAACAGAAAACGATAAATAGGGTTGGAGATAACTCAATCAACAACAAAATAGGTGTTTTCAAGCTTACCCAGCCGATTCGGAGGAAACCCAGTCAGTTTCGAACTCAAAAAACAGCAACGGAGAGACTAGTTGAAGGTTGAAAAGTCAGACAGTGATCGCCGGAGGTCTATAGTGCTCATCGGAATAGCTACAGTGGTTGTCGGAGGTCTATAGTGCTCGTCGGCTGTTGTACAGTGAAAACGACAATGACCCAGTGAACTTTGAGTGCTGTAGAGGCCAAACGGTGAATACCTGTGACCGTCAGAGGTCGCCGGGAGGTCGGCGAGTGATGTCTGGTGGTTGCCGGCTATGAAGCACGGATACTCTATTTTGATCTCTGTATCGCGTATCGTACGCGTATCCAACACAGATACGCTCGGATACGCTCCAGATACGTATCGGATATGTTTTTTAGAGTATCCGTAATTTAAATTAAATTTTTATTATTCGGAGACGTTTTGGATACGCTCCGATACGTTACCGATACACTCGGATACGCTCCCAATACGTTACCGATACACTCGGATACGCTCCCGATACGTATCAGATACGTTTTTAGAGTATTCGGATACGTTTTTTTTTTTTTTCCTGTGCTGTAATGGTGGAACTTGTCTAATGAAATTTTAGGAACTAAAAATTATATATATTTATAATATATATATTTTTATATTCAACGTATCCCCCAACGTATCGTATCCTGACTTTTTGGAAAAATCGCGTATCTGCGTATCCGTACCGTATCCCTATCTCGTATCCGTATCCGTGCTTCATAGGTTGCCGGTGTTTGTCGGCAACAACCTAGCGGGTATCAATCTTGTACAGTGGTTGACTGGCAAAAGCTTCAGTCGAGTGCTACATGAGTTGATTAGAAAATCACCACGTAAGTCGTTTCCAATCTCTGTCTAGCGCGTTAAGTTTTGATCCTGAAAAATTGTTGTTGCTGTTGAACAAGGAAAGGAGACCAATGAGTGACTGTCGAACAAAAATCCTAGGTCAACAGTCAGCGTTGATCACTTGGTCGACAATCAACGGAGTTTATGACGGTGGAGAACACTCAACATTCGATAATTATTAAGGAAAAAAAGATTGGATCAAATGCCCTGATACCATGTAAACTCAAACAATCCAATTGAGAGGTAAAAAGTTAGGGTTTCATTCTCATTACGTAGTACTTATACAAGAGGGAAAAAGATAAATTACAATATGACCCTAAACTACTGATCTAATTACATGAGTAAATAAATACAACCTAATTACATGTTTACACCCACAACTTAACAATTTTCCAGCTGATGTATCTGGACTGTAATTCTTGATGTTTGTTGTCGTTGTCGTTGTCAATGAATGAAATTTTGCACATATATTTCTGTTGTAGTTCGTGTTTTACTATGGCGCGAGGTGGTTGTGCATCCTATGAGTGTATTCAATTACTCATAGATGCTTCTCTACATTTGCTGGGATGCCAGTTCTCTGCTTTTAAGTAAAATAAGGGAAAAGTCGCCTAGCAGGTACCCATTACTGGGTGTGTGGGTGGGATGAATTAGGTATAGACAATAGACTATGCCCCGATCCAGATTTTAGTAGGGCTGCTCAAAAAAACCGATGAACCGTGAATCCGGTCCGGACCGAACCGATGCGCACGTTTTGGATTTTAACCGTGGATTAATGGTCCGGACACAGATTCAAAAAATAAAAAACCGTGACTCGCGGTCCGGACACGGATTTTGATTTTAAAACCATGGATTAACCGATCCGGACCGTGAGATTTTTATTATATATAATTTTAAAAATAAATAAATATATATGTATAAATAAATAATTTTACCACTTTTGTAGCATACTTTGTTTGGAATTCAAAAATGATATCCGGGTTTTGTGCTCTTAACTGTCTTTTAAGATGCGTTTGTTGGCATGTTTAACAAGTTTGATGTTTACACTTTACAACGCTCAAGCTCATATTTATAGCCTACTGGGTTTGGAATTCCAAAATGAATTTTGGGTTTTGCTTTTTGGCTATCTATTTTGATTCCATAATGTTCAAGTTTAGATTGTTCAATTAATTTGTTGGAATGTTTAATAAGCTTTCATTATTTCTTTCCAACTCTTTCTCCGTTGATGATTTATATTCTCATCTACTGACTATACTACTCAAGTGTTTGTTTCAATCTTGAGTTTGGGTTTTTGAATGAGTTGATGAATTTTTTTTAGAATAAATTGAAAATCCATGGACAAATCCGGAACCGATCCGTGACTCGCGGATCGGATTGGAACCGAACCGTGAGACTCTTGGATCGGACACGGATTTTATTTTCAAAAAACTGTGACTCGCGGATTAGGATTGGATTCATGCCAATCCGGACCAATCTGGACCGTGAGCACCCCTAGATTTTAGTAGGTTAGGTTTTTTACGACTGGACCATTGTGGTGACCCCTAGTTCTCTGCTTTGAAGTGAAGCACCAAAAAGGGTTCTAAACTTTTCTACCCTCAACTTGTTTGCTATTTATCACTGGTCTCATAGTCTCTGCTTATTTTTCTTTACTAATTGGATGCGACATTGAGTACCCCCAATAATGATGGATTTTAACCCCCCAAATGTTTGCGTTCTTTTAGTTGTTATCTGGCTCTTGGGGAAGTTGAAGACGCGTCATGGCATTTCATGAAGTGCTTGCAACCAGGAAGTGAAGCCTGTGTGGACCAAAAGCTAGTAGTAGAAGCCTCTGAGGGCCTGGAGAAGGCGCAGGTATAGCAATTATTTTCGTCATTATGTTGTCCCATAATTTGTAACATCATTCAATGAGGGAATACCTGTCCAGTAAATGCATCTAAATTGAGGACAACTTATCTAAATCATCTTTCTGTAGTATATGATGAATGTAGTACCCACCAGTAGTTTGCTGATCAAGATGTCTTCTTCTGAAGAAAAAGAAGGAACTATGGGGTTACAATATATGTCTGCTTCCTTCTGTAGGTGTTCACGTGTATTATATTATGAACATAGTTGAATGGTATATTATAAAGTTAGGGTTTGCAGACAAAAAAGAAGAAAGGAGGAAGAGAGAGAAGAACGTGAAAAGAGGTAGAAGCGTTGACTAGCATCTACACGCCACAATGTATTTATATCAAGATACGAAGAGAATTACAAGAATACCCTAGGTAACATATAGAGTTAAGAAGCAATAAAGAAAATAGAAGACTCTTTAACAAGCAGCAAAGACATGTCTAATCTCGATGGCACACAAGAAACTGAAGATAAGGTTTGGAGTTGGGGGTTAGGGTGCTTTAAAAGCGGGCTTGGCGAATGAGGATGGTTTTCTCTGAGAAAAGATTTGATGTTGTGTTTAGTTTGATTGCAACAATTAGTAGATCTTGGGTTATGTAGCAGCACCAAGAGCTGGATGGCTAACAATTTGATCTTGTCATGGTAAAAGAATAGGAATGCTGATCATTTCTTTTTTCTGGTAAAAGTATATAATTGTATACTAAAAAACAGTAAAACACAGCCACGCATGAGGCAGTCCAACAGCCAAACCAAACAAGGCAGTCAAAGAACAGAAACAAAACGAAGGCCGAACAACAACAAGAGCAGAACCTCCCACAAAACAACCAAATAATCCTAGAACTCAACCATCTCTAGTTCTAACATTTCTAATGATATGGTAAGAAATATGCCAATTGGAACAAAGCTGAAGAGCAGCAGGGGACTGCTTTACATTTCTCCACTAGCAAGCTTTCCCTGTCAACTCCTCTGCAATGATTTGAAAGACAGCCTCCTGAGTTCTCTGTCTGGATTGAAACACTCTGGCATTCCTTTCTATCCAAAAAGGTGATAAACAGATGCTGCCAAGGCCAGCCTTAGTAAAGCTGCAAAAAGCCCATATGCAGAGGTATAAGTTTTGCAGATCATAATCTAGCGGTTGGCTATCTCTCTTCTGATTGGTCGTACTTGGAAGGGGTTGGAAAAAGCAATATATTTTGTTCCATATGGCAAAATGGTATGTAGCTGTAGGATTTAAACAACTAGGTTGAATTTGTACTAGAATTACAAGAGGCCCAACGGTAGCTGTTATATGGTAGTAAGTTAGTTTTGCTGCTGAATTTCAACCTCGATCAAGAGATTTTTTTGGAGAGATTAAAGAAGAGAAGATCTTTAAATCCTGATGTTTTTAAGCGTCACCTCTCCATTTTTTTACTCGAACTCATTGTCCAGATGCTTAACGGATTATCTGTTTGTGCTTAACGGATTATCTGTTTGTATTTCATTTCATTCCCAGTTCACATCGACCTAGGTTCCAGTCTTTGAACTCGTCAATAGTTATGTGATTCTTTTGGTAGTGAAGTTTTTTAGAGATTAGTTTTTTAGGGCACTGCAGGATTAACAACTACCAACTGAGATGCGTCCTTGTGTGGGTTTAGTATGTTTAGGAGAAGACTGATGCAAATTGTTGGAAAAGGTTTGGAGCTGCTGGTTCCCATCGGAGTTTGTTGAAAAATGTTTGCCAATAAAGAACAAACAATTGGTTGCTTAAGTAGGTAAGTTTTGAACTCGTGATCTTGGGTCTTTCCGGTGTAGACATTACAGCTTAATGAATTTCTGATTGCAAATTGTGAGAAGCCGAAGGAATGGATTAGGGTACGTAGTGGAGAGTAATGGAAGGGAGCTAACTAATATCACAAGGATTATTGGATGAAGTGAAGTGATCAAGTAATAAGGAGAGGAGTAGATGATAAAACGTTTACTGGTGAAGTTGTTTCATAGTTAAGCAGATGAGGCATGTGCAATTGGCGTTATACAAAATCTGGTATTCTAGTTGCAAATACAAGTCATTGATCCATGTCAGGTGGGAGAAGCGTTTTGGATGCCTCGTAAAGTTTGGTTGGTGCCTTTATTAGAGGCTTCATCATCGAAGTAGAATAAATTTTATGGTAAAACTCTCAAAAGGTACTTTGCCTTCAAGAAGTAAGTATTCCAGTTTGGTAATTTGAAGTTCACACTTTGGTGGGAAATTTTCTACAACTGAGCAGAGGGAAGATTGCAATTTTTTGGTAATATTATTAGTTTTCAATTTCATCCGTCCTTCTTGTTATTTTGTTCCTTTCATTCTATAATGTATCTACTAACAGTTTGTAGTTTAACATTTACACACCTGGCCATATAAATTTGCTTCCTGTCCTTACATTTTACTTCATAAAATCTGGTTAAGGTATCATTGGCATCAAAGTTTGTAGTTTAACATTTAGACACCTGGCCATATAAATTTGCTTCCTGTCCTGACATTTTACTTCGTAAAAATTGTTTCTGGTTAAGGTAGCATTGGCATTAAAGTTCATTAGTGTCTGGTTAAGTAGTTCATTGTCGCTAATGTTTCTATAAGAAAATTCATTAGTTTCTCTTGTCTAGCAGAAAGTGTCAGAGTGCATGAAGCAGTCTGCAGAGCTTTTGCAGCAGCGAACATCCAGTGATGCGGAGAGTGCTTTGGGAGTACTTGCTCAGGCTTTAGCAATAAGCCCTTACTGTGAGAAATTGCTGGAAATGAAAGCGAATGCTCTTTTCATGGTTTGTGCATTTATTATTTGATGGTTTGAAACTTTATGAAGTTGATAAGTTTAAATTGTGGCTCTTGACTCTTTGTTTTTGTCTTTCTTGAATTTTTCTTGTGTTCAATGACCATTTTTTAGCTCATGGTATAAACTTCAGGAATAATTGATTTGTCCCAAGCGTCGGAAAAGTAAAAAAAAATAAAGAAGAAGAAGCAGAAGTGAACTGAATTTGCAAAAATTCAGAACAGACAAAAATAAGCCAAAACATCGTGGAAAATTTTGTCTTATTGCTGTCTAATGGACTTTTTCTAGTTTGATTCATATTTCAACTCTTCCAATTTGTATTTACACTTCCATTTCCTCTTGTCAACACAAATCGGAAAGCGAAAAATTTAAACCAATCTGCATAGTTCAGAAAAGACGTAATTAGGCCAGAAAAGCTTAAGTTTAAGTCACCTAAACAAGGCCAAATACACCATAAAATGGAGCAGCTGGTTTTCGACCCAAGGACTTGTTATGGACAAAGGTACTAACTTATGTTTCATCTAGCAGCTGCGGAAATATGATGAGTTGATCCAGTTATGTGAGCAGACTCTTGGTTTAGCTGAGATGAACTGTCCTGCAATAAGTGCTGATAGCTACAGTCTGAACGCCTCGTTCAGGGTATGGCGATTGCGCCTGAGTATCAAGTCTTACTTCTATCTTGGTAGGCTTGAGGAAGCTCTTGACTATCTGAAGAAGCAAGAGGAATCCATCTCTACCAACAAAGAGTAACCACTTATCTTTTTATAGATGACCTTATTTAGAAAAACTGCATCTGATTTCATCTGGCTATCGTTCATGTGATTCAAAGTTACTTATGTTAGTTGGGCTTTCCAGGAGTGAAAGCAAGACTTTGGCATCATTAATACCCTTAGTTGGCACAATAACTGAGCTTGTACGCCATAAGGTATGTCGTCCAATACTTCGAGTTCTCTTAGACATATTTGTCTGTTACTGCTCTGTTCTTTTCTTTTTTCTCGGTGAAAGCCAGCATTGTTAGTTGTAGTTAGTGAGGTTTGAACCCTGTCAAATGCATAGGTGTACATGGTGCCTAACACTTTGGCTACCACTCCACTTCCTGTTACTGCTTCTTTCTTGCTTTACAAAAAGATAAAGTCATGTTCGACAAATATGTCATTATGCTTTAGTATCTTGGGAAAGCAGCTGGACTTCATTGGTGGAGTAGAAAGACTGGGAATATCTTTCCTAATATGAAAAGCTAATGAAACCCACTTATGTGAACTGGAATGTGGCGAAGTAAGGGGGTGTTCCGCTAAGGGAGTTTTACGAATAAATTGGCTTTTCATGTGGTTTTTTTTGTGATGTATTGTGAGAGAATGACCTGTCTTGGTTTTTGGAAAAAACTGTATTTTGTTAGTGGAACACTCCCTAAGAAGGTATTTTGGAACAGATAAGGAATGCAAAAGCAATACAGATTCACAGAAGAATGCAAAAGAACCGACCGCCAGGAACGGAGAGATCACCAAGGATCTAATGCAAAACCCCAAGAAGAGAATATATAACATATTTGTATCCCATAAGGAAATTTAGAACAGCTACCTGTTACCTTGATTCCTTGTAATTCCTTTCCTTTATCTCTTACCAAATTACAGAAAAAAGTGTTCAAACAATGCACTTACACAACACTCTAATTTGTTTTACCAGTTCCAAAGCACCTATAACAATCAAGAGCATTTGAGAGTAAATAGCCTTATGCTTTGAGCTTTCTAATCCAATCTGCTTTGCCCTTAAAAAATAAAGAAAAAGAGCGTGTAGGAGCTTGAGAAAAAATGAAATAGAGAGAGCTCTGGGCTTTCCGTTATTATTTATCTTTGATATTGAAAAGACAACATTCAAAGTCTTTCTCAGGATTCATCCGTGAATAGTTTAAGTAAGGCGAAGATCTTTGTCCTTCTCAGGAATTCTAGAGTTTCTTTCATCTCAAACACGCAGGCTATTCTAATGAGCTGTTAGTTTCAGAATACGTACAGGGATAATATCACACTATAGACAACTTTGGCTAATCCCTACAGGGACCATCCAACCATCTTTAGATTTCCCTCCATTTATAACATAAGGGTGAGGAATGAAAGATTCTTATCTTTCCCCGGTTGATTTTATGTTTGAGAACGGAGGTGGCTGGAGTTACTTTTGGGCCATTAAATGGCCAGAGTTTCACTGTCTCGCATATCTGAGCAGAAAAGTACTGATGTCTCTCTCTCTCTCTCTCTCTCTCTGTGTGTGGTGGTGTATTTATTGTTACTGTTTTTGTAGACTGCAGGAAATGAAGCATTTCAATCAGGAAGGCACACTGAAGCCGTTGAGCATTACACTGCTGCTTTGTCATGCACCGTTGAGTCACGGCCCTTTGCAGCTGTTTGTTTTTGCAATCGTGCTGCTGCATACATGGCTATGGGCCAGATCGTGGATGCCATAGCAGATTGCAGCCTAGCTATAGCCCTTGACGGAAATTATATGAAGGTTTGGCTTTGACATGATACCCTTCTCCTTAGCTGCTTGATATGATTTTGCCAAGAACTTGAAAAAGTTTCTTGAATAACTATTGGTTTTGCCTCGGGTCAATTTTCCTTTCCGTTAGAATCTTGGTTTTCTTATCTTCGTTACCGTTAGGCTTTTTTGGTTTCTTAGTAGCTATAACTAAAGAAATTTTCTCGTGTATTGCTTTTATGGGTGAACTTTTAAGTTACTAAGGACATTCTCAACAGGGCTCTTGCTCTCATTTTAGTAGGGATGGTAAAAACTCACTTGGAGGGTCCACGGCTCTAACAGGCTGAATCTGGGAGTGAGTTAAAGGCCAGGTTTGGGTTCCAAGAAGAAGGTATCAATTGCGGTAGGGTTTTGGGCAGGGCGGGATTCTCCAACCTTTAATATGTAGATGTGCCTAAGTTCCCCTTAAAACTTGCTTATTACAAACGGCATAGACGTGTTAGATAACACGTGTTCGAACTTAACTAGAGGATATACATGCCTCTCTTTTTCCTTGTTTCCTTTCTCTTCATGTCCTTTTGCCCCCCTTTTTGGACCATGACATGAGTCACTATCCAGTAACCATCATCACTGGCCATTCTTTCCCCCATTCTGAAGTAATATGGGTGCAATAGGGTCGAGGTGGGGGACTACCAGTATAGTGCAGTCGAGGTGCGAGGAGAAGTGTCTCTAGAGCAGGACAGAAGCAGGGTTGGGTTATAGGGTGTAGACAAGTTGGTGATAGGAACCTTACTTTGACATATGTGTCATCCTAACATACGGACACACAATTGTTCAAAAGCTGTTTGGGTACTTCGAAAAGTAGCTGACCTGCTCAAGTTTTTTACTTGTTGATCCAGCATGCCAAACAATTGGTTGGCTAGACAACGAACAAACAAAACTAGAGAGCTCGTCGACTATCGAATTAGATTTCTTGAACTCTTTTGAATCTAGAGGCCAAAACCAAACCAAACCTTATGTCTCAATCAATTGAGATCGGCTACTTGAATCATTTTTCTCCATTGAGCTCTATCAAGTGCTGCTTGTTCACTTAGACCTAGTAGACTCAAATCTTTCCGCACTACTGCATCTAATGTCAATTTGGGTCTTCCCCTCCCCGAACCGTTGCTACCTAAAGCTATCCTATCCGCTCTCTTAACTACGGCATCCGGTGGTCTTTGTAGACATGCCTAAACCATCTTATAGCCTATTTTCCCTCAAGTTCTCCTCTATAGGTACTAAACCTACCATCTCACGGACTGCTTCATTTCTAATCCTGTCTTGTCTAGTCTTACCACATCCACCTCAACATCTCATTTCCGCTACACTTATCTTATTCACCTGCTGTTTCTTAAAAGGTCTTTCCCGTAAAGCATCGCTGGTCTTATGGCAATTCTATAGAATTTTCCTTTCAATTTTGTGGGTATCCTCTTGTCACACAGTACACTAGTAGTGCTTGTCAATTTAGCAAGGCCGGTCTTGAGATTTTCGTGGCCCCAGACGATAATGTAAACCAGGGCCCTATGTTTTTTCTAAAAGGAAAAAAATTAGAGAACCAACATTTATTTCAAATGATAAATACCGTGTTCCATATTTTGTCCTTTTTGTAATTCGTCTTTTCATGTTAATAAAAAATAGTTTCCAGTCATAATTGTTTATTCGTATTGCAAGAATTAGAAAATTAATTGAAATCGGCAAATTGATGCGAACATTTTGTGAATACGCATAGAGTGTTTTATTTATTTTTTCCCTAATTATGACACCGGCAAAGATTTTTAAAGAAGTCGACAAACAATAAGGATGTAGTGCACAATTAAAGGAAGAGAAAAAAAAAAAAAAACCTACTTCGTTCAGTCATTGCACTGACTCATGGTAAGGAAAAAGAAAGGGAAGAGAAGTTTTAATCATTGCACTGACTTTTTCTTCTTATTTTTTTTCCCTTGTAAACATTGTCATAGTAAAAACAAACTAGCACTAGAAAAGGAAAAAGAGAGCTCAAGGGTGGGAATCGAACCCTGGCATTTACCATGGAAAAATGCAAGCCTTTCCGCTGGGCCGAAGGCTTCGTTGTTTCTTGTAGCGCTACATTATATATTTATTACTTAGGAACGTATATATACCTAATTGGGGCCCAGAAAAGGAAAAGGAGAGCCCAAGGGTGAGAATCGAACCCTGGCATTTACCATGAAAAAACGCAAGCCCAAAGGCTTCACTGTTTCTTGTAGTGCTACATTATATATTTATTACTTAGGAATGTATATATACCTGACTGGGGCCCTAAAAATAGGCTATTTTTGGTGGGCCCCAGACCCAGGCCTACCCAGCTGGGCCTGCCACTTAGCCACCTCACTTGGATCCTATGGGTCACATCATCTGCAATTTCTCCATCTTGACTAATGATAGAGCCTTTCTTTACAATGCAGAGGCATTGCAATATATTTTCTAGATAAATTCTAACCTTGACTTAGTTGCAATCATTAAGTCAATATGCCAACTCGTCAAGTCCAAGCTTTGAAACTAAGCAGGACTGATACCAGTACCACCATGAGACACGGACACGGCATGGTTCATAATGGGACATGATGAGTTTGGGAAAATTAAGGATAAATGTCGGGAGTATATGTTGCTAATTCAATTATTTTCATGTCATATATGTCAATGGATATGAAATCTTACATAGTTTTTATTAAAAGCTCAACCACAATAGCATAAACAGGTAATTTGTTTCAGATTGAAAGGTTTGTATTGTATTAGTATCTACAATATATATATATATATATATATATATATATATATATATATATATATATATATATATATATATATATATATATATATATATATATATATATATAACGCGAGGATTCATCAAAAAAAATTACCCAGAAGAGCTTGATCCGAGCAGTTTTCGATAAAGACGTACATATACATTTTTATTGAAAACAGCTCGGATCAAGCCCTTCCGGGTATTTTTTTTGGACGAATCCTTGCGTTGAACCTTAAAAACACATTTTAAACACATCTAACGGTTCGGATTGTCGAAATTCGATCCCGAACAAAAAAGTCCCTCACCATAGAAAGTAAGGGAGCCCTTATTGGATATTTGTTGTGTATATATATATATATAGGATCCCGTTCTACTAAGGACTCCCTCAAACTCGTAATTTGCGGACCTCATGGATCGGGGTCGAATCTCGGCGATCCGAACCGCTCAATGTGTTTAAAACGTGATTTTAAGGGTCACCGCGAGGATTCGTCCAAAAAAAATACTCGGAAGGGCTTCATTCGAGCATTTTTCGATAAATTATATATGTACGGTTATTATGAAAAACCGCTCGGATGAAGCCCTTTCGGGTATTTTTTTTTTGTGATTCCTCGCGTTGGCCATGGAAAACATGTTTTAAACACATTGAACGGTTCGGATCGTCGAAATTTGGTCCGGAAAATAAAAAAAGGGGTGGTCCTCACGGATGAGATCTTTGAGGGAGTCCTCAATAGAACATCTTCCTATATATATATATATATATATATATATATATATATATATAGGATCAACTTCTAATGAGGGATCCCCCGCAAGGGCTTCATCCGATATATATAGCGTTTTTAGCAAAAACTGATTGGATAAAGCCCTTGCGGGTAATTGTTTTGGACGAATCCTCGCGGTGGACCATAAAAACACTTTTTAAACACATCTAACGGTTCGGATCATCAAAATTCAGTACGGAAAGTGGAAAAATTGCTTGGTCCTCATTTTATTTAAAATGAGGGATCCCTCATTAGAAGTTGATCCTATAGGGAGGGCTTCTAGTCCGGACCTCCCGTTTCCGGACCTCCATGATCCAAATTTTTTTTTGACGATCTGAGCCGTCCAATGTGTTCAGAAGGTGTTTTCAAGGGTCCCTCGCGGAAAATCTTCAAAAAAAAAATACCGGGAAGGGCTTGATCCAAGCAGTTTTCGCAAAATTTTTATATTTACAGTTTTTGCAAAAACTGCTTGGATCAAGCCCTTCCCGGTATTTTTTTTTGAAGATTTCTCGCGTGGACCCTTGAAAACACCTTCTGAACACATTGGACGGCTCGGATTTTCCAAAAATAATTTGCAACACAAAAAAAATCAATTTTTTCTTATTCTCGGGAGGTTTGGACTATATATATATATAGTTTTGTAAAAAAAATTACCGGGAAGGGCTTGATCCGAGAAGTTTTTCATAAAACTTTCAGGTCATTTTTTTTTTCATGATTCCTCGCGTGTACCCTTAAAAACACAAAATACATTGAAATTCGATCGGGATCTATGAGGTCCTCACCAAACCATTTGATTGGGACATAAGGCTCGGTTTGGTTTGGTTTTGTTTGGTTTAGTATCCGTGCTTCATAGGATAGCGGTTAGACGAACAAGACCTCCCTTCATTTGCTGTCCAGTCAGCAGCCCGAAACCGTTCCCTATAGACATGGGTTGCTTTGGTTTTAGGAAAGCTTCCCAAGCTGCACCTAATTTACTCAATAGCTCTAGTATCCCAGGTCGGTTCCACGAGCCCCAAAATCATGTTACTAGAGTTAGCGAATCCGTCTCAAGGGCTTTAAGTAGCACGACCATCGAAGAGAGTAGTAGTAGTGATCAGTGCCTCCTTTGCCGTGATAGCCTCATTGTGAATAGAGTGGAAGACAAAACAATGGCCTTAGCACCAGCCATCATGAGCGTACCTCTATGGTCCCTAATAGTGAAACTAATGCCCAAATCAATTCTTCATTTTCTATTCTGAATTCGACTCGATCCTAACTTGTATGTTACCCAGGAATGCTAATACCCTAAAGCATTACGTTTCGGCAAGCACATTCCAACTGGGTTCACTTTTCTTTTCCTAAAATGGCAAATTTAGCGATTCCCAAAGTTTTCCCTATAAGTCAAGTATTAAGGTAAAAATGTAGAGACTGGAACTTTGGCAAGAATGTACAAGAATTGGTCGGTATGCTTCTATAAATGTGTTTTGCATGAATAATTTGAAGAATAATACTTAGTTTTATTAGATGTTTGTCACTTGGCAGAGTATGTTCCAAATTTGTTATCTATAGAGAAGCCTATCCCTAGCGAAGGCATGTGGTGTATAATGTTCCCCTTCTCTTTCCTCGCGATGGTACTATCACCTTCATGGCAACATATTGTGGCTGTTGCATCAATTTTATTGGTTAATTTATCATTGACCCATCATAGCTATAAGCCTTAGCAGTGTCGTGTACGACTCTACAAGAATGACTCAACATAGTTTATCTTCAATTGACATGGATTGTCTTCAACTTATTTAGCACGACTATTTTCTCTAAGCATAATCAATCTCAATTATATGAGCACCAACAATCAAAACATTTGAATGACAGTATGTTTGAAATTACAGGAACCAAATAACAAACTATATCTGCTATATAGAAAAAAATGACTCATAAATAAAGATCCAAAAAAAGTCTCATTGTTGTACAACCACGAATCAATGGTGCAAATTCCCAAGATCAAATACCAAACCGAAAGGTACTTGTTAAGGTTATATCTGAACCGTAAGGACATGTTTAGTCGCTCATGGAGGTGAGAAGATCCAAAGTCCTTGGTGGAATCTCTATTGACAAGCCTTCAAGATCTTTTTCTTTTTTGTTGCCTCTTCTTGCCTCTCCTAAAGGTTGCATACCCTGTAAACAAATTGGGATTTGCTTTATATCTCTCTGTCAAATGACTCAAATCCCCTTCCATATAATTAGAAAATGTAGCCTTTTGTCATTCAGCACCCTGAACTTTTGAAATTGACCATTCTGTCTAACTTCCAACGAAAGCTGTGAAATCATAATTAGCTTAGCTGAAGGAAATTGATTTTAAGGTGCTATATGTTCATACCATAATCATATATCTATTTTGTGTAGAAGCACAATATTGATATTATGGTGGGAGTGTTTCATAATTCCTTGCCCGAGACACCTACTTCAAACAATTTGCAAAGGGACACTGCCAAAATTATGTTATTCTCTTGAAGGCTCAGTAGATTGTTGGCAAGAAGTTTTGTTTATTGGGATCGATCCTACTTCTGCAGGCAATTTCTAGGCGAGCCACCTTGTTCGAGATGATTAGAGACTATGACCAAGCAGCTGCGGATCTCCAGAATTTAGTGTCAATTCTCATGAAGAAAGTGGAGGATAAGGCCAATCAATCTGGTGCATCTGACAGAAGCAGCACTCTGAACGAGTTAAGACAAGCTCAACAACGACTTTCTGCAATGGAAGAAGAAGCGAGAAAGGAAATCCCCTTGAATATGTACCTCATTCTGTAAGTTTCTCCTTTTAACTTTTGATTTTTTCAACTTAGATTCTTGTCCTTCATTGTTGTGTCTTGTCACATGAAGATTAGAACAATTGCATAAATTATTTTGGTCCATTGGAATGTTTCCTTTTGAGGTATACTAGTGACAAGCCCTCATGCCCAGCACGAGTTTGATGCCCGTCTTTGATTGTTGAGTCATTTTCTTTATAATATGTATTTGCATTTGGTGAAATATATAAGCTAGCATGGTTTAGTATTAAGATGAAAAGGAGCAGGAGAGTAGGCTAAGTAGTGTGCTGTAGCAAAGTTATTACAGACATGGTCTATGGAGATGTTAGCATGGTTTAGTATCTCATGACCATTTTCATTAAACATGAATGTATTAAATACCCAGCGACGCTCGCAAGCAAACACAACATAGCATCCAATTCGTAAGCCATGTACGCTACAGAAATCAGACCACTTATTATTTAGCATATTACGACCACTAACGAGAATTGGCCAGACTTTATCACCATGCTTTATCACGATCCAGCGAGTTATATTTTCAGTTGGGAAGTATTGTTGCAATCCCAGTGGCAATGCCTATATGAGAACAGGGACTTTTCACTCAGGTTTGAATCAAATCGAAACAGAACAGAAAAATTCGAACTTTTTTCTGAAAATATAATAGAACAACCAAATAAAATAAGATTATATCATAACCTGCGGTGTATGAATGGAGGATACACGGTGTACAAACCAGCAGCGTGGGACTCCTACAAAATAAAACATTAGGTTAATTACAAACCACCAGTAATATTGTACCATACATCAGAAAATTAAAATCATAATATCCATAATATAATACCTGCAATGCTACGTCTAAAAAACGAATAGTATATGATTGAGTAAATCCATCTAAGCAAATCATTCCTATCTTCCCATTCGACAATATCGCCCAGAGGAAATAGATGCCCATAATCACGGATAAAATTTTCTTCGCGTCTATAAACCACATGGCCTGTCCCAGTATCAACAGCCCTAGCAACAATTTCTCTTTCACCTTGACCAATAAACACATAGAAACAGATCCATGCTCAGTTGTGTCTGTGGAATCTGTTGGATCTCTCTCACAACCATACCCAACAAATGGAGCATTAAGAACCATTGTATTAATACCTACAAAAGTTAAACTTCTTAAAAATAAATGTTTATGTTAGCATAATGCTAGGTTATATGAAACAGACTTTGTGCATACGAATGCTTTGAACTACATGTCAGCACCCTCCTGAGTATCAGTTCTGTACACTGCACAGTTTATCGTTTCCTAAAGTTAAACTGCTTATAATTTGTTCTATAAGCAATAATTTATACTTTGTAGACCTCAACCTGCAACAACTATACTCATTCGAAAATAGAAAAAGTTTCTCCATTCACATAATCTTAACTTGATCATCTATAACAGCCAGTGGTTCTGCAATTACGGCTACAAACCTAAGCTAATGCAAACAAATATGATTGTTGGCTATTTGCTGGACCCCAAAATCATATGCTAAAATAGGTTCTTTCTACTTTATGAAATAAAAATTTATGTTTTAGAAAACTTAAAGTATTCGGAAAACAATTTCACTCTTTCAAAGCACTAAAAGAGAAAATACATGTGAATAGAATCTTATACTTCATGATGTCGTAACATGAACCTGTTTATAATTTAATCTATAAGGAACAGTTTATACTCTGCAGCTCTCATTCTGAAATAGGTATAGTGATTCAAAAATGCAAAAAGTTTGTAGCTTCACATAATCTTCACTTGATTATCTATAATAATCAGTAGTTTTCCAATCAGTAGTTTTCCAATAACGAGTAGAAACATAAGTTAGTGCACAAAAATATGACTGCTGGATATGTGCTGAAGCCAACAATCATATGCTATAACAGGTTCATTCTATTTTATCGCATAAAAATTGGTGCTTTACCAAATTTAAAATCTTTAAAAAGCAAGTTTATTCATTCATAGGAATAAAAAGAAGAAACACATGTGAATAGAATGTTTCAGTGACATATCAAAGAAGGGAGTTCGCTAATTACTAAACCTAAAAGCTCAACAAGTATAAATTTTAAAACAAATGACACCCTCACAAACGAAATGAAACAAAAAACCAAACATAATCAAAATGACAGACAACAAAATGATTATCACTTTACCCAGAATATTAGATATACTCAGCGATAACCTACTATTTTTTAACTCAATATAACAGAACTGGCTCTAAGACAGAATAATTAAATAAACCAGGATTAAACAAACTTCTCGTGTACTGTTTATAGTTACAAGTAACAAGCTGTTATCTCTGTTTATTGTAGAGATTTAATTTAAAGTTTAACATGATTTGCTCTATATTCCTGTGCTAGATTCTGTTTTTCGGAGTTGTACCCTTCAGCTTTGCATATATTTTTTTTATAAATAAAATGAATCGTAAATAGACATGAACTAACTAAACGGAAAATAAGAAACTAATATAGAAATCTACAATTGTAATTAGCTATCACAACATGAAACGCTAACCGCAGAAAAATAGAACGAAACTAACTAAACCTCAGATCCAGATGTTATAAGCATGAAGATGTAATTATTTATTTTCAAACAAAATTGATCTCCTCCTCACTGTCTAAACGAACTTGCTCTGAACCCTGCAGCCCTAATTGGAGTTCCCCAAAAACAAACTAAAACCGATCGCCAAGACGTTGGAAAACAGAAACGAAGATTCGAGAAAGCCAAGCCGAAGATCCAACCGCAAATCCCTTCCTCAGATCTCCTATGTGTTGACCACAAGCACCGCAAATCCTTCCTCCCTTCTTTCTACGCCTCTGTCTCTCTCTCTAAAGATAATCGTGTGACGAAGACCCTATTCCAAAACAAAACCAGAACCCAAAATAATTTGTCTTGACTTTACTTAGAGGCAGGTTAAGACAACTCATACTAAAGTTTGCTAAGCTATATAGAATATAACATAACAAGTTTACATGGTTCATTGTACCCTAAGTTATAGAGCCAGGATTATAACAGATTGAAAGGCTAAAAGGTAACCTCGATTCCATATAATTCACAGCAGTTTCATAGTTCGAAATTTGCTATAACTTCGAAATCGAAATCCAAACCGTAGCCCTAAATTGCAGATGCAAAATAAAAGATTGAAATCCGAAATCGAAACCCTAGGTTTGTAAAGTATGAAACAAACCCTAGATCGAACCACACACACACACACACACACACACAGACCTTCAAAAGTCGGCCAAAGTTTTGACTCCAGAGGATCATTTTCGCCTTCCTCTTCTTCCTTCGGGATGCTCTCTCGCTTGTTCTCTCTACAATACTCTCTCTCTCTCTCTCTCTCTAGCGTAAAATGTGAGAAGGGGACACAAGTGACATTAACGCAAAAGTTTGAGAGGGGTATTAGCAAACGCAAAAGGACTCTCAAGGGCAACACAATTCGCCTAAATTACCCAAAAACCAACAGAGGGCAAATACAATCAGAGGGTAAAATCGTCCAAATTGGACAAAATTGGCCCAACATGCAATTGAAAGGCCCTCTCTTTCCTTACCTTCGGTTGTGTATATACTTAACTTTTACTTTGATCACTGTGCTTGGTTGAATTGGCTCATTGCTTGGTTCACTTGATATTATGCAATGTAGATAGTATTAGAAATCTCGTTTAAGCTGCCAATTTTGGATCATGACGGGTGAAGTTCAAGAAAAGATGTCGGTTTTAAAGATTATAAAGGTGGAATACAGGGTAACTTGCACAACCTGCCTTAATATGCAGAAGAACGTGCATAGATACCTCGGCAAACTCTAACAATGGAACAAATATAGGTAACAATTAATTATTTACATAAATTAATAGGGAGCGGAATTTGTGCATTTAAAATTTCCAGACATTGCTTAGTTTTGCAATTGCAAATTTGCCAGATTCCTAAAATAGTGAACAATTTGAAGTTTTTTGGAGAAGAAATTGGAAAGATAAGAAAGGGTTAAGATTTTAAAATTGGCTTTCGGGGTAAAAAAGTAATGAAAATGTGCATATGAAGAAAAAGGAAAAAGAGGGCATTGCTTTTGATTGTATCGACAAATTCTTCCTGTAGTCAAAAGAGTAAGTTGTAGTCTTGTTTCATCCATCTCCACTTTCTGTACTTGTTGATTTTTTGATTCATCAATGTCAATGGATGCAAATGTACAATTTTTTTTTTTTTTTACAGTCACATTATTTGTTCATCTTTTGGGTATCACTACTTACCGATGTGGAGATATCTCCATCATTTTATTGCCGATGGAATATACATTCGTGATTTCGTCATACATGGTCACATGAATATGTATTCGAAATATAGGTCAAACTGCGTCTGGGGTTTTTTTTGGCACCTTCAGCTGCAGTAAATAGCAATAATTGCCTGAATTCTTTTTGTATGTGATTGCTCTATTTTGATGCAATTGTAACCTTGTGTGGTAATTGTTGTGGTGTTGAATATGCTCTAAGCTGCATGCATTTTCTGTGTTCTACAGACCTTTGAGTTTTGAAATGTAATATTACTAGTGCATGCCCGTGCCTGAAGGCACGGCTTGAGCAATCGACGCACGTGCCCGTGCCCATTCTTTATGGTCCTTCGAATTTCAGGGAGGAGGTAGTGAGAGAGAATGTGGTTTGAAATTTTGGGTATGGTGGGCCGGTGGAGAAAAAGGGTAGAGATACTGGGAGTGAGTTGGTAGAGAGATGGATAAAATGTAATATAATGACTGGGACAAAAAATATGACTGGGACAAAACTGCTCTGTATTGTAACATAGATTATTGTCTTTGACACGCCTTTAACTAGCTTGGCTGTAATTTAAGTTCCGTAATACACAAAACTCCCTCGTTAGCAAGAGCCCGTGCTCAAACTTTTTATTGAAACACCATGTCGCCCTTAGAAACATGAGGATGTTAGTAAAGCATGCACCCGGCACATACGCTTGCGCTCATGTTTTATAGAACATGCACTGCTATAGGTTTTGTAATGTGACAAGATGTCATGATATTTAAATGTCTCGCCACTGATGCACATGATTGCTGCCAAAAATCAATAAAATGAATATTCTAAAATCAATTGCATTCTATGCCAGGGGAATTGATCCGTCTGTGGTGGCATCAGAAATTAAGAAGGCTTATCGCAAAGCTGCACTCAGACATCATCCTGACAAGGTTTGAGAATCATAATATCTGCTGCTATGCTATCCTGACAGCGCTACTGTATACCCTTCTAAAAGTATTTAACTATTGCAGGCTGGTCAGTCCTTGGCTAGAAGTGAGAATGGAGACGATGGGCTGCGGAAGGAGGTAGTTGAAGAGGTTCACAAAGGTGCTGATAGGCTTTTCAAAATGATTGGAGAAGCATATGCAGTTCTTTCGGATCCTAACAAGGTATTCTTTTCTCTTTCACAATTTGGTCTCTCTCTCTCTCTCTCTCTCTCTCTCAGCGAGAGGGGTGTATTTGCTCAAATTTTGGAAGGTGTCATCCAACGAGTTTTGATCATTTCTATCACTAATTACCCAATCTGCACCCTACCCACTTTTTTGATATCTCTGTGAGAATTGTTTGTGTTGCTTATAAAGCCTCATACTAGTCACTTAAATATCATTGCACTGAAACTATGTCAAAATGCAAGACTAGCATCTTTTTGTTTCGGACCCCAAAACACATGCAAGGTGATGAGGTCATCTCTTTGATGTTCTGTACATTGTGTACGCTGCTGGTGTTTTGTCTTTTGGAAGATGCATATTTGCAGTAGTTTCAATTTCTTTCTACTAACAGACTTGTGGATACGCGCTTCAACATTTGTGTGTGAGAGAGAGTGTTCAAAATTTTGGAGTACTTTCTAGGGCCCCAGAAAAACTGCCTCGCTTTCGGCCTCGATCTCTTTTTGGGGGTAGGTATGTGGGGACCTGATATCTATGAGGGTTCATCATCCACCCTGGTTGCAGCATTCCATATGATTGGGCCTGCAATTTTATTTCAGCTAACCTTTTATGTGTTTTTATGAAAGAACTTTTGCGCTTCTTTACCTTTCATTGAAACTTCCTTCCACGTTATGCGGTTTTGGCTGACTTGGATTCCTATGTGTAAAATGCTAATCATCAATGAAAGCGATTGAAGGCAGAGAAGGAAAGAGGCTAAGCTGTTTTAGAACAGGAGGAATAAGGTTGGAACGACATTCAAAAGGGAGGACTTGGGTTACGAAGAAAAATGTGTCAGGAGAAAAACATACAATTGTCACGTATAGTAGGTGCCAAAACAAAGAATAATCAGACATGTATTTCTTGCTAGGTGAAGTTATCTCAGAAATGTGGATCATTTGTTCTCTACGCAAATACTGCAAATAGGTGAATTGTTCGATAATTGTTTCAAACAAAATTGTTGTAATTCCTATTGATATATACCGCAAAATGATTTAAGTATGCAACCAATACAAATGCAACGCCAATGGGTGATGTATTTTACGTAACACTCTATTGCCATTTGCTGATGTGGTGACCTATGTTTGTCCAGCACTAAAGTCGGCAACTCTCGGAATTTCTTGGGTCTCGTAATTTGTGTCGTGATCTATTATTCTATGTTAACTTGTTGGCATTGCAGCAATCTGGCATGAAGAGGTGAATGAAATGAAACAAGCTTTTTTTTAAAAAAATTTTTTAAAATTTTTTTTTTATTTTAACAATTTTATCAAAGAAACGAAGCAGCTTGCTACTTATTGCCTTTTGTATTCCACTATTTTTGTGTGGTGCCAGCAATTTCTCGAAGCCCTGTAATCCTGCATAACGTTTGATACTTCTTACCATTGCTTCCTGTCGGTGGTTACGATGTTTATAATTTTGTAGTTTATGCGGTTGTCTTAGATATTGGGAGCAGTTCGCGCAAAGCAAAATTAGAAATTAGGTTTGTACTATGTGACCACTCCACCCTAACACTACCAGAATTGTATCAATTCATGATTAGTAGCCTTTGTGTGATTGCATATGGGTTTAGGATTTTCAGATCACTCTTTTTACATGCCCATTCTTCACAAACTAAATCTCTTTTGGATGTATCCATGCGTATGTGTATCTATATCTTACTTTGAAACTTTAGTGTAAACTTGGTCAGTTTTTGTCTACATGTAGCGATCACGATATGATCTAGAAGAGGAGATGCGGAACGCCCAAAAGAGAGGAAATGGCGGCAGTGCGTCAAGAATGCATGCAGATGTCCAGAATTATCCTTTTGAGAGAAGCGGAAGCAGGCGCCAATGGCGAGAGGTTTGGAGATCATATGGAAACTCCCAATCTAGAGGCTCAGAAACAAATCGATCGAGCAGGTACCCGTGATGACTTTTAACTCATTCTCTGATAGAGGAATCTTGGCTTGGGTCAACTATTAGGCTTGTGTTCGGATCATGGTTTGTGGAAGAATTTATGGATGGAAAAGAAACCAAAAGAGGGAAGATGCAAGAAATAGCTTTACAAATCCTTTGAACTGTCTGTAAACCCATCCATAAATGCTAGCGCCAAACACATCATTCTGAAAGCTACATGCCGTGCATCTTTTGTGAGAGGATAGGGGCTTCAGCCACAATTTGGGAATTGACGGAGGTTTTTAGACTGAAAGCTAGAGCGAGGTTTTACAGAGGATTGTAGAGGGGAGGAGCTCTGCATTTGTACTGGAACCGTGTACAGATGCAATGAATTTTTTGTTTGGTACTGACAAGAGTATGCTATATGTACTGGGAACAGTGTACAGAAATGGTAGAAAGTATTCATATGAATGAAGGAAGATTGCTGGCCTTGAACAATAATCTAACTATGGCATTTTCCAGAGAGACCAGAAGCAACACAGGAAGCACCATCTCCGAACACATTCTTTTCTCTCTTTTTTCTTGGGTTATAGTCTCCGTAAATGTTTTTCCCGAGACTATGGAGCGTTTTCGATTGTACAGTCACTAGATGGTGTTTTTTTTTTTTTGGATACTTAGAAAATGAACTATATAATATGGCAGCAAAGTTAGTTTTACGTTGTGGTTGTGTTACACGGTTTGCAAGTTGACTTAGTTGTCGGTGTTTTAGTTGTCTTTTTTGAAAGATGCATTTGTTCTTTTATCTTTGAATTGAACCAAAAAAAGAAATGAAGTTCAGTTTCCCTCTCCTGCTGTTTCTGGATTTTGGATTTGTGAATGGTAATGAAATTGGCATGGATGCATGGTCTTTTTTGTCGGTCGCTAAACTTAAAATGATATTCCTGCAGGAACAAATGAAGCAATTCCATGCATAATTTCTTAAAATTTTTTTCCACGCCAACTAATTAAGATATTCAAATTGGGTGAAAAAAAATCTATAAATTATGCATGGAACTACATTTTTTTTTTAAAAAACCTAAAAGCAGCATTAATTTTTTAAAAATGACCAGTGATGGGGGATGGAGGGAGCCCTATTTTGAGCCAAACAATTTACAATTTTGCTTTTCCTTCTTAAATGGATGTTTGATCGAGTGGAAAGATATTTTGCTGGTCAAGGCACCAACTTTTGATGGTGGCATATATATTTGTTTGAGTCTGGATTTTTTTTTGACCAAACACGAACTTATATCCATCCGCTCCTTTTTAAGTGTGGTACTTCGTCAATTCAACTTATTAAAAAACATTATTATTATACCTTTCAAATCAACTTTTATCTCCACTTTACAATTTTAACATCAACTTTTACCTCAACTTCCCAAAACTATCCTTCAATTTTATCTATCTATTAACTTTTCAAAATACACACTTATTAAAGGATAACCCAAAATGGAATTGTCGACACTAAAAAAGGGAGGAAGTATATTTGCTGTGTAACGACTCGGATTTTAACCTTATTTTTTTTTAATAAAATTAAGTAATGGTTGAATTTATTTTTTTGTCATTTAGTGGTTCTAATCTAGATTAGATGATCCTAATCCCATTACACTATCTGGTTACCCAAATGTTCCTAATTAGAGTTCTAAGCCAACCAACTCGTCCCCTCCAACTCTCGGCACATCACCTCTTCATGTCTCTCATTGTCTTGCCATTTTAGGCGCTTGCTTTTCCCCTGGCCAATAAAAATCAAACACCGCACTCAAAGGCCTTCCTTTAATCCCTAGACAATTGCCACCTCAATATCCTATGGGTTTTTATGTAACTCCTAACCTCTTATATTCTCCTTTCCCTCCCTTACATATTTCAGCAGGGGAGAGAGATATCTCATCATCATCATCATCATCATCATCCTCCACTACTTTTCTTCTTTTACTATTTTTCTTTTTACCGAGAGAGATGGCTGGGTAGGAAACAAAAGAAGAAGAAAACGAAGGGAAAAGGAAGAAGAATAAGTTCAGTCCCCGTTCGACGAGATCGGGACCCATCCAAATCACTCCGGTTTAGCTAAATCTTCGGAAGGAAGGTAGGTTACGTCCAACCGAACCCCTTTGATGTAAACGTTTTTTTTTTTTTGAAAGGCAACCAGAACTCAGTAGTAAATCTCATCTCCCTAAATATAATTGTATATAGATTGTAAATGTTAAATGCTGAGTTTTATGTGTTCGTGTGTATCATTTACCTTACCGGAATAGATATGAATGAACTAGACCAAGATCATGGATTGCTTTTACCCGGACTGCTGTTCATCACCACAGCCGCCCCATGTGCCATAGATATGCTGCTTAATTTAATAGATTTGCTTCTGGTAGTGTAAAATGTATACTTGAATTAGTTTCTTGGTGCACTGGTTAAACACAAGGTATTCATTTTAATTTTTGCTTCTATGATTGACTAGTATCTTATTTACGTCCTAATTACTTAATAGTTCAAATGGTGTTTAGTAAAAAGAAAGTGACGTGTGAAATCAACAATGATTTTAATAAAAGAGTTCACAAGGTGCTAAAATCATGGTTGATTTTAGCTTAAAAGTGATCACGATTTCAGCACATGCTGAACTCATTTGCTAAAATCATGGTTGATTTTAGCAACTGAAAAACTCAGCCTAAGTATGAAACATTGAAATTTTGAGCTCGTATGATTCATTGGGATTTGCTAAGTTAAAATTCTCATGTGGATTGATCTACTAGAAGCAAAGGAAGAAAAAGAGTGAGGTTTTAATCTTTTCTTTTATGTCTGTCATTGTTCCTGTCAATGCGCATCATCTTCATCATTATACCGCTTGTCAAATTCATTAGCATTTGTTAATGAAACTTAGATGGACATTTGGTTGATGGTTGGGTTTACGGTTTCGAGAGAAATCTATAGACATGATTTGAAAAGTAATAAAAAAAAATGGAAATGCGTAGAAATATTGTTGAGTTGACGAGCTGTGGATCTGGGGGTGACCGGAGTGGGCCCCGGATGGATGAACATTTTGAATACGAAACCCTGGATAGGATATGGTGGTGATTGACTCTCAAGAATGGCCGGGCTATAAGGTAGGCACTGTGCTTGCGTCGCAGCCCGGGGATGAGTTGTGGGGCCACACTCCCGGTGAATCTTGTTTCTCGTGCCTTGGGGTCATGGAAGTGGTACTCGGGTATATAACCCAGGTTCTCTTGTCCGGATCTTAGCAAGGGGGAGTCGAATCACACCAGTTGCCCTATGCTGGAGGTTGGAGGGTAGGATGGATCTCACGGCAGAGAATCCTAGATGACACGTAGGTTAATGACTAGTAATTAATCAACGATGTTATGCTATCTCCTGTTATTCGTTTATTATGCATGTTTATCTGTTAGATACGTGGGGTTAAGTAGAGTAGGATATTCTTATTAGGCTTTTTAAGCTCACGGGTACTTGTACCGCGGTGATTTATCACCAGGTAATGAAGACGGAGCTGAGGGGCCGTACCATCACACAAATTTCAACACTGCTCAGGAGAAAGCCAACGAGCCTTGGTTTCCGTACGCTTAGTCGCTCTGAACAAATTTAGTCAACTACTTTTTGAAAGCTTCAAGTCTTATTGAATATTGTAATATTTTGACAGTTTAACTTGAATTCGATATGGTTGTAAAATTATAAACAATTGCTTTCGGTACGATATTATGTTGGGTCTATGGACTCTTTTGTGAAAATTTTCTTTTAAATTTATTTTAACGTTTTCGAAAATCGGAGCGTTACATGCTGAGTCTGTAATATGTATGAGACTTAACATATTCTGTTGTTAATGTGTTCACTAAAATGCCTATGAAATGATATGGACATTGTGATAAGCTGCAACAAATCAACAACAGAGCAAGGTTGAGGTTGGAGTAGATAAATTATTCGTAAAGACATTTGGTACTCCGTAGTCTCTTTTTAAGAGTGTTACTTCGTAAACTCAATTTATACATAAACATAATCATTAACCGTTCACATCAACTTTTACCTCCACTTTACACCTTTCATATTAACTTTTACCTCTACTTTCCAAAATTATCCTCCATTTTTAGGGACGGAGGGAGTAATATTTTTTCTAGATAATGTTTTTCAGCTTATTGTAAAAAATTTAGTCTTTAGTAATTTGTGAGAGGATTCTTAAAAGCGTAAAAATTGAACCACGTGGAAAATCACGTGTTCCCAAACTCCATGTGCCTCTATCATGTCGAGAGAGTTTGGACCGTTAGATTGTCTGTTTTTGTTTTTTGTTTTTGTTTTTTTTCTATTTCCAAGTGATCCAACAGCTGGAAATCCTTTGGCACAGAGGGAAATCCGGAATAGAGGATCTCTGGCCACCACCGTCATTTTTTAACTTTTTCTGTCGCCGGTAATTTGTTTTTCTTTCAAGTTTTGGTCATATAATAAGTTTTAGATTTCACTCATCAAGATGAATGATAAATATGAAAATTTTGACTTAATCTAACAAAAATTCACATAAGAGGACTATGAAGGCAGTTTGCTTAATTTAAGCCAAACGATCCTAATTCTTTGGAAGTTAAAGAAAGGAAAATAAAAAGTACTAGAATCTAACTTATTGTGGCCAGTACTTGTTTACCAAAAGATTTCGGTTCTTATCGATAAGAACTTTAAGTGACAGATGGATGCTGGAAATGTGGTTTGTGAAAGTGGAGTTTGGTTCCTAGCCGTGTTTTAGGACTTCTTTGAAATCAAACAAAAGGAATTGAAGGCTAACAAAGTAAACTTTATTAATCTCAAACAAGGGTTACAAATCGATCAAACTCGAAGTTACAATTGATGAGTGAATTACGTTATTCCTACTCCTAGAAGATGCTGTAAAGTACAAGAAAGTAAAGAAAAAGATAAAAAGAAAAGCCTTTGTGGCAGTTGATCGTGGGATCTCTTGCAATGCTGAGACAACTTGTATTTATAAGCTGACTTCTTGAAGATTTTCATTTGAATTTAAATCAAGATAGATTTCCCTCTTGATCAGCAATTTACTTTTTGAAAACTCTCACAAAAACTGTCTTTTGTCTTGATCCAGACAAGTAACTGTCTTTGTCTTAATCTGAATTTTGCTGGCTGCCACGTGTTTTAACAGAAAAGTCTCTGGCTGCCAAAAATCAATTTTTATCGATAACCTTTTACAGCAAGGGCACCTTTTAATTATTGGCTGCCACGTAATAACCTTATCGAGAAATGGCTATAAAATTGTTATGGTGTAAAGAGTATTTTCTTTGTTATTTCTTCTCTCTTTCTCCAAGAATCAAATAATGTATGCGATTTTTTTTCTAGTTCTCCTATCGTTTCCTTTCTGATTCTTTCCTGAAATTTCGTATATAGTTTAGATTCTTACCAGAAACGAAGTGATCTAATTTTTTTATTCGCCATTAGTCCGGAGATCAATACCATTGTCACTAGCGGTGATCCACTTAAAGCCGGAACAAAGTCTCACATAAACTAGCCCAACTTAGGAATTAATAGCACATTAATTAAATTGAACCCAACTAAACACTTCCTAAGGCCCCTGATTGCCTTGTGATTAGGGCTGTAAACGAACCGAGCTGCTTGCGAGCAGCTCGTGGCTCGGCTCGTTTAGTGATCGATCTGAGCTCGAGTTCGAATTTTAGGCTCGTTTATATATGCTCGGCTTGTTTAGGAACACTCGTTAAGTAAATTACCTTGGGTCTGCTCGTTTAGGTATAGGACTAGCTTGAGCTCGATTTTTGGCTCGTTTACTAAATGAGCCGAGCCAACCCTACTTGTGATTAGCATTGCACCACCCTTTGGTAATAGCAGATCGAGAATGAGTCATTCTTTTTGCTGGCCAGACCATAAGCTTGGAACTTGTGACAAAACGAAGGACAAGAGGGTGTACTACACGTATCACCGAGAACAAGTCCACTACACTACGGCTTGCAAGCCGTTCAAAGCATATCCGGAAACTCCAGTCACTGCTGGGAACCTTGATCGTTTCATCGATTAGGCTAAAACCTTGGCTCGAGCACAAAACCTTGGAGCAAGACCAACTGGTGTAGAGGAACCAATCATCGTGCACATCATTCATGATTCGGTGTGGAAGGAGACAGAAGCTAGACTTCACAAAGAGATTGACCGAGCAACATCTACAATACAGGTGCTTTCGGTTGGACATGCCCATAAATGAAAGCTCCCAACTAAGGGTTCTTAGTGGACTATCACGTTCACTGAGAAGGATTTAGAAGGGGTGCAATTCCCTCACAATGATGCTTTGGTAATTACTCTCAGAATCCATAAGGCTACCATCAAAAGAATACTTGAGGACCAAGGAAGTGTGGCCGAAGTGATGTATTACTCCTTGTTTAAACGTCTTGGATTTACCTCTGACGACTTGAAGCTTGCTGAAGTACCACTGGTTGGATTTAGTGGCACGCCCATTTATCTGCTTGGAACAATCTCGTTACCTGTCCGAGCTGGATCCATAACCCAATAGGTTGAGTTTACCGTGGCAAATACTCTGAGCCCGTACAATGCTATTCTCAGAAGGAACTAGCTACACGCCATGAAAGTTGTAGCACCTACCTATCATCAAGTGTTGAGGTTCATAGGAGTCAATGGCCATCAAGAGGAAATTTGAGGGTGCAATGGGTTTAAGTGCCACAAAAAAAGTGCCATAAACAAGTGTCAATGGCCATAAAAAAAAGTGCTACATCTCCACGGTAGGCTGAAAAGAGAAAAAGAAGCCAAAGAGGGTGCAATGGGTTTAAGTGCCAGATGCACCCGTACTAGAAGACGCTGGGAGGCCACCCAAAGCGAAATATGTGGCAGATTTTATTACTATGCTAATCAATGAGGATGGGAGCCATTTTTTCCTTGTTGGATCCTCACTAATCGAGCCCAAGAGGGAAGAGATGGTTACTTTTCTAAAGGCCAATATAAAAGTCTTTTCTTGGACCCATTACGAAATGCCAGTGGTAGATCTGAATTTTATCCGACATGATCTCAACGTTGACCCGCTCAGGCGCCCTATCATTGAAAAACCGAGAAGATCTTCTGTTGTTCACGCCAAGGCAGTTGTTCCAGAAGTGGATAAGTTGCTAGAAGCATAAACAATTCAAGAGGTTCAATATCTGACCTGGCTTGCAGATACGGTGGTGGTCCCAAAGAAGAACGGAAAATGGCGAGTTTGTGTGGATTACACCAACTTAAATGATGCTTGTCCAAAGGATTGTTTTGGCTGGCCATGCTAGGCTCAATTTTATGGACGCTTACAGGGGTTATCACCAGATTTTTCATGGATGAAAGTGACATGGAAAGACTGCATTCATTATCCCCCAAAGACTCTATTACTACTGATTCATGCCTTTTGGTATGAAAATGCTGGGGCAACATACCAGAGAATGGTATCTCGAATGTTCAAGGACCAGCTTGGAAAAAAAATTAAAGCTTACATTACATAGACGATATGGCGGTAAAAAGCATACACGAGGCGAACCACATTGCTGATCTCACCGAGATGTGTACCATACTAAAGAAACATGGATTGAAATTCAACGCCGAGAAGTGTGCCTTTTGTTGGTTCGGGAAAGTTCCTCGACCACTTAGTCACAAGAAGAGGTATTGAGGCTGACTCAGCTTAGGTCATGGCGGTACAATAGCTCGTCTCTCGAGTACATTTAAGGAAGTCCAGAGGTACTCGAAGAGAAACTGGCCGAGGAGCTCGTTCATTAGGAAGTGGAGCCCACCCTCTGTAATGGCCATGATTGACACGGTTAGGCTCGGAGCATAGGTTATATTCTATGGAAGGATCAGAACGAGGTTACGCCATCTGGGATGTGGTATTATACGCAGAAAGCCCTACAGGCGTCGGCGCTCCTGCTGAAATAATGAAGGTAGGGGTTCAGTTTGTTCTCGGTATTATTGTCTTTGACTTCCCTCTCCTAGTCCTGATCCTCACCGACCTGATCCTCACCAACTTGATTTACGACCCCATTTTTACTCTCTCCACACCAGGGTTGGGCCCATCACTATCACTACTAATAACATTCTAATTCACCAAGCCGTCTTGTCACTACTAATAACATTCTGATTCACTGAGCCCTCCTCCTTGGTTCATTAGATCCCAGGTCATACGAGCGAACTTAGGGGTGGAACTATTTCCGAAGTGACAGGGGCCAAGGGGATCCGCTTCCATGTCCACTAACGCCATTTCTAGGTGAGGCACAAGTCTTTCTTCAGAAAAAGCCTAAAGGTGTGATTCCTCTAAGGGCTCCTGGACATGGTAGAGTTATTCTACCCCAAGTTTTTGTTCTCGGAGGAGAGGGCACTGGCTCCTAGGCCGCTAGACCTGACAAAGTGCACCGGTGAAAAAGAAAGACTGTTAGCTATATGCAAGTTGGTCATACTAATTTGACTCGGTGTTTGACCGAGAGGAATCCTACTTCAGATTCGTCTCGGTAACATCAACTCGAAAACTACATCTCGGTCATAAACTACTCCTAGGGTCAGCTATGAAAGGGAAGAAGATCAAACGCGAAAGTTGGATAATTTTTGGGAAGAACAAGTTGAATGATGAATAGTCCCACCACCGTTCATTGCACTGTTCACCGTTTGAGAAAACTCACACCAAACCAAAGATTAAATCCATAAAGCATAAGAACATGCATAAAAGTTAAAGCGAAACAAAGATGAAAGAGGATTACCTATAGATCAAAGGAAGTTTGCTGAAGATGTGGTGAAGATTTGTAAAGCTTGATCGTTGAAGTTTTTTGAGTTTTCTAGAGAGAGAAGCGCTGGAGGTTTTTGGGAGAAGAGAGAGAAATAGTATGGAAGAGATTCTCTCTCCTCTCTCACCCCTGTTTATAGGGGGAAGGTCAATTTCAAAAGTTTGGGTGGGAAACAAAGTGGTGCCTGACACGCCACTAGGGAGATGACACCTGTCAGCGATGTGACAGGCTGTAATGCAGCTTGACTCTTCACATGGTCTGCATCCTTTCATGTTCCTAACACTAACCAAAGGATGACAAGTGGTGCAAACCGAGTTGACACGAATCTAAAGTCTGTTGGGGCTCGGTAAAGGAAACCAATATGGAATAGTTGCCCAAGAAGATATTTAGCTCGAATGAGAAAAGCATCAACAATATTAGTGACCGAGAAGATATTTATCTTGGGGGACGAGTAGCGAGTTGGCCCGAACAAGAGTCAATTCCTCCCTCTACTAAGACGCCTCAGAAGAAGTTAAGGGGCTATTGTAATGGGCCAAAATATAAAGGTCATACGGGTTAAGATTGGTTCGGACCAAAGGCCCAAACTCCAAATAGAACAAATCTTATTCCTCAATAAGAGGTGGCCCAAACACTAACCAAAAAGAACCGTTCCGAGATGATACGAATTGGCAAGAATCGGCATTTTGGCCAAGACAAGATTGATCCGAACAAGTCACCTAAGAAGGGTAAACCTAAAGTGATTCTCGAGGAATGTGGAAGGTAGTTCATTTGACACGTCATGGATGACATCATCCGAGGCAGTTAATGTGCGTGACTAGCTCGTGATGAGTTATGTGCACGCAACAACTTTCCTCCTATGTCTTCGTGATGATAGCTGAGCGATTATGACACGTGTCACTTTTTGGATGGTAAATGCACATACAATTATGACAAACTTGGCACGTGACGTATCATGACGTCATCCGAGCCAAATGACTAATCTCTCTTTGATCTTGGAGCCCAATTCAAGGTAGCCTACATTAACAAAGAGAAGGAACCCTAGAAGGTACACAATTCAATATACTCTACTCTCTACTTTCTGAGTACTTCTCTATAAGTGATCTCACTAGACCTTCAAAGTGCCTTCCCCGACCACATTGCAGCCGGGTTCGGCACTAACGTCGGGCGTTACTTGTGCAGGAGTACCAGTAGAGCTAGATTCATCTTTTATGAGGGAAAAGAGTCATCTCGAAGGGTTAATCTGATTCAGGACACCACACCTTGCATTGGGCAAGTTAGTGCATGGATCAATTTTAGTAAATGATAACATGTTGACCAACTTTAGCCAATCTTCTAGCCACTCAAAGGTGGACACCTCCCAATCAAAAATTTGATCAATTTTCTTTATATCTTAAATCACAAATACTGAAAATTCCTATGAGTTTTTCTTAGCAAATGAACATTTTAGCTAGCCCGTAATTCTTGTTACGAATTCATTACCTAGCTACCCAATTGTAATAGGTGAAGTGTAACTCATTTTTTATTATGTGAACACTAAAAACTTCTTTAATTTTGCATCTCTGTAGTGAAGGTTCTAAGGAGGACCCACTTGTCATTCAATGTCCGACATTGTCCAACATGAAATAAATCCAAATGGTCCCTCCTAGGTAGTAAAGAAAATATAAGCACAAATTTATATAACAAAATAGGAGTACAAATGTGGTTATTTTGTGTATAAATGCGTCAGCATGTCGACTATCTCTTAGAGAACGAATGTCAATATCTGCTAACAAGAAAGGAAAAAAAAATTATAAATTTGTCTTACAAGAGTTCAAAGCTCTTAAGGAATTTCCAAAGACGGACCGAGGGGTGGATGAGACCGGGCGACCATCCTACACACGTATCAATATCAACTAGAATTTTATCCGTTTTTATCCCAAGAACGTTAAAGTTACATAGGTTTGCCCACCCAAAAGTCATTTTAAACAATCTTACACTGGCCTAAACACGAGTTTAAGAAAAAATAATGTTTATTTTTAACAATGTTTTATTATCTACTTTTCGGGGGTATAAATAAGATAACCTTGTAGATTTTTGGGGTATTCCTAATTTCACTTCTCTTTCTACCTCCCTAGTTAGGTATTGCTCCATAACTCAAGTGTTTTGGGGTTTGCTTTTCCATTTCCTTTGCATCTCCTTCCAAAGTCTTGTAAGTACACTTGATTTCAATACAAGTTTTACTTGTTTAATCCATTTCTCTTGTTGTTAAATCTGTTTTCTCCATCTGCTTTCTTGCATTTTAGTATAATGGAGGGATAGCCTCGTTTGGCTAGGTCATTGGGGTGATTTTCATCCCATGACTAAGGGTGATCGACTTATTATCATGTTGGGTTTTCATAGCTTGTTTTGAATACTTTAAGTTCATATTTTTGGATCTAAACTCTAGTAGTTCAAATCTTTGCTTATGTGTTAACAAGAATGAGTTTTCCTTGTTACACCTATTACTTAGATCTGTTGCTCTAACTGTTTGATAAAATGCATCAAAGAACTTAAATCATTCATAGGCACCATTTCTTGTATCTTTGAGAAGAACTGATTAAACTAAGTTTCGAATGTTTTGAACCCCTAGACCATGCCTTTATAGTCAAATTTCCACAAGTTCTTTGTTTAAATAGGGTCTCACTCTTCCACCAAAAATCCTTCACTCAAAGGTTTGCAGTCCTAAATGCTATCACCCACAAATCATTTCTCCCACTAGCCCCATATTTTCCCCGTGGTTCGATTTAGGACTTCCGAGTTATTATGCTACCAACGACATAACCGTATGCTCTGGGCAAGGCTTAGGACAAGCAAGGTCGTAAGCACCTTGCATTGGGCAAGTTGGTGTATGGGTCAATTTTAGGAAACGATAACGTGCTGGCCAATTTTAGCCAATCCTCTAGCTACACAAGAATGGACACCTCCCAATAAAAAGTTTGAGCTATTTTCTTTAATATCTTAACTCACAACTACTGAAAATTCGTAAGCATTTTTCTTAGCTATGAACATTTTAGCTAGCCCATAAAACTTGTTACGAATTCATTACCCAACTAACCAATTTTACTAAATGATGTGTAACTCATTTTCGTTTATGTAAACACTAAAAACGTCTTTAATTTTGCATCTTTGTAGTGAATGCTCAAAGGAGGACCCACTTCTCAATCAAAGTCTGAAATCAATATTAGCTGTGTTTATGCATTAAATTTTTGTATTGACGAACATGACACATTCAAACGACATTGTTCCACATCAAGTAAATTCAAGTGGTTCACATTAGGTAGTAAAGAAAATATAAACACTAATTTTTCTGAAAGAAATGGGAGTACAAATGTGGTTATCTTGTGTATAAACGTGTCAACTTATATGCATCTCGACTATATCTTAGAGAATGAATGTTAGTGTCGCTAACAAAGAAGGAAAAAACAATTTTAAATTGGTCGTACAAAAGTTGACAGCACTTAGGGAATTTTCGAGGACAGACCGAGGGGCGGATGAGACTGGGTGACCACCCTACCCACGTATCACTTTCAACTAGAATTTTATTTGTTTTTATCCCAACAGCGTTTAAGTTCTATAGGTTTGCTCGCCCAAAATTCATTTTAAACAATCTTATACCTACCTAACCATTAGTTTAAGAAAAAACAATGTTTATTTTAACAATGTTTTATTTACTTTTTGGGGTTATAAATACGACAACCTTGTAGATTTTTGGGGTATTCCTAATTTCACTTTATCTCTACCTGCCTTGTTATGTATTGCTCCAAAACTCAAGTGTTTTGAGGTTTGCAACCCTTTCCTTTGCATCTCCTTCCAAAGTCTTGTAAGTACACTTGATTTCAGTACAAGGTTTTAGTTGTTAATCCATTTCTCTTGCTCTTAAATGTGCTTTCTCAATTTATTTTCTTGCAGGGGTAGCCTCAATTGGCTTGGTCATGGGGTGATTTTCATCCATGACTTAGGGTGATTCACTTCTTCTCTCACTTTTCATAGCTTGTTTGTGAATAATTTAAGTTCATAGTTTGGATTAAAACTAGAGTGGTTCAAATCTATATTTACGTGTTAACAAGAACAAGTTTTCCTTTGTACACCTAATACTTAGATTAATGGAGCTCTAAGTATTTGATAAAATGCCTCAAAGAACTTAAATTAGTCACAAGGACCATTTCTTGCATCAAAATGTGTTTCATTGCTAAATCATTTGGCTGAGAATGAGGTGAACTTGTTCTCAATTGAGTTATCTTTCAGAAGAACTGATTAATCTAAGTTATGAATGTTTTGTACCCCTAGACCATGTCTTTAGTCAAATTTCTACAAATCGTTCTTAGTTTAAGATAAGGGCTTAGTATTCCATCAAAAATTCACCGCTTGAAGGTTCGCAGTTGTTAGGGGGTGTTCACAGTGGTGCTTCCTCTGGGTAGTGGTGGAGCTTCTCCTTCTCACTTGAACTTACAACCAAAAGCAACTGGTTATTGTCACTCAGGCCACTTGCCTGAGGACACTCCGACGATCGACTTGGTAAATGGAGAAGGAGAGTACAAAGAGCATTTAGACATGAGATTGTGTGTGTGCTAGAGTTTTCTTTGGTACTTATAGGTATTGGTGTACTTGCTTCGAAAGTCTCATGACGTCTACGTGACCACTACAGTCACGTGATGCAGACTTTAACGTGTTGCCACATAGGCCTATAGATGCTTCTAGACGCCTCCCACCACGTGCAATGTAGCCCTTACCATATGTAAATATAACTGCCTAACTGCCCTCGTGGGTCGGCTCTTGGGTTGGGCCATAGTGCCTGGCCCGATACCACCTAACCCGGGAAGTTACTGCCTTGATCCGGATATGACCTTCGCCCTTTTTGCCTTCGGTAGTAGGTAGATTCGGTCATATACACCTACGAAGATCCTCGCGGGCGAAGACATCTAGAGCCTTTGGTTCTTGACACCTTCGACATTAAGCCACCTCGGATCTTACTAGTCTACACGAAACATCTGTTAGGGCCTACAGTCTATCGAATGTTTGGCCATAAGACAAGATGTGCTTGGTAATCCCTAGTGTGCTTATCCAGCCTAGCCAATTTTCTTGTGGGCTGGACCATTGATATTCAGCCCACTACAGCGGTCCTAAACTCTATCACCCACAAATTAGTTCTCACATTAACCCCATATTTTTCCTGTGGTTTGACCTCGGACTTCCAAGTTATTAAGCTACCGTTGACATAGCCCTATGCTTCGGGCATGACTTAGCAATACAAGCAAGATCGTAAGCACCTTGCATTGGGCATGTTAGTGTATGGGTCAATTTTAGGAAATGATAATGTGTTGGCCAATTTTAGCCAATCTTCTAGCCAGTCGAAGGTGGACAAAGGTGGACACCTCCCAATCAAATATTTAATCAATTTTCTTTAATATCTTAAATCACAAACTACTAAAAATTTCTATGAATTTTTCTTGGCTAATGAACATTTTAGGTAGTCCATAAAACTTGTTACGAATTCATTACATAAAACTAACCAATTTTACTTAGTGAACTGTAATTCATTTTTGTTTATGTGAACACTAAAAGCGTCTTGAATTTTGTATCTTCGTAGTGAATGCTCTAAGGAGGACCCACTTCTCATTCAATGTTCGAAATCAATATTAGCTGTGTTTATGCATTAAATTTTTGTACCGACTAACATGACACATTCAAATGATATTGTCCCACTTGAAGTAAATTCAAATGGTAAAGAAAATATAAACACAAATTTCTATAAAAAAAATAGAAGTACAGATGTGGTTATTTTGTGTATAAACGCGTCTACTTACGTGTATCTCGATTATCTCTTGGAGAACGAATGTCAGTGTCCGCTTACAAGGAAGGAAGAAAAAATTATAAATTAGTCTTACAAGAGTTTAGAGCACTTAGGAAATTTCTAAGGACGGACCAAGGGGTAGATGAAGCCGGGTGACCACCCCACCCACATATCAATTTCAACTAGAATTTTATTAGTTTTTATCCCAAGAACGTTAAAGCTATATAGGTTCGCCTGCCTAAACATCATTTTAAACAATCTTATACCCACCTAGCCATGAGTTTAAGAAAAAATAATGTTTTATTTTAACAATGTTTTGTTTACTTTTGGTAATATTATTATGCTTCTAAAAGGGATGGAGATGAAAGAGATCTTATGTAGTTGTAATTATAGGTGCCGATTTCGTATCTTAGAACTGCAAAGGTTGATTGAAAATATATACAATACGTTTTTTTTACTCCTTCCGTCTCTTTTTAAATGTGTTTCTTTGTGAATCTAACTTATTAAAGAAACATCATCACCACATTTCACCTTAACTTTTACTCCCATTTTGCACCTCTCAAATCAATTTTTACTTCCATTTTTCAATATTATCCTCCGCTTTTGTCCATCAACTCTTTACATATTAACTTTTCAAAAGGGCAAAATAATAATCATACAAACTTTTACCCATTAACTTTTCAAAACCACATTTATTTAGAGACAACAAAAAATAGAATACTTTACTTTTATTTAGGGTCGGAAGGAGTAGTATTTTACCACTTATATTGGCAAAATTCACCTTTGATATATCATAGCTATTTAAACTTCTTAAATGGAGGATGCTACAGGTACCAAAGGGAGGTGTACAGAAATTGTACTAATAGGCTTGTGGGGCCTACTTTTGGGTCCCGCACGAATGATCCGAATCATTCAATAATTTTAAAATAATTTTTCGAGTGTTGTAGCAAAAAATCAGCTTAATTGGATATGCGCAAGTACTTCATCCAAACTTCAAGTTTTTCATTTAGAATTCAGGATCCTAAGTTCTAAATGAAAAACTGGAAATTTGGATGAGGCACTTACGCATATCCAATTGAGTTGATTTTTTGGAGGAACACTCAAAAAAATTATTTTAAAATTATTGAACGATTCAGATCATTCGTTAGGGACCCAAAAATGAGCTCCGCAAGCCGATTAGTACAATTTCTGTACACCTCCCTTTGGTACCTCTATGTTTATCGCTTCTGGAGTAAATCCTAGTCATTGGCCATCATGCCAACTCTTTAGAATTCATTGTTGTTTAGGTATCTAATTTAAATATGACCCATTTATGATGCAATGTTTTGTGAACTGTATCTCTAATTATCAATTGACACCATTTACCAGGCAATGTAATGTTTTCTTCTTTAAAATCTCATTCTAATCATACACACAACTGCCATTGCACATGTAAGGGTTTTTGCCAGTGCTTTAGGCTATAGTTCAGTCGACCCCAAAGATATTTTAATGGCATTGCCAATGGTTGGAAATATAAATTTTAGTGGTGTAGACAGAGAAAAGCGACTGAACTTTAGAGCTGGTTTGGCCTACATTTTATTTTTGATATTTTTGTTTAATTTTTTAATTTTATTGACTTTACGTTTATTTTACAGTAATCACTTATTTTGACGAGATGATCCTTAGAATTGAAAATACTAGATCCAAAAGCTCAAAAAAAAAAAAAAAAGAAGAAGAAGTTATTAACGACTGGAAAAGTTCGAACAATACTTTTATTGTGTTTAGTCTCCTTTTATTTGAATTTTTTTAAACTTTGGTACACTAGTTTTTTATATACTTTTCTATCTGCTCAAACGCAAGAGTAGTTAGTAGCAACAATTATTTTTTGTCAAAAAACTAAAATAAAAAATCACCTACACACTTGATATTTAGTTATTTACAATTTCCGTGGCAATTAAATTTGGGCCAAACTCAAATTATTTACAAGCTCCTCCCCTTATAGCAACATCTCTCAAACGTTGCTGTCCCTGCTGCTTTCATAGAACCATTATATTTGCCTTCTGTCCCTCTCTCTCCATCTCTCTCTCTCTCTCTCTCTCTCTCTCTCTCTCCTCATGGAACCTTTTTTTTAGTCTGATTTTCCCCATAACTAGGCTGCATAATTTTGCAGATTCAGACCAACATCAGAGAGAGACAGACCCACATCACCAATCTCTCTCTCTCTCTCTCTCCCAATTTCTATATCTCCATTTTCATGTCTTCCGTCATCGATTGGCAATCTCTCCCTCTCTCCAGTACTTGGCTTCGAACGAAGTGGCTTCATTTGGTCTCTGATGGCCCCTTCCCAAGCTTGTCTTTGAGGATTTCGTGCTTGCCCCTTCAGTTCTCTGGCAAAGATGACTGATCAGAAGGTTGCTCTCTCTCTCTCTCAAAATATATTTCTATTTTGTTTCCGTTTGTTTGAAATGTTGTCATGGTTAGGGCTATATTTTGCCACAAAAAAGTTAGGGTTATCGTTGTTTCCTGAGAAAGTTCAGGAGAAAAAGGACAAATAATTAGTTTATGATATTTTGAGCTGTATAGATCCTTAAGGAAACGGGAATTCGATTTTGTTTTCGTCAAATGATGTTGGTATCCTTTTGCATTTTAGCTATACATTAAAATGGATGGGGGGGAAGCAGTACTGTCCTTTTTTTTTGTTAGGTTAGTTTGTTTCCATGTGGTTTCATTGTTGTCAAAGTTTGGGCTATGATTTTTTCCTCAGAAAGTTTAGGAAAAGTAGTTCTTTTATGACATTTTGAGTTGTATAAATCCTTAGAATGGGGGAATTCTATTTTATTTCCGTCAAGTAATGTTAGTTTCCTTTTGCATTGTAGCTATATAATCTAAATGTTGGGTGTGAACCAGTACTTACCTTTTTCCCATTCTACATTTTCTCAGAAACTGAAACTAAACTGAGGATTAGGAAAACTCATTCAGTGCCCATGGGGCACCACAACGGGTTGCTCCAGGTCTTTCCCCACCACACATTTCATGTGGGCCCAAGATTAAATGTATGGTCCCACATGAATTTGTGGTGGCTTGGTGGGGAGAGGCCTGGGGCACCTCTGTGGTGGGTGGTGCCCCTGGGACACTGAATAATCTCTCGGGCATTAGGTTTTGATAAATCTTTGGTGTTTGCTGTTCCATTACTATTATTACACGGGGATGTTGAAGTCTATTCTTTTTCCCGGGTAGGTAAGCGTTCCATACAAAACAAAGCAAAAAGGTACCAATTCTACCTGTTTTCTAGGGTTCCTACTTCCTAGGCTGTTACCAACCCAATCTTTACCAAAGGGGATCGCTCTGTATTTTCTAAGTGTCATAAAGGGGCAAAACCTGGGTGCCGTTAAGGAAAAAGCTTTCGGAGATGGTTCTTTTAGTTTGATGTTTTAGGTGGGTTGTGTCAGAGCGTTATGATGGTAGAAAGAGTCTCTTTTACACCAGTTGAAGAGTTCTTTGTTAATCCTTTGCAGAGAATCAGAGATGGGAGTCTAGAGAAGCTAATTTTTCTCGCAACAATTTTTTGGGTTTTTGCAGAGGATGCTTGTACACGAATATTGAGTATGTAGGGCATTTTCATTTTTGGATTTGTGATAAGAAAATTCTTGAAAATGAAAGGATTCGAGAAACAAGTATAGGGGAGGATTTAGAAAATGATACATCACACATCAAGAAAATAGGTTGAAGTAGCTCTTCCTTCCTTCGTTACCTCCAAGGAACTACTAGAGTACATACACAGATATATGTTTATCTTTATAGCTTCACACAGAGAGATTTGGTGCCCAAGCAAAAGCCAAGCCATTGGTTGTCTTCACAATTACGTCATCACTTGTCCAAAAGCCTTAATTTGTTATGAAGCAGCTCTCATAATGGATGCCAAATTGCCAATCTATTCAACAGTCTCCATGACTTTCAAGTGTGTCGTCCAGTCCTTAGGGAGATTTAACCATTCATACATGCATGGGAAAAAAAATTGAGAATAAATGCTCTTGTTGACGTCTTTATCTAGTCCGGTCCAATCCGAGCTCTTCGGTAAATGAAAGGTGATAAGGCCTTGGAGACACCTGGCATGGTGCCTTAAAGTATTCTCAGGCAATCAAGTTAGATTCTTACACCCCGTTTGGATGCCGGATTTGCACCCGGATTTGCCTCACACCCGGATTTGCAGTCCAGGTCCCACCACAAATCCGGCGTTTGGTTCGCATTTTTCTCCCCCGGATTTGTTTACTGTTCGGACTACATATCCGGCTTCACCCGGATTAGCTAACGCTAGCTCATACCCTGTCGTTACAAATCCGGGGGGTTTTAAGCATTTTTGGTACCATTATACCCCTGCAAATCAGGGCATTTTCCCCCCCTTCTTGCTAGCAAAATCACAGAGAGAGAGAGAGAGAGAGAGAGAGAGAGAGAGAGAGAGAGAGAGGGACAGAGGGACGAACCAGAGGAGGGGGTTGCCGACGTCGAACCCCGTCGTCGGTCGAAATCCCGTCGTCGGGCTGGGTTCACTCGAAATCCCGTCGGACTGGGTTCACTCGTTGCAGTGGAGGTTGGATCTGGGTTCACTTTGTTGTGTTAAAATGAAATGGAGAAGACAGTATTCCGGTCAGAAATATCTCGAAAGAATGGGCAAAATTATCTAGTGTATCCATCCCCCATGCAATTATTTGTTCCCAAGGGCTATCTAATGGCTATTATCTATTGCAACGGTTTTTTTTTTTTTTTTTTTTTAAATTCCTCAAAATGAAAGGATATCATAATTCTTAACCCCATTTACTAATGGTTAAGAACTAGCTTTTAAAAATTACATAATTCATCAACTTGTTAATTTGGAATAAAATAATAAAGTAGGGAAAAAATTTTTTTGTTCCATTTATTTAACATTTTGTAGGAAATATGTTATAATGTATGAAATATGCTATGAAACAAAAATTGTAAATATATTTTCTAAATTCTATTTCGGAAATATCATTTTTTTAGTAAATAATATAGTTTAAATAATTTATGTATTTATTATGTACTTATTCCAATTATTATGCATTTATTCGAATTATAATGAAATTAATCTATTTTTATTTAATAAATAAACCAAGGGCAATTCAGTCATTTGTCCCATTATCCTATCAAATCCACCCTCCAAATCCCCCTTCTCAAAATACCATCCAAACACCTCATATAAAAATCCACCCTTCTTAGGAAGTGGGCCCACCCTCATTACAAATCCACCCTCATTACAAATCCACCTTCAAATCCACCCTCATTACAAATCCACCCAAAATCATCTCCGGCATCCAAACGGGGCGTTAGGTACATGAAGTGGGGGCAGGGGCGGGATCTGGGGCAGAGGCGGGTGAGCATAGGATCATCAAAACTTCTTATTTGGGAGCATCAGTGGGAGAGTTTATAAATAATTTGCGAAGATATAAATAGCCGTACGAGTAAATATTATATTAAGTCGTTCTTGTCAACTGTAAATAAGGTGTTAGCAGATACAACACATATTAAGTTATACTATGTAATTGAGCAAATTTGAGTGAAATCTTTTTCTAGAATCTTATCATTATAGCAGATTTTCTCTTCCTTGGTATCTCTTACTTTTGTTTCTTTGGGGGTTTATATGCCTAAGAGGTTCTATCCTAGTTGGGAGTGGGCTCCTTTCTCGATGGGAGTGAGGTTCCTAGGAGATTCTGACTTGTGAGTGTGGGTGCAAGGTTTTGAGTTGGATTTGTCTCCCCAATAGGAGGTTCCTGCAACTAAGCTTAGATTCAGGTTGTGAATAGTTTTCAGAGATTTGGATTTTAAGTGGAGAAGAAGGTAATGCCTGTGGCAGTCACATTCATTAACCTTTTATCCTAGTGAGTTCTTAGGGTCCTTTGAACCTTTTCGACGTCCTACTGCCCCACCTTTATCACGAGAATCAAGGAAAGCATTATAGCTTGCACATATGGGTGTATAATAGTGATTGGTTTTGGTTTCGCTCTTCTGACCTGACCTGAAGGGTTAGTGCTGCCCAAGAGAGGCCAGCAATTGAGCTAAGCCCTTCTCAAATTGAAGCGACTATTAGGAAGCCAAGGTTGGAATGGGACACCTCAGGTCTTTCTGAGCTATCTGCAAGTCATCCCCTAGTCACTAGAGGGGGGATTCTCAAGTTAAGACGAACTGTCACACTTTACCCCTCAGCTCTGATACAATGTAAAGTCATTTGCTTGTCTTTAAACCTTAAGTTTGGTAATGGCCTACCAATGCATATCAAGCTATCCTCTATCTTGGCCTCTATAACTGGGACAAACCAACAGTATACTATTCAAAATAGCCATTCTGGCAGCCCACTTTATGCCAAACCAAAGGTTACAAACTTTCCCTTATGTGGAAAGTGGAATCTATAGAAAATTACACCAGATTATCATATGCATTGCTGCTTCTGCTGTGTAGAAGATATTGTCTGAAGCAAAACGGGTGCTAGGTGGCAACCCCACCATAAAAACTTTATTGGCCTTGGAATTTTACTTCCCCTTCGAATTTACCACAATATTTGTTAACCTAATCACTATTAACTACCTGACATCGTGCTACATTCTCTGATTTCGGGATGGGTGAACAGGACGAAGGACGGTTTTCTAGTACCCTTCCAATTTCTTTCTTTCATGTTTGGAGGATTTTGGTATTTATATTGGTTGTATAACTTGCAGGTTTTGATATTTGGGTCATTCACGGAAGATGAACTCAAGTCCTTGCAGAGGCAGCCCCCAAAAACTGATATAGAAATTACATTTGGTTCTATTGATTCTGAAACTTTGAAATCTGTGGGCATTTTCAACACTAAATTGTCAGAGGTCTATCATACTGAGGGGTGTATACCAAAACTGGTCAATAAAAGAAATACAGTGACATTTTCTACAGCAGAAAGTGCAACTCAGATAGCAGACACAACTGTAGATGAAAATGGAAGCGTCCATCATAGATGTTCTGTTAGCTGTAGTGATGGTATACAAGGATTAAAAATTGCTAATGTAGAGCTATCCCATTCAAGCGTCTCTGAAAATGTTTCTGATTTTCCAAAGGAGTTTAGTGGGGCACACCATTTGGGTGAAATTGTGACTATATCATCTAACCTCTTAGCAAATGAAGCCTTGGTGAGCTCAGCAGAAGATGCGGACCTCGTGAAACCCAAAAAAGATATTCTCAAGGCATCTAATGGGCGAAGTGCAACTGTCAGGGATTTATTACCTCGAGGTTTAGTCAACTTGGGGAATCTATGCTTTCTCAATGCAACTCTGCAGGCTCTACTCTCTTGTCCTCCTTTCGTTCTACTTTTACAGGAATTAAAAACTTATGACATACCAAAGGTAGACTGTAATGTGAACTGTTTCGTTTGAAGTATCTTTATTCTGGCAGTGTTATTTCTACTCATGAACTGAGTTTTTTTTTTCTTTTCTATTTTTAGATTGGGTATCCAACATTACGTGCATTTGTTGAGTTTATCTCCGACTTTGATGCTTCCTCGGAGATAAGCTCAAAGAAAAAAGAGATGATTCTAGAACCTGGGAGGCCTTTTCGCCCAGACATGTTTGAAATGATTCTGGAAATATTCACTCCAGATGTTTCAAACAGTATACATGGCAGGCCAAGGTTCGTAATGTCAGCCCTGCTCTCTTATTTCCGTTCTGTTTGTCCTTATCCACACATAGGAAATCTGTTTTACCAAATGAAAGAAAAAACAAGGATAATGTTCTTTATCATGGAAATTCTGACTTTTAAGGAGATAAGTGCTTAATTTGTCCATATTTTGCACCATGATTGGGTGTATAAATTTGCAAAACTATCCATATGTTCACGAAGTAGATTTGTTCATACCAATTTTAGAAAGTTGATGTTGTTACTTGTTGGTCGTAAGGTTGTTATGGCTTCTTGGAATGGACATCATTCTATGGCCATCGTTACACGTGAATAGTGAGCAAAATGAAGATGGGCGAGGTGGTAATAATAATTAATAAACATTTAGTTTACCGTAACACTTCTCCATGTTCAGTATGCTGAGTTGATGGTTGATTCCTATTCCCCTTTCATAGAGCCAAGTACTACGGGTCCCGAGAGAGAGAGAGAGAGAGAGAGAGAGAGAGAGAGAGAGAGAGAGAGAGAGAGAGAGAGAGAATTGCCAAAACCTTGTGCACAAGTTTTGGCAGTGCTATTATTTGCAAAGAGAAATGGCAGACCATTGGGGTTGATATTTTTGTAGAGGCGTTGCCAACTTCTTTGCTTCGGTCGCTGTTGTAGCATCTGAGATTCTCTTTTCTTATTCGTAGTATCGTGGTGTGGCACAAGTCACCGAGGCGAAGGTGAGGCGCTCGTGGTGTGTGCCTCAACGCGAGGCGCAAGGCGTTGTGGCGCGCGCCTCAAGGATTTTTTAGCCATTTTATTTGGATTAGGCCAGAATCAATCTCAACTAGTGATCTATGATGCATAAAGGTGGGCTAAATGCACCGGATAATATCCTTCAATGTGAAGAGGAACTAAACGTTAGCCCTAGAAATGAGATTTGCTCTAGCGATAGTCCTAGTCTTGAAGTCGATCTTCTCTCCTCTGCTCTGTTTCCAACTACTGGAGAAGAAGAAGATGTATATATGAAGTCGATCTTCAAATGTCACGAAGCGGGGAGCGGGGATATGTAGAAGCTACCTAGGTTGGGAACTTGGGAGCGGCGAGGGAAAAATTAATATATATATATATATATATATATATATATATATATATATATATATATATATATATATATATATATATATATATTTATATGTATCGCACATATGTTTTATATAGTTGCAAAATAAGTGCATATATAAGCATTATATATATATAAACATGGGTGGGAAATGACATCCCAATAGATTTTGTAATGCCAAAAATATAGACTAAACACGTAGATAAGTAGTAGAATATGAGATGAGAAAGAGAGAGTCCTAAATCTTTCTTACTTTTTTTCTTTTTCTTCTTCCTTGCTTATATTTGGAAAGAGAAGTGAGGATTTTGTCCTTAATATTAGTGTGGAAGCTCCCATCCAATTTTAAGAGCGGGTTCCCGTCTGGATGGGAGCGAGCTCCCATTTCAGGAGCGCGGATTTGAACTACCTTTCTAGGGGGCGCACCTGTTTTAGAAGGATCCTGCTACTAAGGTCCTTTCCGTTAGAGTAGTTCAAGACCAGAAGCAATGAGGGAGAGTAGACCACACTCCACAGCCTTCGGCTGTCTTGCTTACGCTATTACCTAATTATCCCAACTTCATATACTTCCCTTTGAACTGTCCCCATGAAACTAGCGTCTTCCTCCTTTGAGTAGACGTGGCATTGATCCTTGGTCGATTGTTGGCTCACCCTCGACACGGGCATCTCATCCTTATCGTGAAAGGCTTTCTCTTCTACCTACTCCCCCACCACCTCCTCCACCATTGCAGGTATATGTTCGCCGTCCTAGAGATGCTCCCGATCCGGCTCCACTCACCGCTCCCTCTTCTCCTCCGTTACGAGATCCGGTTTCCCTGCCACCTTTTTCGTCTGTTGATTCGGTTTCATCTCCTGATTCTTTACCCATTGCTCTACGTAAAGGTAAACGTACTTGTGCTACTTATCATCCTATTGCTCAGTTTGTTTCTTATGATCATCTTTCTCCATCTCTTCGTGCTTTTGCTACTTCTGTGTCTTCTGTTTTTGTCCTTAACACTGTTCAGGAAGCTTTGTCTATTTCTGAGTGGCGGACAGCTATGGAGGAGGAGATGTGTGCTCTTCATAGCAGTAATACTTGGACTTTAGTTCCTCTTCCCCCTGGGAAAACTACTGTTGGGTGTCGCTGGGTGTTCACTGTGAAGTACCATCCTGATGGGACTGTTGAGCGTTACAAAGCTCGGCTTGTTGCCAAGGGCTACACCCAGACTTATGGTGTCGATTATGCTGAGACGTTTTCCCCAGTTACCAAGATTGGCTCTATTCGGCTTCTTATCTCTCTTGCTGCCAATCTTGGTTGGCCCTTGTTTCAATTGGATGTCAAGAATGCCTTCTTGCATGGGGACCTTGTTGAGGAGGTTTATATGGAGCAACTACCTGGGTTTGTTGCTCAGGGGGAGTCTTCTCACGTATGCCGCCTTCGGAAAGCTCTTTATGGGCTTAAGCAGTCTCTGAGGGCTTGGTTTGGGAAGTTTAGTGATGCTGTTTTGCGATTTGGTATGAAGCGCTGCCATTCTGATCATTCTGTTTTTTCTCTTACATCCGCCCAAGGAAAAATATTATTGATTGTCTATGTTGACAATATTATTATTACCGGTGATAATTAAAAATGTATTGATGAGTTGAAGCTTTTCCTACAGCGTTAGTTTCATACCAAAGACTTGGGCAAATTGAGATATTTCTTAGGTATTGAGGTAGCACAGTCAAAGGATGGTATTAATCTATCGCAGCGGAAATATGTGTTGGGACTCCTATTAGAGGAGACTGGTTTATTGGGGTCAAAGCCTATTGAGACTCCTATGGACCCCAACGTCAAACTGTGTGTTGATCAGGGGGAGTTACTTTCTAGTCCTAATTAGTATCGTCACTTGGTTGGAAAGCTGAATTATCTTATTGTTACCCGTCCAGATATTTAATTTGCAATTAGCTTAGTTAACCAATTTATGTCAGCTCCACGACTTCCGCACTGGGAAGCTGTCTTACGAATTGTGAAGTATCTCAAAGCCCATCCAGGACGTGGTCTATTTTATAGAGCTAGTGGACACTTGCGTGTTGAGGCCTTCATTGACTCTGATTGGGCAGGAGGACCATCTGACAGGAGATCTACTATAGGATATTGCATTTTTCTTGGTGGAAATCTTGTTAATTGGAAAAGTAAGAAGCAGACAGTAGTTGCACAGTCTAGTGCAGAGGCGGAATATAGAGCTATGGCTCATACGACGTGTGAGGTTGTGTGGATACGTTCGTTTCTTGAAGTGATAGGGTTCCCTGTGCAGGTACCTATGAATTTGTACTGTGATAATCAAGCTGCAATCCATATAGCATCCAACCCAGTGTTTCATGAGAGGACTAAACACATTGAAGTCGATTGTCATCTGGTCCGAGAAAAGTTGACTGGTGGAGTGATTGCTACTCCGTTTGTGTCTACCTGTGCTCAGTTAGCCGATATGTTTACTAAGCCATTGTTCAAGCCACGTTTGGAGTTACTTTGCAACAAGCTGGGACTTATTGATATTTACTCTCTAGCTTGAGGGGGAGTGTTAGAATAGTTTATGTGGTTTGTCCCACATTGCTTAATTATGTCATGTAATATATTGAGTATTAATATAAATAAACCTCTCACGTGTTAGGGTTAATTAACACCCTAACTCTTCTTTTCTATCTTGTCACAGCTATTACTTAATTATCCCAACTTCATATACTTCCCTTCGAACTGTCCCCATGAAACTAGCGTCTTCCTCCTTTGAGTAGACGTGGCATTGATCCTTGGTCGATTGTTGGCTCACCCTCGACACGGGCATCTCATCCTTATTGTGAAAGGCTTTCCCTTCCTTTAATTTTTTGACGTTTTCGGTATATAATTTTTTGACATTTTTGGTTTATACCGAAAATGTCAAAAAGTTGTTAAAAAAAAAAAAGTAAAAAAGTTACTTGTGAAAAAGTCTAGGTGGGTAATTCCTTCGTTCACTTCGCTTATTAAATCATGCTTTTCAGTGTCAATGGAAGCAAGGATGGATGTTGTAGTAGAAAACTTGGATGGATGTGTAGACGGAGTCAACAAATATGGCTGTATGACTCCTGCAATTCAACAGATCCGGCTATTCTCTGAGAAGATGGGTTACGAAATGAGATGCTTATTGTGTGTGTGTGTGTGTGTCTATATATATATAATTTTTTTTTTTTTTTTTTGTTTCAGAGAGAGAGTGAATGTTTGCGACTTTGGGGTGAGATGCCTACAAAACAAATGTGGAGCATCGTTGAGGTGGACATCCATCTCATAGCAGTGGAATCTCAACTAGAAGTTGAGGTGGACGAACAACCTGATGTAGAGGAATTAGATGACCATGGTATAGAAAATGAGGTACAAGGTGAGTTGGTGATAGAATATGAGGAGCAAAGAGGAAATAACATGTAGAGTCTTGTCTGTCAGCCAGCTTCTTTTTGGAGAATTACGATTTGATCTTGAAGCTGATTCCTCACTCGGTGTTGAGTCTTGATAGACAGTGAAATGGTTAGGCTTCATCTAGAATGGAGAAGAGATAGAGAGAGAGAGAGAGAGAGGGAAGGGAACTGTAAGTGTCCTCAGATGGGGCTTCCTATCTCTAGCCTAAAATGGTATTCATATCATAGGTGCTAGTCCTCTTAACATATAAACTGATGTCCCAATCAAATATCCAACATTGGTATCCAGGTCATATGCCCATATACAACAGCTGTGTCCTCTATCTTAGTCCTAAGGGTGGTCGGCCAGATGCCCATGTGCATGTAGTCACTTCACTTAAAAGTTGCCACCCGTGTGCTTACATTTCTCACTCCGGTTTTATATCTTGCTAAGAGTTAATTTTGAATGCGTAGTTAGTTTGAGGTTTTTACCATAATCTGTATATTCTTTTCTTTTCTTGTGTGAGTCTGCTACATTCGAGATTTCTCCTTATTGGGTGCTTATCTCTTGCTACTTAGATTTCACTCATGATAGTAATGCCTGTATTTGTGCATTTAGATATTATTGAAATCCAAGGTGTTCATCAAAATTTTGAAACGGTTACATGCTCTTGTAATATTTTTTCTTTCCACATTCTTCTCACAGAGAGCTGACCCCAAGTGATAGGGAATTAAGGCTTGGTTTGGTTAGTAATCTGTATTGAGAAAAGTCATCAAGAGGCAGTCCTCCTCACAACCAGATAAAATAGCAAACCTGATGATCTCTTAACATCCCTATATACAGTCCCAGTTTTGGCTGCTTAGATTTCACTTTTGCTCTTCTACAAGAACTTGAAAGATGAAGAATATCGAACTGCTCGGGACTCCTGTTAGCACTTACCTGTATCCTCTTTGGGAGGGGCAATTCTGTGGCCATGCTGTTATTTTTTTGTGTTTTACGTCAGTAATCAGTGTTTTGGTTTCTGAAGATTCACATATTTATCAGGCAAGAAGATGCTCAGGAGTTCCTAAGTTTTATCATGCATCAGATGCATGATGAATTGCTTAAACTTGAAGGTCAAATTTCAGTCAGCAACGGGGAAAGAACCTCTTTGGTTTCGTCGATAAACGATGAGGACGATGATGATTACTGGGAGACTGTTGGCCCTAAAAACAAGACTGCAATTACTAGAACACAGAGCTTTATTCCTTCGAAATTGAGTGTGATATTTGGGGGTCAATTGAGAAGTGTCGTGAAGGCAAGAGGTAGGCTAACTTTTATCTCATCACTCGGTACTAAGTCTCTTATGAATAGTTATCCAGTATTTCTCTTCAAAAGAAGTATACATTTGAATTTCGCATGTTTGATAATGTTGTCTTCCAAATTATCATATGCTATTTTATGCAGAAGATTTCTTATTTACTGAGCCCACTCAATTTCGATTATAGCCTGCCATGTGATTTTATTGGAAATATAGCTCACTGAAATATTATAGCAGAAATACTCTCGGAATATGTGGCTTATAACTGATGATCCATGACCAGGTGCTTATATTCTTCGAACCTAATCAATGGAATTGATACTCCTTCCGTCCCAAATTGCTCTTCCTTCTATCCTTTTATAGATCTCCCAAAATCAATGTTCATTTTAAACAGTCTAACATAAAAAGTAGTGCAACACTACCCTTTCGCTCTTTCTTTTCTACATTCAACTGCCATGTCAACACAGCATCATACGGGCGAATTGGGAAAGACAATACCAATTAAAATTCCCGTCATTCTACCCATAAAAATTCGCTTCCCCAAAAAGTGGAAGCTAATTGAAACGGAGGGATTAGTTAAGTTTTGATCCATTTTTTGAATCATTAGGTAGAGATCAGATTCTCCCTTTGGTTTGATTATGGATATGAAAGGGTGTTAGGACTAGAATGCTCTTTGTGAATTTGGGTCATTTGAGTTTGTGGCTCCCTGGAACACAGCCCCTGCTCCTGATGGCTCCATTTGCAGTCCTCACATTTATGAATGACAATGAGTTCCCTGTGAAATTCAAAGCATGTTAAGAAGTAATGACTTCAGAAATAGTTATCGTACAACTTTTAATTAGTTGTTTGAAAGGTAACACATAATGCTTCCATGATGATTGGTCGACAGTAGTATGTTTTTATTCATTGTCACATGCAAAGACATCCAAAAGAAAAAAAAAATTCCAAAGACTAGAGAAAATAGATTACAGTGATTTGAAAATTTCTATCAAGATTGATAGATGTGGTAGTTGGGAGGTGTATGGTCACAGTAGATGGTAGCACTCGCTAAGGGGAGGGGTAAACCAAAATTGACCACAAAGGCTGTAGTTCCAAAGGATTTAGGTTCTCTGGATATCATGGAAGACAATTCCCTGATAAAGCTCAATGAAGAAAACGGAGTAATGTAGCCTACCCAATTGATTGAGACTCAAGGCTTGTATGGTTTGGTTTCACATTTGAGTCATTGAGAACAAGTCTGCAGTGAGGACCATTGCTTCAATTTTTGTTATTGATATCCTTTCTATCATCCAAAGCAGGTAGTAAGGCCTCAGCTACTATTCAACCATTTCTTTTGCTCCACCTTAATATTTGCCCAGAGCCTGTCTGTACCATAGAAGATGCACTACACCTGTTTTCTGCTGCAGAGACACTTGAAGGCTATCGAACATCTGCCGCTGGAAAGGTATGAATTTTCTTTTTTTATGATTTTTGATCCACTCAAAAGTTGTCTTAATCGGCATGTTTATTTTCTTTGCGTTAGTGAAGGAGTGGCATGCTACATGGTAATGACTTAACAAAGCACCTCAAGTTTAGAACGATCATTTACACTTAGTGGAATAGATTTCTTAAAGAAATTTAGATCTTGTTACTATTATTTTTTCCTTTGGGTACTGTGGGGTGCGGTGGCAAGGGTGATGGGGTTAGTGGAGTAATAAGGATAAGGTGAAAATGTGAAGTAGGAGATTCAGGAAAAAAACTCAAAAACTGAAACTCACAAAGGGCAAAATGTTGTCTATTTCAGTCCATTATATATCATCGCACACGAACAATTGTTAATTTTGTAAAATTGTAAAAGACGGTTTAGTCTGTTCCTCACACACGTGAAAATTGACATCATTTTTGGTTCCCGAAGATAATGGACGTCTAACTATGTTACCATGAGGCAATTTGGATGTTGCCCATGTCTTGTATCAGTTTCCAACTTATGGTTTACTGCTTGATGTCCTGATTTTTCTGCATTAGCCTTGGTTCTTTCTTTGACTGTAAAATCTCCTGCTAGTTATAAAATCATGCGACCTTCTAATTTTCAAGGTGTTTGTGTTCATTGTTTCTTTATAATTTTAGTCGTTTGAGTCTTCCTTGTCTTCCTACCACTAACATATAAATCCAGTCAATATGTAGTTTAGAATTCAATTTGGGTTCTCGCGGCATTCATTACTGCTATAAATATCCTGGTAGTGTAAGACATTATTTTGTTGTTCAAGCATCCCTGTCAGAGCATGTTTTATACCAGGTATAGTTTTGGGGGATTAGCAATGAGGTGGGATTGGAATTGGGATTGCTTGCTTGTTTTTCACCGGATTGAATCATGGAATTGTTAATAACATGTTTGTTTTGCATAGAGGACTGGATTACAGTCGCTGTGGAAAACTGGATTACTGTCGCTCTTTTCCACTTTAACGTTGTTATTAAATGAGAAAAAAAAAAAAAAAAACCTGTGAACCAGAAAACGCCCTTTATCTCTTGTTATATGGGTTTCATTTCATTCCTTTGTACCCAAAAAAATCATTTCTTTGGAACCACCTTTTTGGACAGATCACAAATGTCAATAAATTACTCGTGGCACTTCTACATTACTAAGGGTGCTGTTTCCTTTAAAAAAGTCAACACTATACCCATTAAACAAATTTCTCAGATAGCAACATTTTTATGACAATGGAAAAGGATATATGCCCGAATCAAGGAATTACTAAGCATATGCAACAGAAAAAGATCGAATACTGACACATAATTAGACATTTAGACTAATATCCAAAAAATAGTGAAGGCGGAAATGCAAAACATCCACCATCCAAGTATCAATTCCAGCGACAAACTGCCACCTAATATCCGAAAAATAAAATAGTTCCAACCTTGAACATCATTTTATTTCGTAATTTGGAGGGAAAAAACAGCACAAACTATTGTAATGTCACCGTTATTTGAAGAGAATCCCGTTGCTGGCATGTGATTCAGTGGTTTCCAGATAGTACAGAGATCGCCTTCGCTCCCCTGCTACAGTGCCACACGATTGTCTTGTTACTGCAGGGCATTTGTATCACACAACATGCTGTGGAATCATGCCTCGAATCAAGGCCGGGTGACATTAGAGAGACAGGCTTAGAGACCCAATTCAATTTCTGTGCTCTGCAGGTGCATTTGTATTCCTAAATACTTGGGGTAGCCTAGTCTTTCGACTCACAACCCCACAGGATAGGATTAGCAGCAATGCCCCTTGGATTACTAATCCTGCCCTGCTTAAGCAACACCAATCATGATTTTAGGGGGGCCATCACTTTCATAGCCCAGTCCCATGGCACAAACCCCTTATCAAGTGGGCCCTCAAGGGCCCTCAATGACTATGAAATTGGTCCCTCAATGGCTATCAAATGAATGGGAGAATGTGGCGGACGTGTAATTATCATCAAAACCTTCTTCTATCAGTATGATTTATCATCATGTCCGAAGAGATTACATTATGGCCTATGGCATCTCATTTCAAATGTTTTCTTTTTTTTTTTTTTTCACACCAGAAAATAAATGTTGCACTCCTTGGGCAAAATGCTTTATGCTGAATATTTTTTTGCGCACATTATCTCAGGCTGAGGTGGTGAATGCTAGCAAGTCCGTTAAAATATTGGAGCTTTCTGAGATAATGATATTGCATTTGATGCGTTTTAGCTATGGGAGCCAAGGAAGCACCAAACTGCATAAACCTGTCCGCTTTCCTCTGGAGCTAGTTTTTGGACGGGAAATAATGGTTTCACCGTCTTCTGAGGTGATGTCTGAATACTGCCACTATTCTGCGATGTTTATCTGTCATAGCAGGCTTTTTGTTTGTAGTTTTCTTATTTCTAAATTATTCTGTTATTGTGAATTTTCATTTTGGGGAACTATTTGTGTGCCGGTTATTCAATTATTCATTAACTCCTATTGCGCAGACTTATATACCATTATACAAATTTTTCTTCCTACAAAATGTTCAGCAAAGATATTTAGATATTATGTAGTAGACATTTGGCTATCTTTGAGATTGAAGTCATCACCCATTGTCTACTTGTATTCTTTGAAATCACGAAGCTAATAGGACCATGTAAGTGGTTGTTGAAAGTAACTATTCTTCCAAGATTATTGAGCCCGTCAAATGTTCAGAAGACTCAGTTTTGTCACAGATTTCATCTTCTAGTGGCTCACAATTCATAGATTATTTTCTGGAAGTTTCTACATCTTCTGACACCAGCATGTAATCAATTGCTCTTTGGTTAATACTGCACAAAAATAAATTTTTTTTTTTTATCCCAACTCCATAGAGATTGATTTGACCATCGGTGGTTCTTTCAGTTCATATGTAAAAACGCCCACCATTATGACCATCTCAAAAATTGGTATTTCCACTTCATTCTGGATGTGTTTTTGTCATCAACTTTCCTAGAGTTTTTTGCTGCTACTTGTTCATTTGGTATGGAGGATCTGGGTTACAAGGCTATTATTGATTATAAATGATTTGCTTTTTCTGTTACAGGGTCGAAGATACGAACTTGTTGCAACAATTACTCACCACGGGAGGGACCCATCAAAGGGGCATTACACTGCGGATACCCGCCACTCAAATGGGAAATGGCTGCACTTTGATGATGCTTCCGTAACTGTTATACCCACAAGCAAGGTACTTCATGAGCAAGCTTATATTCTCTTCTACAAGCAACTGTAGACATGAGATTTGGAGTTGGTTATTCTCGTAAGAAATGAGCGATAAGATGTATATTTGTTTTGGTTAGGAGTTCTTATTGAACTCTGCGGAAAGTATGTACGCATGTAGGGTCAACTTCACAGAGGAAAACTGACGAGATAGAGGGTGTTTTGTGTGTTTATTGTTGTAGAAGTAGAGTTCATGGCCAGATGAAATAGATGATCAGTAAACATTTAGAAGGAAAATATTGTTGCAAGGATTGTGTACCAAGGCTCTTGATAATTTGTACATCAATAGGGAGGAATGTTTGTTTTCGTTTCTACTTTGTTCCTCTTTTAGAGAAGCATTCTGTTTTGGTTGCTAGTTTCCAAAGGATCCCTTGGACTGGACATCCCTGGTGGGTCCGTAGTGGGCTCCTTTCGGGCCCCACTTCAATAATTGGAACCGTTCACTTTTTTAGAGATCTTTGAGAACATTGGCTATGCCGAAAATAATGTTGTCCAAATACTAATTGATATGTATTCAGAGTACATCTATGTTGAAAAAAACATGTTCCTATCCAGTGTTGGCAATTGTTTCCTCAACATAGATGTGCTATGAAAACATGACAATGATACTAGTACCATATTTTTTGCGTGGCTGATTCTCGACGAGAGAAATTACAAAAAGAAGCCATTGAGTTATTGTTTAGCTTTATTTACCCACTTCAATGGTCCCAACTGTTGAAATAACCCAAAATCCTGGCATCCCGAAAAAATATTGACCAAGAAATGGTGAGACTATTTAAAATTACAATTTTACTCTCTTTTTCCCCCCCATAACACCTCTCTCTCAAACTTCCTTTTCCATTGGAGTATTAAAGTCACATACAACCTTGTAGCCTTGTTAGGTATAATATATTTCTGTGCACTTTTTAAAAAATACACTTCTCCAAATTATTCAATTGGAATTCAACTGTGAAGGTATCGATACCATAATTTCAGTTGGAGTTTTGTGAAAGCAAACACATTCAAGGGAATTAACAAAACCTGGCACCCTTACTCAGGCCATAGCTCCGTCCCTTGTCATACCTTAAAACCTAAACACATACCATATCAAACTTCATTTTCAATTGTTCAGTTTTAACCATTCCCATGAAACAAAATTTAGCTCACAGTCCTGAAGATGCTGAAACTGAAAGGCCAATTCATGCAAACACTTTAAATGAAGTTTGATGTACCCAGAGTACACATAGCACAGTCAATTATGTGCTATGTGTACAAACCAACTCGATAACTTTGAAGAATTGGGTTCTAGAAGCTGCCAATTGATTTGATTGGGTCTAGTCTTCTTGGAATCAAGCCTGAACAAGGGGAAAAACATAGGGGTCTTGATTTATATGAGTAAAATCTAAGAGGTATTTGATCATACGTGTATAAGAGTTGTTTGATGAAATGCTCCAAAGAACACAATTACGTGAACTACAACTTGATGATTTGAAGGAAGGTGTCTCCATTTCGGTGGAGTTCTGATTATATTTTTGTTGATTGTGGGAGTTCTCTCGGTTGTCGGTAGTTCGTTGTTTGGATGGTTCTGCGTTTTGTAACGGCCCAATTTTTGGACACGTTAATTAAAACAAGAGATCTAAAAAGATTCATTTAATAAAAAGTTTTTCTTAATAAGCAGCGGAATAGCATAAATAGAAAAGTACTTTAGTCTGATACAATAAGAAACAGTACTTGTCGGAGAGTTAAATTACATTTGTCCAACACAAAAGTAAGGCGATTATAGAGCCTTCTACAGTTCTAGGTTGAGGTCCCACTCCCCATAAGTTCCTTGATTGGCTGCAGAGTCTTGATACTCGTAATGTCGTCCTCTTCCCCCTTCGGTACCTGACATGAAACGTCAAGGCACATAGCACCATGAGTTTTGACACTCAGTAGCTAATTCCTACCCACTAACCCTTACATTACAATTAATCAACAGTTCATATCAAGGAGTGCATAAATAAGTAACAAGCGTCTGGTTTCCTTATCTTCTTTTTAACTTAAGTGTTCTCATAGATTATAAACCTTGGGAACGTCCTTCCAATTAAAAACTGATATACACAATTCCTAGTGGACTTTTCGGCTGGCGAGGCTCTGGTTCCGCTGACCCAATAATTGGGACCTTTCAGTTGACGACCAGGCTTTAGCTCCACTGACCACGACTTAATTCTTGGTGGACTTTTCGGCTGGCAAGGCTCTGGTTTCGCTGACCCGATAATTGGGACCTTTCAGCTAACCAGGCTGTAGACACCCCGATTTTGACCCGAGAAACTTATCAAGCATCCCCAAGGATGAAAATGCCTGATAAGAGCACGCGGAGCTTGATTGTGAACTTGGAAACCCCTCTTAAACCTCTTCAAAATAAACCCAAGCCTACACCAACTTCTAGTACATTCAAAATCCTCTTTATCGATATATAATATGTCCCAATCCGTTTTGAAATGAGGGAGATGTGCCTGTTTTACCAAAACGACTTGTTTTCCCGACCTTCTAAGGGTAAAATGGTCATATATTTTGATGTACAAATCATCTTAGGTTCAAATCACTTGGGTTAGAAAGTAGACTTGACAAGCTTTTCAACGCTTCAAACCATGTGCAAAACGGAGTTTGGTAGCACCCGGAGCGGGCCCCGCGAAGTTTCATATATTATGCTGTTTCCTAATCCAGGCGCCTGGATTACCCTATTCCAGGCGCCTAGACTCAATCCAGGCACTTGGATTCCCATTCCGGGCGCCCGAACTCAATCCAGGCGCCTGGACTCCCCAATTTCAGGCCCCCAGACTCACTCCAGATACTTGCTGTCCAAGGTGAAATGGGAGGGAAGGAGCGTCTTGGAGGATTTTTCTGGGATTTTTTGCAGAAGTATAATGGAGGGGTGATGATGGGCCTAAGGTGACCCCCTTGATTGACCCCTAAGCCATCTAATGACCCTTTTTGGACCTTACTTTGCCTATATAAAGCCTCTTATCTCTCTCATTTGAAAAGGAGATCAGCTCTCCCTCTTTCCCTTACTGTTATTCTGCTCAAAATTTCCAGAAATCTTAATCCCTCTTTGTTCTTCTTGTTTTCACCATTAAACCCACTTTTTCCTACTCCAAGTCAACCCATTTTCATCACCATCCTAAACTAAAACTAGCCAATCCTTTGTTCATCCAAAATCAAGTGTTTGAATCCAAATTCATACTGTTCCAGAAGCTCATTTCAGTGTACCCAACATCCACAATCACTCAAACTCACTTAAAACTTGCAATCCAAGTTATCAATCAAGATTTCAAGGTAGTTTGTCTACCAAATTTGCTCAAACGGGCCCTGAGGGGACATCAACCAAGCTCTAGTTAGTCCTCAATTCTAGTTTAGAGTTTGGGAAAAGTCTCAAACATCACAGAAAGAGAACTCATTTTGTGCACCTGATTAGTATTCCAGGCGCCTGTATTGATATATTCCAGGCGCCCGTAGTGATTCCAGGTGCTTGGATCCCCCTCTTCCAGGCACCCATCTCTGATCCAAGCGCCTGGACCAGCTTGATCTAGGTGCCCAGTTTGTAGTCCATGTGCATGATGTGTGGTGTTAATAGGTCTATTTTGAGAATATTTCAGTCTGTGTGGGCAACATTTTAGATTAATTTGTGCAAAATACGTGTTCATTTTCACCATACATGCATTCCACAAAACACAAGCATCCACATACATTATTTTAGCGTTTACTTTTGTATTTATGTGCTCATATATCGCTTGTAATTGAAGTCTATTTATACGACATTTTCAAAATCCCTTGAGCATTGAGTAGAGACTGGTAATCGTGTCGGGCGGATGGGTGCTTTAAATTCTTTCCCCTCTCGTACCCTAGCTCCCGGACCCGAGAAATCTCATTTTTAAAAGATCAGTGAAATATTTTTTATTCCAAGGGCAAAAGAGTCATTTTGTAATTGGTTTCTCGGGTTTGGTCCTCAAACCCGGGTGGCGACTCCATTCAACCAATCAAATCGATTTTCCAAAACAACAACCGTTTTCGTGGACATTCCCGCGGGGTGTTCACACAGGCTTTGGCTTCGCTGACCACACTCAATTCCTGGAGGACTTTTCGGCTAGCGAGGCTCTGGTTCTGCTGACCCGATAATTGAGACCTTTCGATTGACCAGGCTTTGGCTCCGCTGACCACACATTCTCCTTACTTTTCGGTTTCCTTTAACTTAGAAACGTCTATGTGATCTACTACATAAGTACCAACCCAGGAACCTATTTGTCCAATCTAACAATTCAATAATTTCACGAAAATGTAACACAACAAGCAAAGCAAAGCAATAACGATATTCGAGGGTGCACATGTTTACAAAATAATTCACAATGTCCATATGACTCATCGGACGTTTATCCATAAAACCATAATTCATAAGTAATCGGAATTCGAGGAAAAAGGGGTTTAAAAGTATTTTGGTCTATACTCTTTCTTTATCTACCAGTAGAGTATACAATTACAAGTCTTAGGTTCTTACTAAAAAACTTTCCAGTGCATACTTTATCAATCTACTATGTAAAAATTAAATAAATGAGTTTTTTTTTCTTTAATATAACATACATAAATAAAAATGGTTAGTGTACTTGATAAAATCACAAATCCTACATTTACACTTACTGGCCTACGAAGTACATAAAAGTAGTTAGCCAAGTTTCGAACTAGATTGTGATATCGGTTTATAAAATTACTTAACAAGTTAATAGATGAAGTCTATAAGATAGATTTCCTACCTAACTAATAATCCCATGTTCAAGTTAAACATGCTAGTGAAATTAACATTACATTAGCTAACAGATTAAGCATACATGTGTTCAAAATCTACCAACTTTAAGGCAATGTGTTCACAACTAAACTTTCCTATCATACACATCATAACTTCCTGGACATAACAAAATTTTCGGTTCATTAACATGACTTCTGCTCGTAATGTAGTAGATTGCATCCGTAAGGTTTCGTTTCATTCGGGCTCATTGCAAGCCCTAATATAAAGTCGAAGTATACTAAATATATTTAGGGTTAGGGAGTAGGAGGTTTCTGCCTTTGATCCGAACGAAAAGCTCGGCGGTGGAATCCGGTAGAGTTTTAGTTGACGATGAAAAATTCAATTTCAAACAGAAATTTTGAGCTACGCTACCCTGTTCAAACCTCAACCATTTCATGTGATTCTTGTATCTAAAACGAAGCTCTCGAAGTGCTCTACATTCTTCGTGATGGAATGTAAACCCGAAATCTGCTTTAACAAGGATAAAGATGGCGATTCGTGAAAAGCCAGTGAGCTGTTTGGAAAATGTACCCGAGATTTTTACTGAACTTTGGATGGCTATAGCTCACTCAAAACTCTGCCGATTTGGGTGATTCTTCTGTTGAAATCGAAGTTCTAGACGCCCTCTAAAACTTCTATGAAGACACCTAATCCTAGAAACGACTGTAACTATGAGTAAATTGGCTATAAATATGGGTACGCGATATGGACGAAAATGGAAATGGTGGTGGTGATCTCTCTCCTCTTTTTCTCTTTTTCTCTTCTTCTCCTTCTTTCTTCTTCTTTTTCAGAATCTCTCTCTCTGCCGAAAAATTAAGAAGGGAAAAGTTAATAAAAAGGGGTGGTAGATTAAGCTCAAATCTCATGGGTAAAGAGGTGTGAGAGTGAGGCTTATAACCTTGGGTTAAAGGAATGTGTTATAAGGGTGCGTCAAGCTCTAATTGGATGGGATAAAGTGGTTGCCGAAAATGGCTAAACAAGAGTGATGGATATGCATGTGTGATGGCAATTTGAATTGATGTGTATGGGTTTTGGGTTTAGTTGGGATGTAATATAGTTTAGGATTTTTGGTTAGGGTAACCGGATAGTGTAATGAGATAATCTAGTCTAGATTAGGACAACTAAATCACAAAAATAAATTCAACCATTACTAAATTTTATTAATAAAACTATTTCAAAAAAAAATAGAGCTAAAATCCGGGTCGTTACAATGCTTTTTGAGTTTTTGCTTCTTTGGTTCGGTTTTGTTACTATTGGTTTTGCTTTTTTCTTAGTTGGCTTATAGGGGGAGCTTTTAGGGTGGTTTTCTGTTTCTGGGATATTGGAACATTAATTTGGAAGAGATGATGGAGGCAAGAGTTCATTTTGGTCATCGTACTAAAAAATGGAATCCTAAAATGGCACCTTATATCTGGAGAAAGCATAAAGGTATGCTTTCAAGAGTTTTGGTTTTCTAGGGTGGTTTTCTGTGCTTTGGCTAGTTTCTTACCATCTAGTAGTGTCCTTTTTCCCCCTTTTGGGTCCTTGGCATTCTTATTCTCGAGTCCTTTTAATCTTTGTAATTTGTTTGCAATGACTAATAAATTTTTTGTTGATAAAAAAAATTAAAAAATAAAAAACTTTGTACAATTCCTATTTTATTATGAAAGAACTCTGTTTTGGATTACTTTGAAAGAACAAGATGGGTCAAGACCAAGTCATTCTATAATAGTATTGAGCAAAACACAAACAAGGTTTGTTCCACTAGATTTGCAATGTGCAAGTCAACTCTAAGTACAGAGCAACTACCATATGGGTCAAGATCAAGTCATATCAGAATAAAAATCGAAACACAGAAGAGTATATAGAAAGGGCCAATTATCCATGTTAATTTTAGGGGTATTTGCACATATACCCCTTGTACTTTGACCGATTTGCAGAGACACCCCTTGAACTCTATTTTTAGGCACTTATACCCCTTGTACATTAGACTAAACTGCAACTGGTGGATGCCGTTAACGGAAGAAATGAAAAGTCTTAAATGCCCATTCACAATGAGCCCAAAACGACGTTGTTTTGTCATTTTTGCATATCTCATCTTCCACCTCCCCCCTCTGTATCTCTCCTCCTCCGTTATCAAACTCCACCAACCCCACTACTTAAATAAGCCAAAAACAAAAAGAGGTGAAAATCACAAAACCCAGAAAACTGGTGGTGGAGGCAATATCATCATTTGTTCACAAAAAAAGCCCTTGATCTCAACGAGAGTAGGCCAAATTTCAACGGACTTGAGACTTCGTAGTCTTCGCACAATTAGGCAATGCTTCAGAGACCACAAAATCCATGCAATGAAGAGAAATCTGGGAATCGTATTGCGGAATTGGCGATTTCCTTGACATGGGTTGTGGGTTTTGGGAAATTTGGGTATTGTCTGAAATTGCTTGATGGACTACGGCCTCCCTTCCAATCGCAACCAAAATTCTAAAATCACCTTTTCCACCAAACCCAAAGCACCAGGAAAAAATGAAAAATAGAACCAAGGTCAAGAATATACGAAACCCAGATTGATTTGTCAATATCTGCACCTGAGAATGACCAAAAAAATGGAATTGAATTGGTCATCAAAGATATGGAATTACCATCTCTAGAAAAATGAAGCCATCTCGAGTATACAAAAAAAAAAAAAAAAATCTGGGTTACAGAAAAACAACAAAATCAAAGCCCCAAATTACAATAAAAGTGAGAGAGAGAGAGAGAGAGAGAGAGAGAGAGAGAGAGAGAGAGAGAGAGAGAGAGTATGCCTTGGGTTTTTGTTGTGTAATGGAACTATACATTAATGTCCAACACAAATGCTTTCCAACCAGCTTTGAACCAAGCCCTAGTAGCTCTTCCTTGTATAGTCAGCAGTCAACACTTCCAGTTTAGTTTGGCAAAAATAACCCAACTGAAAATCCCCATCACTGCTGTTCCGCACAAGCGCCTCTAAAACCCTTCAATCCCACCCCCAAGATCCATCAATCTATCAACCCCGCCCCCCTCTTTTCTATCAAATGGAGGAGAGTTTTTGGTGAAATGGAGCATCAATCTAAGCCCCCTCTTTTCCGTCAGAGAGAGGAGAGTTTTTGGTGAAATGGAGGTCTGGAAACTTATAAATTGCTTCCAAGGGTAATTTTGGAATTATATTAGCCATTTTGGAGGGAAAACTCCCGCCCTCCTCTTTTCCGTCAGACTTAACAGATTTATTAACAGTTGCAGTTTAGTCTAAAGTACGAGAGGTATAAGTGCCTAAAAATAGAGTTCAGGGGGTGTCTCTGCAAATCGGTCAAAGTACAGGGGGTGTATGTGCAAATACCCCTTAATTTTACTAACATATGTTTCACTATATCTGACAAGGTGCAATTCAACTCTAATTATAGAGCAACTACAACATGGATCAAGGCCGAGTCATTCTAGAATAGAGATCAAAACACATATGTAGGTCTGGTTCACTAAATCCTACAATGTGCAAGTCAACTCTGAGTACAAAACAACTACAGTAAGGTCAAGAACAAGTCATATCAGAATAAAGATCACGACACAAATTAGTGTACAGAAAGGGCCAAATTTTCATGTTTTGCTAAGACTTGTTTCACTATATCCAACATGGTGCCAGTAAACACTGATTATAAAGTAACTACAATTTGCGTCAAGACTATGTCATTCTATAATACAGATCAAAACACATATAAGATCTGTTTCACTATATTTGACAAGGTGGAAGTAAACTTTGATTATAGAGCAACTAATGGGTTAAGACCAAGTTATTCTAGAATATATATAAAAACACGTACAAGATCTATTTCACCACATCCCACAAGGTGCCAGTAAATTCTGAGTACAAAGAAACTACGACATGGGTCAAGACCAAGTCATTCTAGAATACAAATCACAAAACATATGAGTATATAGAAAGGGTCAAATATTCATGCTTTCCTTAGTTCAATTTCATGATTTGGGATTAAAGCCCAATTAGGGAGAAATGGGTGATGGGTTTTTGTATATTTGAGGAAATTGAAATTGGTTTTGGGGGTTGGGTTGAGTTCTTAAATGTGTGTGTGTGTGTGTGAGAGAGAGAGAGAGAGAGAGAGAGAGAGAGAGAGAGAGAGAGAGAGAGAGAGAGGAATTGGGCTTTTTAATTTGAAGGCAAAATTGGCCAATTCTTGCTTGGTCACCATGTATGTATGTGATTATTTCAGAACATGTCATTGATTGGGAATTTTGGAAATTAAGACCATTGAAGTGGTAAATAAAGCTAGTCAAATGCCATATTTTTGGTAATTTTTCATTAAAAACAGGAATGATTGTGATTATCGAAGTGAGTCCAAAAAGGTCCCATGAAAAGCTAAAAAGATCTATTGAGTCCGGTTCGTATGGCTTTTATTTCTTAGTAATCTTCGATTATGAGAATTGCTATTTTCTTAAGATAGATTCTTAAATAGGAATAAAATATCAAAAACAATTACAGGACACAATAATCAGACGTAAATTTAAGAAAATTAATTGGCCCTTTTCCTTCCACCATATGGTTTATGGGTCCCCACACTCATTTCTTGTGGAATTCATCAGCTTAATCACTTTTTTTGGTCATGCTAATTGGCCTTGGTTGTTACCAATGTGGAAAGAAGGGTAGATCAAATGTGGTACAAAAATGAAAGATCCATTCAGTCTCTTAATTTCTCAACCCCGGGCTTTCTCTTCTCCTCTCCTTACTCCCTCCTTCCACTGTGGCTTTGTTTCTCTCTTCACGGTTTGGATCTGACGCTATCTCTGTTGTTGGACAGGTCTGTTTTGCCTAATGGCTATTCGGTTTTGCATTGGCAGTGGGTTCGTTTTGGTCTAGGTTGACGGCGGTCTGGCGTTTGCTTCTCTTCCTCTGCCTCTTATTTGTTGTTTTTTGGCATCTCCTCGAGAACATCGGGTTGTGGCTGGTGCTCCCCTAGTTCATTGTTGGATGTTCTTGTTCTTTGCTTAATGGCTTGTAGTGGTGCAGCAGCTGGGGGCGTTGAAGGCGACGACGTTTGGGGCGGTGACTGGCTGTGGTTTCTAGTGGTGGTAGGGTTGCAGTGGTAGGGTTAGGGTTGTTGGGATGGATCTCTGGCTGGGCAGGAGTTTTGGGTTGTGTCTTGGCCTTTGGGCCTAACCCAAGTTTTTGGTGCTAGGGCTTCGACCCATTGGTGCTCTTACTTTCGAGGCCGTAGAGGGGCTCTTCTTGCCGTTCTCTGAGGTAGAAAAAGGACTTGTTCCCTAGGTTCCGGGGACGGTGGTGGGCTACGGATCATCACCTTTCTAGTGGTCCTGAAGCGTCAGGGTTTGACAGCGGTGGTGATGGCATTGGCTTTCACCGACTACTGTTTAGGGTTCTATTGTTTGGGCTCGGCCCGTTTTTTCTGGGCATTGTTAGGCCCTATGGGGTTTTTATGAGCCGAATGTATTATCTAGGTTTTAACCCATAGGGAGGTTGGGCTTCGACCTTTTTTAGGTGGGTTTTGTCCCAGGGGTGTCCTCTATTGGTTTCTAGCCAATCGTTGGTTTGGGTCTCGGATTGTACTGATTATTCCTCCTTGAGCTTGATGTTGTTTTCTTTCTTCTATTAATCCTATAACAATTTCAAGATTAATGAGTTTTTGTATGGCGGGTGATTTATGTATGGATAAGTTGAAGGGGAGATTTTAAATCAAAGCGGATTAAGAGAAAGGAAAAAAAACACTTGCAAAGGTTGATTATAGTTATGAAATATGTTACACACTCACGATGGGTTTGAATCTTTATTACTCATAGGAATTAAAAAAATGAAAGCCCATGATATATAAATGCTTAAAATTTGTCGCTTAGCATGATAAATCCTATAGAGATTCACTGACTATATAAAAAATTCATACGTTTTTACATTTTTCAAATCAAATGAAAAAAGAAGAAAAAACCATTACCTTTTCTTATATTTCTTATTTCCAGTTTTCTTATCCATATGTGATTCTATAATCCAAGATGTAGGCTCTCCTAGCCTTCTTCAAAGACAAGATGTAGCAGATTAATATTTTTCATGTTTGTCAATCTTTCAGCAACAAGAGAATGTATGAAACTTACTTGACTTGCTCGGACATTTGTATTCCTCCTCTTGTTCATATTCTAGAAAAAAAATGGATCAGTCTCATATTCTAGGAGGCTTTAGTGCCCATGAGAGAAGTCTCACTTCGAGTTGATGGAGCAAGTTTGGCCTATGTTGCAACCTCTCTATCAGCCTTTAACATATTTGTCACGCCCTCAAATTTAATAATCCAAATATAAATAATATCCACGTGGGACAAGTCAAA